>OY770262.1:238612215-239212215 GCA_963669355.1 Chorisops tibialis
TCAGAACAAAGTAAAGGGCATCCATCTACAACGTAGTCAAAATTCAGTTATATTCTCTTCTTAGAATACGAAATAGTAGTGCACTTATTAATGTTGATATGTAAATTGTTAAGTAAACACCAGTCATGAAAACGCGAGATATCACTTTGTAATAGTAGACAATCATTGCTGCTGGAGATAATCTTAAAGATTAAAAGAAAAGATTTCCGGATTCTATACTGTTACGTAACAATGTAGAATTCGGAATGCACTGTGAAAACATTCACCAAACCAATCTTAAAGATTGTCGCATAATCGGCATAGAGAAGAATGTTCGAGTTACAGATAAACGAACTCACGTCATTAATAAAGAGAAGGAATAGAAGTAGATCCAGATGGCTACCTTGCGGAACGCCTGAAGTATTAAATATTTCAGAAGATATGGCCGCACGAAAGTGTTCTTTCTGAATGCGATCACTAAGATACGACTTAATCGAAAGGACGAAAATATCAGGAAAACCAAGCAGGCAGAGCTTATGCACAAGAATATTATGGTCAATTTTGTCAAAGGCTTTGCTAAAGTCAGTGTATATATTCAATCGACCTTCTGCCCGTTATCGACAGCAGAAAGACAGAAGTTCGAGAATTCCATAAGATTAGTTACAGTGGATCTGCCTTTGACAAAGCCATGCTGTAATGATCCAATAATCGACTAGGAATGAAAATACATTACATCACACACAATGGATTCCAATAGCTTAGCAACACATGGAAGATTCGCTATAGGCCTATAATTATTTACATTATCTCTTTTACCAGAATTAAGCAAGGGAAATACTCAATTAATTTTTAATCATGGAAATACTCAACTATAATGTATTTCCATGACGTAGGAAAAACCCCACTACGAAGTGATGAATTAGAAAGGTACCCAAGAATAGGTAAAAGCGATAAACTACGTTTTTTAGTCACAGAAGAAGCAACACCATCTGGTCCACTGGAGAAATTAATAGCAAGCTTATCAATGTATTGTATCGTAAAATATTGGGGTCGTCAATAAAACGATCTTTTGGAATCAAGGACGAAGAAGGAAACTAACATATATTGAAAGTTGCCAACGGATGTTAGCGGCATACTGCAATTGAAGGCGGTCCGGAAATAGTTAGAAAATAAGTTGCTAATTGAAGTAGGATCAGTACTGACTACATCATTAAGAAATATACTGGAAGAATAACCATCAGAGTTTTTCTTAGAGTTGACAAAATTCCGGAATTGTTTCGGTTTTCTTTAAAAAAATTTTTAACAGTAAAAACGTATTGGTTATAAGGCCGAGATTGCCTATAACACAGGGCATTTTGTAAAAAAAAAAATATAAGCCTTATAGATGGTAGCTAATTCGGAAGCAGAAAAGTATTTCTTACACTTCCGCAGAATACCTAGACGTTTCGAAGCAACAACAGCGACTTCGTAGATGCGTTGGCTCCAATTAAGGCGATTGTTAAATTTTACACCTAGTAACGTGAAGTTTGCAGAAGGTGAAATCTGTACGCCATTTAAGGACATATTAGTGGCCGACGTCAGAACGTTATGTTTAAGAGATAGATGACAGGATGGCGTTTTTAAGGCATTTAACTCAACTCTGATTTTCATGTCCCATTCCAGGATGAAACTGAGGTCAGAGTTCAATGACTGTATTGACTCATTACGGCATTAGGCAACCGACGTTGGACATGACTTCGCATGGGAGTCAAATTGGTAGGTGTTATCCAAAGTGCTGTCATCTGCGAAACAATGAATAGGATTGAGAGTAGACGACATAAGGCTATTTATGAATACTAAAAAGAGGGTAGGAGATAAAATTGAGTCCTGAGGGATGCCGAAATCAATGGAAAAGAGTTCAGAAGTTACTCCGCCTAGCACGACTCTAACAGGTTAATGTTCTAAGCAGATGGATAAACAAGACAAGAACTTTTTACGGTTCAGCCACAACTTAGACAATATCACTTAGAAGAAAGTAAATGATTACTGAACCAACATTATAAAATTATTTTCCGAAGTACTTACCCAGACTAAGGTCAAGCCAGCACTCCAAGTGGATACCCTTCGCTCCGTTGAGCATGGTATCCCACTTAAGAGCCAATCGCAATCGGGCAATTTAATTTAGAGTCGTAAAAGTCAGACTGAAAAAGGAAGTTAATAGAGTAGAGTAGCTCAAAATCGAATCGCAGCGCGTCGTCCGGGAGCAGAACGAGGAACTGACCTACATTCTACGCCAATTCTCCGCCTTACCATCAAACGCGAAGCTAGCGGAGTACCCGGCAGAAACCTAAAAACGCACCCAACATACGAACGTCGACTTCAAAACATTTCAACATTTCACCAGCAAGAGACTCAAGAACAGAAGTAGCGCGACAAGAACTTCGACCTGGTATGAACTTTTATCGAGATAAGCGGCGATTGGCCGAGCGAACTAGATGTACGGATTCAACGGATTTGGGAACTAATGTAAAACAGAAGAAACGAAAATGTAGGTTTCAGGACGTCAGGAGACACAAGAATTGTGTGACTTTATACTGATATCTCACCTTTTGGATGTTGACCTTCTTTTTTTCACAGTCATGGAGGGAAGGAATGGGATTAGGAAGGTAGGGGAAGAGGAGTGAGAACGGCCGTAACGAGTGGAGAAGCTGATATAGGTGTATATTTTTTTTCAGTTGTGCTGGCTGCTACTGACAAATGTTTGCAAATGTTATGGGAGACTGAATGATAGAAAGCGAACAGAATCCATCTACTGAGCATCTAGGCCTTCTTGATGTGGGCCTGTTTCACTTTTACACCGTTTGCCCATTTTATTTCGAATAATTATTCATTGCCAGCAGCAACTGAAAAATTCATGCTTAAAAAACCCCGTCTGGAGTGGGACTCGAACCCACGACCTATTGACCGAAAAGCAAGCATGCTGCCTATTACGCCACGGAAGCCTCGATGATGGCACCAGCGATTCGACTGGTGACCAATAGACGTACAACATCATCATTTGACCGATTTCGTTTCTTATCCTGGCTACCGCCCATCATCACTGTTTTGGTTCTCTTCATTTTGTACCTTTTTTCGGTCTCTTCTGCTGCGGATTTACTGAACTACTTATGGTTATAGCAAGTTGATTCATCATCATTAATGGCGCGACAGCCCAAATCGGGCCTTGGCCTCCTGAAGTCATCGCCTCCAATCATCTCGATCCGAAGATCACGTCCTCCAGCTGCTAATTTTTAAGATGGCTTTGCTATCTTCATCAACCGAGTCTTGCCATCGCTTGCGTGGCTTGTCTACTGGCCGGTTACCACTCACTTTGCCTTTCAGAGTACGTTTGGGGATTCTTCTATCTTCCATTTTCTCTACATGGCCAGCCTACTGCAGTTTACGTAGCTCGATGAACGTTGAAGCTTCTGGCTCGTCGTAGAGTTGATACAACTCATGGTTATATCCGTCTATCTACAAAGTAACTCCCGAGCGCTTTGAGCTATCGTGCTGAAACATGTTGTGTATAATTTTTAGCAAAAAAGTAACTTTAAATTCGTGAACGGGTCACATCCCCCACTCCTTCTACCCATACAAATTTCATGAAATTTCGAAGTTTTAAGAAATAGATTTTTCTTCGAAACTATTTAAGGGATCAACTTGAAATTTGGGTAAAAATATAACAATATCTATATCATTAACATCACAAAATATTGATCCGACTTCCTCACTCCTTCTATCCCCTCCCATACAAATGCACAATTTTCAAAAATGTATTTATTCGATTTTCATTGAAGCTATCAAAGCTAAATCAACAAATTTTTGCTGGTATTAATTTCATTATAATTGCAACTAGTTTAAAAACATCAACTTCACCCCACTCTTTCTACCCCCTCCCATACAAATTTCTCGAAATTTTGAAATTTTAATTAAATTATTTTTCTTCGAAACTGCCAAAGCTATCAACTTGAAGTTTTGTTGAAAGTTTAATAATAGAAATATCATTGAAGACGAAAAATTTTGTTTTGATCCGTATACTCTTTCTACCACTTCCCATACAAATGCCTAATTTTGGTAAATGCATTAAATCGATTCCCATCAAAACTGGAAAAAAGAACAAACTTAAAATTTTGCCAGAATTTGTCCCTTAATAATTGCAATAAATGCTAACAAAATTATCAGCTTCGCTGCACTCCGTCTGCCTCCTCCCATATAAATATCTATGTTATAAATTCAAGAAAAGCATTTCTCCTTCGAACTTATGAGAGCTATCGACTTTGAAATTGAAACAAAACATGATGATAAGGATGTTGATAACCAGTTTCAAAATCATATAAAACCCTTCACTTTCTCTGCCACCTCCCATACAAATGCCCCAATTCCAGGAAAACTATGTTAAATTTCTTTGAAAATAATAAAAACTACAAATTTGAAATTCTGCTCGAAACATTTTGCTTGTCACGTTCGGTGTTATATTCAAATAAACTGCCAACAAGTCGGGCGAAACTTTATTATTCTTGGGACAAGTTGCGGATGAGTGGAAAGTTAAGATGCAGGTTAAAGTGGTTAGGGAAAGCTAAGTGCAAAGGGGTTTCTTGGGCAGGGCTGTTGTCAATTTAACAATATTTCATTCGTTTCTGCAAGTTTGGGTTTTTATGAGGGGAGGAGGAGGGGTAATAGCAAGGGTGGGTGGATGTTAACAGCTTTTTAATAATTGCTTGAATCACGTCCAATATTCTCTGTATAGAATGTGTTTCATAGACGAAATTGCATAAAATTTTCATAAAATTCGGTGTATTTTACTTTCACGAAACCGAAAATTTGTATGGGAGGGGGTAGAGAAGGTAGGGGAATCGTAAAATTTGATATGCAGTTTTATTTCGCTTCTCTTGTAAGGTGCTTGTATAAAATTTCAAATTCGTAGCTTTTAATTTGTTAGTTATTAGTTGATTTAATGAAATTGGTCGAAATCATAGTTTTGTATGGGAGGGGGTAGAACGGTAAGCGCAATTTCAAAACTTTTAAAGCAACTTCATTTCAATTACTTTTATAAGTTTTCGTGCAAAATTTGAAATTGATAGCTTTTAAGAAATAGCTGATAACTGATTTCTTAAAAATGCTCGAAAAAATAATTTTGTATGGGAGGGGGTAGAGGAGGTAAGGGAATCGTAAAATTTGTGATGAAATTTTCTTTCTTTTCTGTTGTAAGGTGCTCGTACAAAATTTCAAGTTCGTAGCTTTTAATTTGTTGGTTATTAGTTGATTTAATTAAATTGGTCGAAATCATGCTTTTGTATGGGAGGGGGTAGAAGGGCAAGCATGATTTCAAAACTTTTACCGTAATTTTATTTCAACTGTTTTTCTAAGTTTTTGTTGAAAATTTCAAATCGATAGCTTTTGATAGTTAGGTGATAATTGATTTCTTAAAAATGGTCGAAAAAATAATTTTGTATGGGAGGGAGTAGAAGTTTTAAAAATATTCGACCAGTTAATATTTCAAACTTTTAGAGATTTTTTTTAAATGCATTGCCCAAATTTTCAAGTTTCTACCTTCAAATTTCATTCAAAAATTTTCAGTTTATGTGTTTTTTTCATTCCACATGAAACACCTTGTGCACGTTAGACCCCCACTTCGGAGCATAACAATTTTGGAACAAATTACTATTTTTTTTCTATCTATATCAAATAGATGTGTCGACATGCAAAATTAAAACTTTGTATCTTTTACCAGAGCCATAAAAAAATCACTCAAAATTTTCAACATTTTTGCTTTCCACCTCCCTCCCCTTACACCCCCCAACTCAAATTTTTTACCAAAATTAAAAATTATATAGCTCTACAATCTGACAAATTTTTGGTTTGATATCTGTACTCAATTTTGAGATTTGATGATTTATAGTTTTGGAAAGTGCGCCATTTTTGAAATGCTCTCAATTTCCCCCCACTACTATAATGTCCACATATTATATTTTTTTCATATGTCGCTAGTAAAGCTTAGTATACATTTTAAGTTTCAATTACATACCATAAGAAACAGTTGAGATATTAATTTTTAAGTGTTTTTCTTTGCACCCCCCCTGACCCTCCCCCTTTCACTAATTAGCTTTTATCTAAACTGCTTCTAGTAGATCTATATACTATCTTGATGGTCTCAAAATATCAATTTTTTATGGGAAGTAATTACGAAGATATAATCATTTGAAAAAAAAAATCGGGCGACAATTGGTTCTTAGCCCCCCCTTTTCGCACGCCAAAGGATAAAAAAATTAAGTTATTTTTAAAAGTTGTCCCACAAACTCCTGTATATGTACGTTGATTTTTAGCTTCCTAGCTGTAACCATGGTTGAGATATTTGAATTCGTATTTTTCAGTTTAAGCGCTCCCCCTGCCTCCCCCTGAACTCGTACACCCCCCAAAATTGGTATCCGCCTGAGATCCGCAACTACCTACAATCCCTCTAAAAATGAACTTTCTATCTTGAAGGGTTTGGGAGTTAATGTGCGCTGAGCGTACACGTCGGCGTACGGCGTACGGCGTACGGCGGACGGCGTACGGCGGACGGCGTACGGCGGACGGCGTACAGACAGACGGATTTTTTTTTTTTGCATTTTTAGGCTATTTTAGTCATGAAACGCGAAAAAAAAAAATTTCAGGGTAGCAAATTTTTTTTTTTTCCCAAGTCGATCACAATACTTTATTATTAAAATAATAAAGTAAAATTACAAACCTCCTCCCCCTGCTTCTACCACCTCCCATACAGAAGTCACAAAAAACTGTTGACTATACATACATATTGTTGCGAGCTAGGGGTTCGCCGGGATTTCAAGTAAAAACACAATTCGTTTAAAAATAAGTGATAATTTATTTATTCGCACTCTAATATAATTTCCCGATCACTTCGCACTTTATGACAACACCGTCGCGTGTTTTACTATCGCAATTTTCTGGTTCGCGTCTTCCATGAATGTCGCTGAATAACTGACTCCCGCCTGAAAGTTTCGTGCTTTTATACCATTTTTTCCCCAATTCTCGAACCTTCCGTGGTGTATGTCGTCGGTTGTGTGTCTCAACTATACTGGAAAGGTTAGATCTTTAATTATCGCTTTTTACATATTGGGTGATACTGTTCTACATAATTCTGGAATATTCCAGAAAGATCAAATTGCGTGGTTGCCAGATCTATAACAATATGTTATTTCACTGAAGATGGCTTGCCGATATTTTTATGCAGTTGACGAGTGAGGTTGAAAAAAAAAACGGAAGAATGGAATCATGAGGTTTTTTAGTAGGAGTAGTACTTGAAAATGCTAAAAGCCTTCACAATATACGGCTTCTATATGTTGCTATTCCGCTGGTGGACCATTATGAGTCCTGTGAGCGAGCTTAAAATTTATTACGTTGTATACAACATTTTTCACCAAGCTACATTTTTCGTGATCTTTTATAACATTAAACAGGAAAATATCCTTCGTCTAAAAACCAATGCCATGGAATAAATTTCCTTAGTCACAATCACGTGACAGCGATAACGATACGATAATTTCCAGTTATACGAAAATAAATACTTAATTATTCCTTATAAATAATGACGAAATATCTTGGCTACAAATAACAAACAAGTAAATTGTCAACAAAATTTTTTTTTGGGGATTTCGATTTTCAGTCCTTGCTGATAGCGGAAATTCTAAGGATCGATTTTTTCCGATGAACACTTCTTTAGCCGGTATGGAAGTTTTTACTTGACCTAGTCCTCTATTTTGCTATTTCTATGCCAGCCGACTGCGAAAAACTTCGTTAATATTTTGGCTGCTGGTTTTTCTCTCTCCAGGCCAATTCAGAAATAATCTGTTTGATCGATGAAAAGCACAATCGGTATTGTTATTTTATTTGTTTATTCACCGAAGCGTATCGCAGAAAATGGGTAAATGTCTTATTTTTCAATACCATTTGAAATTTTCCACGAGTATTTTTGTTCAGCGGAAAATTCTACGCGTATACAGAAGTATACATATGTACATAATGGTTAATGGACAGTCACTAATTGATATCGCGTGCCAATTTAATTTATGTTAAATCATCAATCGTCATGATGATGGGATTGACGCAGTTGTTTTTTCTACAAAGTGCCGTCAGGAAATTGAGACCAACAAGAAGAATTGCATGGTTCAATTGGAGTTTTTTTTTTAAACGTTCTGGTCCATTAGCTCGCAGGTAGGTTAAGCTACTCACCTTTATCTTTTTCAATTCGATCAATTTCGAAATTAAGTTTTTTGGTATTTCTTCTAGATGTACATAAATAATTACTTTTTAATTCTACTTCTACAATGGCACTACAGCCTAAATCGGGGCTTGGCCTTCTGACCTTCAGGTTCCTTAACATTTTTCATTAACTATTGTGGAAGGGTTGTTAGACCTTCGCACAACCCTCTATGTACGAATTTTCACTTTCATAGATTGAGGTAACTTAAGTATACCCAATCAGGCAGTGTGCTGGAATTATGCGTTCACCGGGAGTTGAACTCACGACCTTCGTATTGTAGACCAATACACTACCCACAAACAAACACTACATGTCATAAGGTACGTTGGGTTGAATGTTCGGATATGCTTTACTTAAATATGATTATTTTGCATATTCGATCATTCAACCAAATGAATGTAAATTAATTAAGAATTAAATGTAAGATCATATTGCATGTTGGGTTGAATGATCGGACATGCTTTACTTGAAGGTGATTATGTTGCATATTCGATCACTCATCCAATTTCATTAAATTTTTAGCTTCTATGTTCGGTGTGTCCGAACATGCTGGGCCTCGGGCAGCACGAACTCTGTCGAATCTTTCTGCAAGCGAGTATGGCTCCTCTATGTCTTCCTTAGCGCCTGATGTTTTCCGTTTCTTCCAAGGATTCCAAGTTGTTTTGGCGGACATGCATCTCATTAGTTTTTTGCGTTGGAGTGCTATCAGACATATGATGATGGTGACGACTATGCTGGCTGATACTGAGATGGCATGCCTTTTGATCTCTGATAAGACTGGCGCGGGAAGATTTACGTCGATTTGTGGATTTTCGAATATCTGTCGTGATACCTTTGTAATCGGTTCCATATGCGTTGAGGCTGACTGTCGAGACCCCAATGTAAGCCTCTCTCTTGATATATCTTTTGTGAAGCTACTGATGACCTTCCTTTCTGTGCTAAGTGTTGATCGAAGGTTTGTTTTGTAGGTTTGGACTACACACTTATCTGTAGTGCGCAAGATCTCAATGTCATTCAGAGTGATTTCTTTTCTTTCACCCTTACATATAATGTCCGCTCTTGTTGGTTTTTCTGCAATGAACAGCCATGTGTTTTTCATCATTAACTCCTTCCATTGAGTTTGAGTAGCCTTCATGACCTTTCCAGATATTATTCATCCAAGTTTGGTTTTCTGACGCAATAGAGGGTTTCCTTTCTTCAAGCCGTTTTCTATTATTTCTTCGAACATGTCTGCTCCAAGAATGAGATCTATATTGCCTGGTGTATTGAAATAAGGATCTGCCAGCTTCAGTGACCAAACTGGATTTGATTTGTCTATGTTTATTAGCAGCTCTGATAGTACCGATGTTAGTTTGGGCATGATAAGAGCTTCAGTTACAATACTGAAGTTCGATGAAAATCTCGGAGTGATGGTGATTGTTATCTTCTTCCGATTGGTTTTGGTTTCAAGACATCTTATTCCTGTGATACTGGCTAGTACGTCTTCGAATTGTATACCGATTTTCTTCGCAGCTTTAGTTGATATGAATGTTGTTTGAGATCCTGGATCGATTAGTGCTCGGAGTGATATTTTTTGCCCGGTTTTGGAATTGACATTGATAAGCGCGGTTGCCAGCAGAATCGCACCGCTGTGCCCAAGAACTATTTTTTTCTGTTGGGTTCTCTTTTCATTTTTGACTGTGGCCATATTGACTGCAACAGTTGCAGGAGATGTCTTCGTAACGTGTAGTAATGTATGGTGCGGCTTGTTGCACTCGAATCAGGTATGTTTGCTTTTACATTTCGTAGTTTTGGCGTGCCAAATGCAATTCCTGCACAGATTGTTGTTTGTGACAAATTTTAGTCGATTATCCGCTGTTAATTTTTTGAATTCTTCGCAACGAAAAATCGGATGAGAGTTGTGTTTGCAGTAGATGCAGGAGAATTTGTTAGGCTGCTGGTGCGTTGATTGTGCAGTCGTTGCGAATGATCCCCTTTTCATCTGGCACACCACGCCAGTCTGTTGTGGTCTCGTTAATGTTAGAGTTTGATGTCGCTTTATTAGAAATTTGTAAAGCTGACCTAAGGTTGGCATCTCTTTAGAATTATCAATGCTTTCTTCAAAGAGCCGTGCGTTTTCGCCATAAAGCTTTCGCATTGCGATCCGTACTACGATTGGATCCCACTCTTTGGTTTTGTATCGTAGATTTTTTAACGCTGCCAAGCAGTTTCTAAGTATATCGTGCAGTTTTAGCAATCCTGCTGGACATCTGTGTCCAATTCTGTCAGCATCGAGTATAGTGTCAATGTAGGTCGTGATCATTTTTCTATTATTGCAAAATCGCTCTTGTAAGATTATTAGAGCAGCTTCATAGTTTGAAGCGTCTAGTTGCAGATGTGTGATGAATTCTCGGGCGTCTCCATCCAAATAGCTTAGAAGATATTGCATCTTCTGTATTTTCCCAATTGTTGGGTTGTCATGTATGACATTCTTAAACATGCCACTAAAATTCTACCAGTTCCTATAGTCTCCGTTGAATCTGGGAATTTCTAGTGCAGGTAGTCTAGGCAAACTATTGCCCGTGAATCTTGGATGATCTTCGTAGTACGGCCAACTTGTTTGTTGGATGGTGTGCATAGCGGCGGTTGATATACTCGTTGTTGTGTGTGGTATCGTATTGACAGTCGTGGTTTCTGTCGACCACAGAAATTTAATTGTAGCCGGAAGTTGTTCGTCATGCTTGTAATTAAGAGGTTGTTTCCATGGTGTTGCAACTGGCAATGTGGTAAATGTGGTTGGCGGGTTCTCACTTGGTGTGTCCAGTTCCAGTTGCTGTGCAAGAGATGTTCGCCCATCCTCGTATGTTATTTTCGTTTGATTAAATAGGCGCTGTTCTCTAATATTTCTCGTGCGAAATAAAGATGATCAGTTGGTAAGAGCTTTGAAAGTTTGGAATTATTCTCAAGGAAGGTTTCCCATAATCGATCAATTTCGACTATTTTCTTGGAGTAGTATTCCTTAGTTTTTTGAGAATTGCTACCCTTTCGGAAATTTCTCCCCAAACTTTCGAGGGATTCAGCAATCTTCTGTTGATCTGCAATAAGTTCTTGCTCCATACTGCTTGTTAAGATTGCTTCTTATGGCGCTCAGAAGTAAGTGCTGTTTATTATGTCTTCAATTGATTGTGTTGACGTCACGTTTAGTACCAGTAGGTTTCTGGTAATGGTTGATGTTCAGAGTTTCCAAAGACGATTGATTGCTCGGAAATCTCTGTGAATCCTCAAGAAGCTTTGGCTTGAAGATCCAACGATCAATGGCTGGTGTTGCGGGTTTCCAAAGACGAGTGGTCGCGAATCTCTGCGAATCCTCAAGAAGCGTTGGCTTGAAGATCCGATGATCAAATGCTGGTATTGTGAGGCTCGACGGACCAATATTTCGGCGGCAGTTGATCTTCTCCAGGTGAAGATCCTGTGCAGTCGATTTAGTATCTCCAGTCACTTTCTCTCGTCTGGAAGCGAGTGGAGCGCGCTTACAAGAGCTGTACTCAGCCGACCACACCAGTCGTTGGTACAGAGGAAGGAATTCGTGTATCTTAATGGTTTTAAAGATACACGAATTTAAGGTATGGGATTTGGTGGGTCATTAACAAGAAATACCTTCTGGTTAATGGTTTGGGTGGAAGTAAAAGTAAAAATTGATTGCCTACTTTTATATACAATAATCTTTACATTGATTTTGCTGTTTAGCCAGAAAATATGAGTTGAACGATCAAGCATTATTCATGTGCGTAAAATGCTAACACATTTTATGCTCGATCGTTCACCCATTCACATGTCATAAGGTATGTTGGGTTGAATGATCGGATATGCATTACTTGAAGGTGATTAAGTTGCATGTTTGATCATTCACCCAATTACATTAAATTTTTAGTTTCTATGTTCGGTGTGTCCGAACAGTCTACCATTCTGGTATATTTTCATGCCTTTTGATTTTGTCTCAGCTATACTACCATTATTATATTATAGCTAACGTCTAGCCTAGTGGGTAGTGTGTTGGTCTACAATGCGGAGGTCGTGAGCTCAAATCCCGATTGACGTATGATTCCAACACGCCGCCTGCTTGGGTATACCAATCTACGAAAACTTCGTAGATGCAGGGTTTTTTGAAGAACTAACAAACTAACAATCCTTCCATAATAAGTAATTAAAAAAAATGTTAAGGAACCTGAACGCCAGAAGGCCAAGGCTCGATTTGGGCTGTAGTGTCATTGTAGAATCGAATAGAATACTGCCATTATTGGCGAAATATACGATAAATTTTGACTTTGCTCACTAATTCTAACATATAAGTCACTGACAATATTTGGAATCTTATTTAAAAATAAACTGCCAACAAGTCGGGCGAAACTTTATTATTTTTGGGACAAAATGCGCATGCGTAGAAAGTCAATATGCAGGTTAGAGTGGTTAGGGAAGACTAAGTGAAGGAGCTTCTTGGGCAGGGCAGTTCTCAATTTAACACTTTCCGGAAAAGTTCAAAAGCTCCATATTTCATTGGTTTATTTATGCAAGTTTGAGTTTTCGTGAAGGGAGGGGGGAGGGTGATAGTAAGGGTGGGTGGATGTTAATAGTTTCTTAATTGATTGCTTGAACCAAATCCAATATTCTTTGTATAGAATGTCAGTTTCATAGACGAAATTGCATAGAATTTTCATTGGATTCGGTGAATTTTAAATTCACGAAACCAAACATTTGTATGGGAGGGGGTAGAGGAGGTAGGGGAATTGTAAAATTTGTGATGCAGTTTTATTTCTTTTTTTTTGTGAGGTGCTTGTACTAAATTTCAAGTTTGTAGCTTTTAATTTGTTAGTTATTAGTTGATTTAATGAAATTGGTCGAAATCATACTTTTGTGTGGGAGGGGGTAAAACGGCAAGTGCTATCTCAAAACTTTTAACGTAATTTTATTTCAACTATTTTTGTAAGTTCTTGTGCAAAATTTCAAATTGATAGCATTTAATAGTTAAGTGATAATTGATTTCTTAGAAATGGTCGAAAAAAATTTTTTGTATGGGAGGGGGTAGAAGTTTTAAAGATATTCGACCAGTTAATATTTTAAACTCTTGGGGATTTTTTTTAAATGCATTTCGCAAATTTTCAAGTTTCTACCTAAAAATTTCATTCAAAAATTTTGAGTTTATGTGTTTTTTTCATTGCACATGAAACACTTTGTGCACGTTAGACCCCCACTTCGGTGCATAACAATTTTGGAACAAATTATTATTTTTTTTCCATGTACATTAAATAGATGTGTCGACGTGCAAAATTCAAACTTTGTATCTTTTACCAGAGCCATAAAAAAATCACTCAAAATTTTCAACATTTTCGCTTCCCACCTCCCTCCCCTTACACCCCCCAACTTAAATTTTTTACCAAAATTAAAGACTATATAGCTCTACAATCTGACAAATTTTCAATTTGATATGTGTACTCAATTTTGAGATTTGGTGATTTGTAGTTTTGGAAAGTGCGCCATTTTTTAAATGCTCCCCATTTCCCCCCACTACTATTATGTCCATATATTATATTTTTTTCGTATGTCACTAGTAAAGCTTAGTATGCGTTTCAAGTTTCAATTACATAGCTTAAGAGACAGTCGAGATATTAATTTTTAAGTGTTTTTCCTTGCACCCCCCCTGACCCTCCCCCTTACAAGAATTAGCTTCTATCTAAACTGATTCTAGTAGATCTTGATGCCATCTTAATTGTCTCAAAATATCAATTTTTTATGGGTAGTAATTTCGAAGATATAATCATTTGAAAAAAAAATTCGGCCGCCAATTGGCTCTTAGCCCCCCCTTTTCGCACCCCAATGGATAAAAAAATTAAATTATTTTTAAAAGTTGTCCCACAAACTTTTCTATATGTGTGTTGATTTTTAGCTTCCTAGCTGTAATCATGGTTGAGATATTTGAATTCGTATTTTTCGGTTTAAGCGCTCCCCCCGCCTCCCCCTGAACTCGTACACCCCCCAAATTGGGTATCCTCCTGAGATCCGCAACTATCTACAATCCCCCCAAAATTGAACTTTCTACCTTGAAGGGTTTGGGAGTTAATGTGCGCTGAGCGTACACGTCGGCGTACGGCGTACGGCGGACGGCGGACGGCGGACGGCGGACGGCGTACAGACAGACGGATTTTTTTTTTTTGCATTTTTAGGCTAATTTAGTCATGAAACGCGAAAAAACAAAATTTCAGGGTAGCAAATTTTTTTTTTTTCCAAAGTCGATCACAATACTTTATTATTAAAATAATAAAGTAAAATGCTTTCAATTTTCCAATTTGTGCGGACCAAGTTTCTCGCCTCAAGTATATATGTAGGTAAAACATTATTCCTTTCACTGCAAGCAAGAATTAATTCTAATGTGGTCTATCCCTTCAAGTTCTGTAAACCTTACGTAAATTAACATCAAGTTCAAGTTCAAGTTCAAGTTCAAGTTCTGTAAACCTTACGTAAATTAACATCGTCTTTCTATATCCCAGCATGCAACCTCCTATCGATCTTCCAAATCTTGAACGTCTCACTGCTAACCGCCATCTTAAAGTGAAATTGCTGAAGTATTTTCTCATAAGACTTATCCTGATGTTCTCAATATGAGTTTCTGAGAGGCAGAAAATATCTGAGGAGTTTATATAATTGAATAAGGTACACTATTTTAAAACGTGTGATATTCTTTCAAAAAATTTCCATGTTGCTGGTCTAATGTGGCGAAACTCCGAATTCAGTATACGATATGCGATTAAATAATTGTTTTAACTTTTGTTGTCTGTCTGTCCGGCTGTTTTTCACGCACAAACGGCTGAACCGATTGTAATGAAACTTGCATAGTTTAATAAGTATACTCCGAGATGTAATCTGCTTTTGGTTTTATTTCCATCCCCTCATGCCTTCTACCTCTCTCCCATGCAAAATTATATAATAATCATTTCTCTGGAAAACTGTAAGAGCTATCAAATTAAAATTTTAAAAATATTATTTTTATCATAAATGTGATCCCTGGTTTACAAATTATTTGAATTTCCCCACTCCTTCCACCACCTCCCATACAAACTGCACTTTTTCATAAAATAATCTAACCAATTTTCTCAGTACGTTTAACATTTATCGAGCTCAAATTTTGTACTGAATCCTTAATTAGCATTGTTATTAATATCGGGAAAAAATAGATCGATTAGCTTCCCTCCTACTCCCTTTCAAAAAATGTGACTCAATTTCATAACTTTTCAAAAATTAGATTTTCTCGAAAAGTATGAATTTCACTGATTTGCAATTTAAAATATATCAATTGCATGATGATTATAGTTGTTTCTCAAAAAATCAATAAAAACCATCCACTCCTTCTACCACCTTCCATGCAAACTGCACAATTTCACTAAATTCAATGTATACTAATTTTCTAAGTACCTTTTTTTAATTTTTGAAGCTTAAATTTGGTACCAAACATTTCTCTAACTATTCTAGAATGATATGAAGCAGCTCAATGCTGTCACCTCTCCATACAAAATTTCATAAGATCACAAAAATCTCTATTTCATTTAGAGTTACGTATGTTTGGGGTTTACGCGCAATCATAGTCCTGTTATATTTTTGAGCTTAATGTTATGTTATTTCAATTCTTTTTAGAATTAACACAAGCTATAACTATTATTATATTATGATTCCAACCATATACAAAACATTGTGTTCAAAGAGCCATTAAACTAAGCAGATTATATATCCCACATAAAGTTTTACTAACTACATTCTCAAATAAACTGCCAACAAGTCGGGCGAAACTTTATTATTCTTGGGACAAGTTGCGGATAAGTGGAAAGTCAATATGCAGGTTAGAGTGGTTAGGGAAGGCTAAGTGAAAGGGAGTTCTTGGGCAGGACTGTTAACAATATTTCATTCGTTTCTGTAAGTTTGGTTTTTATGAGGGGAGGAGTAGGGGTAATAGTAAGGGTAGGTGGATGTTAATAGCTTTTTAATTAATTGCTTGAATCACGTCCAATATTCTCTGTATAGAATGTGTTTCATAGACGAAGTTGCATAGAATTTTCATAAAATTCGGTGTATTTTACATTCATGAAACCGAACATTTGTATGGGAGGGGGTAGAGAATATAGGGGAATCGTAAAATTTGATACGCAGTTTTATTTCGAGTCTCTTGTAAGGTGCTTGTATAGAATTTCAAGTTCGTAGCTTTTAGTTTGTTGGTTATTAGTTGATTTAATGAAATTGGTCGAAATCATAGTTTTGTATGGGAGGGGGTAGAAGCGCAAGCGCGATTTAAAAACTTTTAAAGCAACTTCATTTGAATTATTTTTTTAAGTTTTTATGCCAAATTTGAAATTGATAGCTTATACGAGTTAGCTGATAACTGATTTTTTAAAAATGCTCGAAAAAATAATTTTGTATGGGAGGGGGTAGAGGAGGTAGGGGAATCGTAAAACTTGTGATGCAATTTTCTTTCATTTTTAATGTAAGGTGCTCGTACGAAATTTCAAGTTCGTAGCTTTTAATTTGTTGGTTATTAGTTGATTTAATGAAATTAGTCGAAATCATACTTTTGTATGGGAGGGGGTAGAAAGTCAAGCACGATTTTAAAACTTTTAACGCAATTTCATTTTAATTATTTTTGTTAGTTATGCAAAATTTCAAATTGATAGCTTTTAAGAGTTAGGTGATAATTGATTTCTTGAAAATGGTCGAAAAAATAATTTTGTATGGGAGGGGGTAGAAGTGTTAAAGGTTTTCGACCAGTTAATATTTCGTATATTTAGGGATTTTTTTTAAATGCATTTCGCAAATTTTCAAATTTCTACCTTAAAATTTCACTCAAAAATTTTCAGTTTATGTGTTTTTTCAATGCACATGAAACACCTTGTGCACGTTAGACCGGGGGGGTCGGTTTATAACAAATATGGATCAAGTTATTATTATTTTTCTATGTGGATTAAATATAGGTATTCACATGCAAAATTTTAGCTTTGTATCTTTTACCAGAGCTCTAAAAAAATCACTCAAAGTTTTCGATATTTTTGCTTATTACCTCTCTCCCCTTACACCTCCCAACTTAAAATTTTTACCAAAATTAAGTATTATGTAGTTCTACAATCTGACAAATTTTTGATTTGATATCTGTACTATTTTTGGAGATATAAGGATTTGTAATTTTGAAAAGTGCGCCATTTTTGAAATGCTCCCCATTTCCCCCCACTACTATTATTTCAACATGTTATATTTTTTTTGTATTTGCCTAGTATAGTTTAATATAAGTTTTAAGTTTCAATTACATAGCTTAAGAGATAGTTGAGATATTATTTTTTAAGTGTTTTTCTTTGCACCCCCCCTGACCCTCCCCCTTACAATAATTAGCAGCTTTCTAAGCTGGTTCCGATGAAACTATATGCCACCTTGACGGTCTCTAAATATGATTTTGTTATGATAAGTAATTTCGAAGATATAATCATTTGAAAAAAAAATTCGGCCGACAATTGGTTCTAAGCCCCCCCTTTTCGCACCCCAATGGATAAAAAAATTAAATTATTTTTAAAAGTTGTCCCACAAACCCTTCTATATTAATGTTGAGTTTCAACTTCCTAGCTGTTACCATAGTTGAGATATTTGAATTCGTATTTTTCGGTTTAAGCGCTCCCCCCGCCTCCCCCTGAACCCGTATACCTTCGAAAATGGGTATCCGCCTGAGATCCGCAACTATCTACAATCCCCCCAAAAATGAACTTTCTATCTTGAAGGGTTTGGGAGTTAATGTGCGCTGAGCGTACACGTCGGCGTACGGCGGACGGCGGACGGCGGACGGCGTACAGACAGACGGATTTTTTTTTTTTGCTTTTTTAGGCTAATTTAGTCATGAAACGCGAAAAAAAAAAATTTCAGGGTAGCAAACTTTTTTTTTTTTTTGTGTCGATCACAATACTTTATTATTAATAAAGTAAAATTGCTTATTATTGAGATTTTTACGCGGGCGAATTCGCGGGGGATCGCTAGTTCATTCATAAAATGCAAAATACACAAGGCCGCCGAAAAGTTGATTAGAACATTTGGGTGTGTGCCCAAATGTGTTTAAAACGTATTCAAGATATGCACTCAATACGCGAAATACACGCCAATGTCTGCTGTGCATGCAAAAATGCATTACGTGTGGCTTGAGATCGTTGCTTATCGCTTCAATTGACTGAAAATTAAATTTCCTTAAAATGTAATGTTTGATTGTTAATTTTCCGTACTCATTTAATACAAGAAATCTAAACTCAATTTTAAAGATTTCCAGCAACTTATTTAACAATGCTACTAAGATTTCTCTTAAACAGAATTCACATAAGGGTTCAACCCATTCGATAAATCTGGTGGTAGTTGCTGTACATCTTTTTTTAGATTGTCAATTCAAGTCTTATTTTCGATAAAAACTTGATACCCAATTTTCGGAAGGACCGGTTCCAAACGAGATAATTTGTTTTTTATTGGCGTATCCTTTAAAAGAAATTCTACAAGGCGCATCTAGAGATCTTTTTGATTTACCTAAGATTAGACCTTATGTTGTTTCTTGTGGTTGCTGTTTGGCACAGCTGCACTTTTATAAAAGGCTTGTGCGTAGTTTTTAAACGAATTCGTTGTGCTTGAATCGGTAGGGATATTTTCGGTGTCCTTTAACCTGTCATACCTGTTTTTTTTTTAAATCTGAATTTTAAGGTGTTTCCTGTACGTCACTAATTTCTTATTTATTTTTTATTTTCAGTATTGGATCCAGTGCTTTGAGTCTTCATCAAAGGTAAGTAATAGGAGTATTTTTATCCGTGATTTTATTACGCACTAGCGTGTTCAAAAAACATATCAGGACTACGATTGCGCATAAAGCCCTAACATGCAATACGCTAGATGAAATAGAAATTTTCGTAACTTTAGGAAAATTTGTATGGCGAGTGGTGGATGAAGCATTTTTATACTCTAGATGGAATCTGAGAGTATTATAAGTTTGCTCTAAGGTTTGTAACGCCAAGAAATAAGGCTCGGAGAAAAAAATGATGAATACAGAAATTAATATTATCACTCAAAAATCTCAAAACCGTCCGTCCGTCTGTCCGTCCGTCCGTTCGCTCTCTAGCTTGAGAACGCGTTGAGCTAGAAAGTTCAAATTTCGTACACATCGTTTTTGACAAAAAAGTAAGGTCAAGTTCGTTAACGGGCCAAATCGCTCCACCCCTTCTACCCCCTCCCATACAAAATGACACAAATGCGCAATTTGACAATAAACGGATTTGCTCAAAAAGTATAAAAGCTATTGGCCTGAAATTTGGAATATATTACTTTTATGATAATATAAATCTACCGTATAAAAATTATGCGTGTCCTCCCCTTCCTTCTACCACCTCCCATACAAACTGTACTTGTCATGAATTACTCTAAGCCATTTTACTCAGTGCGTATAAAATTTAGCAACCTGAATTTCTGCACTTAATATTTATTTAAAATTGTTAGTAAGGGTAAAAAAAATTAGACGATTAGCTCCACCCCTTCTACCCCCTCCCATACAAAATGACACAATTTCCCAATTCGGCTATAAATGAATTTGCTCGAAAAGTATGAAAGCTATTAGTCTGAATTTCGGGATATATTACTTTCATAATGATTTCAATATACAGTATAAAAATTATTTGCGTCCTCCCTCTCCTTCCAAACCCTCCCATACAAACTACACTTTTTCATGAAATGCTCTAATCCGATTTTCTCAGAACATATAACATTTATCGAGCTCACATTTTGTAATAAATACTTATTTAGCATTATCACTAAGATCAGAGAAAATTAATTGATTAGCTTTACTGCTTCTACCCCCTCCCATACAATATGACACAGTTTCACAACTTCACAAAAAATCTATTTTCTTCAAAAGTATGAATTTTACTAGTCTTAAATTTAAGAAATGTCAATTTTATAATATTCTTAGTTATTTCTGAAAAAATCAATAAAATCCCCCCACTCTTTCTACCACCTCCCATACAAACTGCACATTTTCACTAAATCTAACACACTAATTTTCTCAGCTCCTATTCAATTTTTGGAGTAAGCATTTTGTATAAAACATTTTTTATAGCTACTTTAGCATGATGGGGAAAAAATTAGTTCAATGCTATCACCCCTTCTAACACTCCCCATACAAAATTTCTTGGGATCAGAAAAAAATCTATTTCATCTAGAGTAACGTAAGATTGCGCTTTACGCGCAATCGTAGTCCTATTATGTTTTTCATTGCTATCAAAATGTTTTATACAAAATGTAAGCTTCAAAAATTTGTTAGGTACTGAGAAAATTAGTGTATTTGAATTAGTGACATTGTTGGAAGGTGTGACGGGTTTTTAGTGATTTTTTTCAGAAATTATTACAAAAAAGTCATCATGCATTTGACATATTTTAAATTGCATATATTTTTGAAGAAAATCGACTTTTAGTAAAATTGTGTCATATTGTATGAGAGGGGTTTCAAGGACATAATTGATGAAGTCAAATATCTAGGTGTGATACTTGATAAACTCAACTACTAGAACAAACATATAGAATGGACTCATGCCAAATCATTAAAGGCGTTCTGCAAAAGCTTATTTGGTAGGTGTTACACAAAAAATCATCCTCCCAATAGTCACATACGGGTCAACAGTATGGTGGACTAAAATATTATAACAAACAGCACAGCTTACGCTACAAGTAATCCAAAGACTAGCTTGTTTTAGTATCAAAGGAACAATGGAAACCTGCCCTACTGCGGCAAGAGGAATATTCCTAAACATCCCTCCGATACATCTCCAAATAAAAAAGGAGGCAATCAAAGGGGTGTTACACATACATAAGGAAAACAAATACAAATCGGGAAATCTTAGAGGTCACCTCAAAATCGTAAAGAACCCGAAAATAGAGGTTCTAACCTCAACACTGTCCGACACTATGCTGACAAGATTCAACTTTGAAACCCCCTTCAAAGTTATAATCAGAGAACGCAAGGACTGGAAATCCATGCTTCCTGAAAGAAGAGGGATCAACTATCTAGTTAGTATGCAGAAGGTTCGCGTACCTGTGAGGGGACTGGAGCGGAAGTTAAAGGTGCTAACTTCACGGTTTCAAAACCACTCGGGAAAAAGCCACAATCTTCTTGGCTGAACTAATTGCATTTATGAGAATATTAGGAGAGCTCATCGCAATAAAACTTTTTATATAATATATATCTTATCGGATAGTCAGACGGTTCTAAAAGTCCTAGCATCCAACAATCACGGATCGACGTCAGTTTGGGATTGCCTTCAAAACGTAATCTTCTTGGGAAAAAGGAACAAAGTAACCTTATGTGAGTCGAAGGACATATGGGAATTGAGGGAAATGAACAGACAGGCCGCCTTGCAAAAAATGGCGCAGAAACGAATTTTATTGGACCAGAGACATTCTGCGGAAAACCGAAAGGGCACTTCAACCTTGTACTTAGAAAGTGGGTTGAACAAGAACATAGCATAGAATCTACTGGAACAGACTTTCAGGTTCATTAATCACAAAAAAATTAATCCTACCATAGAAAAAAGTGGAGGGCATACCAAAATTTAGGAAGAGCGAAATTAGTACTCTGATGGGCCTAATGACGGGCCACAGTGGAGTAAACCATCACCCTCAAAATATGGGTCTAGCTGAAATCGACATCTGCCGACTCTGTCTGAAAGATTCAGAAACGACAGAACACATCCTATGTCAAGGAAAAACACGATCTTCTTGAAAAAGGCTTCCTTGCTAGCGATGAACTAGCCAATATGGTTCCCTTAAACATACTTTGATTAGCCAAATCTTTCGAGTTGTGGTAGGGTAAAGGGAAAATAAACACACAACAGGGCGAGAAGGTCGCAGTGTTTTCACGTGGTTTCCAAATTAGAAAAAAAAGGGGATTCAAATTATTTTTGTACCGCATATTGCGGTGTTATTTATTAAGTGATCGTTCGACTTATTAAAAAATTGCAAACTTTCGTGAACCAATGCCCCCAGCGCATTTTAGAAATATTCTAGCCAGGAGTAATTACCAACGACGAACTTTGGGGTACAACTGGACAGATTAAAAGAGGCATCGAGATTCGGAGGCGAAAGTGGCAGTGGATCGGTCACACTTTAAGGAAACCAAATTGTTTCTCATTTTCATCTTTTGTGACAATTAGTTCTTGAATTAGTTTAACACCTCTTTCTGCAGCATCATTCACAACAACTGTCTCATCAAGTTTTTCAATTCCACTTTCATTCTACGATCATCCTTCCATGTTAATGGGTCTTTGTGGAGAAAATCGGTGCTGATAAAAAATCGCTTGAAGAAAGTGTCTTATAGCGGAGATACAAGAAATACAAAAGACGAAAAGTCGTTGTTTGTAAAGGAAGAAAAATCATTTTGGTGCAGAATGTACCTGTGAAATGAAAGAAAAGATTTCCGGATTCTACACTGATACGCTTTAATATTCGTGACGTTTCTGTCTCTGCTGAGACCTTTATCAAACTGTGATGAGTTTGATAAAGCCGAATGCCTGACGAGCTTTATTTAGCCGAGCCTCAACATCCTTTTCGGCTCCGCCGTCCATGCTGATAATGCTTCCAAGATAGCAAAAATCTTGCACCTCTTCCACATGCTGTCCGTTAAGAACAATCGGTGTGCTTGCGTTCGAACCCATGTGCATGTGCTTGGTTTTACGCACATTTATTTTCAGTCCCGCCTCTTTGCATTTAGAATGCAACGAGCGAACATTTGACTCTTAGTCCGAACGGTTATGTGCAAGCAAACACACGTCATCAGCATAATCAAGGTGACTTAAATTGTTAAATAGTCTCCATTGAAGACCTTTACCTTCCGCACCTTCCAGTGCAGCTTTCAAGATATCATTTATTACCACCAGAAACAGGAGTGTTGATAATATGCAGCCTTGTCTGACACCCGTTCGCACAGGGAAGCTCTCGGACAGCTCTCCTCTATGCAAGACGCGACACCTTGCATCTTCGTAGGATTCTTTAATCATAGCTATGACCTTATCTGGAGTACCTCTCCTACGCAAAGCATTCCATATGTAATCTCGCTTAATGCTGTCGAAAGCCTTCTCGAGGTCCACAAACATGAGATGTAGTGGCGAACCCATTTCGGCTGACTGCTCTAATATTATCCGTAGGGTATTTGTGTGGTCGGTACAAGTCGACCCTTTACGGAATCCAGCCTAATAAACTTCGAGAGTGCTATCGACGACATCGCTAATCCTATTGAGAATTACCTTAGCCATAATTTTTGATACGGCAGTAAGTAGACATATACCACGCCAATTGCCACAATCCCGAAGGTCGTCCTTCTTCGGAATTTTCACAATGACGCCCTCCTTCCATTCAGTCTGATATCTTCCATCATTCCACACCTTAGTGAAGAGTGGGAGGAGTATATCGGCTGTTATATCCGGGTCCGCTTTGAGGAGTTCGGTTGGTAGTCCGTCTATACCTGGAGCTTTCCTTCCCGCCATTGACCGAATGGCGAATACTATCTCTTCCTTATCTGGAGGATCGTCCCTAATAGAGGATTGTTGCGGTAGGATGTTTGGAAGTTGTTCTGTTTCCGGAATATCTTCCTCTGACAAGATGTTTAAAATATCAGAGAAGTATTCCTTCCATCGTCGCAACTGGTGTTCACTCATATTAAGGAGAGTTCCGTTGACATCTCTCACCAGGTGGTTGGCGGTGAAATTCCTGTTCGTCAACTGTTTCATGATTTTAAATAGTGAACCCATATCGCCAAGGTAAGCCTCTGGCTGCCTCCCAATTGGCGTCCAGTGTGCGCATTTCATATTCACCCAATGTGGATGACTTTTCGCGTAGAATAGTGGTGTATTCGCGTTTTTTGTTGGGATCTCTGAGTTTATCCACATTAAGCTTGCGCTTCATTTGAAGAATTTGTGGTCGACGGATAGCTGCTGTACACAATCTCAAGCAGGCAACTATCAAGTGGTGATCGCTCGCCACGTCAGCTCCACGTTTCGCTCGCACATCGAGGAGACATCTTCTCCATCGGCGACATCTTCTCCATCGGCGACATCTTCTCCATCGGCGACTTATAGCCAAATGGTCGATCTGGTTCTGAGTAACACCATCAGGGGAAACCCAAGATGTTTTATGATCACTCTTGTGTGGAAAAAGGGTCCCTCCGATGACCATTTGCCGAGTACTACAAAACTCCACAAATAATTCGCCGTTTTCGGGTCTCTTAATCCAAGGTCGTAATGCGTCGATCCAAGGGTCACCATGCCTCCCCATGACGTGTTCTAGTCCAGTAATGTCTGATCCAACCTAGGCGTTTATATCTCCCGAGATGATAATAATATTACCTCTTGGAACACGTTCGAAGGTGGCACTCAGTTGGCTATAAAACTCCTCTTTGTCACCAGATGTTGCGGTATTAGTTGGTGCGTAGCACTGCAGAATTGTGACGTTTCTGACACTGGTCCTGAGCCTGACGACGATAATACTATCCGAGATTGGTTCCCAGCTAATGAGACTGTTTCTCGCTCTCGGCGTAAGGACGAACGCCACGCCATTTCTGGCTTCACTTTCAGGGCCAATGTACAGAATAGTGTTTCCGCTTGGGTTCGTTCTTCTCCTGATCCTGTCCACCTGACCTCGCTCAAGCCCAAGATTTGGATGTTATAGTGCTCCATTTCACGGTCGATCACTGATTGGCGGTGCAAGGACCGAGTAACCCCAGCTCTTCCCCCGTCATTCAATGTTCGAACGTTCCAGAAGCCAATCATAGTCCATTTTCGAATGCCAAAAGTCGTTACCGTAGAATCAGTCCGTATCCGAGGCGCTGTATCTGTTTCTCGTATCATTTAGGTCTTAAGATCACGGGTGATAAGCCCATGATCCAGTGAGTGTCCATTTGCCATTTTTAGGGCAAGCAGGACTGGCTGTGGGTGAATTCTACAGCCCCCATCCCACAGGGAGATAGTTAGCTCAGGTCCGTGGAGTCTCCCTATCAGATAACCGAAATAGATCTTGAAATAAATTTTGAATACATAAATTGCGTTTTCCATCCACCTAGTATGACTTACAGCTTCGGAATGCCGCCAAGAAAGATCTTAGTTAACTCCAACATTACTCGGTAATCATCTCGCTGTTGTTTCTGCGCGGAAAAGCAACTTTCCAACCCAGTGCAAAACTAATTCTAGGCAGACGTTTCGGTTAAATTTCTGCTGAATTTCTGTGTCTCGCTTCTCTACTAC
The DNA here is from genome assembly GCA_963669355.1 of Chorisops tibialis. Taxonomy (NCBI): domain Eukaryota; kingdom Metazoa; phylum Arthropoda; class Insecta; order Diptera; family Stratiomyidae; genus Chorisops; species Chorisops tibialis. The sequence continues at coordinate 238,637,779 of OY770262.1, forward strand.
AGTAGTATGCGCCAACAAGTGTACATTATTGTAATTAAATTGAATAATGGCATATTTAACAAGTTTTAAATAAAAAGAAAAATGCGTATATGATGGATCTGGAACAATTACTAAAGATTAAGATTTTATAATGGCGTAAATTGGGTGTGGTAATTAGGGTTAAATTAGTTAACTAAGGTAATTAAATTAGCGCATAATAATAAATCACATAACATAATTCACACGGCAAATATTTCAAACTCTTTTGGATGGTGGTCGCCTCGCATTTGTCCGATTGAGCTAAAATTTTGAACATATTGAAGTGCGCAAGGGGTCGCTGGATTTCCAGTAAAGACATAAAACCACCAGTTTTATTAGTTCAACTTTATTTAACTCAACTGATTTTGATTCGTTTTACACTCAAAACTTCTTTGCTCACAAATTATCGCTTCCAAATTATCGCTTCCGTCTTTCCGTACGACTCACTCGTCGATGGGTCCAAACCAGACTCTTTCGCTTCTGAGTCTCAACTGCTTATCCACCAAAAACGCTCGTCTGTAGATATTGCTTCTTTCGTATCTCGTTCACCGTCAACCTTCTCCGTTCCACTAAATCATTCGTCCATTGCCGGCACCCGTCGGCCATAGTCGACCTTCTCCGTTCCACTAAATCATTCGTCCATCGCCGGCATCCTTCGGTCACAGTCGGCCTTCTCCACTGTTGCATTGCTTCTATAGAGCATTTTGTCGTGAACCCGAGTCTTTTCTCCATACACGTGGTTGTTGTTGCTTTTTATCAACTATTTCGTTGTTACCCGAATCGAAAGGGGTGTGGGAGCAAAACTTTTAGAACGTTGTAAAATAAGGTAAATAACTAATTTACATAGTTGCGAATGAAAAAGTAAAATGTGAATACACTTATAGTATAAAAGGCCGTAATAGCACTCTAAATTATAATATAAAGTATTAGCGACTGATGATTTCATCAAGAAGCACAATTCTTATTTCTTAGATAATTTTTGCGGTAATTCATCTTCACTTAAGTACAAAAATAATTTCTAAGATGTGTGGTTAAACCCAGAAATTTAAATTAATAATCAACATATTAATATATTTTTTTTTTATATATTGTGTATAGGAATAAGTTTTTAGTTATCTTTATAAGAACGATAAACCTGCAAGTTTATTTTCACTGCGAATATCCGAAGCACGTAATTGTTTACTTTGTTGTTAGTTGTTTTCGAGTCAGAAATTCGAAAAATTGATTGTCAGCACATATGAGGAAAAATTAATACGTGCAATAATGCTGAATTTTTCGTTTAATTCTTGGGAAAAGTGAACACTTGAATTCAAGTACATATGCTTGGATATCTCTATATATTTATTGCTTCATACCAAACAATTATGTAAACTATTCGAGTAATTATTAATACGTCGCAGTTTCGATAATAAATTTCAAATTGATAAACAGTAAATATGATAAGAAGTTAGAACCATGCACAACTAAAATGCTTGTGTATTAACTATTTTCTGTTTTCTCAGTAATTTGTTGACAATCTGAAACTACTTAGAGGGTGACCAATAATTATGAGGGGAAGGGTCAGGGAAAGAGCGAAGAAAAACATTTAAAAAATATCAAATATCTCGACTATTTCTTATGCTATGTAATTAAAAAAATGATGTCCATACTAGTGTAACATGAAAAAAATATAACATTTTAATTTTGACATTATAGTAGTGGGGGAAAATGGAGAGCGCTATATAAATGGTCCACTTTTCAAAATTTGAAACCGTTATATCTCAAAATCCAATGCATGTGAAATTGTGTCAGATTGTAGAGCTCTATATCTTATAATTTTGGTAAAATATTTGAAATGGGGGGGGGAGAAGAGGGGAGAGTGTTAGGGGCGGGAGGTGGTGAGCCAAAATGTCGAAAAATTTCAATAATTGTCTTAGGGCTCTAGTAGAAGATATAAAGTTTAAATTAGCAGGTTCATACATCTGTTTGTTATGCATCAATTTCCTGTTAATACCCCCTATAGGGGCATAAGACGCGATCCTGAGCATCGGCCTTAAGCTGTTGCCAGGACTTGTTTATTCCTCTTTTTGTTATGCATAGGGAAAAATAATAATTTCATCCACAACTGTTATATACGGAAGGGAGCCCCAACTTGATTAAAATTTTAAGCTAAAAATTTGTGAAATTAATTTAAAAAAAATGTTTAAAAGCTTAAGATATTAACTGGTCGAATACCTTTAAAACTTCTACCACCTCCCATACAAAATTTTTTTTTATCGACCATCTTTAAGAAATGACCAAATCATTAAAAGCTATCAAATTGTAATTTTGTACAAACACTGCAGTTCTTAAGACAGTTGAACCTTATACGCATGCAGACCTAAATCTTTTGTCAATATTCGCTGCAATCTGGTAAATTTCCAGCGCTTATAGATGACAAATGTCAACATTTGACAACTGTCAAGCGACCAGCTGTCAAATAGTAGGCCTTTCCAAACGTACACCTCTTGCTCAAACTCCCTATATACACTTTATGTCTAAATAGAGCAGTATTGTCTTGAAAATTAATTTGACGCGTATCGGCAAACTGTCACGTTTGTATGGGAGGTGACAGAATGGGTGGTGGGATTTCAACGCTTTGTACAGAGGTTTGCTTTTCTAGAAAAACGACATATTATAAAGTTGTAAAATTGTGTCATTTTGTATGGGAGGTGGCGGGATCAATCTACTTTCCTCCCATATTACTTCATATTACCCCTAGTCGCCGTATATTTTCGTCTTCAGATATTCTCAACCAACAACAAATATACGGTCATTTATTCCGATCATGTTCAAGATCTTCGGCTGTCAATTTTAATTGCACACATGCACATAACTAAACTGCTAGCATCTGGAAACAAGTTCCGATGCAGAGATACATTGGATTAATCTTTCCGCGCTGGTAACTTGTGAAATGTTTAAGGTCTTCAACAAAAACCAAATGTACGGCCACATGCATTCCGACACCGACATGAGCGAATAGTCGGGACAATGACAGACGGTTCCGTTGTGTTCGGACGCGTTTTTTTTCGATCTGCGAATTTTCCCTCGTGTCTTTAATCGTGAGTTTCATAAATCTACGCGCGGGCGCTCGTGCCAGTGGTATTATTTTCTTTTGCTTGGCCCAAAACAAAATTAAGACAGCGCGGAAGTTTTTTTTCATTTTTCCTAATCTTTGGGGCTAGTACATAGAGATCTTAGCCACGGAGTCCGCAAAAGCTGATTCTTCCGCGGCTGTGGGAAAGCGGGGAACGAGACGGCGCCTCCCAGAAGATTATTCATCGGAAGTCCTGACTAAATCCCTCAAGGATGACGCCATAGCTAAGCGTCCCAAGGACTCTAACATCGAAACATTCAGTTTTAATGGTCATGCGAAAATCCCGTTAAAAACATCATTGCAATTCGGAACTTCAACCGAACCTCAAACATTTACTCTTCCACCTACAGAGTTTGACGCACAGGATTTGACAGTTCCTAGCTCTGAGGCCGACCTCATGAAATTATTCGAGTTTGAAGCCGTTAGCGTGACTGATGGCACTTCCTCGCAAGACGACCAGGATACCTCCAATCTGGAAAAATGGAGAGTCCTGAAAACAAAAAGTAGACGAAACCAACGTGCTATTGCTGGAGGAACAATCGGGAATGACAGTTTGAAAAAGGCGGTAGTATCTGACCGCTCTAATCGCTTTGCTTTACTGGACTACGCTGAGGCCGCCGACGATACATTTACTGGTAAAAACTTGAACTTTCCAAAAATTGCTGCCTCCCTAAACAAGAGAGATAAAGCAACTGGAGTGGGAACGAACGTAGAGCTCTCCTCGCACAGTAAGGACAGGTCCTCCAATAATGAGACATCTAGGAATAATGGTTCCGGGGGCTTTGAAGGGACTAAAAAAAATAGATATAGAAAGTTTTGCCCTCCGATATTTGTGGAAGGAGTATGTATTAGATCTCTCGATCAAACTATTAGGGAGACTGATAGCTCCATTCGTTTTGCCTTAGCAGAATGCCGCAAGGGAAACGCGGTGAAAATTCTTATTGAAGGTGCTTCCCATCACCAACTCATTTTTGAAAAGTTAAAACACTCGCCCTGTGAGTCGATTACTTTCACTCCCCCCGAATTGCGAAAAAACTCTATACTACTAAAGGGTATCGATTCCAGCTACTCTTCTGATGAAATTAGGGAAGAGCTTGCATTGGTAGCTCCTAACACTCGCATCTGCAGCATCAAAAACTTCAGAACTCCTTGGGCAAAAAGAAATGCAGAGTCTCTCGACATGCATTTGGTTCAAGTCGAACCTGGGCAGGATATACTAGCATTCGGTTTCTTCTCCGTACCAGAGTACGTTGGGAAAAACTAAAAAGCAGGGGTTATACCCAATGCTTTAAATGTCAACAGTTTGGTCACGTGGCTGCTAACTTCAATAGAAAGTTCTGTTGCATTAAGTGTTGTGAATCACACCTTCCTGGCAATTGCCCCAACATTGACCGTAGTATGGAGCCTGCGTGCGTCAATTGCGGGCAGTCAGGTCATCCAGCTAATTTTGCTGGATGCCCAGTATTTAAAGCCCACATCGAGAGAAAGAAGAAAATCCTTTCCAGAATTGAGACGGAGAAAGAAAATTGCCTCAGACTCGCGCAACGTGCGCAAAGCACTTTTGTACAAAAAGACATCTCCTATAGTGATATGACTAAAAGGGGTCACTCCTCAAATTACAATGCGCAGCCCGGATCGACTCTCTCGGCTACAGAATTTATTAATGAAGCCAACAATCTCTTTGGCGTCAGTTTGACCGAGCTCATACAAAAGGTTAATGACTTTCTTCCGGCTTACGCAAGTCTTGGGACTGGTATCACTGCTGCCAAAGAAAAATTTTACCTTGACTTTGTCTTCTCCCTATGCAGCCAAGGTTGCATATAAGACAATCGTTTGCTGGCATTTTGGCTCTCAATGCGGGTTCTGTGGTCTTCAAAGCTAGGAAAGTTAGCCTGGAAGCTTTTGTTGATGACAATAACCCGGATATTTTACTACTGAGTGAGTCTCACCTGAAAAACAACGATCGCTTCTCCGTCCCCGGTTTTTTGGTGGAGAGGAATGATGAGAGACAGGGCACAGCCATCCTCATGAAGAAAAATCTCAAATCCGAAACACACCTGCTCGTTTCTTCCTCCAACATTCCTTTTTCTGCCAGAAAAATTTTCATTAAAGATAGTCGAAACCAGGTTCACTCAGTCCTACTAATATCCATCTATATTGATCAGCTCTACAGCTCCGCTAGAGATATCTCTGCTCTCTTATAAAGCCTGAACAATGAAATTATTAACAGCAAACCGGACTTCCTCATAGCGGGAGGGGACTGGAATGCCCTGCACCCTAGACTGGAGCTGCTCTGGTATAAATGAACCTGGCCGCTGGATTAAATCTTGGTTCGATAACAATATCGGCTGCAGTCGCTCAAAATCATACCTCCTACTGAGCCCACCTTTGCCCGCAGTGGCAATTGTTTGGATTTTTTCATTGTGTCTGGGAACTGTGTATCCACGTTTGACCTCAACAGTAGATGCGAAACCATCCCTTCCTTTTCCGATCACTACGCCATCAGACTGAACTTTAGGCTTAACTCGTTCAGCCCTGTTTGGTTAAAAATCGGTAACTTTCTATCTTTTGCTGGCACCTCTTGGAAACAATTTAAAGCGGATATTGAGGATAAGATTGGGGCGCTGTTCCCCGACGCGCACAGGAATCTTGAGTTGGAGGAAATTGACAGGGCGATTTCCGACTTCACAGTCATCCTAGAGGAAGTTGCTAAGAAGCACTCCAAAGGTCTGGTTCCTAACCCCCTTGTTTCGCAATTTACCGCCCAATATCAAAAACAATTTTATAATCAGGAAAAAGTGGCGAAACCTGCTGAAGAGGCGCCTTGAGACCAATCAAGGGCTCTGGTCCAATGAATGCATTAGGCTACAGAGACTAATCAGAGATCTCTCCACACAAATCGATCGCGATATTAACAGTCATTTTAACAACCATTTTAAAGAGACTCTTCGCAGCCTAAAGCCGGGTCCCAACATCTTCAGAGTCATCAATAGGATCATTGGAAGAAAAAAATTTGATAGCACTATCGATAGTATCACCAAAAATGGAGTTTCCCACCACTCTAACGAGGAGATGCTTTTCATCTTCTCTGACTATTATAAAGACCTATACTCTCCGCGCGTTCCGGATATTTTTCCTGAAAATTCCGAGTTGTGTTAGAAAGAATTAAAAGTTTCGAAGAAGACCAGTGCCCGTCCGGGATTTTTGCTCCTTTAGTTTGCTTCCCTGAAGAGAATCAATCTATTGGAGATGTGTCGGAGCCTTTCATAAAGCCAGAAACCATTAAGGGGCTGATTCGCAGAATTGCGGGAAAGAAATATTCAGGCCCCGACGGCATCACAAACCACATCCTAAAAAAATTGCCGTTCAAAGCATTGGAATTCTTAACGGTGATTTTCAATAACTGTATCTGCTAAACTCATCCCTATTAGAAAAAAGGGCTTGGCTAGAGTGGCTGCCGACTTCAGACCAATTTCACTGCTTTCTAACCTGGGTAAGCTGTTTGAAAGATCAATCGCTTCGTCCTTGGATGAATTCTGCGAGGAAAATAAGATTATCCCCCAGGAACAATTTGGGTTTAAAGCTTCGCACTCCACTGAGCATGCCCTCCTTAAACTTGGGGATGATGTTATTAACGGATTGAGAAACAAAAAAACGACGGTTTTATGCTGCTTGGACATTAGTAAGGCCTTTGACTTTGTCTGGACTGATGGCCTCCTCTACAAGTTACTTGAAACCAAGTTGCCCTCACACCTGTTTAGATTGATCTACAGCTTTCTAAAAAACAGAAAAATGCGAGTGAGCATTAATGGAGAGGAATCCGAAGAGTTCAACATGGGCCGGGGAGTTCCCCAAGGGTCCATACTGGGTCCCAAACTATACAACCTGTTCTTGTATGACTTTCCTCACGTTGACCGAAACCCCTCGGGCAGCAACTCCAACGCGATACTATATGCCGACGATACGGCCATCTACGCATCGGCTGACAAGCCTGAAATTGCCCTCAAAAAGGTTGCGTCGCACTTAAGTACCATCAGCTTTTTTTACAACACCTGGGGCTTACAATAAACCCCAACAAATCTGAAATGATTTGCCTCCGCAATGCCTCTGGTAAAGGTCGCAGAGGCACAGTGGCCATGAGCAGAAAGCTGCGTCTGTTACTAGATGGGAAAACCATTCCTCTTCGTAGCGAATTGAGATACCTGGGAGTAAAGCTGAGTAATTTGTGGAAGTTTAACGGACACATTAAATCGCAACTAACTAGAGCTAATCAAGTGTTCTTAGCTTACCTCTCCTTATTTCACTGGAACAGCCCCTTGCATAGTAGCTCCAAACTACTACTTTATAAGCAGGTAGTTCGCCCCATCATTACCTATGGGTTCGCAACTTGGTTCGCGATTTCAACTACTGTTGCTCGTAAGCTAGAGGCCTTTGAACGAAAGATTCTTAGACTCTGCATTGGGAAAAAATTTCAGATCCAATAATAGATATTACTCTAATAAATATATTTACAAATGCGCTAACATTGAACCTCTCATGAGTTACGTGGCAGGCCTCTGGCTAAAAAGAGCACCAAAATTGGAACATCACAACAACGAGTTGATTCGCAACATCTACTTCAGGCATCAAGGGGCGTTCCTGGACAACTACTTCTACCTTTCACCCCTTAACCTGATCAATTGCGGTCTAACTGGACCCCCTGCGGGACACAACCGCATCTCTAGCTTTTACAATGGAAGATACTCTACGCATCTGAGAGGTTAAGTCTTCGGGACAGTTCATCGAATCTTTTTTAGATTCAACGGCTTCTCTTGACTTCTTTTAATCGAATTCATCTTCTTTTCCGCTTAATTTCTCCCATTTTTATCCTTTTCATTACCATACCTATTTCTATATAGAACCTGATCTGTTTAACTAAAATTGTTCCTTTTCATTTACTATTACTTTTAGGCATTATTAATGTTCTCTTGGAACCATTACTTTTTTCTTTCCTTTTTTCTCTCATACGTACCTATATATATATTAAATTTTAATTTTGTATTTAGACTTAAAGAAAATTTTTAATTTCTATTTTGTTCCCACTTCATCTTGCTATTAGCGTAAGTTAAGCCATGTATTAGAATTCACTGGCAACCATTTATTTTTCTAGCTTATAATTTTTCTATGCATATTATCTTAGTATTTAAGCTCATTATACCTAGACATTTAGTTCCTTTCTTCTTATTCTATCATTGTTACCTTGCATTGGTTAACGGCTGTGAATTTTCAAAACTAATAACAAAAAAAAAAAAAAATAAAGAAAAAAAAAATTCAGTAATCTCTATTTTACAATATTAATATTGCTATTAACCACTTCTTCTTATTACGAATTTACTATTTTCACACTTTTAACTTCTTATTATCGCTACTTTTACGTATTCATCACAGCCCTATCATTATCATTCTCATTCTTACTAATTCTATTTTTATACTCTAGATGAAATCTGAGAGTATATTGTGTTTGCCTTACCGTTTGTAACGCTAAGAAATAACGCTCGCACAGAGCCGCCAAGGGTACAGAAATATTTGTTGTCGCTCAAAAACTTCGATTCCGAGTTGCTGTCTGTCCGTCTGTCCGTCTGTCTGTCTGTCCGTCTGTCCGTCTGTCTGTCTGTCCGTCTGTCTACAGCATAACTCTCGAACGCTTTGAGCTATCGTGCTGAAATTTGTTGTGTGTCATTTTCAGCAAAAAAGAAACTTTAAGTTCGTGAATGGGCTACATCCCCCCACTCCTTCTACCCCCTCCCATACAAATTTCACGAAATTCCGAAATTCTCAGAAATCGATTTTTCTTTGAAACTATTTAAGTTATCGATTTGAAATTTGGGTCAAAGTATTATAATATAGATGCCATTAATATGACTGAATATTGATCCGATCCCGTCACTCCTTCTACCCCCTCCCATATAAATGGATAATTTTGAAAAATGCAGTTTTTCGATTTCCATTGAAACTAGCAAAGTTATAAAAACGAATTTTTGACAAAATTAATTTTAATATAATTTTAATCAGAATTGAAAAAAACTATCAACTTGACCTTACTCCTTCTACCCCCTCCCATACAAATTTCACGAAATTTTGAAATTTAAATTAAATTATTTTTCTTCGAAACTGTTAAAGCTATCAACTTGATATTTTGCATAACATATAAAAATAGAAATATCAATAACGAGAAAAAAATGTATTTTGATCCGTACACTCCTTCTACCCCCTCCCATACAAATCTATAATTTTTGTTAAGTGCATTATATCGATTTCCATTAAAACTAGAAAAAGTATAAACTTAAAATTTTGCCAGAATTTGTTTTTTAATAATTGCAATAAATGCCAGAAAAAATTATCAGCTCCCCTTCACTCCTTCTACTCCCTCCCATACAAATGCATAATTTTGAAAAATGCAATTTTTCGATTTTCATTGAAACTAGCAAAGTTATAAAAACCAATTTTTGCCAAAATTACTTTTATTATAATTCCAATCAGAATTAAAAAAATTATCAACTTTAGCCTACTCCTTCTACCCCCTCCCATACAAATTTCACGAAATTTTGAAATTTAAATTAAATTATTTTTCTTCGAAACTGTTAAGGCTATCAACTTGATATTTTGCATAAAGTATAAAAATAGAAATATCAATAACGAAAAAAAAAATTGTTTTGATCCTTACACTCCTTCTACCCCCTCCCATACAAATGTATAATTTTTGTTAAGTGCGTTATATCGATTTCCATTAAAACTAGAAAAAGTATAAACTTAAAATTTTGCCAGAATTTGTTTTTTAATAATTGCAATAAATTCCAAAAAAAATTATCAGCTGCTCTTCACTCCTTCTACCCCCTCCCATACAAATATCTGTATTCTAAATTCAAGAAAAGCATTTCTCTTTCGAATATATATATTAGAACTATCGAATTTGAAATTGAATCAAAGCGTGGTGATAAGGATGATGATAAACAGTTTCAAAATCGTCTTAAATGCTCCACTTCCTCTGCCACCTCCCATACAAATGACTCAATTTCTGAAAAACTATATCCAATTGAAAATAATGAAAGCTAAAAACCTTAAATTCAGCACGAAATATTTTGCATACCACATTAGGTGTCATATCCAAAAATTACAAAACTTCCTCCTCTGCTTCTACCACCTCCCATACAAAAGTCACTATTAATTACTTAAAAGAATTGGAGGTTACATATTTTCCGGTACATTGAACTCTTTCTCATTTCATCTAGAGTATCATATGATTGGGCTTTACGCCCAATCGTAATTCTGTTATGTTTTTTTTTTCATTTTGTTATTATACTTAAATCAATCATTACCTTCCAAATTTTATAACTAAAATATTTTACTTTTTACTTATTGATTAATTTAATTTAAACAAAGTTTAATGTGATAAATATGGCAGTGCTTTATTTCGGATGGAGAGCTGTGATTTATATCTCCACTCCCTTAAACTCGTTAAAAAATGTATTCCACTTGAGTGTATGCGAGAAAAGAACGGCCACTTATTGGCTGATTCTTCTTTTTTCTCTCGGTGTTTGCGTGTTTGTTAATTATTTTTTTTATATACCTTTTAATTATTCTTTACTACTGTACCTGCTCTCTCATTTAGATCGTTTAGACTCCGTCTTGCCAGCGGAGGTTCTTATGAATAAAAATATGTTAAGAATTCTTTATTGTAACATTAGATTATATTAGTTAGCGTTGCTGCGCCCAAGTGCTCTTATGCACAGTACAAATTTAACAAAAGGACTGAAACAGTCATTGTGTGTTCATACTTCTTAAGTTTTCATTATGTATATTTTGTAAGTTTTTCATGTGGCAATAAATAACTTGAACTTGAGCGAATAGTCGTACCGAAACGACGGAAGAACATCTACGGGTTCATTGCCGAGAACGAAATCACAACAATTGCATAGGTCCCTGTCGAGTTATATGCCAATACACATTGGACTGCTCGTAAACACATCGACGAAGGCTACTGTAGAATTGAAATCGGCGGCGACGATGTGAACGACGACAACGGTCGTTGTAAAGTTGCTATGAGCGGCGACGATGTGAACGCCGACGACGGTCCCTGTAGAGTCGCTATCGGCGGCGACGATGTGAACGATGTCAACGGTTGTTGTAGAGTCGCTATTAGCGGCGACGATGTGAACAACGACGACGGTCGCTGTAAAGGCACTATCGGCGGCGACGATGTGAACGACGACGACGATATGAACTACGACGACGGTCGTTGTAGGGTCGATATGGACGGAGACGAAATGATCGACGACGACGGTCGCTATAGAGTCGCAATGGGCGACGACGATATAGACAATCTTATGGACGATGGGCGGATGTGATTGGTGTAAATGGGGCGAGCGTTCGTGAAAAAGGGTCAGTCTGGTTTGGAGCCGTCGCCGAGTCAAAGCGAAAGAGTGGACAAGCGAAAGAGTTAGTTGTGATAGTTAAATAAAAGTGTTGCCGTTAAATTAAAGTGAACTAATAGTTTTATTTTTTTTACTTGAAATACAGCGACCCCTTACCCACTTCAATACGAAATCGACCATTATACGTGACAAGAATTTGTTTGTATCCTAGTACTTTACTGTTCCCACCGTTTGCCGAAGTTACTTGGCTGTGAAATCAGTGTAAACGCATTTAGAGTTTTTCAATCAAACCCATCGTGTCGACGCCTGAGACACTGGAACTAGAGCCACTGTCAAGTAATCCTTGAATCGCTAGACCTTGGATGTTGATCTCAAAGAACGGTCTATTATGTCCAGGGAGATGGAGTATTGACTCTGGCACATTTTCTTCAGCCAACGTCGAAATGGCCAGTGACGTCTAGCATGTTCCAGGCGCCTACTTGAAGCAACAGTCTGAGAAAGGCAAGGCCAGGTTACGAATATTGAAATTGGTTTAATCAGTTAGTGGGTAGCATGTTGGTCTGCAATGTGAAGGTCGGGAGTTCAAATCCCGGTCGACGTATAATATCAGTACATTACCTGCGTGGGTACATTTTGGCCACCTCGATTTGCGAAAATAAAAATTCGTAGATATAGGGTTGTACGAAGGTCTAGCAAACCTTTGAAAAGAACAAATAAATGTTTAGAAATCTGAAGGTTAGGAGGTCAAAGCCCAATTTGGGCTCTAGTGCCATTAAAGAAGAAGAGAATATTGTAAGACCTGTAATGGCTTAGATCTGGCACATTGAAGTTTTTGTCCATATGTTGAGGGTAATCAATTTCGTGAATTTAAGAACGGCCAGAACAATTTCAATTTAGATCAGTGCCATATCCGACTTTCTGCACATTTGCGAAGAAGGAGTTGCGCCGATGAAAATTTATAACCAGCCTGTTGTGCCTGTAGTCCTGGCGCCATATTTTGTAACTGAACTTGTTCCAGATTTTCGTCCGTGTGTTACATACTAAGCTGTAACGTCAATGATTCTAGCATCGACAAATTCGCAAAATTGTTCTCGTGGTTTTTGATATCGAGCATCAATAAGTCTTCGAATATCAAGATCAGAGTTCTGTTTACGCCGCGCAGAACTGATTCCAGATATGAAGTCACGTGGTTAGTATGATTATCTGCTAGTGTTTGGACCCGATATCTGATGACCTGTCATAGAAAATACCCAATACCGACATATCAATAGATGATTTGAGTGATCTTTGCGTTTCGTAGTACTTAAAATGTTGGTGGGATATAGCAAAGAGCTAGCTTCTAGTCTGTGCGTTTTAGCAGAACCTTCATCAAAACAAGGAGTTGTTTGGTTTGGCAAAGTCATCATTCTCCAGTCTGAAGGGTTTATCAGGAAGGTTGTACTCTTTAATTCTTCTACTTCTCTACAATGGCACTACAGCCCAAATCGGACCTTGGCGTCCTGACATTCAGGTTCCTTAACATTTTTGATTACTTATTGTGGAAGGGTTGTTATTCCGTTGCACAACCCTCGTTCTATGAATTTTTCATTTTCATAGTTTGAGGTGACCCAAGCAGGCAATGTGCTGGAATTATATATTGCGCCGACCGTGATTTGAACTCACAACCTTTGCATTACAAGACCAACACGCTACCCACTAGGCTAGCTTTAAATACCCTCTTTAATTAGACCTTCTATTGAAAAAAATGATGTAAATTTCAACCAAATTTCATGCAGGGTGGTGCATATTTTCAGTTTGGTTTGTTTTAACAGGCGCTTAAGACGATCGCTGTACTGTATAAATAAGTATACAAACGCATTTTCAGACTGATTTCTGATATTATTGCAGAATTTGCAATTTCACAGACTTACTCAAAGACTCAATGCGTCCTCAGCACAGTTCTAGCTCACCACGTGGATGTTTCTTAAAACCTTCACCCTAGAACGTGAAAATGGTTTCTCGAGCTCCAGCTTTAAACACTCTAGTAAATCATCACGTTGTTAATATCGTGACCAGTTTTGGTCAGTCGCGACTGTGGTCACTTTAAGTAGGTTCTACTATATTCAATCTAATTGTTTATAACAAAATTTGTAAGAATTTGTATTACCGTCGATTGCATTAAATCTGATATATATATTTCAAAATGCAATTTCTATTCAAACGATTATAATTCACCAGCATTACATTATCTTACTCTATTCCATGACCCACATTTTCCAAAAGGTTATATTCAAATTTTGCAAAATTTACAACCACATTCATGCAAATTTCACTTGACTAAAAATAGGAGCTCGCAAAGTCGATTCTTTTTAGCCGAATAAAATAAGGAACTCGAAAGACGTTATATGATTCCGAACTAGGCGAAAAGAATTTCGAATATCATCGACTGCAGCCAGACTGTCGTCTTTTCATCAAGAGCTCAGACATAAAGGAGAGAGATTTATTCACTGTTTCAAGACTATCGTAGATGCTTCGTCACAGCCTTTTCGTTCCAGCTAATGCATATTAGATATCTGTTTTCCATTAAAAATAAATTGGATGAAGTATTACTTTTTTGACGCGACGATGCTAATTGCCACTCGTGCGTAAATAGAGTATTAATTGGTAATTAAAGAACATAATTGTCACTGTGTTAATGTATAGTAACATTCCGTATTTTAATTTTCGTTTCGTTCTGTGCTGGTGGCAAATGTTAAATGACTTTAAAAGAAAATTCTAGTTATCGAATTCAAACTCGTAAAAATTTATAAATCACTTGTTGTAGTCACCAGATTACAGTATTTCGGTTGATAGGGAAATAAATAGATATGAGTAATGTATTAACTTATCTTTATTCGTTGTATCATGATTTTCAAAAAATTCGTTATTTAGCGACATACATGTATGTCACTTGCAGATATTTAATTATGCACTCACGCTCGTTCCTAAGTATTACAGACTTAAATTGTTCATCATAATTGGCATAAAGCCAACTTCTCTTGATGTCAAATTCGAGATCCAATTAACCTGACATGTACTGCGTAAGCTAAATCCTCATTTAATTGAAGTGAATGTTTTCCGGTGATTGACGATCCTGACCGAATTTGAAATCATACAGGTATGTGTTATGCAAACACAAAATTAAGTTTAAACTATGTAAAGGTTAATTAAAGAGAAGATAATTTTGTGGTGCTAGGATTGTGAAAAAGTTTCACAATGACATTAATATGAACTGAAGACGAATTTTATGCCACCCTAGAGACAACCTATGACTCACTGCCCTCGAATGACCTAAAAATTGTCTTAGGGGATTTTAATGCAAAAGTCGGAAAAGAGGAGGCTCATAGAGGAACAACAGGAGGGCACAGTCTCCATGACATAACCAACGACAATGGCCAACGTCTTATTGATTTCGCAAGCAGCAAAAATATCATAGTAAGCTCTACGTGCTTCCCACATCGCGATATTCACAAACGAACGTGGGCATCACCAGATGGTCACACCTTCAACCAAATAGACCACGTTCTTATTGAGAAAAGGGCTGCTTCCAGCATACTTGATGTACGAACTCTCCGCGGTGCGAATTGTGACTCTGATCACTATCTAGTCAGAGCTAAGTATCGATGCAAAATAGCTTGTCGTGGGTATTCGAAAACGAGTAGAGCTCGCAAATTCAATGTCGACAAGCTTAACGACGAAACGGTGGCGCAGGCTTACATGCTAGCATGTAATAAACACCTGACACCAATATATGAAGATATCCAAAGTATGCCAGTGGATAATGCGTGGATGAAAATACGAGACGGCATCAAATCCTCCGCGGAAGAGGTATTAGGATATCAAGCACAGCGAAAAAGTAATGATTGGTTCGACCAAGAATGTCGCGACGCAATAGATAGAAAGAACGAGGCTTACAGAATTTTTACTGAACGACCAACACGAGCCAAAAAAGAAAGATATGACGAGCTTAGGCGATATGCGAAAAAGACCTGCAGACGAAAACAAAGGAAGTACCATAATGACAAAATACAAAAAATGGACGACGACATGAGAAAAAATAATACGCGGGACGCATACGCCATAGTAAAAGACTTGAAAAAGGGATATAAACCAAAAACCAGTCTCTGCAAAGACGCAGAGGGCAATATCATCAGCGACACAGAAGAAATCAAAAGGAGATGGGCTTCATACTTCGAACATCTTTTGAATCCCATCCCAGTAGCACCGATAACGACAGACAACATTTCAATTCAAGCCTCAACTGACGAAGATGAATCATCATCGACACCACCCACGCTTCCTGAAATCAAAGCAGCCCTATGTGACCAAAAACGAAACAAAGCGCCGGGAATTGACGAAATACCAGTTGAACTTCTGAAAAACGGTGGAAACTGTGTCGCTGAAATACTGCACAGCATGATATACAAAATTTGGACAGAGGAAATCATACCCGACGACTGGCGAAAAAGCATTATATGTCCAATTTACAAGAAAGGAGACAAACTCTGCTGTGAGAACTACAGAGGTATATCACTGCTGTGTACGTCCTATAAAATACTGACAAAAATAATTGAACGTCGTCTTAAGCCCTATACTAATCAAATAATTGGCGAATACCAAGGCGGATTCAGAACCGGACGATCTACAACAGACCAGATATTCTCGGTGAAACAGGTGCTTGAGAAATGCTGGGAATATAACACAGACGTGCACCAAATATTCGTAGATTTTAAACAAGCATACGACAGTATCGACAGGAGCGTACTGTACCAAATCATGCTTGACTTTGGAATTCCTCCAAAACTAGTCCGACTAACAAGACTCACAATGACGAACACTGAATCCCAAGTGAGAATACAAACCGATTCCACAACCAGCTTTCCAACGGAATGTGGTTTAAAGCAGGGTGATGGTCTAGCTCCTATGCTTTTCAACTTGGCACTAGAGTATGTCGTCCGAAAAATCCCAGTCGACACCAACGGGACACTACTATTCAAGTCCACCCAACTAGTAGCATACGCTGACGACATTAACATTCTAGCAAGATCCTTCCCTAGTGCTAAGGAGGTATTTGTCAATCTTGACTCCGCCGCAAAAGAAGTCGGGTTGCGCATTAATGAAAGCAAAACAAAAGTAATGACGCAAACAAGAAGGAGAACGCCAATCAGACAAAACATAACAATTGCGGAATATAATTTGGAGAGTGTGGACAACTTCATATATCTTGGGGCTAATCTAGCAAAGGACGGTAATGAAACAGACGAAATCAAACGACGGATAATACTAGCAAATAAGACGTATTATTCGGTACTTCCAATAATGAAATCCAAGAAAGTGCACAGGAACAATAAGCTGCGGATTTATAAAACTATTATACGACCTGTGCTCTGTTATGGCAGCGAGACGTGGACATTAACGCGAACTTCCGAAAAAGCAGTTAACGCATTTGAAAGAAAGGTCCTCCGAAGAATTTTGGGACCTGTGAAGGAAGGAACGGAATGGCGAATAAGATACAACCATGAGTTGTATCAACTCTACGACGAACCAGAAGCTTCAACGTTCATCAAGTTACGTAAACTGCAGTGGGCTGGCCATGTAGAGCGAATGGAAGACAGAAGAATCCCCAAACGTGCTCTTAAAGGCAAAGCGAGTGGTAACCGGCCAGTAGGCAAACCACGCAAGCGATGGGAAGACTCGGTTGATGAAGACAGCAAAGCCATTCTAAAAATTAGCAGCTGGAGGACGCGGTCTTTGGATCGAGACGATTGGAGGCGACGACTTCAGGAGGCCAGGGCCCGATTTGGGCTGTCGCGCCATTGATGATGATTAATATGAATGATTATCTGTGATTGGATTAAATAAACTGCCAACAAGTCGAGCGTAACTTTATTATTCTTGGAACAAGTTGAGGATGCGTGGAAAGTCAATATGCAGATTAGAGTGGTTAGGGAAGACTAAGTTGAAGAGGGCTTTAAGGCAGGGCTGTTGTCAACTTAACACTGAATTGCGGATACTATCAATAGATCCAGTATATATAATCAATATTTCCTTCGTTTATTTATGCAAGTTTGGGTTTTTATGAGATTATAGTAAGGGTAATGGATGTTAATAATGTTTTAATTGAAAGAAAAGATTTCCGGATTCTACAGTGATACGCTTTATTATTCATGACGTTTCCGTCTCTGCTGAGACCTTTATCAAACACACTGATAAAGATATCCGCAGAGACCAATTAATGTTTCATACATTTAGGGATTTTTTTCAAATGCGTTTCACAAATTTTCAAGTTTTTACCTTAAAATTTTATTCAAAAATGTTCAGTATTTGTGTATTTGGCACATGAAACACCTTGTGAACGTTAGACCAGGGGGATTGGTGCATAACAATCGTGGAATAATATATA
Source organism: Chorisops tibialis (assembly GCA_963669355.1). Taxonomy (NCBI): domain Eukaryota; kingdom Metazoa; phylum Arthropoda; class Insecta; order Diptera; family Stratiomyidae; genus Chorisops; species Chorisops tibialis. Next base: position 238,655,744 of record OY770262.1, read on the forward strand.
ATATATCAAATAGATGTATCCACATGGAAAATTTAAACTTTGTTTCTTTCACCAGACCCCTGAAAAATATCTCAAAATATCTCAATATATCGACATTTTTGCTTACCACCTCCCTTCCCTGACACCCTCCCCAACTTAAAATTTGATACCAAAATTAAAGACTATGTAGTTTTATTTCTTTTTCGATCGCTCGCTGTTAATTGCTTCTTGTCGTACGAGTTATTCCCCTGTCGTACGATCGCTGTAGGCCGCTTCTCTAAATCTTGTCCGATCCATTTCCCTTTCGGCCGAATTATTTTCTTTCGGTCGGCAAAAAACTCGCAGATGTTCAGAATTATTTCTTTTTCATCCGAATTATTCCCTTGTCGTACGATCATTTTTTTCTCGTCCGAGTTATTCCCTTGTCGTATGATCGCTGTCGGCCGCTTCTCTACATAGCCCATGTAATTGTTGTTGGTTGGTCGAATGTTCAAGGTCTTCAGACTTGATGAGATTTATTTATAAGAGTCCATGCTGACAATGCTTCTAAGGCATCAACAATTTTGCACCTTTCCACATCTTGTCCGTAGAGAACAATCGGTGTATTTGTGTTCGATCCCATGTGCATGTACTTAGTTTTACGCACATTTATTTTCAGTCCAGTTGCATTTAGGATGCAACGAGCGAACATTTGACTCTAAGTTCGAATGGTTATGTGCAAGCAAACACTAGTCATCAGCATAATCAAGGTAACTTAAAATGTTAAATAGTCCCACTGAAGTCCTTTATCTTCTCCACCAGAAACAGTGCTGGTGATAATATGCAGCCTTGTATGACACCCCCTCTGGTCTCCACTGAGGTTACACCCCAATCATAGCTATGATCTTATCTAGAATACCTCTCCTAGGCAAAGCTTTTCAGATGTAATCTCGTTTAACGCTGTCGAAAGTCTTTTCGAAGTACGAATGATATGGAGGTTCGGCGAACTGCTCCAAAATTATATAATTATAATAATTATAATATTATTATAATTATTATTATTATATTATATAAACTTCGAGAGTGCGGTCTACAACATCACTAATCCCATTGAAAATTACCTTAGCCATGATTTTCGATACAGCAGTAAGTAGACATATATCAATTGCCACAACCCGGAAGGTCACCCTTCTTCGGGATTTCGGCAATGAAGCCCTCATTCCATCCAGCCGAATATCTTCCATCATTCCATAATTCACTAAGGAGTGAAAGGAGTATACCGGCTGGTATTTCCGGGTTCGCTTTGAGGAGATCGGTTGGTAGTCTATCTATACCTGGGGCTTTTCTTCCCGCCAGCGACCGAATGAAGGAAACTATATCTTCTTTATCTGGAGGATCGGCCCTAATAGAGGATTGTTTCGGTTGGATGTTTGGCAATTGTTCTGTTTCTGGAATATTTTCCTCTGACAAGATGTTTAAAATATCAGAGAAGTATTTTCCCATCGCTGTAGCTGGTGTTCACTCATACTAAGGAGAGTTACTTTGATATATCGCCAACCACCTGGTGGCGGTGAAATTCCTGTTCGTCAACTGTTTCATAATTTTAAATCAATCAATCGAATCAAATTCCTGTTAAGACCCCCTACAGAAACAATTCTCTTCCATCCTAAGCATCGGTCTTTAACTGTTGCCAGGACTTGGTTATTCCTTTGGCCTTCTGCTTAACTGCTCGCTTCCATGTGCGACATGGTCGACCAACCCGCAGTCTTTCTTGAGGATTATAATCCAGAGCCTGTTTGGCGATTTTTCGCTCTGGTTTCCTCAAAGTGTGACCGATCCACTGCTACTTCTGCCTTTGAATCTCAATACCTATTTTAGTCTGTTGTACTCCTAAGTTCGTCGTTGGAGATCACTTCTGGCCAGAATACTCCTAAAATGCGTCGGAGGCATTGGTTCACAAAAGTTTGCAATTTCTTGGTAAGTCGAACGGTCACTTTCGAGATAGTTCAACCAAATAGCAACACGGATTTGACGCATGCGTCAAAAACTCGCAGCTTCGTGCGAAAGGATGTCTCTCTCAACCTCCAGAAAATGGAAAGGATACCGGAACCCTGAGCTTTATTTAGACGAGCCTCAATATCCTTTTCGGCTCCGCCGTCCATGCTGACAATGCTTCCGAGACAACAAAAATGTTGCACCTCTTCTACATCTTGTCCGTTAAGAACAATCGGTGTGCTTGTATTCGAACCCATCAGCATAATTTTAAATAGCGAACCCATATCCTCAAGGTAAGCCGCAGATTCTGCCTAATTGGTCTGATCTTCAATGGCTTTTCTTTTGTCGCTTCTAACAGCCTTCTTGCTTATATGAGCATTGCGGTAGTTTCGTCTCAAGTCAGCAGTTCTTTGGTTGACATCGGGTTGAGAGATGATTGCCAATTCGTCTTTTTTTTCGATCGCCAGCCTTGTCCCATATGTCTTGCGATATCCAGGGTTTCTCACCGCTTTGCATAAATCCCACAGCTTCTTCACTACTAGTTAGATACGTGTTTATGGTTGCCTCCCAATTGACGTTAAGGGTACGCATTTCATATCCCTCTAATGTGGATGACTTATCACTTTTTCGCGCTTTTTGTTGGGGTCTCTAAGTTTATCTATATTGAGCTTGCGCTTCATTTGAAGAAAAACGAGTTGATTCAAAGCTTTCTAATGGAGTCAGGTCTCCAAAAAGGAGATGGTCTCGCCCCATGCTCTTTAACTTGGTGCTCGAGCATGTTGTCAGAAAGGCAACTTCAGTAACTTCAGTTTACACCAGAGATACGCTGAATACGTGAAATCCGCGCAGTTGGTGGCGTACGCAGACGATGTGGATATTTTGGCGCGATCAATACTTTGCGTTAAGGAGGTATTTCAGGAGTTGAAGTCGGCAGTGGGTGAAGTAGGGCTCAGGATCAATGAAGCTAACTAAATACATGACCCAGACACGAAAGACTGTCAGAAGGCAGAACATTACTATGGGCGAATACAACTTCGATCAGGTGGATGGATTCGTATGTCTGGGAGCACTTCTCACAAAGGACGGCAATGAGCGACAAAGAAGAATCACGACAGTTAACAAAGCATTTTATGCGGTCCTCCCCATAATTAAATCAAGAAGAGTCCATCGAAACAATAAACTACGCATCTACAAGATGTTAATTCGTCCTGTTCTGCTGTATGGATGCGAAACGTGGACCTTGACGCGTGTGTCGGAGAAGTTACTCGACACGTTCGGGCGAAGAATTCTTCGGAAGGTGTACGGAGCAGTTAAGGAAGAAGATGATTGGCGAATTCGATACAACCATGAGCTGTATATTTGACGAATCAGCAGCAGCTATCGTGATCAAACTGCGCAAGCTACAATGGGCTGGTCGATTTTTCAAACTGGACCGGGACAACTGGAGGAGGTGCATCCGGGTGGCCAAGGCTCGATACCGGCTGTAGCGCCATTGCATCATCATCATCTTCATTTGAAGAATTTGTGGTCATCAGATAGCTACTCAAGCAGGCAACCATCAAGTAGTGATCGCTCTCCTAGTCAGCTCTACGCTTCATTCGCACATCGAGGAGACTTCTTCTCCGTCGACGATCTATAACCGATTTGGTTCTGAGTAACACCATTAGGGGAAACCCAAGTTGTTTTATGGTGACCCTTGTGTGGAAAAGGGTCCTTCCTATGACTATTTGCCGAATACTACTATGCTCCACAAATAATTCGCCGTTTTCAGGCCTCTTAATCCAAGGATTACCATGAACGCGCTGTATCCATTCCTCCAAGATATTATATAAATATATCAATAAATTTTATTTGTTTTGAATATTTAAAGGTCTTAGAACTAGTAAAATTTTCTTCTTCTACTTCTACAATGGTACTACAGCCCAATCGGTCTATGGCCTCCTGACCTTCAAGTTCTTTAAAATTTTATTTTATTGAGAAAAGGGTTGTTATCCCTTCGTACAATCCTCTGTATACGCATTTTCATTTTCACAGAATGAGGTGGATACGAGTAAGAAATACACACGCAAGTAGTGTTCTGAAATTATACGTCGACCGAGATTTGAACTCCCGACCTTCGCATTGTATACTAACACGCTACCCACTCGGTTAAATCCTAACTAATATAATTTTATCTAGGTAATATTCTGTACTCTAGATGGAATGAAAATTTGAGTGGCATCAGAAGATGATTTTCCTGCCAGTTCAGTAACCTACTCGTACTTAAAGGAAGTATTTTACGACTTTTGTGTGGGAGGTAGTAGACGGAATGTGGGCATAAAAATGGATTTTCTAGCTCAACGTGTATTTAAGCCAGAAAGCGAATGGGCGGATGGACAGTTTTCGGGATTTTGGAGCGATAGCAAATACAGTCAAACCTGCTAATTGGACCACCTTTGAATGGAATCACCTTACTTCCTATATTTTTTTGGTTCTTCATTGAAATAAACCTTTCCAAATTAGTGGTCCATGTGAAGCTAATTTTAGGTCGATTGGTGCGCAAAAAAAACTCCAGAATCAGAACGCCAGCAAAACCGCAGAAGCGTTTACTCGGAAAAACAAAAGAATGCATGCAGATTGCTGCGTCCTTTTTTCATAAATATTTTTCAAACTGGAGGACGCGGTCGTTGGACCGAGACAACGGGAGGAGGTGCATCCGGGAGGCCAAGGCTCGATATGGGCTGTAGCGCCATTGCATTATCATCATCATGTAAATACGTAGTGTTATGTCTGTTTTTCTTGAAATCGCGATTGGTTTTTGATTTTGTTTTTGATATTGATAGAAAATTAGAAGAAATTAAAAGGTTCGAAGATAAAAAAGTTATATGAAAGGACATTGGCGGTGTACTTGGCTCTTACTAATTTTAAAAATTAAATTAGCAAGAGCCAAATACACAGAATTCTAGTAGGATGTGACGAAATAAAAAAAGTTTTGGAAAATTTTCCACAACTAAAAAGAAAAAGAGTTAAACCAGGACTAGTTTTTAAATGGTTTGGTTTGGTACGGTAAAGAGGATTGAATAAAAATTAAGCTGGCGCAGTATTGTTTTTAAAATTATTAATGGTGAAGCTAAGCTCCTGCAGACATGGTAAGAGAATTTAAAGCGAATCTGGAAAAATTATGCGAAGGCTGCGATGCCAAAATGTGTTTAATATGGATGAAACAGGAGTATTGTACATAGCAACACCAGATAAAACGTTGCATTTAAAAAATGAAAAGTGTGTTGAAGGAAAATGTGCGAAAGACAGATTGACAGTAGCATTGCTGTTGCTGTCCAATGGATTAGATGAAAAGGAATCTTTCTTAATTATAGGTAAGACATCAGCTTATTCAATTCGTCAAAAATTTTCTAAAGGAATTTGTTTAGGCAAAGCACGAACACTTAGGGCATTCAAAAACTTTGACGTAGAATCTTCATTGGGTATAACTTGGCGGAGCAATTAAACTGCGTGAATGACTTCCGAAGTATTTGAGGAATCTACTTCTACAATGGCACTACAGCCCAAATCGGGCCTTGGCCTCCTGACCTTCAGGTTCCTTAAAATTTTTCATTATTTATTGTGGAAGGCTTGTTAGGCCTTCGTACAACCCTCTATCTACGAATTTTAAATTTTTGTAGATTGAGGTGACCAAGGGGGCAGGCAGTGTGCTGGAATTATGCGTCGACCGGGATTTGAACTCACAACCTTCGCATTGTAGACCAACACCCTACCCACTAGGCTACTATCTGAGGAATGGATTATAGGATTCGACTGGAAAATACAACAGAAGCGGAAAGTGTTATTATTTTTAGACAATACATTGTCATAATCCAGTCAACTTAAATAATGTTAAACTTGTATTCTTTTCTCCAATTATACAATTGTATATTATATATATATATATAATTTTTGTGCCTGCAACCTCTGGATCAGGCTATTAGACGAAGCCTGAAAGCTCCCTATCGGAAGAACAGTATGAGCCATGTGATAATGGCTTAAGAAGAAGCTTCTTCTCCTTCAGACTTATCCAAATCCATAACGGTTTCAAATGCTTGCTTTTGGTTGAAATCGGTATGGAATGATGTTACTGAAAACACTATAACTAACTGCTTCAGGCATAGTGCTTTAACATCTCCATTTTCATCGGATAGTGATACCACAACAACATCAATCGAAACTAGCGTGCCAGAAGATTTTATTAATATAGACACTGAAGTACAAACTTCAAAGCTATGGTCTTCCAATTGGGAGGAAGAATTTTTTTGATTCATTAGTCATATGTATTAATGACAATGACTCTGTTGCAGAAGCTTTCGAAGATGAAGGCGAGTATGCTCTCAATAATAGATTGGGAGAACTTTGGGTCAATCTTGAAAAAGGCAGTCAACATTTTTCAAATGCAGCACCACAAAAAATATATTGCAAAAGAAAATTATTGATTTCTTTCAATAATTTCATTATTATTATTATTTCTTTTTAATTTTAATCTATACATATAAATATATTTGTAGTGTCTGTCTGTTATTTTTTATAAATGGCTATAAGTAAGTCTCCTGTTTTATTTTAGCAATAACTAAGCAGAAACCTACGTTTTTAAAATTTTTCTCTGTCTGTCTATATTTCCGGCTTTCACGCAAAAACGGCTGAACCGATGTAATGAAACTTTTCCAGTTTATTAAGTACACTTCGAGATGTAATCTGCGTTTGATCTTATTTCAATGCCCCACGACTTCTACCATCTTTCATACAAATTGACGCATTTTTAAAAATATATAACAATTAAATTTTCTTGGAAAACATAGAAGCGTAAATGTGATCTATGGTATACAAATCATTTGAAACCCCCACTCCTTCTACCACCTCCCATGCAAACTGCACTTTTTCATGAAATACTATAAACCAATTTGCACAGTACGTATAACATTTATCGAGGTGAAATGTTGTACTATATCCTTAATTAGTACTATAATTAATATCGGGGGAAAGTAAACCGATAACTTTCTCCCCTTCTACCTCCTCTCATGCCACAATATCAAATCTTTTCCAAAATTTGATTTTCTTGAAAATTATGAACGTTACTAATCTGAAATTTAAAATATATCAATTGTATGATAGTTATATTTGTTTCTCAAAAACTCACGAAAAACCCCCCACTCTTTCTACCACCTCCCATACAAACTGCACAATTCCACTAAATCCAAAACACTAATTTTCTAAGTACCTATTCAATTTTTGAAGCTTAAATTTGGTATAGAACATTTTTCTAGCTATTTTAGCGTGATGTGAAACAAATTAGTTCAATGCTGTCACCCCTTCTACCGCTCCCCATACAAAATTATTATCACAAAATTTCGATTTCATCTATAATATCGTATGATTGGGCTTTACGCACAATCGCAGTCCTGTTATGTTTTTAAGTTAAATGTTATTTTATTTGGGCTTTTGTTTTTTTAATTAATACAAACAACAACTATTTACATTTCCCTAACGCTCTTCAATACGTACATGATGTCAAATCTCGGGATTGATTTGATCACGACGTTGTCCAATACAAATGCGAGTATCATGGTTTCATTTTTAATAATTTATGTTTCTGATACCAACAAAATAGAAAGTATTATGTTCAAAGATCCATTAAACTAAGCGAATTATTTATCCCTCATAATGTATTACTAACTACATTTTCAAAAATTGCTTATTATTGCGATTCTTACGCGGACAAAGTCGCGAGTAAATTATATGAATCATGTTTCTTAAAAAATATTATGTGAAAATTAATTACTTTTCCGCTTTTCATCCTATCTCTCTAATTGAATCACCTGCTAATCGGCTCATATGTTTTCGTTCCGTCGGTGGTCCAATTCGGTAGGTTTGACTCTATTTCTGTATCCTTGGCGAGTCTGTTCGTGCATTATTTTTTAGTTGTTATTTAAACTTAAAGTAATGAAGTGCGCTAGGGGTCGCTGAATTTCAAGAAAAAATAAAAATAGCTCGCTTTTTAATAAAATAATCACAAACTTTATTTTACGCCTTATAATCACTTTAACATTTTTCTTTTTCGCTTTTATCTTCTCGCTTCATCGCTTTCCCAACTTCGACTGACTCTCTCAAACAATACGCTCGCCCTTTTTAATTCGTTCTCCAATCTCCGTACGCTCGCGACATCTTTCCTTTTCGGTCCGCGATGCCTTTCCTTTTCGATAAGTAATATTTGTGTGTGTGTGTGCAGAATAGTAGATAGTTAAAGATCGCGAATATTCGACTAGGGCCGACATGTTACAATACTTATAGAATCCATCTACATAGAGTATAAAAACGGCATTATTCATATTTTTTGTTACTACGGGAGCTAAAACGAATCTATTGACTAGAATACTATAAATGAACGTATTATTTATTATTCTAAGCGATTTACATTTATTATTATTAAGTACTACGGTTGAGGTTAATCCTAAGTTTAGACTATATTTCGAGATGAACAAGTATTATGAAAAATATTTCTTATTTAAATCAAATGTCCGGTTTAAACTTCGACTGTGACACCGGCCCTAAGTAATGTTTTGTGTGCCTGTCTTCAAACACGAAATACCGTGCATATATCGTGGTAATTGATGAAGTGTAGTTACACGCCTTGCTAAGCCTGCATAAAATCGTAATAATATATCTTTGTGCGTTATTGCATAAATATAGTCATATTTTTATCACTCGTTTGCATGTATTCCAATTTTATTGCGTAGCTTTTATGGTTAGTACTCCTTTTTGCGGTCATAGATACACAAAATTGACGAGCACCTGACATAACTTTCCGAATCGCAAAACTCTTGTTTACTTCAATAACTTTATCGATTTATTTATTTACCTGTTGTTTTTTTTTGGCTCAGTACAATTTTTTTATCTCTTCTTTGTTTGAATTCTTTTAGTGGGTTAGGTCTTGAACCTACCCTGAAATATGTGAGATAAAAAGAAAAATATATTCCTATTATGCAAAATTAGTACACCCACTTTTTTTCAGATGATATTGGCTGCTTAATCGATAACATACATATATGTACGTTACTACACTCATGACCTTTAAAAATTTGTATTTCAAGATCTTATCGACGCCAGTTCAATGGCTCCAGACCATTTCGGAGTTTTTATCGACGGGGCTTATACGAAATTAGGACGTGTGAAGAAAGAAAGTTTCTACTTTAACGTTTATATACATAGTATATACATATATAGTGAATAATATCGAAATCAAAAAGGCTTAGGATTTTTTTTGGGCACAAATGATACATATGGCGCCTTTTGTCTATAAATAATGTTTTTGTTGTCCTAGCTTTATATGTATTGCCAAAACAAAGAATGTCATAAATAGTTTTGTATCTATTAGAATTTTTTTTGAGGCAAATGTCTTAGTAAACTGCTGTTTCTTTTTTTGAAAATAATGGGACGATTGATGTAATAATGGATGAATGAACGGTTGAATTAATGGATGAAATAAAGCAGGATGCATTGGATGATGTAATGGTGAAAGTATTGAATAATCATAATACTTTGAAAATCCGACGTCATTGCTAAGAAATATTTTATACACAACATCCGCATAACATACGAGGAAATTAACTCGTTCAAGACAAGAACAACAATCAGTTATTGTTTCAAAATTTTAAAAATAAATAAAAATATTACTTAAAAAAAATTATATTTCAACGCTCTACCGATTGTTCCATCCATTCCACTAGTTTCCTGAAAAAAGCCATATATCGCTACGATAGAATTTTGCATGTTGCGATTGTTTTACGACCGTGATTTCAATTAACCGCATGTCTGTTTTTCTCGCTCTTTCGCACATCGATAGTTTGATGGACCCCGAAATAAAAATATGCCAATAAGTCGGATACAACTTTATTATTTTCGAGGCAAGTTGGGATGTGTGGGTAGTTAATATGCTGGTCAAAGTGGTAGAAGATAGTGCAGACTAAGAGATGGGAGTCTTAGGGCGGGCTATTTTCAGTTCTTTGACACTTAACTACGATTACTATGTTATATTAATTGATCACTCGAATCACGTTGTGCAGAATATTTATTTATTTATTTAATATAGGTAGACAAGTTAAGTCTATTTTACAAAAAATATAATTAAAAACAATCTTAATACTAAGCTTATGAAAAAAAAGTTTTTACCATTACTTACAACAAACATAAACAATTAAAACCAAAAAAGACTGCATTAAAACTAAGACTTAAATATTATTTACAAATAATGTCGTAAATTTAGTCATTATTTTATCTTTGTAGGTGTTTCTGCTTACAGAACTATTAAAGCAGTCTGAATGCAAATTGAAATTTTTTATGGCGCAAGCAATAGGATCATTCATCAAATATTCGGTAGGATAAGTTTCACTTTTCAAGATCCTGTTGTCTCGAAAATTGAACCTGTGGTCAACAAATATAAAGCGGAAAAGGAGCTCGCTCGAAATCATGTTTGACTTAATCAGATCGAAAGCAAGCGTAGCAGAAGCAAGCTCTCTTCTGCTCTCGAGAGTAGTCATATTGAGCAGAAGTAGCCGACATTTGTAAGACGGCAACCGGTAGCTACTAAACTGAAGACTTTGTAAAGCAAACAGTAGAAATTGAACTTGTACTCTTTCAATTCTGTACGAGTCGATTTGAGTAGAAGGTGACCAAACAACACTTGCATATTCGAGAAGAGGCAACAACAGCGCACAGAAAAGAGTCTTACTCAGGTGTGGGTCATTAAGTTCCTTGACTCTCCTCTTTATGAAACCTAGCATAGCCATACCACTATTTGAAATTTTATCTATATGGGATTTAAATGACAACTTAGCGTCAAATATTACTCCAAGATCTTTGATTTGAGAAACACGTTTTAAATTTTCATTGCTAATATTATAGACAAATTGAAAAGTGCCAGACTTTTCTCTGGAAAAGGATATTACTGCACATTTCTTAACATTCAATTGCATAGCGTTATTTAAACACCATTCTGATAAAATATTAATATTGCTTTGTAATATAGTGCAATCTCGATTTGATTCGATGGTTCTGAAGATTTTTAAATCATCAGCATAAAAGGATAACTTGCATTCGTTTAAAAGTAATGGCACGTCATTAATAAAAATTATAAATAGAAGGGGCCCCAATATGCTACCTTGGGGAACGCCAGAGGAGACTGTAGTCAATTTGGATAGATGCGATGAAAATCTAACTTTTTGTGTACGATCCGCCAAGTAAGACTTCAACCACTCCAAGAAAATACCGCTAATTCCATAACGCTCTAACTTGAATAGAAGCAGACCGTGGTCCACTACATCAAAGGCGCTGGAAAAATCTGTATACACAGAATCTACCTGATTACTTTTACCAATTTTTTGCCTAATGAATGTAGAATATTCCAAAAGATTGTAAACAGTTGACTTACCCTTTAGGAAGCCATGTTGGCAAGGATGAATAAAAGAACTTACGGTTTCTATTAGTACTCCCGCAACCAGCTTTTCGAAAATCTTGCCAATAGATGATAAAATGCTTATTCCTCTGTAATTACGAATGTCAGATCTATCTCCAGACTTAAAAATAGGTGTTATATGCGCCAATTCGAAACATATAGGAAAAATAGATTGCTGAAGCGACCGACGCGTTAAACAAAGGAAGCAATAAACGAGGTAAAGTGGAGGCGGTTTTATTCAGGAAAATTGGGGGAATGAGATCAGGTCCAGCACCTTTATGAATATTTATATTAAGCAGTGTAGAAGTTATTTGGTCAATAGTCAGGATCACGCTGGCTAGTTTCGGATCCTGAAAAGGTATGTGAGAAAACTTACCAGGATCAAACTTGAAAGGTTTGGTAAGTTTGGAGTTCGCAATTTCTTCAGGATCAGAAGAAGAGCGATCTCCAAATTTCATAGAAGCCGGATAGCCACTTGTACCGCGTTTGTCATTAATGTGTTGCCAAAACATATTAGGGCGATCAATCAAGCTGTTTCTATTTTAAGGTTATGGTGTTTTATGGCTTCCTTTTCACTAACATTGAATTGTTCGCGCAGATGCAGAAATGCAGTATGATCCTCGACTGATTTAGATTTAGCCCATTTCTTGTAGGATTTGTTACGCTTGTTACGTAATATTCTAAGGCTTTTATCCATATGCGGGGGACAAGACAACTTAGTACTAATACGTTTAGGGGTGTGCTTATCTATTATAACTTTTAAAGAGGCAACGAGATTTTCAGCACTTTCATTCACATCAACACTATTATTGACTGAAGATTTTAAATTAGAAATTTCGATATTTATCATTTCATAGTCGGCGTTGGTAAAATCATAGGTTATGATCTTGTTAGAGTCACTACGAATATTGTGTGTAGAGGAGAAATAATTTAAGCAAAGTATATTGTGGAAAACGCTCGTCTTTTTAGTCAAAGTAGAGGTTGCTTCTTTTAATGAAAAATTTGAAGTAACACTGGTGAAAACAAGATCCAATACATTACCAAATTTATTAGTTTTATCACAAATTTGGAACAAACCCAGTGAGTGAATTTCAGATAAAAATGAAATTTGATGTTCATTTATGTTAAGTGGGTCAAAAACGGAATTGAAAATTTCACTGGCCTCTGATTTAACACCACTGAGATTTGCGTCGCCATACAATAAGAATTCATCACCTGGACGGATAGATGAATGAATCAGTGTGATGGATTTTGCAAGATCAGCATACTGCTGCTCAGTAAAATCAGGTGGAATGTAGAAACAGACTATTACCAGATTTCTATCCACCATTTGGATTCTACATGCGCAAATATCAAAAAATGCATTAACGGGCAACTGAACAGCTATGGGATAGCTAGAGAGTCTATTTTTTACAGCAATGAAGACACCACCTCCTCGCTGATCAATCAAGTGCGTCGGTTTAAATTTATCTTTCTGAAATATAGACCATCCAGAAGGGATTATTTCCGGATCTAAATGAGATTCTAGGAGCCAAGTTTCTGTAATCATTACAATGTCATAGGGACAGTTAGCCAAATCATTACGAAATTGAGGCAGGGAACCTCTTATTCCTGACATATTGTGGAAATAAAAATTGAATTCTTTGACATTGTTAAAAAGATCGGGGTTAGTTCTTACATACTAAAGATTACACAAATTCGTGCCAAAATTATGATGTAGGTCATGAGGTGAATCAATAATCATAGAAGGATCCGGAGCCGTATCAACATTCAAATAAGCAAGACCTTTAGGTACGAAAAAATCTGTTATCATCTTCACGACTTCTTTGAAGATCGGAGATATGCCTTGAAGAAACATGCGAGCCAAAAGCTTCGAGATCTTTCTGAACCTGCTCAGGAGATAGATTAAATTGCTCATGAAAGCGTATGTAAATTTGTCGTAAGCTCTTAATGTCAGTTGGAAGTCCTTCTTGTTGAATAGATAGAATAGTACTAGTCCTTGTTTTGCCATTTACGCAGGTCGTGTCAGATTTATTATGCAGATAAGCGAGATATAGCCGCACATTGTCAAAAATGTCGGTGTTCTCTTAGCCGCGACAGCAAGTATCTGTTTTCGGAGGATCCCTCTGAGTTTATTGTAAGCTTCACAACTGGTGGAAGAAGAGGGTCAAGGAATGAAGTATTATTAGGACTACTGACTGTAACAACTGGTGTTTCACTCGGAGGTTTGTTGCTTTCGCTAATGTTGGACGAGAGAGGGAGTTATGTTAGAAGTATTGGGATACGGGTAAATTATGCCTCCACGCACGAAGTTACCATAAGTCCCAATGGATGGATTTGAAATGGGAAGAGATGTCTCAATACGTTGGGGGACTTTATTTTTTTGTTGGTGGTTTTGGTTGCAACAAATGATTTTTGAATGATGTTATTGCTCTTGCCGTTAGCGAAATTGACCTGTGATTTATGTTTTATAGTTTTATTTTTATTTTTATTATTATTATTATTCTTACTACTATCATTCTTTTTGAAATTGTCATAATTACAATGTTTCGTATTATCCTTCCAGTGTCGGATCTCCATGCTATTCCATTTGAAGACATCCGATTTTTGGTTGAAAAATAGCCAGTCGTATTGCACGGGCATCTGCAATTTGAATTTTCTGTATCTGGGCGTAATCCCACTAAGTCGGCGTGCTGGTAAAATCTTGCACGTACAGCCTTTTATCGAAAATTGTTCCGTAAGGGTTTTGCACAGCCATGACTCATCCACGTTTGGAGGAGCTTTTGTAACAAAATAAGACAATGTCTTTGTGTTACTTTTTTCTTGCTTATTCATGTTATTAAGCTTCTTTATTCTGGCATCCCAATCAGTTTGCGACCACGTTGTATTGAATTTTACCAGTGATTTTTTGGTTGCAACATGGTTTCATATCTGTAGTAAATTTCAAGAATTTCAAGAAAAGTAATTGAAATTCATGAAATCATACACTTGGAGGCAATAGAAAATTTTGCGTTTTGCAGTGCATAACAGTTTAAATCTAAATTACAAGTTTTTATTTCATGTATATTAAACGGAAATAAACTGCCAACAAGTCGGGCGAAACTTTATTATTCTTGGGACAAGTTGCGGATGAGTGGAAAGTCAATATGCAGATTAGAGTGGTTAGGGAAGGCTAAGTGAAAGGAGTTCTTGGGCAGGGCTGTTGTCAATTTACTAATATTTCATTCGTTTCTGCAAGTTTGGGTTTTTATAAGGCGAGGAGCAGGGTAATAGTAAGGGTGGGTGGATGTTAATAGCTTTTTAATTAATTGCTTGAATCACGTCCAATATTCTCTGTATAGAATGTGTTTCATAGACGAAATTGCATAGAATTTTCATAAAATTCGGTGTGCATTACATTCACGAAACCGAAAATTTGTATGAGAGGGGGTAGAGAAGGTAGGGGAATCGTAAAATCGCGATTTCAAAACTTTTAACGTAATTTCATTTCAATTATTTTTGTAAGTTTTCAGTTTATGTGTTTTTTCAATGCACATGAAACACCTTGTGCACGTTAGACCGGGGGGGTCGGTTTATAACAATTATGGAACAAGTTATTATTATTTTTCTATGTACATTAAATAGACGTATCCACATGCAAAATTTAAACTTTGCATCTTTCTCCAGAGCCCTAAAAAAATCACTCAAAATTTTAGACATTTTTGCTTATCACCTCCCTCCCCTTACACCTCCCAACTTAAAACTTTTACCAAAATTAACCATTATGTAGTTCTACAATCTGACAAATTTTTGATTTAATATCTGTACTATTTTTTGAGATATAAGGATTTGTAATTTTGAAAAGTGCGCCATTTTTGAAATGCTCCCCATTTCCCCTCACTACTATTATTTCAACATATTGTATTTTTTTTGTATTTTACTAATATAGCTTAATATAAGTTTCAAGTTTCAATTGCATAGCTTAAGAGATAGTTGAGATATTAATTTTTAAGTGATTTTCTTTGTACCCCCCCTGACCCTCCCCCTTACAATAATTAACCACTCTCTAAGCTGATTCCGATGGAACTATATGCCACCTTGATGGTCCGTAAATATGAATTTTTTACGATAAGTAATTTCGAAGATATAATCATTTGAAAAAACAATTCGGCCGACAATTTGTTTTTAGCCCCCCCCCCCCCCCTTTTCGGACGCCAATGGATAAAAAAATTAAATTATTTTTAAAGTTTGTCCCACAACCTTATCTATATCTCTACTGATTTTCAACTTTCTATCTGCATTCGTGGTGGAGATATTAGCAAGTTTAGTTTTCGACTTTTTCCATCCCCCCGCCTCCCCCTTCCACCCCACACTCCCCAAAATTTGGATAATGGAGCTCACTTACCAAGTTAATAACCCACCCAAAAATCAACATTCTACCTTTAACGGTCTTGGAGGTAAGAGTCCATATGTACGGCGTACGGCGGGACGGATTTTTTTTTTTTGCTTTTTTATGCTAATTTAGTCATGAAACGCGAAAAAAAAATTTCAGGGTAGCAAATTTTTTTTTTCTTGTGTCGATCACAATACTTTATTATTAGAATAATAAAGTAAAACTGATTCAAAATCTTCGAAATTTTCTTCTTCTTCAATGGCGCTACAGCCCAAATCGGGTCTTGGCCTCCTGACTTTCAGGTTCCTTAAAATTTTCATTATGCCTTACGGAAGGGTTGTTAACTCTTCGCACAACCCTCTATCTTCGATTTTTTCATTTTCGTAGATTGATGTAATCAAGGTATATCCATGTTAGAAGTTTGCTTGAATTATGCGTCGACCGGGATTTGAACTCACGACATTCGCATTTTAGACCAATACACTACCTACTAGTCTACACCCTAGCCTCGACATCTTAGCTTATCATTAATTTTCCAAAATTATAAACTAGGGCTTAGCTCTACAATCCGAGACAACTTTATACGATTCTGGGATACAACGGTTTGAAATTTTGAAAAGTGCACTTCGCATCTTGAAACATAGTCGAGATACTAATTTTTCCATTACTCCTTCTTTGACCCTCACTCTGGAAGAATTCGCCATCCTAAATTAATTAGACTATGATTGAGAAATAAATTAGATAAAATCATCAATCAAAATTCATTTCATTCATTTTTCCTAAACTATGCTTTTGTAAGGGAAGATGGAAGGAGTAGATTAGGGGTGAGTCAATCGAAACAATATTTGGCGAAATTAATGAATTGATAGTTTTGCAAAAAAAATTATTTAGTAATTTTGTGTTATTACCACGGAAGAGGGTATAAGAAGCGGAGAACTTTGCTGGTTATCAACATAAAGTTACTTTTTCGCTAAATCGGACATTGAACATTTTTCAGATCGATCGCTCGAAGCGTTTGAAACTTATTTAGACCAACAGACGGTCATTTGAATACATGGTTTTAAACGACAAAAAAAAAACATTTCTGCACTCTTATAGACACTGGACGAGCCTTATTTTTAAGCGTTGCAAACATTAGAACAACCGCAATATGCAATATTCCTAGATGTCATCTAGGGTATAAAAATGTCACATGTCCACATAGAGAATGTGTAAAACAAATCTATATAAACAATTTAGCCAAATCTGTCCGGAAACTTTTTTTTTTTGGATAGTTTAGATACTTTGGCTTACAACCGCATACAAAAAAGTTTAACACTTTTTGAAATTGATTCGATTTATTTTTGTTCCCTAAATAATTTGATGAAATCGATTTGAAAGCACCTGTGTTAGAGATCATTAAGACAAAAAAGTATGCCTAATTCCTTCCACTTGTGTCTTATAAAATACTTAAGTCTCCCCCAACTTTGCCCACATTCCAACTGAACACTGACCATGTCAACAATTCTTAGCTTAGGTATATGTCTAGTTTGACCCATCATTTCGCTTTGTTTTTCTATTTTACTACGATTGCAATATCGTGTCAATTATCGACTGAAAGGTAAATTTATACGGTATCGTAAATAACATCAAGAGGTACTACAGCTTTATGGCGCTCGGTCACTAACACTTTAGTGGATTAAGTTACGTCTTTCTAGTTTATTCAAAGAAACGACATTAGACAGGTCAATGCAATTGAGACACATGTAGGCTAAAATACATTAAATACCTCAACATTTCTTGTAAGAAATGTAAATTTTCTATTTATTCTATCTTTGTATGACATAACGTTAATCTTACAAATCGGAATAATCAGATACGTGTCCCCAAATTTGATTGGGAAAATTGAATTTCAAATCAAACAGATTTTAGACAAATAAATTATACGTAGAACGTGTGATAACATTTACTTCTGACCTCTGCAAATTTGCATTATATTGATGGTCTCAGTAATTTTGTTTGACTAAATTAGTTATACTTTAGATGATATCCGAGAGTATTATAAGTTTGCCACAAAGTTTGTAACGCCAAGAAATAAGGCTCGGAGAAAAAAATGAATGATACAAAAGTTCATATAATCAATTAAAAATCTCAAAACTGGATGTCCGTCCGTCCGTGTCCTCACTAGCTTGAGAGCGCGTTGAGCTAGAGAGTTCAAATTTCGTACACGTCGTTTTTGAGTAAAAAGTAAGGTCAAGTTAGTGAACGGGCCGAATCGTTCCACTCCTTGTACCCGCTCCCATACAAAATTTATTGATCTGAAATTTGGAATGTACTAATACTTTTATGATGATTTCAATCTACTTGATAAGAATTATTTGTGTCCTCTCCACCTTCCACCACCTCCCATACAAACTGCACTTCTTAATGAAACCAATTTACTCAGTGCGTATAAAATTTATCGAGCTGAAATTGTGCACTAAATATTTACTTAGAATTATTATTAAAATCAGAAAAAAAATTAGACGATTAGGTTTACTCCTTCTACCCCCTCCCATACGAAACGACAAAATTTCGCAAATTGACAATAAATGGATTTCTATGAAAAGTATAAACGCTTTTGATCTGAAATTTGGGATATATTACTTTTATAATGATTTCAATCTTCTGTATAAAAGTTATTTAAGTTCTCCCGTTCCGTCCACCACCTCCAATGCAAACTGCTTTTTTTCATGAAATACTATAAACAAATTTACTCAGTACGTATAAAATTTATCGAGCTGAAATTGTGCACTAAATATTTATTTAGAATTTTTAATAAGACAAAAAAAAAAATTACAAAATCCAATACACTAATTTTGTCAGTACCTATTCAATTTTTGAGTCCTAAATTTTGTATGCAACATTTTGATGGCAACTCTAGTGTGATGTGAAAAAATTAGTTCAATGTCGTTACCCCGTCCACCACTATCCCTACAAAATTTCTTAAAATCAAAAAATTCCGTAGTCCTGTTCTGTTTTTTTTTAATGATGTTCAATTGTTTTGGGGAATGTTTTCGCAGTGCATTTTGAAGTGAAACGAAAGTTTTCCGGACTTTACAGTGTTTGATTAATTATGTGTGACGTTCCAGTCTCTGCTGAGGCATATTGATAAACGAAACGTCACACATACAGTGGTGGACAAAAGCGGATACATAAATTAAAATTCTTCTTCTGATGTAAATTTTTTTTAATTCTTTTTGCATTAATTACTCAAAACATTTATCTTTAATTAATAAGAAACAAAAAAAAAAAACAATTCATGTAAAAAACTTAAGAAAAATTCAAAATTTCTTATAACATCATTTATCCAGTTTTGTCCATTTGAATTGTTTGATAAAGCTGTACTTCGTCCAAAGTCCTTTGTTGGCTAAGACACTTTCAATGCAAACTTTTTTCACGATAATCGCAGTGTACTTGGGATCTCCATCCTGTCGGAACACTATCTCGTCTACTGGATAAGCGCATTCATCAACGACGTCGGGTAAATTACTACGCAAAATGCTAAGGTAGTCTTCCTTTTTCATGATACCGTCGATCTTAAGGACCAAGGTTCCACCATGTAAAGCAACCTTACGCCATTATATGTCCACCGTCGTCCTTCCCTGTTTGTTTAACTTGGTGCCTTTGAATACTCTCATGGGATCGATGCCAATAATATTCCTTAACGTCTTATTGGAATCGATTAATTTTGGTCTCCTCTGACCAAATAACTCGTTTCCAGTCTTCAGTAGTCCACTTCCTATGATCCTTCCAAAATTTAAGCCTTGCCGTTATATCTTGGCGGATAGTGCTGATTTTTTTTGTTTAACTGCAGACACCAATCCAATTCTATGCAAGGCTCTCCTTACTGTACGATCACTAACGTCTTTGTGTAGTGCCTCTGCAGCAATTTTAGGTGTTCTCGCTTTCCTTGTTGCCTTCAATCCTTCCACCATACGAGCATCGCTATCAGGCAACAACCTTGACCGGCCACCAGGATTGCTAGGTGCGTTAAAATTTCGTCGTTTTCTCACTAAACTTACTGTTCGGTGACTTATTTTAAATTTCGCCGCTATTTTTCGACAAGAATATCTATTTTAGCTTAAAGATAGTATATACCTATATCATTTCCAACTTGAGTTGAAATTTTTCTCATTGTAACTTTGATTTAAATTTAACTCTTTGTTCAAGGAGTAATTGTTGCTTGATTGCTTGAATAAGACTAACAAATAGAATAGAAACACAGAAAAGATCGCAAAATAGAAATGCGAAAAACAATTGCAACGGTGAATCATGTTGTGATCAACGGAACTTAATATGGACAAAACTGGATAAATGCGGTTTGAAAAGAAATTAGAGGAAGTGTTGTATTTGTCGTATGAATTGTTTTTGTTTGCTTCTTAATAATTGAAAGAGAGAGTTCAAAGTATGCGATGAAACAAAATTACTAACTTATGTTTAATGGAAAAAAAAATTACATCAAATTTACTATTTATGTATTCGCTTTTGTCCGCCACTGTAATAAATCAAACAGTGTAAAATCCGGAAATCTTTCGTTTTGACGTTCGATTGTTCGCCAAAGATTTGGAAAATCTATACATTAAAATATAATTGAAGAGTTAAGTGGGTAAAGGGGTTATTCGATATTTTTTGAATTTTTACTTGAAACTGTGGACTGAGAAACAATTGACAACCAGAGCGATCTAACGCTTAGAAAAAGATTACATATCACCACAAAGTTTGATTCGGATCATTAATACACTGTAAAAGTAACATTCAAAAAACTTTGAAGGCGTTTATCTCAAAACATTGAAAATGTTCAATAACCCCTTCAATTGAACAACAGACAGACACTGTTATTTGCTTATAGATAGCTATAAGTTAGTATTTTTCTTTATTAAACCATAACTAAGCATAAAAACAGCATTTTGAAGTTGTCGTCTGCCTGTCCGGATTTACCTCAAAAACGATTGAACCGATTGTAATGAAACTTTCACAGTTTATTAGGTACACTGCAAGACGTAATCTACTTTTGGTTTTATTTCAATCCTCTCACGCCTTCTAGGTCCTCCCATACAAAAGGACTTATTTTAAAAAATATACAAAAACAAATTTTCTTGGAAACTTAAGAGCTAATAGTTTCAAATTTAGAATACAATATTTTTATCATAAATGTGCTCTATCGTATACGAATTATTCGAGTTCTCTCGCTCCTTCCACCACCTCCCATACAAACTGCACTTTGTCATGAAATACTATAAGCCAATTTTCTCAGTACGTATAACGTTTATCGAGCTCAAATTTTGTCCCAAATTCTTAATAACGATTTTTATTACTAATAAAAATTGTTATTAAAAAATTAAAATTATAAAAAATTGTTAATCGAACAAATTAACCGACAAGCTTCACTGCTTCTATCCCTTGTCATACAATGTGATACAATTTTACATCAATTCGAAAATTCGATTTTCTTGAAAAGTATAAACATTACTGATGTGGAATAAAATATATTAATTTTTTTTTTTATTAATTAATGCAATACATGCAATACTATAATAGTTCTTAAATATAAACAATCTTTATGCACTACTCCTCCTTATAAGGTAGAATACCTTGTATTAGGAGTGAGGAGTTTTTTGCTGATTTCTTTTTTTTTAAATATTTTTACTTCAAGAATTTACAATTTTCAGTTGTTTACATGTAATATGTTACTTAAAAGACTAAAAGCTACTTGAGATAGTAATAATGAACAAAAATCCAAGTTAAATCAATTCAAACAGCTAAAAAACAGTTTTCGTACTTAGGAATTCAAGTATAAATTATTACGATCCTATCTAAAATATACTAAAAAAGAAAAAAACTATAAACAATGAAACAAAAATTCATAATCATATATCATATTCATATGTGTTCAATTAAAGATGTGTTCAAAATTCTGTGCTTCTGTTATCCTAATTTATAATTTCTGTATAATAGTAGCGCTTTTTATATAATTTAAAATTCATAAGACTATCCGAGGTTCTAATGAAATTTGGCAAATATTTTAATTCCTCTATAAGAATAATGGCTTTGTCCTAAGGTGGGTTCCTTTCGTGGCAGTGCTAATTCTTCGTTAGTGCCATTACGTGTGGCACTAGTATTTATCGTGATTTGTCCTAGTTTAAGTTCCCTATATGTTTGAATAGTAGCAATGATATCGAAAATCTTATCAACACTGAGTACATTTATTATGGAGAATAAAAGAACTGTACTATGTCTACGCGGCTTTTTCAGTAATATTTTTAATAACGTTTTTTGCATAATTTCCAATGGTCTCATGTTTGATAAAGCAGCGCTTCCCCAAGCTATAATACCATACTGTAATATAGAGTGTATTAGCGCAAAATAGAATGTTCTGACTGCAGTTTTTGTTAAAAATGTTCTTACAGTAAAACAGATCGGAATTAATCGCTTTAGTCGATTTACGATTTTTGCATGATGATTACAGTTGTTTCCCAAAAAATTTACTTAAGACCCCCCACTTCTTCTACCACCTCCTCTACCACCTCCCATACAAGCTACATAATTTCATTAAGGAGGTTAGTAAGTCTAGCATACCTAAAAATACTCACTTTTGGAGATTTTATCGTGGTCAAATGAAACAACCAACTAAGCAAAATTAACACAGGAGTTTAATCACAATTAAATATACATTTTAAAAAATTTTCAGATTTTCATGAAAGAAAACTTTTTATTTTGTAGCCTATGAGAGAGCTCCATGTCAATTTGTCGTTCACTTCTTCCGTACCTCACTTGAACCAAACGGATGGATCTGGAACAATTTTACAAAGTAATTTTAGTTTTGGATAACATTTTTTATAGAATGAACCACTTTGGTTGGAAACAAACGACTCTTTAAATTTTTAAGGTTAGTTTAAATACAGTACAGACTACAACTTAAATTCAAATGTATGTCAATCAATCAATCAAATTCCTGTTAAGACCCCCTATAGGGGCATAGGACAGAAACAACTCTCTTCCACAAGGCGCGGTCCTGAGCATCGGCTTTAAGCTGTTGCCAGGACTTGTTTATTCCTCTGGCCTCCTGCTCAACTGCTCGCTTCCATGTGTTACATGGTCGACCAACCCGACGTCTTCCTTGAGGGTTATAATCCAGAGCCTGTTTTGCTATGTTTTGCTCTGGTTTCCTCAAAGTATGACCGATCCACTGCCACTTTCGCCGTTGAATCTCAATACCTATTTTAGTCTGGCGAGTTGTACTCCAAAGTTCGTCGTTGGAGATTACTTCTGGCCAGAATATTCCTAAAATGCGCCGGAGGCATTGGTTTACGAAAGTCTGTAGTTTCTTGGTAAGTCGAACGGTCACTTTCCACGTAGTACAACCATATAACAACACGGATTTGACGCATGCGTCAAAAACTCGCAGCTTCGTGCGAAGGGAGATCTCTCTTAACCTCCAGAAAGGGGAAAGGATACCGAAGGCCTGACGGGCTTTATTTAGCCGAGCCTCAACATCCTTTTCGGCTCCGCCGTCCATGCTGACAATGCTTCCGAGATAGCAAAAATCTTGCACCTCTTCCACATCCTGTCCATTAAGAACAATCGGTGTGCTTGCGTTCGAACCCATGTGCATGTACTTGGTTTTACGCACATTTATTTTCAGTCCCGCCTCTTTGCATTTAGAATGCAACGAGCGAACATTTGACTCTAAGTCCGAACGGGTATGTGCAAGCAAACACACGTCATCAGCATAATCAAGGTGACTTAAGATGTTAAATAATCTCCATTGAAGACCTTTACCTTCCCCACCTTCCAGTGCTGCTTTTAAGATGTCATTTATTACCACCAGAAACAGGGCTGGTGATAATATGCAGCCTTGTCTGACACCCGTTCGCACAGGAAAGCTCTCGGACAGCTCTCCTCTATGCAAGACACGACACCTTGCATCTTCGTAGGATTCTTTAATCATAGCTATGACCTTATCTGGAATACCTCTCCTACGCAAAGCATTCCATATGTAATCTCGCTTAACGCTGTCGAAAGCCTTCTCGAAGTCCACAAACATGAGATGTAGTGGCGAACCCATTTCGGCTGACTGCTCTAATATTATCCGTAGGGTATTTGTGTGGTCGGTACAAGACGACCCTTTACGGAATCCAGCCTGATAAACTTCGAGAGTGCTCTCGACGACATCACTAATCCTATTGAGAATTACCTTAGCCATAATTTTTGATACGGCAGTAAGTAGACATATACCACGCCAATTGCCACAATCCCGAAGGTCGCCCTTCTTCGGAATTTTCACAATGACGCCCTCCTTCCATTCAGTCGGATATCTTCCCTCATTCCACACCTTAGTGAAGAGTGGGAGGAGTATATCGGCTGTTACTTCCGGGTCCGCTTTGAGGAGTTCGGTTGGTAGTCCGTCTATACCTGGAGCTTTCCTTCCCGCCATTGACCGAATGGCGGAAACTATCTCTTCCTTATCTGGGGGATCGTCCCTAATAGAGGATTGTTGCGGTTGGATGTTTGGAAGTTGTTCTGTTTCCGGAATATCTTCATCTGATAAGATGTTTAAAATATCAGAGAAGTATTCCTTCCATCGTCGCAACTGGTGTTCACTCATATTAAGAAGAGTTCCGTTGACATCTCTCACCAGGTGGTTGGCGGTGAAATTCCTGTTCGTCAACTGTTTCATGATTTTGAAAAGTGAACCCATATCCCCAAGGTAAGCCGCAGATTCTGCCTTGTTTGCCAGATCTTCAATGGCCTTTCTCTTGTCGCGTCTAACAGCCTTTTTAAGCTGTATATGAGCATCGCGGTAGTTCTGCCTCAAGTCGGGCGTTCGTTGGTTGACATCTGGTTGAGAGATGATTGCCAATTTGGCTTTTTTCCGATTGCCAACCTTGTCCCATGTGTCTTGTGACATCCAGGGTTTCTCACCGCTTTGCACATATCCCACAGATTCTTCAGCACTAGTTAGAAAAGTGTTTCTGGTTGCCTCCCAATTGGCGTCCAGTGTGCGCATTTCATGTTCACCCAATGTGGATGACTTTTCGCGTAGAATGGTGGTGTATTCGCGTTTTTTGTTGGGATCTATGAGTTTATCCACATTAAGCTTGCGCTTCATTTGAAGAATTTGTGGTCGTCGGATAGCTGCTGTACACAATCTCAAGCAGGCAACCATCAAGTGGTGATCGCTCCCCACGTCAGCTCCACGTTTCGCTCGCACATCGAGGAGACATCTTCTCCATCGGCGACTTATAGCCAAATGGTCGATCTGGTTCTGAGTAACACCATCAGGGGAAACCCAAGATGTTTTATGATGACTCTTGTGTGGAAAAAGGGTCCCTCCGATGACCATTTGCCGAGTACTACAGAACTCCACAAATAATTCACCGTTTTCGGGTCTCTTAATCCAAGGTCGTGAAGCGTCGACCCAAGGGTCACCATGCCTCCCCATGACGTGTTCTAGTCCAGTGTTGTCTGATCCAACCTGGGCGTTCATATCTCCCGAGATGATAATAATATCACCTCTTGGAACACGTTCGAAGGTGGCACTCAGTTGGCTATAAAACTCCTCTTTGTCACCAGATGTTGCGGTATTAGTTGGTGCGTAGCACTGCAGAATTGTGACGTTTCTGACACTGGTCCTGAGCCTGACGACGATAATCCTATCCGAGATTGGTTCCCAGCTAATGAGACTGTTTCTCGCTCTCGGCGTAAGGACGAACGCCACGCCATTTCTGGCTTCACTTTCAGGGCCAATGTACAGAATAGTGTTTCCGCTAGGGGTTCGTTCTTCTCCTGATCCTGTCCACCTGACCTCGCTCAAGCCCAAGATTTGGATGTTATAGTGCTCCATTTCACGGTCGATCACTGATTGGCGGTGCAAGGACCGAGTAACCCCAGCTCTTCCCCCGTCATTCAATGTTCGAACATTCCAGAAGCCAATCATAGTCCGTTTTCGAATGCCAAAAGTCGTTACCGTAGGATCAGTCCGTATCCGAGGCGATGTATCCGTTTCTCGTATCATTTAGGTCTTAAGATCACGGGTGATAAGCCCATGATCCAGTGAGTGTCCATTTGCCATTTTTAGGGCAAGCAGGACTGGCTGTGGGTGAATTCTACAGCCCCCATCCCAGAGGGGGATAGTTAGCTCAGGTCCGTGGAGTCGCTAACTCCAAAGATAGTTGCAGGAATTGGTAAAACCTCATACTACAACTACCCCCTTGCGGGGTATGTATGTGCAAGCCTATAATTATTAAAATAATTAACTTTGAAGTATGAAAGTGGTTTATTCGAAAGATATTATTAGTAAACATATTCTCTGAAATTTTCACAACATTCTGACTAATGGTTTTTGATAGACTATGTACAGAAGTTTAAAAAAACATGTTTTGTGAAAAACCGGTTTTTCTAAAAAAAATTAGTTTTAGTCAACATAAATCAAACAAAATAAACTCTTACCAGTCTAAATCCATTCCTGGAGCATAGTACAGGCTTTCCCATAATAGGTAGTCAAAGTATCAATTAATTTGCTAGTGAGTTTTTCTCTTCCTCCCAAATTTTCCTCCTTTCTAATATTTCTCAGTCTTGAACCCATCCTCTTCTGGACATGGCCTATGCACTCCTTTTTAATCTACCACTATCCCTATGTTTCTTTGCCGTTGTCGATTTAATTTTGGAAGTTGATAGTTGTGGATCTTCGGTTTTGGTGTATTGGTCGCCGGCGAAGCGACGTTTTTTCCTTCGTGAGGGCCTTCCCGTGTAATCACCGTTCCCTTTTTTACTTTCCTGTACTCTCTGAGCCATTTTAACGATTAAAAAACAGTCAAAATATACGCTTTGAGGTTAAGATTGTCACTGTAGCGTTACGCGGAGTTGACACACAAAGAAAACCAGCGATTTACTTTTGTTACCACTGAGAACTTACGTACAAAGTAAAAAAATGAGAAAATTAAAGATCTAAAAGGCTGTGTAGTTATTATATCCACAGAGCAGCTACGAACTGTGAAAGAGGGGAAGACAAGGGGAACAGCGCGGAGTAAACACGCGTCAGCTGTTTCCAGGCAACTGGCTGTCGTCTGCGCAAGCCACGTCCCTCGACCTTCTGCCATAGCGGGGGCAATTTTGAAAGGAGCGCGGTGCGGTTTGCACCAACATACTCAGGAAGAATCACTCTTTCAGTAAAGCAAATAAACCATACATCGAATTTTTGAAAATTCTTGACTTGCTAACCCCCTTAAATCTAATGCACTTATTTGCTCAGTACCTATTCAATTTTTGAAGCTTAAATTTGGAACAAAATATTTTTATAGCTATTCCAGCATGATGTTAAACAAATTAGTTCAATGCTGTCACCCTTTTTATAACTCACCATACAAAATTACTTAAAATCACAAAAATTTAGATTTCGTCTTTAGTATCGTATGATTGGGCTATAAGCACAATCGTAATCCAGTTATGTTTTCAAGCTTGTTGTTATTTTACTTGGGCTCTTTTTAATTAACAGAAGCTACTATTCACATGTACTGAACGCTCTTCAATACGTACATGATCTCAAATCACGGGATTGATTTGATCACGGCTCCATTCTTAATAATGTATGGTTCTGATTCTAACAAAATACAAAACATTATGTTCAAAGAGCCATTAAACTAAGCAGATTACACATAATATATTACTAACTAAATTCTGCTTATTGTTGCGATTTTTACGGACGAAGTCCCCGCGACTTCGTCGCTAGTCTTAAATATAAATGAATTATTGCAGCACTCACATCATTTAATAAATTTTTTCCAACAAGGCGGGCGCAACTTTATTATTCTTGGGACAAGTTGAGGATGCGTGGTAAATTAATATGCAGGTTAGATTTGATAGGGGATTATGTGAAGGGCTGTTGTCAATTATTTAAGACTTAACTACGATTACGATCAATAGCTACAGTACATAGAATTAATATTTCATTCGATTATTTATGCAGGTAAGAGTTTGTATAATTGCAATTTTTACGTATTTTTCTTTGCATGTTCTTGTTGCATTTTAGGCTAATTTAGTCATGAAACGAAAAACAGAAAAAAATCGGGGTAGCAAATTTTTTTTTTTCAAGTCGATTACAATATTTTCTAATTAGAATCTTATGTATATTGCGATATAAATAATTATCCGAATCTTATGTAATTAATGTTGGTTTTTGATGCATTATTTAAAGTAAAATTTTTACAGGTACTTATTTCGGCTTCCGAGAAAAGCAAGTATTTTGGGAGTGGAACATAACATAATAAGAAATTACAAACATATCGAAAATCTGTTAAATATCGCCGGTAGTACTTTTCTTCTGTCACATTTAAAATTCAAAGTAATAAATCCGCCAGCTTTATCTCTCGGCTCAAAGAAATCAAATAAGATTGTAAAGATAACTTCGAGATAAAGCTACGAGAGACAGCCTGGCGCTTATGTCGTCGTTAATAAAACATACCGGATATATTGATTCTTGTGACTGTTGTCTTCAGAAAAATGTAGGAGTATTTAATATTTGTATTTTTCCAAAATGATTATCATGAATTAGAAGTAGAAATAAATTTGTTTACGATGGTTTGGACATTGGACAACTTGAGGGGATTTATACACATGATGTTCAATCGAATTATTTTGGATTCGAATTGACATGAATTAATAACATTTAAGCGTTATTTTTTCCTGTGAGTTGGATTTTGATGTCGACGGTTGACAAGCAGAAGTGTTTCAGTCAAATTTCTGGAAATTAGGTTTTATTTGTTTTTGAATCAGCTTATTGCTGTCTTTCCAACGTTTTAAAATATTAAAAGTTCATATATTCCGTATATGGACACATAATTTTCTCCAGCTTAATAATTAAATAGTGAATTTCGGTTTCAAAACGTTGCTGACTTTGACATCTCTGCTTGTCAACCGACGATATTATCGTACTTATACGAATTTTCTACTAATGATAGAAAAAATACATTTTGACAATAAAGTACCGGGATTTTGTAAATAAAATTACTCTGGGGAATGATATTTCAAATTTTTTTTTTGTTGGAAGGTATGATTTCCTTAATTATTACCCAAAAAATTAGGGCGGTCTGTTGATAAGTTTGTTTACAGCAGCTAGTTGAATGGCTACACCTCAGTAGCCCACGGCGATTTTTTAAATGGATATAAATATGGGACAGAGAGTTTAGTCTTAAATTTTGTGTTTCCAACCAAATTTCGTGTGCGGAATCGTTGCGAATGTTGGAAAAAGCTTACGGTGATTCAGTAATATCAAGACCACGAGGCTACGAGCCTTTAAGGACGGCCGAGAGATTGTTAAAGACATGACTCGTTCTGGACGACCTTCGACCGCTTGAATTGACGAATTTTTCATTTGCACAAACGTTAAATATCATAATATACCCTGAAAGGTAGTGTACTATAATTATTTGCACCCCAAGGCACTCTTCACCTGCACAATTTCTAATTATGGGTCCATTGTACTTCTCGCTGAAAAATATAAGATGGATGCTACTCCTCTTGTGTTAGCCACTTAGTAAGGTTCTACAATCGAACCAGGCTCGAATGTTTGACGTCTTTCAGTTCGTCTAGTTCAGAGAAGAAAAGATTTGTCTGTTCTACAGCTATTCAACTGCCGCCATCACGTCAAGAAAGATTCTAAAATATTTTGTTTGAAGCTAGTTTTCAGCACTGTTGGCGTTAGATCGACTAACATTCTAATGAAGTTATTGTTTGCATATTTTAGCTTGGCAAGCGTCTTTGCTCCGTCGCTACCTAACAGATCGCTAAGGCCCGATATCCAAGTTAAAAACACTTTCCTAGGCGAATGAAATTGTATCTGCCAATGTACCCTAGATTGGACGTAGTTCTATAGGATTGGATGCTGTTAAACGCGATAAGAGAAAGGCCATTTAAGATCTGGCAAACAAGGCAGAATCTGCGGCTTACCTTGCTGATATGGGGATATGGGTTCACTATTCAAAATCATGAAACAGTTGACGAACAGGAAATTCACCGAAAACCACCTGGTGAGAGATGTCAACGGAACTCTCCTTAATATGAGTGAACATCAGTTGCGGCGAGGGAAGGAATACTTTTCTGATATTTTAGACATCTTGTCAGAGGAAGATATTCCAGAAAGAGAACAACCACCAAACATCCAACCGCAACAATCCTCTATTAGGGACGATCCCCCAGATATGGAAGAGATGGTTTCCGCGATTCGGTAAATGGCGGGAAGGAAAGCTCCAGGTATAGACGGAATACCAACCGAACTCCTCAAAGCGGCCCCGGATATAACAGCCGATATACTCCTCCCTCTCTTTACTGAGGTGTGGAATGAAGGAAGATATCCGACTGAATGGAAGGAGGGCGTCATTGTGAAAATTCAGAAGAAGGACGACCTTCGGGATTGTGGCAATTGGCGTGGTATATGTCTACTTACTGCCGTATCAAAAATTATGGCTAAGGTAATTCTCAATAGGATTAGTGATGTCGTCGAGAGCACTCTCGAGTTTATCAGGCTGGATTTCGTAATGGGTCGTCTTGTACCGACCACACAAATACCCTACGGATAATATTAGAGCAGTCAGCCGAAATGGGTTCGTCACTACATCTCATGTTTGTGGACTTCGAGAAGGCTTTGGACAGCGTTTAGCGAGATTACATATGGAATGCTTTGCGTAGGAGAGGTATTCCGGATAAGGTTATAGCTATGATTAAAGAATCCTACGAAGATGCAAGGTGTCGCGTCTTGCATAGAAGAGAGCTGTCCGAGAGCTTCCCTGTGCGAACGGGTATCAGACAAGGCTGCATATTATCACCAGCCCTGTTTCTGGTGGTAATAAATGACATCTTGAAAGCTGCACTGGAAGGTGGGAAATGTAAAGGTCTTCAATGGAGACTATTTAACAACTTAAGTCACCTTGATTATGCTGATGACGTGTGTTTACTTGCACATAACCGGTCGGACTTAGAGTCAAATGCTCGCTCGTTGCATTCTAAATGCAATGAGGCGAGACTGAAAATAAATGTGCGTAAAACCAAGTACATGCACATGGGTTCGAATGCAAGCACACCGATTGTTCTTAACGGACAGGATGTAGAAGAGGTGCAAGATTTTTGCTATCTCGGAAGCATTGTCAGCATGGACGGCGGAGCCGAAAAGGATGTTGAGGCTCGGATAAATAAAGCTCGTCAGGCCTTCGGTATCCTTCCCCTTTCTGGAGGTTAAGAGAGATCTCCCTTCGCACGAAGCTGCGAGTTTTTGACGCATGCGTCAAATCCGTGTTGTTATATGGTTGTACTACGTGGGAAGTGACCGTTCGACTTACCAAGAAACTACAGACTTTCGTGAACCAATGCCTCCGACGCATTTTAGGAATATTCTGGCCAGAAGTAGTCTCCAACGACGAACTTTGGAGTACAACTGGCCAGACTAAAATAGGCATTGAGATTCAAAGGCGGAAGTGGCAGTGTATCGGTCATACTTTGAGGAAACCAGAGCAAAACATCGCCAAATAGGTTCTGGACTATAATCCTCAAGGAAGACGTCGGGTTGGTCGACCATGAAACACATGGAAGCGAGCAGTTGAGCAGGAGGCCAGAGGAATAAACAAGTCCTAGCAACAGAACCCGTGATCTTAAGACCTAAATGATACGAGAAACGGATACATCGCCTCGGATACGGACTGATTCTACGGTAACGACTTTTGGCATTCGAAAACGGACTATGATTGGCTTCTGGAACGTTCGAACATTGAATGACGGGGGAAGAGCTGGGGTTACTCGGTCCTTGCACCGCCAATCAGTGATCGACCGTGAAATGGAGCACTATAACATCCAAATCTTGGGCTTGAGCGAGGTCAGGTGGACAGGATCAGGAGAAGAACGAACCCCTGGATCGGTCATACTTTGAGGAAACCAGAGCAAAACATCGCAAAACAGGCTCTGGATTATAACCCTCAAGGAAGACGTCGGGTTGGTCGACCATGTAATACATGGAAGCGAGCAGTTGAGCAGGAGGCCAGAGGAATAAACAAGTCCTGGCAACAGCTTAAAGCCGATGCTCAGGATCGCGCCTTGTGGAAGAGAGTTGTTTCTGTCCTATGCCCCTATAGGGGGTCTTAACAGGAATTTGATGTAGCAACAGATTAAAGCCGATGCTCAGGATCGCGCCTTGTGAAAGAGAGTTGTTTTTGTCCTATGCCCCTATAGGGGGTCTTAACAGGAATTTGATTGAAAACCATTAACATTGGAATTCCACAGAGTTCAATTCTTGGCCCTATTCTTTATCTACTTTTCATCCATAACATACAGTACGTAGGTCTAAGAACGAATTATATAGTATATGCAGATGACACACTATTGGGCTCTACGAAGCAAAAAATCAGCAAGAATTGGATCTTCTTATCAACACTGACCTCAAGTTATTTAAGAAATGGCTGTTGGGCAATAGGTTAACCCTAAATACATCGAAGACTAATTTCATGATATTTAAACAATCGAACAAAGATGATATTAATCTCAAACTCATCATAGATGGAATTGAGTTATCTAGATCAAAACAAACCAAGTATTTAGGATTAACGATCGATGAGAAACTAGCATGGACTCCGCACATTAATAATGTACGCAAAAAAATAGCACCCATCACTGGAATCCTTCGGCACAACAATTTTCTACCAATACCAATAAAAGAAATTTTGTATAACTCGTTTATTCTATCCAATATAACCTATGGAATTGTAATATGGACCCAAACATCTATGTATAACATGGAAAGAATATCGAGTATTATGAATAAAAGCATCAAGGCCTTATATAATTTACCACATCTGACACCATCAGCAGATCTATACGTAACCTACAACAAGCTAAACCTACAGCAAACATTAAACCTAGAGAGGTCAAAATTAATGTACAATTTAATAAACCAAGGACTAAAATCTCCAATAGTCATTACGTACAACGCAGATATTCACAATTACAATACACGGAATGCAACTTCAATAAGAAATCGAAATTGCAGGACGAACCGATTGAGGAAGGATCAGTGGCGTGGCGTGATATTATGACTAGGTGAAGCAATTCTTTAGCAAAATCATTTAATCTTTTAAATTGAAAAATTGTTGGATGTATACGTATGTGCATATACATATATGTATAGATTCTCATTAAATAAAATCACTGAAAAGGCATTCGAAGGTACAATTTTTCAATTCTGAAGCCCGGATCAAATTTAAAACCTAAAATTACTGATCCTAAATTGTGAACACTTTTCATCCATGTCTGTTTACAAATTGTGCAAATATTCAAGTCGCAAAGTGCTTCAATAATTTTTATCATTAGAAATTAATTTATATAATAGTAGTAAAATAATTTTAGTTATTCAGTAATATCGTTTTTCAACGCAATAAATCCGAGATCTGCACACGATCTAATCAGTAATGCAACATTGATAAAAATCAAAAAGCTAGGTAATGAGTGATAACAGACCTTCCGGCGACAGCTTCTAATTGTTTAGTTTAGTTACAAACCAAAGTGATAAAAAAAATAATATGGGACAATAGATGCCGCCAGGATATTCAAAAAAAAGCTCTCCTCTCCGGCGATATTGCCATATCACTGCCCTTTAAACTTTTCTCCCCGATAATTTTACTTTATTATTTTAACAATAAAGTATTGTGATCGACTGGGGAAAAAAAAATTTTGCTACTCTGAAATTTTGTTTTTTCGCGTTTCATGACTAAATTAGCCTAAAAATGCAAAAAAAAAAAATCCGTCGGTCTATGCGCCGTCCGCCGTACGCCGGTGTGTACGCTCAGCGCACATTAACTCCCAAACCCTTCAAGATAGAAAGTTCATTTTTGGGGGATTGTAGATAGTTGCGGATCTCAGGCGGATACCCATTTTGGGGGGTGTTCGGGTTCAGGGGGAGGCGGGGGGAGCGCTTAAACCGAAAAATACGAATTCAAATATCTCAACCATGGTAACAGCTAGGAAGCTAAAACTCAACATACATATAGAGGGGTTTGTGGGACAACTTTTAAAAATAATTTAATTTTTTTATCCATTGGGGTGCGAAAAGGGGGGGCTAAGAACCAATTGTCAACCGAATTTTTTTTTTTCAAATGATTATATCTTCGAAATTACTTACCATGAAATATTGATATTTTGAGACCATTAAGGGGGCATATATGTGGGTCCACTAGAATCAGTTTAGATAAAAGCTAATTATTGTAAGGGGAGGGTCAGGGGGGTGCAAAGAAAAACACTTGAAAATCAATATCTCGGCTATTTATTAAGCTATGTAATTGAATCTTAATACCTATATTAAGCTATACTAGAGAAATACGAGAAAAATATAACATTGGGAACAAATAATAGAGGGGGGAAATGGGGAGCATTTCAAAAATGATGCACTTTCCAAAATTCCAAACCGTTATAATTCAAAATTGAGTGCAGATATCAAATTCAAATTTTGTCAAATTGTAGAACTAGGTAGTTTTTAAATTTGGTAAAAATTTTACGTCGGGAGGTGTAAGGGGAGGGAGGTGGTAACCAAAAATGTCGAAAATTTTGGGCGATTTCTTAAGGGCTCTGGTAAAAGATACAATATTTTAATTTTCCATGTGGATACATCTATTTGTTGTACATAAAGGAAAAATAAAAATTCCACAATTGCTATGCACCGACCCCCCTGGTCTACCGTGCACAAGGTGTTTCATGTGCAATGAAAAAACCATATAAACTGAAAATTTTTGAATGAAATTCGAAGGTACAAACTTGAAAATTTGCGAAATGCAAAAAAAAAAAAATCTTTAAAAGAATGAAATATTGACTGGTCGAATACCTTGAAAGCTTCTACTCCCTACCATACAAAATAATTTTTTCGGCCGTTTTTAAGAAATTAATTATCACCTAATTAGTAGAAGCTATCAATTTGAAATTTTGCACAAAATCATTTGAAAATAGTTAAACTGGAATTGCGTAAAAATTTTTGAGATCACACTTTCCGTTCTACCCCCTCCCATACAAAAGTATGATTTCGCCCAATTTCTATAAAACAACTTCGAACCAACAAATTAAAAGCTACGAACTTGAAATTGTGTACGAGCAAGTTAAAAGAGAAAGAAAAGAAAGTTGCGTCATAAATTTTGCGATTCTCCTACCTCTTCTACCCCCTCCCATACAAAATTATTTTTTCGAGCATTTTTAAGAAATCAGTTATCAGCTAACTCTTAAAAGCGATCAATTTCAAATTTTGCACAACAACTTATACAAATAATCGAAATGATATTACTTTAAAAGTTTTGCAATCGCGCTTGCCCTTCTACCCCCTCCCATACAAAAGTATCATTTCGACCTATTTCATTGAATCAACTAATAACCAACAAATTAAAAGCCACGAACTTGAAATTTTGTACAAGCACACTACAAGAGAAAGGAAATAAAATTGCGTCAGAAATTTTACGATTCCCTTACCTCCCTTCTCATACAAATGTTTGGTTTCGTGAATGTAAAATACACCGAATCCTATGAAAATTCTATGCAAGTTCGTCTATGAAACTGACATTCTGTACAGAGAATGTAGGACGTAATTCAAGCAATCAATTAAAAAACTATTAACATCCACCCACTCTTACTATCACCTCTCACCCCTCCCCTCATAAAAACTCAAACTTGCATAAATAAACGAACGAAATATCGATTATATGTACTGGAGCTTTTGAACGTTTCCGCAAAGTGTTAAATTGACAATTGCCCTGCCCAAGAACCCCCCTTTCACTTAGTCCTCCCTAACCACTCTAACCTGCATATTGACTTTCCACACATCCGCAACTTGTCCCAAGAATAATAAAGTTTCGCCCGACTTGTTGGCAGTTTATTTTACTCAATGATAAAATTTCAATAATTGGCAATATTTGTAACGATTCTTTGGTAACTAAATTTAATATTTTTAAATACAATGGAGAGGTAAAATGTAAGGGAAGCAATGCTTCCCTTGCATCAATGGACGCCACGCCACTGGGAATGATCTCATCTACGAAGCAATTCGATACTACAACTCCTTGCCAATATATATTCGACAGGCGAAGAACTTCAAATGTCTCAAGATTGCAATAAAGAAGTTTATGCAGCAATCGTAAATATAATAAACTTTATCTGGATTATTCATTATTTTCTATATACGATCTCTTGATATTATGAAAATTTCCCTAATACTAGAGATACTCGATACACACTAACACTTCTGTCCTAATAGAGTTTGGACATGGGGTGTACCCCGATTGCGCGGGAAATTTCGTCCGAAATTTGAATTTTCTCAATTTTTTTTCTTTTATCAAGTAAACACAATCAAATTGAATTGTTATTTATGAAAGTCATATTCATTTTCGGTTTTAATGAGAATTCCATTCAAAAACTTGTAGTTTAACGCAAGTTTTTGCTCGTATCCGTAAATTTGAAATCGGCCAAACTCAAGTTTGGCCGAATTTCGTATTTCTTATGTTGCCTTCTTGTGCTTCTAAACGCAGTCTTAACTGTTGGTATAAGGGCATTGTCCAAACTCTATTAGGACAGAAGTGTTAGTGTGTATCGAGTATCTCTACCTAATACCAGCTCGTAGCTGTCTGGGAAACTAGCCATAGAATGTGGACTAATCCATTAAATTTATTTAATTTGTAATGTGGTGGTTAATTGCAATGAACAGATGAACACCCGTAATACGGATTCGGGTGAGCTTCAACGTTCATTGTAATGTAATCAACCCAAATTATTATTATTATTTTGTTTTAATTAAGATTTAGTTTATTTAAGATGATAATTTTGTGTTTTCAATCAAATTTCGTGTGCGGAATCGTTGCGAATGTTGGAAAAGGCTTACGGTGATTCACTACAATCAAAAACACAAGGAATTTAAATCATACATTTATATCTAAAATTGTTATTTTCAAAT
Organism: Chorisops tibialis; assembly: GCA_963669355.1. Lineage (NCBI taxonomy): Eukaryota > Metazoa > Arthropoda > Insecta > Diptera > Stratiomyidae > Chorisops > Chorisops tibialis. The sequence continues at coordinate 238,692,518 of OY770262.1, forward strand.
TATTAAATAAATTATTATTATTAAAAAAAACTACTCAAAGCCTTGTGTTTTTGATTGTATTGAATCACCGTAAGACTTTTCCAACATTCGCAACGATTCCGCACACAAAATTTGATTGAAAACACAAAATTTGAGACAAACTCTTAATTCCATATTTTTATCCATTGTAAAAATCGCCGTGGACTACTGAGGTATACCCATTCAACCAGCTGCTGTAAACAAACTGATTAACAGACTGCGCTGATAATGATTAAGGACAGCCCTACCTGATTACCAAACATTTTTTTTTAAATATCATTTCCCAGAGTAATTTTAATTAGAAATTCTCGATGCTATATTGTATGATTAATTTTCTAAATTTTGAACTGAGCATGATCGCATGTTCCTTTCTTTTAAGCAATATTACTGATTGGTTTTAGTGGTATAGTTGGGTAAAAATTTAATGTTTGATCAAAGTAAAATGACAGAGTTTTGAAAGTGACCGCTTCATTTGAAATGATAGACAAATTTAAGTATGGACAAGAATAAAAAACAACTTAAAAACCAAACAAAGTCAAGCCGAACTAATAATAATAATTTATCACGTGTTCAGTAAGTGTATTTATACATTTTCACGTTCAACATATTCAAAATGGTAGATTTCAAGTTCATGGTCGCCTGCGAAACAACAATAACAACAATTTTCCAAAAATCATTATGTCATAAAAACCGAATCAGAACGTTTTAATTCTACGAATTTCGTATGTTATTCTGTCTATCATCATAATATTAATTCGTATGGGTCAAAATGACGTATGATCACATTTCGTCATCATAACGACTTTTTTATGATTAAAATTTCTACTTGTTTATGCCAATTCATCGTCTCGAGTGTTGGACTAAATATTGAGAGAGAATACACGAGAAAAAAGCTGTTTAACAGATGTGTCCGCACTACTTGTAAATTTATAAGAAATTCGCACGCACTTTATCACTGTCTCGTTTGTTAATCTTTGATGAGCCGGTAGTTGAAGTATTGATTAGATTACTCACCTTTACCTGTGTTCTGATGAATTATTCAAAGCATAGTGGGGGTTGAAAAGAAAAGCGCCTTTGCTAATTTGAATCGATAATAAAATATCGTTATTCGTTAGCAAGCTGCTTGCTCCGAGTATTATTATCGCCTTGCGATTCGTATAAAACTCTACGAACGAGGTAAATTGAGTTTATTAGTTGTATCGCTGCTGAACAAGCCGTACACAGCTTTTTATACTCTTTCGCTAGAATTCTAGTTTACCGATTTTTTGATTATTTTTTAACATTTAGTGCTTTTTTGAAATTAATCATTTTAATCAGTTCAATAAGACAAATCGGGACTATAAATTTTTATCGATAGATGAGTTGTTTCAGTTGTTTTAGTAGTGTCGCGACTGAAAGAAGTGATTGCAGTCGGAAGTGAAAAGTGGAAAATTTTGTGATATAAGTTTGGAAAAATAATAAAAAAAAATGCTTGTAAGTGCTGATAGCTGTGCTGCGTTTCCTAGGTAATTATTTTTAGTGATTTTTTGCTATAATCTAGTAGTGGAACTTCCGTTTGACGAAATGCTCTTCATAACGATAAAATATTTTGATTCTTTCCAGGTTCGTTATAGAGAAGTTCCACTCTAGTTATAAAGAGAATTTTTACGTAAGAATTGCGAAAACAATTGTTAGATATTTACTAAATTCGACCTAGTTATTCTGTCAACTAAAAAAAAACCTACTTAAAAACTAGAATATTCGTTGCACAAAAACTGCACACTATAGAATGCAAACACTCTATGCTTGCTAGTTAGCGTACGAATGATGCAATCAGCCGTGACATACAAGTGTAAAACATTAAAAAACTTACACTATTAGTGTTGTTCTGACAAGGTTGCTTAGTGAAAGGGTTTGAATTGTACGTTTGCATAGGTAATAATCTCTAGTAATCTTCCTAACCAATGATGGATTATGATAAGGAGAACCTAATTTATCGTATTATATAAATCCTTGCCACTTGACCATTTGACTATCATGATAGATTTCAATAATTCATGTAATTTATTACGGTTCGGAATAATTTTTGTGTGTCCACTTTGACCTTGTCAAAATACACATGGACTATCTAAGGTCTCATGTGGCGGCTTAATGATAAGAAAAATGTTTTTTTTCTGTCTTAGAAACAATGAAAAGTGCAATGCTTGTGACAGCGATTGAGTTAAAAAAAATTAGTTTTATGACTGTTCTGATTTGGTCATCGAATCAGTCGTATTTTCCTCGAGATTAATGGAGTTTTTAGCTTTGTTTCTAGCTTTAAGAATAGATCGTGTTAACTGTGAAGTTCGTAAGGTAATTTTACATACAGGGCTGCCGAGGTATATCCGGGAAATTGGGATGCAAGTACGAAAACCCTTATAGCTCAGAAAATAATGATTTATTTTGTACACAACTCGGCACAATTGTAAGAGACATGTTCACAAACAAAATTATTCGATGTAACCGCCATCAGCTTCTACAACTCGTTCAAGTCTGCCTCGAAACCTGCTACACGCACGTTTTACCTCCTCCTTGTCCATGTTGGTCATTACCTCCGTAATACGGCCTCGTAGTGCGTCTTTGGTGTTGTGGGGTTTATAGTTGACCTTTTTTTCGACTACGCCCCAAAAGTAATAATCAAGGGGGTTGCAATCTGGGCTAGACGGTGCCCACACATCGGGTGACCAGTGGTAGGGCGCATTGCTGTTGAGCCACGCTTGAGTTTTCCTTGCTTTGTGAGCGGGCGCTGAGGTCAGAGAACACCTCAGCCGGGTCATCGGCTTTTCGAAATGTTTTTGCAATTTCATAAACTTGCGTTTTCTTGTATCCGAACCACTCGATTATTTCCTTGGGCGATTTTCCGGCGCGAAGTGACTCAAGTATCGCAGCTCGTCTGTCCTGCTCCCGGCCCATGTTTGCGCAGGTGGCAACGTGTTTGCTTCTCAGTGGCTCGTAACGGTATGCACTACACTAGGGAAAGGGCATATGCCAGATTACACGTGACACCCGTTAGAGGGCAACCTATAAACATATTCCGGATTTACCTCGGCAGCCCTGTACATATGTGTGAAGTTCGTACGCTTGGACAATACTGTGTAGACCTCAGAGGAGAAAGAACAATATCAGTCGTTAAGGCCTACTTTCACATGACCGCACCAAGCCAATAGTCGGCCGACTATGGTTACGGATGACCTCACTTGTCCGCATTGGATCCGTATGTCTGCCATGCAACTGCAGACATAAACATAACAGGGCTACGATTGCGCATAATCATCCCAAGAAATTTTGGATGGGAAGTGTTAGAAGGGTTGATAGCATTGAAATAATTTTTTCCCCATCATGCTAAAGTAGCTATAAGAATGTTTTATACAAAATGCTTACTCCAAAATTGAATGGGGACTGAGAAAATTAGTGAGTTAGATTTAGTGAAAATGTGCAATTTGTATGGGAGGTGGTAGAAAGAGTGGAGGGATTTTAGTGATTTTTTCAGAAATAACTAGGAATATTATAAAATTGACAACCCTTAAATTTCAGATTAGTACCATTCATACTTTTCAAGAAAATCGATTTTTTGTGAAGTTGTTAAACTGTGTCATATTGTACGGGAGGGGGTAGAAGCAGTGAAGCTAATCAAATATTTTTTTCTGATCTTAGTGATAATACCAATTAAGTATTTATTACAAAATGTGAGCTCTATAAATGTTATATGTTCTGAGAAAATCGTCTTAGAGCATTTCATGAAAAAGTGTAGTTTGTATGGGAGGTGGTGGAAGGAGAGGAAGGACGAAGTAATATACCCCAAAACTCAGACTAATAGCTTTTATACTTTTCGAGTAAATTAATTTATTGTTAAATTGCGAATTTGCGTCATTTTGTATGGGAGGGGGTAGAAGGGGTGAAGCTAATCGTCTAATTTTTTTCACCTTACTAACAATTTTAAATAAATATTTGGTGCGCAATTTCAGCCTGCTAAATTTTATACGCACTGAGTAAATTGGCTTTAAGTAATTCATGACAAGTACAGTTTATATGGGAGGTGGTAGAAGGAGGGGGAGGACACACATAATTTTTATACGGCAGATTGATATTATCATAAAAGTAATATATTCCAAATTTCAGGCCAATAGCTTTTATTTTTTTTGAGCAAATCCTTTAATTGTCAAATTGTGTCATTTTGTATGGGAGGGGGTAGAAGGGGTGGAGCGATTTGGCTCGTTCACGAACTTGAGCTTACTTTTTTGTCAAAAACAACGTGTAAACAATTTGAACAATCTATCTCAACGCGTTCTCAAGCTAGAGAGCGAACAGACGGACGGACGGACGGACGGACAGACGGACGGACGGACGGACAGACGGACGGACGGACATCCGGTTTTGAGATTTTTGAGTGATAAAATTAACTTCTGTATCATTCATTTTTTTCTCCAAGCCTTATTTCTTAGCGTTACAAACCTTAGAGCAAACTTATAATACTCTCAGATTTCATCTAGAGTATAATAAGGGTAGAAGCCCAGAATCTTTCTAAGAGGTAGACCTGCAAAAAAGTACCTGTTTTCTTATTTTTTGCTATCATTCTCTTTTAGATTTGATCTTTCTTTTATGACTGCACCGTGCTGTGTCCGTCAAAAAGTAAACTAAACTAGTTGGGCACGGTGCGGTAGTGTCAGTGGGATTAGATTGGGTCTAGCCGGTAAACTTCTATAGTGCAAGTCTCTCGCTGTGTGACGCCAGACATTTAATTAAAATTTCTTAAATATAGGGAATATTTCTTACGACTTTCAAAATTCTTAAATTTATAAATAAAATTGCTTACAGACGAATTTTAAGCTGCAATCATCAAAAATATAGCTACGTATCCGATACTCAAGAGGACCAAAATTAATGTAGTCTTATGATTTTTTTTTCTCATAAACTAATGTATCATACAATACTTTTTAAATGGAGTTTGTTGTACATTTCTCAGAGTGTACAAAAAATCATTATTTATTTCTAAGCACAAAAGGTTGGCCCTGAAAGGGCGTATGATATTAAAAATTCGTCTGTAGTGGGAGTATCGATATTATGTTAACGTATAATAGTTCAACTTTGAACGTTTCTGACGGTTTCACAAATTATGCATTTTAAAAAAATGGCAACGTTTAAAAAAAAAATATATAAAATTTTCTCCAAAAATGTTAATCACAAAATACCAATAGAATTGCCATACATTTTAAAAATCTAATAGTGATTTCTATTCGCCAAAAAAATGTGACCCGTTTTTACCCTTAACATTTTTTCTAGCAGTTCCTATGTTCTATTGGAAAAACAAATTCTGCCCTGCTAGAAAAATGGTTTGCGCACTAGGTAAAACTTGACCTGAAAATGCACATTTCTTGCCCCGAATTTTTCGGCGGTGCAACTCAATTGACCTGTAATGTACAACAACATGAAAAAAATAAATCATCTGACAACATCGGTAACAGATTCTAACGGATAGATCTTACTTAAAAGGACTTAAAACTTTACATGAAGTATGCAATATGAGTGCATAAGTAACTTTTCTTAATTTTCCTAAAATATTCACAGGACCATTTAGAGATAACAAGACAAATTAAAACGCTTTGTTTTGACAGTTTTGAAAGGCAATCAGCTGTTCGGTATACAGACAACATGATAAAAAAAAAACTTGCACTTAGTTTGTTCTATTGTAAATTGACCTGACCGACGGAACTGAGAAAAATGAGTGCAAAACTGCAATAATTTTGCATTTTAAAGGGCAAAAACGGGTCACATTTTTTTGGCGAATAGAAATCACTATAAATATCATTTAAATAATTTGAGTGATTTGGGCAATAAATTAAATAGATCCTTTGGGTTTCCTTGTACATTACATTTTCGAATAATCGAAATTTTTGTGTAAAACTTTTTCAGTGAAACGTGTTTGATTTGACGATTTTTTTTTACTTTTATAGAAAATAATATCGAAACCATCTATCAACTCTAAATTAATCTATTTTTCACATCTGTTACTTTATTATACCTTTTAAGAACCCACGGTGAAGGTTTAGCATAATGAGTTCTTAATTACCATACACCCATCGATCTTCCATAGTAATGAGAAATGAGCAATCTCGAAAAACACTCTCTAGAACTCAACTCGCAATAAATAAAAATTATGCATTATTATTATCATCGATAATCGTTATTGACGTTTAAGGTTAAAGGAAAGAGTTTTGGTATTCACACTATTTTACTTTATTAATCGTGACGTTTCGGTATATTAATAAGGGATCTTAGTAAAAGGGAATCTATTAATTGGTATAGGTAGCGTGATGGTGTACAATGCGAAGGTCGTGAGTTCAAATCCCGGTCGACGTATAATTCCAGCACACTGCCTGCTTGGGTATACCTAGGTCACTTCAATCTATGAAAATGAAAAATTCGTAGGTAGAGGGTTGTGCGAAGGGCTAAAAATTTTCGTATGTATGCAGAATACTATGACTTATTCAAAGATTTATCTAATTGCGTATATGCTGAATATTTACTTGAAGTGCAATCGGATATTATTTGTGACCCCCAGAAGTTTTGGAAATTTGTTAATTGTAAGCGTAAATCTGACGGTTATCCAGCTTCTTTTCAATTCCTTGGCAACAATAGTAATGATCAATTTACTATTTGTAACTTTTTTGCGATATTCTTCAGTGGATCTTTTTCTGGTAGTAATTTTATCTCTGACATATCGTACTTTGATAGCTTTAGAGGTACTGCTTCATCTACTTTCTCTAGTATACCGATTACTTATAATGATATAGTTAACCATATTTCTCGCCTTAAGAATGTTTCTTCTCCTGGCCCAGATGGGGTTCCTGCTATTGTCCTGAAACGCTGCTGTCTCTCTATTGCTGAGCCACTCTGCCTCCTCTTTCAAAGGTCGCTAAAAATCTGGATTTTCCCGAACGTATGGAAGGAGGCCTCTTTTATCATTCCGACTCACAAAAGTGGAGCAAAATCTGCTGTTGTCAACTATCGACCAATAACTAAGCTGTCCAAAGCCTTTTGGGTCTGTAGTGTATGAGTGCCTATCGTTTCACTGTGAATCCCTGATTTCAAGTAAACAACATGGATTTGTAAAAAATAGATCAACAGTCACTAATCTGATGGAGTTTACGAATAAATCCATTGTTAGTATTGAGGAGGGTAAGCCGGTGGATTGCATTTATACTGATTTTAGGAAGGCTTTCGATAAATTACCCCATTACATTATTTTGTTGAAATTAGACATGTTGGGTTTTCCTACATGGTTTATTAATTGGATTAAGTCGTATCTACTTAATAGAATTTATCAAGTTCTCTTTCGTGATTTTACTTCTAAGCCATTTACTGCGCATTCTGGTGTTCCGCAAAGAAGCCATTTGGGACCACTTTTGTTTGTCCTGGCCATTAATGATGTCGCCTCTGTTTTTAAATACTCTGAAGTACTTATTTATGAAGACGACATTAAAATCTTTCGGTCCCTTAGTTCCAACTCTGACAATTTTCTTCAAGAAGATTTGATTAATTTTAGTAATTGGTGTCGCCACAATGATATTCGTTTGAATGTGGATAAATGTCATGTTATGTCATTTACTAGAACAGTCTCACCATTTGTAATTATATATAGTCTTAATGACTGTATTTTGGATCGTGTCAACTCCATAATTGATTTAGGTGTTACATTTGACCATAAACTTGATTTTAGCTTATAAATAAGATTGTGCAAAAAGGTAATTCTATGTTGGGATTCACCACACGCTTATCCAAGGAATTTAACAGTCCCTTTGTTAAATTGATTCTTTATAACACATTCGTTAGATCTCATCTTGAATATGCTTCTCTAGTTTGGTCTCCTTTTTATGATGAGCACATTGGTAGAATTGAATCAATTCAACGTAAATTTGTGAGAATAGCCTTATGCCACCTAAATTGGAGTGATAGAGTTCGTCCTCCTCCTTATTTCGATTGACTTAAGCTTTTAAATATGTCGTCACTCTCGAAACGACGTGAGGTAGCTGATGTAGTTTTTGCTCATCAACTTCTTACAGGGTTAGTTGATTCTCCTACACTTTTGAGTTCGATGCAGTTTGCTGTTGGTCAATTTTTACTAAGGCAGCCTAGATTGCTACAGATTTGCTTTCACCGGACAAACTATGGTTTTTTTAGGCTTCCGTGGCGTAGTGGGCAGCGTGCTTGCTTTTCAGTCAATAGGTTGTGGGTTCGATTCCCACTCCAGACGGGATTTTTTTAAGCACGAATTTTTCAGTTGCTACTGGCGATGAAAAATTATTCGAAATAAAATGGGCAAACGGTGTAAAAGTGAAACAGTGAAGTGGACTTCAAGAAGGCCTAGATACTCAGTAGATGGATTCTGTTCACTTTCTATCATTTAGTCCCTCATAACATCTGTAAATATTTGTCAACTTCTCCACTCGTTACGGTCGTTCTCACTCCTCTTCCCCTACCTTCCTAATCCCATTCCTTCCCTCCATGACTGTGTTTGTGCATTGCACATAAAGGCCGAAATTGCCTATAACACAGGTCATTCCGTAAAAAAAAAAAAACTATGGTATGAACGAGCCGATTTCGCGTCTCGCGAGAGAAGTTAATGAGAATGCTGATGTATTCGACTTCTCTATTGATAACCTTTGTTTAAAGCGTAGACTTAATACTAGTTGATGTAAATTTTTTGTCAATTTTTATTTTGTGTTATTTATATTTATGTTTTTGGTGTAGGGATGTTGTTGTTTGTTTCGTCCCTTCACTAAATGATGAGCCAGAGGATAATTCGATTTCCACATCTTAATTTGGAACCGTTCTATGGTAATTCCTTGCATTAAGGAATTCTGATAGTGAAAATGTTAAGGAACCTGAAGGTCAGGAGACCAAGGCCCTATTTGGGCTGTGGTGCAGTTGAAGAAGAAGATTAATTAGTATAAATTATTTAAATTAAATATTTATATTTATTTTAATTTCAAATTTTAATTAATAATAAGAGTAATCACATTTAATAATTTAATAATTAATTAATTTAATTATTTCTGTACCCCTTGAAGATTTTGTGCGAGCAATATTTCTTGGCGATACTAACTTTAGAGCCAATTTATAAAACTCTCAGATTTCATCTATGTATAATATAAAATTTGGGGGATTTCTATTAAAGAAGAGAAGATTTTTTTTAAGAGATTTTATCTCGAAATGTGATTTTGTGAGAGTAGTTGTTCCTTGGGATCGGATCGAAGGTGGGGTTGGATTAAACAATTTTTTTCTCTGCTACGAGTATTACAAAAGTATGCTCATCATATTTTAGCCAATTCAGAAGCAATTGCTTTCTTGATATAAAACTGTCCTAGAGTTTATTAGCTAGGGTGTAGCCTAGTGCGTAGCGTGTTGGTCTTGTAATGCGAAGGTCGTTAGTTCAAATCCCGGTTGACGTAATAGATAATTCCAGCACATTACCTGCTTGGATATATCTTGTTCACCTCAATCTACGAAAATAAAAAAAAAATCGTAGAAAGAGGGTTGTGCGAAGAGCTTAACAACCCTTTCACAACAAGTAATAAAAAAAAATGTTAAGGAACCTGAATATCAGGAGGTCAAGGTCCGATTTGGGCTGTAGCGCCATTGCCGAAAAAGAAGAGTTTATTTTCTCAGTTTTAATGAGACGTTTACTGAGTTGCTTCCAAAACTCTATTTTTGGTAATTTGATGCAATATTTCATTATTCACCCTGTCAGGTTGGAATTTTTTTTTGGGGGGAAGAAGAAGGTATAGTACGGGTAGCTGCCTTACGGAGCAGTTTTCGAAGTTGAGATTCTCTTTGGTTTACGTTTGTACTCTGTATCGTTTTATTATTAAGTCTGATATTAGTTGGCTTTTGATGTTATGAGATTTGACAGATGCTTTTAGCCAATTAGACTTTCGTGGGTATTCTAAGTAGCAATTTGGTGCTAAATTTGGAAGAGCGAATGTGAATGCGCAAAACTATTCCAACTAAAGAGTTTCACAATGACGGAACACATCAAGTGAGAATACAAACCGATTCCACAACCAGCTTTCGATCGGATTACGGTTTAAAGCAGGGAGATGGTCTAGCCCCCATGCTTTTCAACTGGGCACTAGGGTATGTTGTCCGAAAAATCCCAGTCGACACCAACGGGACACTACTATTCAAGTCCACCCAACTAGTAGCATACGCTGACGACATTAACATCCTAGCAAGATCATTCCCTAGTGCAAGGAGGAGTTATTTGTCAATCTTGACTCCGCCGCATAAGAAGTCGGATTGTGCATTAACGGAAGCAAAACAAAAGTAATGACGCAAACAAGTAGAAGACATATCACAATTGCGGAATATAATTTGGAGAGTGTATATATTTTGGGCCTAATTTAGCAAAGGACGGCAATGAACCAGACGAAAGCAATCGACGGATAATACTTGCAAATAAAATGTATTATTCGGTACTTCCAATAATGAAATCCAAGAAATTGCATAAAACTATTATACGACAGCGAGACATGGATATTAGTGCGAACTTCCGAAAAAGTAGTTAACGCATTCGAAAGAAAGGTCCTCCGACCTGTGAAGTAAGGAACGGAAAGGTGAATTAGATACAACCATGAGTTGCATCAACTATACGACGAGGCAGAAGCTTCAACGTTCATCAAGCTATGTAAACTGCAGTGTGATGGTCATGTTGAGCGAACGGAAGATAGAAGAATTCCCAAACGTGCTCTTGAAGGAAAAGCAGGTGGTAACGGACCAGTAGCTAGGGTATAGCCTAGTAGGTAGTGTGTTGGTCTCGTAATGCGAAGGTCGTGAGTTCAAATCCCGGTCGTCGCAATATATAATTCCGGCACATTGCCTGCTTGGATATACCTTGGTCACCTCAATCTATGAAAATGAAAAATTCGTAGAAAGAGGGTTGTGCGAAAGGCTAACAACCCTTCCACAATAAGTAATAAAAAATGTTAAGGAACCTGAATATCAGGAGGCCAAGGTCCGATTTGGGCTGTAGCGCCATTGTAGAAGTAGAACGGACCAGTAGGCAAACCACGATGGGAAGACTCGGTTGATGAAGACCATCGAAAAAAAGCAATCTTCAAAATTAGCGGCTGAAGGACGTCTTTGGTTTGAGACGATTGGAAGCTAGAGCCCGATTTGGGCTGTGGCGCCACTGGTGAATGTGAAATTAATTCTTGTTAACATTACATAGATCGGGTTGATATGAGAATTGAAGATACGTCATTTTGGATGACCGATCTATAATTTGCTAGCCAGTCCTTTTCAAGGGAATCTCGTAGATTTGCACCTATACTATGAAGTCCCTACCCAGCAAACAATTTAATAAGCGCTCGTAAATAATAATCTTAAAACGAGCGTTAAATGATACAAAACAAATAAACTGTGTCATGATCTTAAGCAAAACAAGCAAAAAGAGTCGCACAACGTTGATTTTATTATGTAGGAGCAGTTTTCATTTCACCATGCGCATTATTAGATCCAAAAATTATTTCGTGTCGATATATCAAAATATTGCAAACGCAAATGGTGAAAAACCTATAGTTCGCAGAGAAATCCGCGTGTGCTTATGGGTGGTGTGTTCGTGAATTGTTCAAAGTCAGAAAGAACAGAAACAGAACAAGAAGCAATTGCGATCTTGAAGATCTCTTGTATAGCTTTAAAAGTTAAGTTCTCTAATAAATCTTTAATGTTGCATAAATAATGTCGTTTATGAATCGTTAACGATATTAATGAATTAAAATAAAAATCATTAACGACACATTAATGATTCATTGATAACGATTATATACTCGTTTCTCGTGAGCGTTTTACAATTCATTAATGAATCGTTAAAAGTAATTCTTTAACAAATGTCCATTTAACCGCTTGATGAATCGTCAACGACTCGTTAACGATCAAATCGCTCGTTAATACAATTAATTAACGATTCTTTAATCAATTTTTTTTTGCTGGGTAGCGATAATAATATTTTGTGAAAGCTACCGCCGTAGACTATGTAGATCATTGCACATACGATTAAGGTCGTATTCGATATAATTTTCAATAGTTATGAAGGGAGATCAATATCAAGACAATGAAATTAGCGTTGGTCAGTATATTCCAGGTGACTGGTGCAACAATAAATGATAAGGATCTGTGTGCGAATGATGTGGTTCTTATTACGGATGCCTTAAATGTGCTAAAAAATTTTTTTTTCTTCAAACATAGCGTACTTTGGGCGAAGATAACTATAAGCAAATTGGCAATTGAAGCAATATATTTTGTTACAGTCAGTTTTTGTTACTGTTCTTATCAATTATCTGCTCTTCACATTAATATAAAATTATACCTGCCTTATCTTTACGTTTGCAACGAGTTGCGGTGTGCCGAGAAGTTGACACTTCCTGCATCGTATGGGATCTGGGTAGAGTAATATTGTCACACGAAAAGTTTTTCGAAATCTACCATAATTTGTTTGGGAATTTCGAACAGTTCAAATAATAATTGTATGTCGCCATTGGTATGAAATTTGAGAGCATTAAAGTTCGCATTAACGTTTTTTTATCACTCAAAAATTTCAAAATCGGATGTCCGTCCGTCCCTCCGTGCACTCTCTATCTTGAGAATGCGTTGAACTAGAACCTGCAAATGTCTTGGACGTCGTTTTTGACGAAAAAGTAAGGTCAAGTTCGTGAACCACCTATTCTACCCCCTCCCATATAAAATGAGTCACTTTCGAAAATTTTCTATAATTAAATTTTCTCAGAAACTATTGTAAAAGAGTTTATAATTTGGAATTCAGGATATATTATTTTTATAATATATCAGATAAAAATTATTCGAATCCCTGTACTTCTTCCACCTCCCGTACAAAATGCAATTTTTCATGAAATACTATAAACAAATTTTCTCAGTTCATATAACATTTATCGAGCTGAAATTTTGTTTTAAATACTTAATTAGCATTATTATTGAAAGCGGAAAAAATTAGTCGATTAGCTTCGTTACTTCTACCGCTCCCATAAATTGTGACACAATTTCACTACTTTAAAATAAATCAATTTTCTTGAAAATTATGAACGTTACTGGTCTGAAATTTGAGAGATGTTAATTGCATAATGTGCAGAGGTATTTCTGGAAAAAGAAAAACACACCTACAACATCAGTCTCCTTTTACCACCTCCGATACAAACGGCACAATTTCACTAAATCTAATAATTAATATCCTCAATACTTAATAATTTTTTGAAGCTTAAATTTGGTGTAAAATATTTTTATAGCTATTATAGCATGATATGAAAAATAATATTTCAACGCTATCACCCCTTCTACCGCTCCCCGTTCAAAATTTCTTAAGTTCACAAAAATTTCTATTCGATTTAGACAATCGTACTTCTGTTCATGTTTCGTTTTAAGAGTGTTGGTATTGTATCGTTGCTTTCTTTTAAAAAATTCTGAATTCTCAACAAAATAGAGTTGTGAACCTTACACACGATTTCTTTTGGCAGATTGTGCTCTCTTGTTCCACAATATTTTTTAAATGGTAGATAGTTTTAGAACTATTAATTTAAATTTTTCTTGGGTTAGAATTTCAAGCTGGCGATGGTAACGATTCGATGTTACAATCTTTTTATCCTGATATATTGGCCGGAGTAATAGTATCTTCTTCGATAAACGGGAGCATATGATTTTGGACCATTAACGGAAGCCATCGTACTGTTTTTCGCTATTTCAGAAAAGTGGAAGTAGTGTCGACCCTGAAAATTACATAGGTTCTCTTCAATCCTCTAAACTTCAAATTTTTGTGCTTTACACAAATCCACTTAGTTAGAAATTACTTTTTGTTGGGTGTTTTTTTTAAAATCTATATTCCATAAAAACTGTTTCATATTGTCAGATGGGGTGGATATAATGCTTATTAAATTATTCGCTGAGTGTTCATTGACCAACCCTTTTATCCCAAATTTACGAGAGGAGGTCAAAAATTTCACGGAATGACAGGGAAGTTTATTAATTCCTTTTAAAAACATAACAGAATTTTGATTGATACTCTAGATGAAATTGGAAAAAAAAATTTTTTTCGAATAGTGTATGGCAGATGCAAGAGTGGTGTAAGAACACAGGGGAGAGGTTAGAAATTTTCGTATATAACACCGAACGTAGTATGCAAACTGTTTCATGCTGAATTTAATGTTTCTAGCTTTCAAAATTTTCGAAGAAATTGAACAATTTTTGTCTGAATTTACGGCATTTGTATGGGACGTGAGAAAGAAAGAAAGTGAATGGTTTTGGATGATTTTGAATCTGCTTATCACATCCTAATTACATTGCTTTGCTGCAATATTAAAGTTGGTAGCTCTCATAGGAGAAATCCTTTTCTTGACATTCTGATACAAAAATTTTTATGTGAGGTGATAGAAGGGGTGAAGCGAAGTTCATATTTTTTTTAGCATTCATTGCAATTACTAAGAGACAAATTCTGGCAAAATTTGAAGTTTTTACTTTTTCTAGTTTCAATGAAAATCGATTAAATGCATTTACCAAAATTGTGCATTGGTGTGGGAAGTGGTAGAAGGAGTATTCAAATCAAAACCATATTTTTTGCAAGAATGACATTTATAAAAGTATACATTTCTCAAAATATAAAGTTGATAGCTTTGACGGCTGTGAAGTGAAGATGATAATTTTTCCAAAATTGGTTGCAATTGTAAAAAAATTAATTATGACAAAAATTGATACTTTTAGCTTCGCTTAGAAAATGGTGCTTTTGTATGGGAAGGGGTAGAGGGAGTAAAGGGATCAGATCAATATTCTTTGACGTTAATGATATTCACATCATTATATTATAACCTAATTTTCAAGTCAATAGCTGAAATGGTTTCGGAGAAAAAGCAATTTCCTTAAATTTCGAAATTTCATGAAATTTGTTTGGGAGGGGATAGAAGGAGTGGGGGGATGTGGCCCATTCACGAACTCAAAGTTACTTTTTTGCAAGACATGAATTATGACAAATTTCAGCACGATAGGTCAAATATTTCGAGAGTTATTTTGTAGACAGATGGACAAACGGACAGACAGACGGATAGACAGTCACTCGGATTCGAGATTTTTGAGCGACAACAAATTTTTCTGTACCCTGTGCGAGCATTATTTCTTAACGTTACAAACGGTAAGGCAAATACAATATACTCTTAGATTTCATCTAGAGTATAAAAATGTTTTATCATGGCCTTGAAAATGGGCGGAAATTGCCAACTTTACTTCTTTATAGTTGGAAAATTTTCTTCCCCGAAGTTCTTTCTGCAGTTTCTGGGAACAAATAGTAATCGACTACAAGGGGGGCGGTTCAATATTCCCTAGCCCCATTTCTGTAGGGCAGCCATTGCAACGTGGCTCTTGCGAACATTTTTGTTATCGTGCAAAAGCAGCATACTTCGAGTCCACTTTCCTCTTCTATTTTCTTTGATGGCATCCTTTAATTTTTGTAGCAGGTTGGTATAGTGTCCACCTATGATATGCTGTCGTTTTTCTTTATAGTCGATCCCCCTCTGAACCCCAACAAATAATAGTCATGATTTTCTCAGCGGATTATGACACCTTGAACTTCTGGGGGGGTGAAGTGCCTTTACCAGCCACTGTATTGACTCATGTTTTAGTTCAGGCTGATAATGATGAACCCAAGTTTCGTTTCCAGTAGCAATCCGGGTCAACATTTCATCCCTTTTCTCGCTACAGAGATCCAAAAGTCGCGTAAAAACTCGACGCGCTGCTTTTTCTGAACCGCTGAAAATATTCTCGATACCAATCTTGCGCTGACTTTAGACATGCCGAGATGATCGTAGAGGATATTCAAATATATATATTCAGAAATTTTGTATTTTACCTTTATTGAGTGTTAGAATACCTCCAGGTAAAAATATTCCCCCCACTCTTGTCCATCCCCTTCATTCCGCGAAATTTTTGGCCTCCCCTCGTAAGTAATGCTTCACCGAATAATTTTATTCTTCTGCGAACGAATTGTAAATCGTTGGTTAAAAGCGCAGTCAACTGGGCGCCGACATAAAATAGAAAATTTATGCATTATGTGTATGCCGTTCGAGACTTACAATTATAATTTATTCCGATTTATTCAAATAAAAATACACAAATAGTACGGAAATTCAATGAATAAAAAATAAAAAAAAAAAACAAAATAAAATAGTGAACGCTATGATTAACACTTTTGATTTTATCTAAGTAATTATGATAGATTGAAAATTTGATTTCCGCCATTCTTGAAAATGCTCGCAAGGTTATAAGAATCTGTGTATCTATGTATCTAAATAGATTGAATCGAAATTAAAAAAAATTTCTAAAACGATAAAGAAATAAGAGCATAACATGAAAGATATGATTTATTTATATTTTATAAGCAACCACTTGTGCATTTTGCAATGAATTTGACATTGAATGGATCTGGTGTTACGCTTCTGGCAACGAATCCCCAGATATGTCAAGATTATGCAACAAAACTCTGTCAGTACTTGAACTTTTCATTATACCGATTAAAATCTTGCAATTGTAATAGCAACAGCTTCCCATCAGCTGAGGGAGTTTATCAATGCAATAAAAGTTTACATTAAGCTGCTCGTATATTGATAGCTCGTGCTATAGATACTTATTACTATTGCTTTAAAATTTAAATGAATTGGATTTCGTCAATTAATTAATTTTATTGAAACGCTAATTATCCGTCCGGTTTGCTATTAATTCTTAACAGCACGTGTTATTATTTGTTGATAATTGTGAAAGTTATATAGAGATTTTCGGAAACATTTAATTTTTGCTCATAATTAAGAAAATAATTTTGAAAACTTGTCTATAAATTTAGCATATTTTTTATATTAAAAGTAGTAAGTTGTAGGCAAGTGTGTCTCACAAGAGAAACGAAATAAAACTGCATATCAAGTTT
Source organism: Chorisops tibialis (assembly GCA_963669355.1). Lineage (NCBI taxonomy): Eukaryota > Metazoa > Arthropoda > Insecta > Diptera > Stratiomyidae > Chorisops > Chorisops tibialis. Next base: position 238,709,520 of record OY770262.1, read on the forward strand.
TACGATTCCATTACCTTTTCTACCCCCTCCCATACAAATGTTCGGTTTCGTGAATGTAAAATACACCGAATTTTATGAAAATTCTATGCAACTTCGTCTATGAAACACATTCTATGCAGAGCAATTAATTAAAAAGCTATTAACATCCACCCACCCTTACCCGTCCTCCTCCCCTCATGAACACCCAAACTTGCAGAAACGAATGAAATATTGTTAAATTGACAACAGCCCTGCCCAAGTACTCCCGTTCACTTAGTCTTCCCTAACCACTCTAACCTGCATATTGACTTTCGACTCATCCGCAACTTGTCCCAAGAATAATAAAGTTTCGCCCGACTTGTTGGCAGTTTATTTAGGCTAATTTAGTCATGAAACGCGAGAAAAAAAATTTTTTTTTAGAATAATAAAGTAAAATTGAAAAAAAAATCGATTTTTTTCGTATTTCCGATTAAAAATGTAGACTGCAATCGATTGCTGAAAACCGCACCCCTCTCCGATAAGTAGAAGTGTTTCAAATAATGATGTAAACTTGTGGAGTCATGCATAATGACGCAGCGCTTGTGGCTTGGTTCACTTCCCGGCTGCGTCGGTCCACTGACCTAATCACCACCCCCCATAACCAGTACCACTAACTCGGCAAATCAGGTTTTTCTTTATAATCAATAATATTATATTACTACATTATGTACAATGTGTGCACATTTATTAAATAAACTAAAACTTTTATTTGGGTTTTTGCTTCTCCTGAAAAGTAGTGTTTTTATTATTTAGGTACAATTCTCTAAAAAACTACAGAACCTATCCACTTGTTTTTTTTTACCGTATAGGGGGTTTTTTTTAATTTTGACTATGACTTTCTTTTACAAGGTTTTTTCTTGCTCGAGTAAATTATTAAACTTTGAAGCTTTATAAAAACTTCCATTAAAATTTTTTTTTAATCGCCACCTACCTTGGTTGCTAAGTTTCGAGTAAAATACATGCCTGCAAAATTTGAACGAAATTGGCCAAGTAGTTCCTGAGAAAAGTGTCCCTTAATTTGCACTGAAAATGCTCTTGGGAGTTCTCTCCTTAAGTTTTTTTTTTTCCTTCATGTCCATTCCCCTGCTGTTATGATATGAGAATGATCTAAAACGACAATCGAATATGCAAAATTTAATCGTATGTTAGATAATTTCCCCACCTCATGAACTTCACCTGACGAGCCGCTACTGCAGAGTGGACACCAGGAAGTCATCCAATTTGGTTCTAAGGGTATTCAGGTAGAGAATAGTGAGATTGTTATTATAGAGCAAGAACTCTAGAACAAAAAATTAAAACGAAAAGCAACAAGGATGTGAAATGATAGGACAAAAAATAGATAGATAGAATAATGATAGGACAAAAAATAGATTTCCAAACCGGTCCTACGTAGTGAGACAAAAAAATAATTTGAAGGTAGAGACACAAACTTCATGTGTCATTCGAAAGATCTCGCTGAGCACCTTACGAAAATATAATTTGTTTCCTGATAATTTGTTCCCTTCGATACAAAAATGATAAATATATACTATAAATTTAATAAAATATTGTGTAAAATTGTTACAAAACAGTTTGTAACTGCGAGATGTTCGTATAGAGATCATTAAGTGTTTTCCAATGACATCAGGTTTGTGTCGATATCTTCGAATTATTTTTTCGTTCCTGTAAGTCTTTACTTAAATTGAAACAGTATGTTGTTGGGTTTTCCCCGAAGATCCTTAGGTATGACTGATTTTATGACGGTAGGCTATAAAACCGACTGTAAATGAGACGCGAAAGATTGTTCTTAAAGGATCGAATGTTTTGGGTTTTCCCGTTGATCCTTAAGTATAAATGGGTTTATGAGAATGGTTATGAAAAGATGAAATATATGAAGTGTGAAATATATAAGAGATTACATGTGGATGATGTTTTGAGTGTGTTTGTGTGTAGATGTAGATTTTACTGATCGCGATGCTTAGCATGTACATCGGAACTTCAGTTGATCAGTGCTATTAATGTTGTGAGGATTAATGTGAAGTACAGTGAAAAGTATCGTGGAAAAGTATCGTGGAGTAAGCATTGGGGGTGAGTATTCACTGAGCATTTAATTTGGTTTCTAGTAGTTTTTCATATTGAATAGTGAGCAATAATTTGGCTTATTGAACGATAGAGTTTTTCATTGAGTTTTGGGCAGCTATTTGTTGCATAATTTTCATTTAAGCATTGAGAATTTTACTGTCTTATTTGTTAAATCTTTGTTTTTTTTCTGTATTGAGGTTTCGTTATTTCTCCTCAATACTGTGGTGCAATTAGTGAGTCCCTGTACAGATGTTTCGAATTGTTTGAAGCAGGCGTTTTGAGCGCACGTATATTCCCCTAACGCCATTGCACGCTTGACAATTTTGTAAGGGTATCAAGAACGGGGCAGACACATTGCGCGCTATTTCCCCTTGTGTCATTGTACGCTCGGCTTGATATTCACGGAGTCGGGGCAGGTTATCTCGCGCGTTATTTCCCTTGATGCCATTGCACGCTCGTCTCCAGATTTTCAGTAACGCTAAGAAAATCCACATGACCATCAAGGACGGGGCAGATACATTGCGCGCTATTTCCCCTTGTATCATTGCACGCTCGGCTTGGTGATGACGGTTGGTCGGAGCAGGATGACTCGTGCGCACGTATATTCCCTTGTCATCCATTGCACGCTCGTCCCCGTAAGGAATAAACGACTCCGTTATATCGTAATTTGTGTGTAGTCATAGTTTAAAGACCGCAGTACTAGTTTACCAAATTGCTCACCCTTGCTTTCTATTATTTACAGATTCGCGGCAGGAACTCGAGCCCGGTGGTACCTAAATTATAACTATAACAAATAATAAATAAAAAAAAAAAAAAACAAGTTGTGGTATTTTAAAATTCTGTCTTACATTCCACCACACAGGACCCGTTTGGCACCAGATTTTAAAATTAATTTTTCGTACTTCGTCTTAGTTACACAGTGTACTATCATTGTGTGTACTACAATATGTGCTTCATACTCTTGTCGCTTTCCGTTATTATTTTTTTGTTCTAACTCTTTTGTACTATTATACCTTAAGAATTTTCATTATTTTCACCTCCAGAACTTACAAACTAAAATGGTATATCATATTGCAGTAATTTTCATGAACTATGACAAGATAATTTGCTTTAAAGTTAATAACTATGAGTGAGGAAATCACGTCAATCGAAACGATTTAAGACAAATGAGAAAAAAATTACACACAATAGCTCCATAATTTAACGAACAATTAACTCCTCACTATAATGATCAATCTTATGCCTTATATCGAAAATAATTTTCCTCTTGGTTGCTTCTTGCTATTCGAAGCGATGATTTCTCTAAAGTGGTACAACGATTCATCTGCTTGCTAGTTGTTTCTAGGTTTTCTAGACTCAATTTTAAATGTAATAAAGGTGATCGGTGCAATCGTCTATCGGAAACATCATATGCAATGAGTTCGATCTTTACCCTTTCGACTTTTTTGTAATGTAATCAGGAATGTGAAACAGGTTTTTGTTTTCTGTGTTTCCTTATAAAGTTTATTATCTGGAAAAAAAAAATCGTAATAATTTTATGGCTTCTTAAAAACTTTCACTGTGATAAACAGTAAATCATTACACCCACAAGATTTTACCATTTAGCATTTCAATTTTTATTTATGATGGTATGCAATTCAATTCAATTAAAGCTTATGGCCTAAAGATCAGGCTATCATTAACATAGCAATAGTCTTAGATATTAGTATCTTTTAAGTTGACCTATTTACGATCGTGCGTGTACTAAATAAATTTTTAATATTTTGTTTAAAACTATTTCGTCAATCGAAATCTTACATAATTTCTATGCCATTTTCAATGTTTTTGAAATTCGCACATCCAAATTAAGTTTTTTTTTATTGTATATTGCGAATAATTTTATAGTCAGAGTGGGTGGAGGTGTGCAACTATTATTGCGTTTTACTCGTAAAAACGGATATGGGTAACGAGTTGAATAAAACCTTTATGTCTTTTCCGATCAAATAAAAAAAAATTTGGTTGTAAGGTCAATTTTAATAGTATTGCATTCGAAGTGTTCAAATTAACCTAAATTTCAAATGAGTGATTTAATTTTTTTTATTTTTTTATCACCATGCGTGGAGTAAAATTCTTTATTTAAGTTTTATGCTATAAACAAAGCGGAAAATAAAATTTAAATTTATTGTTATCCAATCACTGCAAATAACAATTTATTTTTAATGGAGCAAGAGCCCCAGAACAAAAATAATAAATGAAAGTACTGAAGTGCGCAAGAGGTCGCAGGATTTCAAGAAAAAACCATAACATCTCAAATTCTTTAGAATAATGAATAGGGACTTAGGTTTAGGTTTAGGTTATAGGAGGGTGGTTGCACGGAACTACAAGCACTGAGGCCATCTAGTTGGGCCCATTGTACTTCGCCTATTGTTATAAGTTGGAAGTCACTCTTCTTGCTCTAACCACTTGGTTCGGTTTACGAACCTTAACAGGCTCAAATGTTGGACGCCTCTGAGGTCGTCTAGTTCTGAGAAGAATCTAGAGCCTAAACAAAGGAGACGACTGTTGGAGATTCGTCTTCCTCGCAACCTCTTTACAAGCTGTCGCTCGCGATCCGCATTCTAAATGCGTGCAGCCTTAGTAAGCAATGGCCTGTGGCCAGGCCGACAATAGTTCGGATACTATAGCGACTACGTTGTAACAGCTGAGCTGTAATATTTTTGTTCGGTTCTTCCCAAAAGGATTTGGCCGTTTTACAGCTTTCCAGCTGCCGCCACCCCGCCAAGAAAGAATCTAAAATAGTCTGTTTGAAGCTAGTCTTCAGCACTGTTGGTGCTACATCGACTGACTTCCTAGTGGAATTGATGTTAGCAGATCCTTGCCGTGCAAGCGTATCTGCCGCCTCGTTACCTACCAGGTTACTATGACCCGGTATCCAAATTAGAAAAACTTCCGTTATGGCCGCTAGGCGATTTAAATTGTGTCTACAGATGGACACTAGTTTGGATGTAGTCCTGTAGGATTGGAGTGCCTTAAGCGCAGCCCTGCTGTCCGAGAAAATGTAACAATTTCCGAGACTGTTCTGCTTATCAAGAATAATTTTTGCACACTCGTTAATGGCTAATACTTCTGCTTGGAACACTGTCGCGTGTTCTGGAAGATGAAATGAAGTTTGGATGTCGAGGTCGTGGGAATAAATCCCTGCATCTGTCCCCTGGCTAGTTTTAGATCCGTCCGTATAGAGATGAGAATACAGGTGCTGAGTATCGTATTTGTTGCTCATTGGTTTCGTTCAGGAAACTTAATGTGAAACTTCCGTTGGTTCATGCAATCATACTCGCGGTCTAAAAGGGCGTTTGAGTTTCTAATGACGTTTAGAATTTGTCCATGACCAATTTGTGGCGCTGACCACGATTTAGTGGTTTTTAATCGAATGGCTGCCAGGCCCGCTGCTTGTTTTATAAAAAGATCAAGTGGGGGTAGTGAGAGAATCACCTCCAGAGCTGCAGTCGGTGTGGTTCTAAGGGCACCTGTTATGCACAGACATGCCATCCGTTGGATCAGCTGTAAGGGTACCAGATTGGTTTTTAGTACCACCGCCGGCCACCACACCAGCGCACCATAGCAAATAATTGGTCTAACGATACTGGCATACATCCAGTGGATGAGGTGCGGCTTAAGGCCCCATCTCAAACCGAATGTCTTCTTGCAAGCGAAGAAGGCTACCGTAGCCTTTTTTGCTCGTTCCTGAATATTCGCCTTCCAGGATAATTTGCTATCAAGAATCAGACCTAAATATTTCCGTTGGTTCATGCAATCATACTCGCGGTCTAAAAGGGAGTTTGCGTTTCTAATGACGTTTAGAATTTGTCCATGACCAATTTGTGGCGCTGACCACGATTTAGTGGTTTTTATACTCTAGATGAAATCTGAGAGTATATTGTGTTTGCCTTACCGTTTGTAACGCTAAGAAATAATGCTCGCACAGAGCCGCCAAGGGTACAGAAATATTTGTTGTCACTCAAAAACTTCGATTCCGAGTTGCTGTCTGTCCGTCTGTCTCCCATACAAATTTCACGAAATTCCGAAATTTTCAGAAATTGATTTTTTTTTTAAACTATTTAAGCTATCGATTTGAAATTTGGGTCAAAGTATTATGATATAGATGTCATTAATATGACAGAATATTGATCCGATCCCGTCACTCCTTCTACCCCCTCCCATACAAATGCATAATTTTGAAAAATGCAGTTTTTCGATTTTCATTGAAACTAGCAAAGTTAGAAAAACGAATTTTTGCCAGAATTTATTTTATTACGGGCTTTACGTCCAATCATAATTCTTTTATGTTTAATCTAATGGCTGCCAGGCCCGCTGCTTGTTTTATAAAAAGATCAAGTGGGGGTAGTGAGAGAATCACCTCCACCTGTTATGCACAGACATGCCATCCATTGGATCAGCTGTAAGGGTGCCAGGTTGGTTTTTAGTACCACCGCCGGCCACCACACCAGCGCACCATAGCAAATAATTGGTCTAATAATACTGGTATACATCCAGTGGATGGGGTGCGGCTTAAGGTCCCATCTCAAACCGAATGTCTTCTTGCAAGCGAAGAAGGCTACCGTAGCCTTTTTTGCTCGTTCCTGAATATTGGCCTTCCAGGATAATTTGCTATCAAGAATCAGACCTAAATATTTAACTTGATTCGAGAGGACCATATTGATTCCTTGAATGTTTGGTGGATTGAAAGCATATGGTCTTCTTCTTCTGGAGAAGAGGACCAGATCTGGTTTTTGTGGGTTAATAGTAAGTCCTTTATCTAGTGCCCAGCTATCTAACAGTTGTAAAGCGGATTGTATGAGGTCGCCTAGAACTTGCTCAAACTTACCAGTTAGCATGATGACAAGATCGTCTGCATTTGCTATTGTGGGGTAGCGGTTCTGATTTAAGATGGAAAGGGGTTCATTCACTGTTAGGACCCACAGGAGAGGCGATATTATACCGCCCTGTGGCGTTCCTTTGTTAACAGAGCCTTTCCTTGTCTCTTCACCCATTCGTGCGACGATTTTCCGTGAACGAAGAAGCTTTGCTATCCATGCGGTCAGGAGAGGTTCCACACTATGGCTACGCAAGGCCTCAAGTATGGCATCAATGTTGACGTGGTTGAACGCGCCTTCCACGTCTAGGAAGGCACCGAGTACAACCTCTTTTTGATGGAAAGCTTTCTCTACGGCGGCTACCGTCACATGCAAGGCGGTGTCAGTGGATCTACCTTTCAGATAGGCGTGTTGGTGGGGGCATCTAACCGAGAGGTTCAGATTTGCCCGCAGGTAGCTGTCCACCAGTCTTTTTCGGCCTTTAAGAAGGAACGAAGTCAGGCTGATGGGTCGAAAAGCCTTCGGGATGTTGTGGGAGGCTCTACCTGGTTTAGGTATGAAAACTACCTTAACCTCTTGCCATAACTTCGGTATGTAACAAAGACTGATGCATGCTTTATATATGTCTACCAGGTACTGAATTATTGTTTCATCCGCGTTCTGAATCATTGCGGGATAGACTTCGTCCAGCCCTGGTGGCTTGTAAAGTTTGGAGGAACTGAACGGCATTCCTATGTTTCCTGGTGTCACGACTGTATCTACTAGTTCTGAGTTAGCTAAAATGCGATCGGCACATGAACTTTGTGGTGGGGCTCAAAGCAACCAGGGAAATGCGTTTGCATTAAAAGTTCAAGTGACTCGCCGCTAGACCCCGTCCATGAACCATTGCCTTTATCCAGTAATTCAGGCATGTATGGGTCTTTGGATAGGGTCCTCTTTATCCTAGCAGTTTCGTTGACGTTATCGATTTCTTCACAGAATCTCTTCCATGAATTTCGTTTGACGGCTCTTAGCTGTTTTTTATACAGTGTAAGTGCTGCTTTGTATTTGTCCCAGTCTGTGTCAAGTTTGCTGGAGTTAGCTTTATTAAAGAGTTTCCTTGCTCGTTTTTTCAGGATATCGAGATCGTTATTCCACCAGACAGTGTTCTTACTATCTTTGGCAGACTTCTGAGGGCAGGAACTCTTGTATGAGTTTGTTAGTATATTTGTTAACATACCCACTCTTTTATCTAAGGAATCTGTTGTTTTTATTGGGTAAGGAACTATTGCCGGTAGTCTTTGGTTTATTAGCTCCTGACATTTAACCCAATCCGTTCTTGCTGGATTCCTGTACAACCGGCTATTTTTTGTTGATCCCACTATTTCAAATCTTATCACATGTGGTCTGACAAGGATGGTTCTTTCGAAACTGTGGACCGTTAGTGATTTAGAGTTAGTTGCAAGAGTCAGGTCGATAACCTCGCTTCTTGCTCTATTTATGAAGGTGGGACTGTTACCAACATTACAAACATTTAGATTGTTCATGCTAAGAAATTCTAGAATTGACTTACCGCGATCGTTACAGTCTGTGCTAGACCGGTAGGTGTGATGGGCATTTGCATCACAACCTATTACCAAGTCCCCTGTGTTGGACTGGATAAGCTGGCACAGGTCAGTCGTTGGAACAACCCTTGCGTCGTATGGCTGGTATGATGCAGCCAGCTTAACTGACTGCGGTGTTCCGTTAAGAGACATCTCCCTCTGAATAGTGCCTTAGTGAGAGGTGGTTGAAGCAGAGCGGAAAGATCTGTAATTTTTGTATATGACAGCAAAAGTAGGATGCCAAATGTTTCGTGCTGAATTTAAAGTTCGTAGTTTTAATAATTTTCAAAAAAATTGGATATTGTTTTCCTGAAATTGGGACATTTGTATGGGAAGTTGCAGAGAATGAAGAAGAATTTGAATGATTTTTAAACTTTTTATCAACATAGCTTCATTTTAAATTTCAATAGCTCTAATATTTTCGAATAAGAAATGCTTTTCTTGAATTTAGCAGAACATGGGGAACAGAATAAAACTATTCATCGCCCGGTGACACCTTAAATTTAAGAAGTGCAAGAATATTCGGTCTTTCAGCTTGGGTATAGATATACAGCAAAAGGTTGGTATAGTCCAGACCCTGAACGTTGATTTGATCGATCGTGAAAACCATAATCAAATAAACAATTTTCTTTTTTATTGGGGGCAAATTAACAAGTAGTTCATATAGATTAACAGAAATAATAAATTTTTAAGAAAAAAAAAAAAATACATTTATACGAGGGGAGGTCAGAAATTTCGCGAAGCGAAGGGGATGGACAAAGGGGGGGGGGGGGGAAATTTTTACCTGGAGGTAATATTACACTCAATACAGGTATAAATACAAAAATTCTGTCAAATCGAAACACTTACATTTTGGTTATCGCAAATCAACAAGTCAATTGGAAAGAAAACGCTAACTATGTATCTATAAAATTGAGTTTCGTGCTGTCATTAAGTTCCTTACCAAGCAAGAAAAAACGCCACAAATCATTTTGGAAGAAATGCCATCTGTTTACGAGGACTCTTGCCCAGGAAAAACAATAATTTATAAGTGGCATAGTTTATTCAGGCAAGGCAGAGAGTCAGTTGGAAATGATGAACGCTTGGACCAGTCGATTGAGACCACTTCCTCAAAAGTCGTCGAAAAAGTGGAGAAACTTGTTCTCGAAGATGTTCGTTTAAAGAAGAAACAAATTGCAAAAATGGTTAGAGCATCAGATACAACCATTTTGAAGATCCTCCACGATCATTTCGCCATGTCTAAGGTCAGCGCAATATTGGTACCGAGAATATTTTCAGCGGTTCAGAAAAAGCAGCGCGTCAAGTTTTTACGCGACTTTTGGATCTCTGTAGCGAGAACAGGGATAAAATGTTGTCCCGGATTGTTACTGGAAACGAAACTTACGTTCATTGTTATGAGCCTGAACTAAAACCAGAGTCAATGCAATGGCTGGTAAAGGCGTTTCACTCCCAAGAAGTTCATGGTCTCACAATATGCCGAAAAATCATGGCCACTGTTTTTTGGGATTCAGAGGGAGTTTTGATGATCGACTATAAGGAAAAAGTACAGCATATCACAGATGGATACTATACTAATTTGCAAAAAAATAAAGGATGCCATCAACGAAAATAGAAGAGGAAACTGGACTCGAGGTACGCTGCTTTTGCACGACAATAAACCTGTTCTCAAGAGCCACGTTGCAATGGCTGCCCTACAGAAATGCGGCTACGGAATATTGGGGTGCCCTTATAGTTCAGATCTGACCCCTTCCGATTACTAATTGTTCCCAAAACTGCAGAAAGAGCTTCGGGGAAGAAATTTACCAACGATGAAGAGGTGAAGTCAGCAATTTCAGCCAATTTTGAAGGCCTTGCTAAAACATGTTTTTAGAAGGAATTAATAAACTTTGTGCGAGATGTGATATTAGGCTTAAAAGAGAATATGTTGAAAAGGAAAAATAATAACTTGCTTAATTTTACTCCCCTTCCCTGTCATTCTACGAAATTTTTGACCAACCCTCGTACAGCATAAGAGACAAAGAAAACCGTGCATAAAAATATAAATAAGACGACAGTGAAAAGCACGTCTATCATCGCGCGCTGTGAAAATCTCTCTCGCCTCTACATGGTCGACCAACCCGACGTCTTCCTTGAGGATTGTAATCCAGAGCTTGTCTGGAGATGTTATGCATAGATTTCCTCAAAGTGTGATTGATCCACTGCCACTTTCGCCTCCGAATCGTGGAGATCACACCTCGCTAGAATAACACTAAAATACGTCGGAAGCATTGGTAACGGTCACTATTCTTGTAGTACAACCATATGACAACATGGTTTTGATGCATTCGTCAAACACTTGTAGCTTCATGCGAAGGGAGATCTCTCTTACCCTTCAGAAAGGCGAACGAATACCGAAGGCCTGACGAGCTTTATTTGTACGAGCCTCAATATCGTTTTCGGTTCCGCCGTCCATGCTTTCAATGCTTCCGAGGTAACAAATCAATAAACCTCTTCCACTTCTTGTCAAATAAGAACGATCCGTGTACGTGAGCTTCATTCTCTCTGTCTATAAGTGAAAACACACACCATTAGCATTATCAATTTACTTAATATGTTAAATAGTCCCTTTAACTTCCCAATCTGTTAGTGCATCTTTCAGTACGTCATTTATTACCACCAGAAACAGGGCTGGTGATAATATACAGCCTTGTCTGACACAGGGAAGCTCTCCTGTAAGACGTGAAATTTCGCATTTTCGTAGGACTCTTTAATCATGGCTATGATCTGAATTAGACTACCTCTCATAGAATTAAAAAAATTGCCAAATTACTCTATAGAAATTCGAAATCATAACTGGAACTGGTAGTATTTAATGGAATTCAAATGATGGCTAATTTCAATAAATGTGTTACTTGCTTTAATATCATACTAGGTTCGAAGCTTCTGTAATTCTTCTACAATGGCACAACACCCCGAATCGGGCCTTGGCCTCCTGAATTTCAGGTTCCTTTACAGTTTTCATTATTTATTGTGGAAGAGTTGTTAGACCTTCGAACAACCCTCTATCTTCGAATTTTTCATTTTCGTAGATTAAGGTGACCAAGGTATATCCAAGCAGGCAGAGTGCTGGAAATATGCGTCGACCGGGATTTGAACTCACGACTTCGCATTGTAGACCAACACGCTAGGCTACACCCTAGCTGTTATTGGTTTAGTGGTTATTTTTTCTGAATTTTGGTTGTTTGTACAAATTCGTAGTATGATTTGAATGTTTTTTTTTGCAATAAGAATATCAATGTATTCTAAAAACTTTGTAGTTAATAGGCATGCAATTATAATGAAGGAATTATTCAAGTAAGACTTTCTGACTTAAAACATGGATTTTATACTCGTTACATGATTTGATTTGTTTTTATCACGTACCTGGTAGATGATACTTATGCATACTTAGTGTACCCTAGTCAAACACTTACATTGTAAGAATTTATTAAGGTAGCTGTTAGCATGAAACTATCGTAAAATCTTACCCAATTTAAATGGATAAGCTATTTTTAGCGCACTCTTTTAACCGAATAAATGATCTTCAAAATTTTAAGTTTTTATTTATATTTGAGGGTCATTGATAATATTACAATGATTACTTTTGCTTCAGAATATTAATTTATACATAATGGATTACAAATATCTCAAAGAACTTAGAAATATTAAAAACTTAGACATTCTTAAGAGAATGATATATTTCTCTTGAGAATTTTATCAAAGTTTATAACTTAGTATAATTTTATTATAAATGATAGTTTCTCCACTTCTAGTGAAATCATTATACTTAGTCATGTGGCTGCTTAGCAAAACATGAATTTCAATTGACTTTTTTACCGTGAGTTCCTTATAGTTTCCTACCACACAAAATTTTTTGTATTTTAAGAACACCTTCGGTGATTATTCTTTCTAAGAATAATAAATGTATGTAGGTATGTATTTTTTTTTTAATTATTCCAAGCTATACATTGAATAATTTTCCAAATAAAAAGTCCGTAGATTTGTTATGTTTTGTTTTGCACAAAGAGTTCTCGTCTTTAATTGTTTATGGCGTTTGATAAGTAGGCGTTCGGTATGAAAGAATCATTTCTTTATTTTGTGTTAACTACATTGTGACAAAGATTACATATTGGAATACTTTGCGTAGGAGAGGTATTCCAGATAACGTCATAGCTATGATTAAAGAATCCTACGAATATACAAGATGTCGCGTTTTGCATAGCTCTCCGAGAGCTTTCCGCTTTCCTGTGCGAACGGACAAGGCTGCATATTCTCACCAGCCTTGTTTCTGGTGGTAATAAATAACATCTTGAAAGGTGCACTGGAAGGTGGGGAAGATAAAGGTCTTCAATGGAGACTATTTAACATCTTAAGTCACCTAGATTATGCTGAAGACGTGTGTTTGCTTGCACATAACCGTTCGGACTTAGAGTCAAATGTTCGCTCGTTGTATTCTAAATGCAAAGAGGCGGGACTGAAAATAAGTGTGCGTAAAAACAAGTAAATGCACATGGGTTCGAACACAAGCACACCGATTGTTCTTAATGGACAAGATGTGCAAGATTTTGGTTATTTATTGTTATTTTTAGCATGGACGGCGGAGCCGAAAAGGATATTGAGGCTCGTCTAAATAAAGCTCGTCAGGCCTTCGGTATCCTTTCCCATTTCTGGAGTTTAAGAGAGATCTCCATTCGCACGACGCATGCGTCAAATCCGTGTTGTTATATGGTTGTACTACGTGAAAAGTGACCGTTCGACTTACCGAGAAACTAGACTTTCGTAAACCAATGCCTCCGACGCATTTAAGGAATATTCTGGCCAGAAGTAATCTCCAACGACGAACTTTGGAGTACAACTCGCCAGACTAAAATACGTATTGAGATTCAAAGGCGGAAGTGGCAGTGTATCGGTCATACTTTGAGGAAACCAGAGCAAAACATCGCAAAACAGGCTCTGGACTATAACCCTCAAGGAAGACGTCGGGTTGGTCGACCATGTAACACATGGAAGCGAGCAGTTGAGCAGGAGGCCAGAGGAATAAACAAGTCCTGGCAACAGCTTAAGGCCGATGCTCAGGATCGCGTCTTGTGGAAGAGAGTTGTTTCTGTCCTATGCCCCTATAGGGGGTCTTAACAGGAATTTGATTGATTGATTATGTTCATTATTACTCAAAAAGAACTTAAAATCAATTATCTCGGAAACTGTAGTCAAAGCATAAAAAGTAACAATAGACAAAAATACTAATTTTCGATAGTTCTATAGCTTTTATTCAAAATGGATTGGATTTTTGAACAAAAAGTTATTTATCTTTATTTAATAATTCTAATTCCACTTCCGTGGTTATAAGTGGGCCACCTCAATCTGTGAAAATCCACACAGAGTCAAAATATTTCAACGAGTCCACAAGCTTTCTATCTTGCCCACAGACTTCAACATTTTTTGCTAAAAAAAATTCTTACCTGACAAATGAACAATTTTGATTGGCTCGCTCCATGCTTATACCTTTCGAAAATTTAAATAGCTAATAACTGAGACATGTTTTACACGTAGATTGTTCGCATGTCTGCGTGCAGATTGTACGTGATTATTTCGAGAAGTTCTCTCCAATCTGTAAACTGTGTACGTATATATAAACTGTGATCCACACGATACCTCAGTTTCGTGCGTTTCGGGCATGCGTTCTAGAATCTCGAAGTCCAGGCATAAAATGTGATACGCGACAAAAATATTTGTTTTCGATAGTTCTCTAGCTTTTATTGAAAATGGGTTCCATTTAAAAAAAAAGTCATTTATGTCTATAAAATAATTGTAATTTCAATGGATATGATTGGGCCACCTCAATCTGCGAAAATCCACTCGATGCTTTATTTTCGTGCGTTACGCGCATGCGCTCTAGAATTAAAATGCATTCAGTAAGTTAAATGACGCACATGCAAAATTTGCGTAAACGCATATCAAACCACACGATGCGCTTTTCCGGTCAATTTTGTGCATGCCTTAAGCGCATGCAGGAACGCAAGAGAATGGTATCTCAAGCGCTTGCGATTTTCCTTGAAATTTTAGGACGCATGCGATAGCGGAAGGCTACCCGATTGATATGGGGATCACCTGCGCTATTTAGAGCAATTTGATTGTACGCAGTAACACATAAAACTAAAAATTTCTGATTGATATTTTAAGCTAAGAGCTTCAAAATTTAATGAAATCACTAAAAAAATGCATAAAAGTTCAAGTTAGCTACGCACGCGATTTGTGTCATTTTGGTGCGCTAAGCGCATGCGTTCTAGAAGAAAAGCGCATGTAATAAGTTGTGTGCCGTTTAGCTTCTTCTAGAAGGCATGCACTTAGCGCGTGAAAATGACGTAACGTGTCGCTCTTGCACAGAATATTAAATGTTCTATAATTCTCAATATGATAAACAATGTTTTCTTTGCTTTCTATTAGATAGTTGCTCGATTGCAAAGAATAAATACTGCGTACATGCAAATACCTCTCAATGGTACCCATTCCAGTCAGATAGCCTTCCGCTATTGCATGCGTCCTAAAATTTAAAGAAAAATCGCATGCGCTTAAGGTACCATTCTCTTGCGTTGCTGCATGACGCATGCGCGAAATTGAACAAAAAAACGCATCGTGTGGACGTAACCTTAGATAGATGGTTACAAAGTGCTAATCGTACTTCCACAATAACAAATTAATGTTAAGAAATCTGAAGTAATCTACATAATTACATTTTTCGTAGATTAAGGTGCTCCAGATCAACCCTTGCACTCAGTGTGCAACAATTAATCTAAGTCGGAATTTAAGACCGGGAAGTCACGACCTTTGCGGCTTAGAGCAATATTCTACTCACTAAGCTGTAACCGATTCACTGTTATTATTAAAAATTGTATTATTACGTTTAAGAAGTTTTTAGAAGCTTTCCACAAATTAATCAAAACAACCATTCATCTTCGCACCCGAATAAATTACTTTTGTGACGTAGGTACTTACATATGTCGTCACCTTAAATTTACCTTTTTAGTTAATAATAGGACAAGATAGTTTTCTGGTTGTACCTTTTAATCGTTGGAAAAAATTAGCCGAACATAAAAAGTTTAAAGGGAGAAATTTCGTTTTGGTGTGTTTGTTGCTTCTCCATACAATTGCATACGAAATAAGTCTTTCAAAAGCGACTTCTGAACAATTGTGGATTTGTTTAGATTATATGAGCATTGACAGTTCTATCTAAATCTTTCTGGCTTACACACTTTTATAACGAGTGTTACGAATTCGGCTCGTATCTAAACATATCTGGTTTACACAATGTCAAAAAAGAAAAATGTCGCTTAAATTGTCTTGAAGACTTAAATTTTATTCGATTTGGAAATGAATAAAAAACGATTTGAAATGATGGTGCAATATGTCATCGATATGATGAAATGTTTTTTGCTGATTCAACATTTTATTCAAACACGTAGCGCCGATCAATCACGTTGATGAAATATGATCTCTAACAAAATGTTTTATTTTATGTTTATAAAGCAAAATTTTTCATGTTTTCTTCAAACATTTTGTTCGTCTTATTGCATTTGATTTGTTATCTGGCGGATTTGGCATTTCTTATAAGTAACGATTTGCGATAAGAATTGAATTTTAAACTGAGTTTAGAGTTACGGCGAGCTGCAATTGTATTAGACGATGATTAATGAGTAATGACGCATGAATTTCGAGGCCTTTAGTCATGAAGGAATCTTCTGAAGAAATAAATAACCTTTTTTTTTAATTAGTGTCATTTTGATAATTATTATCAAGTAACCTGTTTAGCACTGGTGCAACAGTCTCCAATTTAATTTGTAGCTTATAAGTTGCGAGAGGCATGCACAGCTTCTCTTTCACAGATTAAACCAGTAAGGTGGTTCCGTGCCGGGCAAGTTCGTCGGTCCCGCAGTTCCCCGGAATGACCCTTTGCCCTTGTACCCAGCACAGGCGAATGTTGAATTGATAAGCCATCTACCTTAGAGACGCACGACAATCAAGAGCAGTCTTCGATGCAGACGTGATTGATTCCAGGGTTTTAATAGCGACCTGGCTATCAGTGAAGATACCAGCATCCTAAGTAGATATTACATTACACTTCTTTTATGCCATCACTTCTGCTTGGAACACACTACAATGATACGGAAGACGGAAAGATATGGTTAAGTTAAGCATTACGGAGAAAACACCTCCTCCCACTCCACTTCTAGTTTTGGACCCATCAGTAGAAAAATATGGACTCTTCCCCCGTATTTGAGCTGCATCCCATTTTTTTCTCGAAGAGATGACGGTGAGGAAATTATTATCAAAATCAAAACTTTGTAGACTGGGGTCTGTGTTCTTGGTTACATTCTCGAAATCATCCAGAATTAAGGAGTGACCATTTTGAATGCAGGTCCTCTGGCGAGTTTCTTTGAGGCGGGCGGCTGCACTTGCATACATCTATTTGCCAATAATATCGAGAGGTAGCAGATGAAACAGTACTTCTAATGCTGCCAAAGGGGTTGTTTTCAGATCCTCACTTATGCATACATATGCTATTCTCTGCACCTTACCGAGGAGAGTTCGGTTTGTCTCTGACTTTAGGACAGTCAACCACACAATCACGTAGAGCCAATGCACTACTACAATATTTCCTTGTGGAGTACCTCTGCTAACAAACCTTTTAGCGGATACGACGCCCAGTTTTGTGCTGATAATCCTAGATGTCAACATCAAATTAATCAGCACGCCAAGCGAAGCGTCCATTTTCTGGTCTTACGTTGTTGAAAGCTCCCTCGATATCGATAAAAGCTACCATAGTGTATTCTTTAATACTTAGAGATTTTTCGATATGGCATACGAGTCTGTGTAGGACCGTTTCAACCTATTTGCCCTTCCAGTATGCGTGCTGGGATGCTGACAACATTTGCTGATCGATTTTGCTGCGTACTTGGATGATTATCAATCGTTCTAAGGTTTTTAGCAGGAATGAAGATAGACTTATGGGTCTTAGGTCCTTCGGACCGGTATGAAAGCTTCTCCTCGCTTTGGGGATAAAAACCACTTTCACCTCCTTCTATATTTCAGGAATGTGGACCAGTCATAAGCACCCTCTAAAAATATCATCCAACCAAGGAAGGATGATATCAGAGGTGTTTTGAAATTGGGCAGGTATTATGGGAACGGGTTGAAGCTGCGTATTGCCCATAGAATTTGGTTCCGTGAGATTATGATTTCAGGATTGCCCATTAGAGGCCTGAGCTGGTGCTCTTCTCGGTGCGGAGCGACTGCACAGCTATCCGGAAAGAGTGTATTTAAGAGAAGATCAATGGTTTCGTCACTCGAACAAGTTCATGACCCGTGGGATTTCTTCATGTAGCTGGGCATTAAGGGGGAGGTAGAGAGAATATTGCGAAATTTTGATGTTTCGGATGTCTCTTCTACCATACCGTAAAAAACTTTCCAGGAATCGTGTTGCGCGTTTCTCAAGTTCTTTTTATAACAGCGAAGGGCTTCCTTATAGGACTCCCAGATTGAGGCCTCTTTGGTTTGCTTGGCCTTATTAAATAGTCGCCTACCGCCTTTCCTGAGATATTGAAGTTCCGTGCTTCAGCAATCAAACCTCCCAATTTATTCGGAGGGAGTGGTTAAGGGTGATCATGAGCCAGATAAGCAGAAATCTGCTAGTAGTTTCTCCCTTTCGATTTGAGGCTGGCTGCGACAATATCCTGGTTACTGTGACGATGAAGTAAAAAATATGTTTGAAGTGCTCTTCGCAAGAATATAAGATCTAGGTCTACCTCGAGTCCTTGCGTAGATGAAAGTATAGTTAGGAGTCTTGAGTCCACCGATTAGGTTCCCAATAGCTCAAGGTTCTTGGATCAATACTATGTCTTCTCTTTGCTGATTCAACCGGAGAAGTAAGGATGCTGACGCCAATTTGGAGTGGCCATTTCTGTTCAACTCCCACCACTGTGACGGTCCGCTTCTTCCGGATCAGAAGCCAAAAGTTCGTCCTCTCTGAGCGGATGCAAACAAAAATGCTCGTCTTCCAGTCTAGTTCGAAGCCTGGCGACTGTCAGTCGTCTTGGCTAATTGATGGAGTGGCCATGTGAAGGGTTAGATCGAGCTCTAATGTAGAAGCTTCCTCCTCCGTGTCCTTCACGAGTACTGGAGGAACGGGATCCTGGGCTCTTTGCTCCACTTCCAATCCGTCACTTTTATACACTTACATT
This sequence comes from Chorisops tibialis, assembly GCA_963669355.1. Taxonomy (NCBI): domain Eukaryota; kingdom Metazoa; phylum Arthropoda; class Insecta; order Diptera; family Stratiomyidae; genus Chorisops; species Chorisops tibialis. The sequence goes on from OY770262.1 coordinate 238,728,288, forward strand.
GTCACACTTCTCCGAATCTGGCGATTGCGATTTTGTACAAATCTGCGGACCATTGATCGGCACACTGGATTAGTTTTACATGACGTTGATGTCGTCCGCCGTCTCTGCACACCGGTGGAGGACCAGGATGGTCCCGCATGATACTTAGAAGTTAGCTGAAAGTTTGCTTTCAACCTTCCCCCAGCACTCATGAGTAATGCTTCCATCAGCACCACTTTTGTCGATGATCGCTACTACCAGGATATCCTTAAGGATGTTGCTAAAGAACCTTGACAAACCTCCGTACTGGTAATGGCTGTTTTCGGCTTCATTCCTTCTTTCGGGGACATCCTGAGATCTCTTGTACGCTTTGCCGCCGAGGGAAAGTCTGTACATTCGGCGATAATTTCGGTAGCCCACGCCGCAGATTCTCTTTGCTTTTCAGCTCTGACGTTTTTCCGGAATGTTCCCCAAGCGACTCAAAAGCCTTTGGGCGCTACACCGCTCCCTATGGAGTTGTTTTGATGGTGGAACTCTTCGATTCACCTCTGATTTAACCACCGTAGATTCGGATGGGTTCCCTCCACCAGTTCCACAGTGCACGCCGCTATTGGCTCTAGGTTTGGTATTCTTTGACTTAACCGCCTGTGTGCTATCTGCACTAGGTTGGGAGGAAACCGATTTTTCCCCACGTGCTCTAAGGCACTAGATCCAAGTTTAGGATTCAAAAATCCAACTGCTTGCACGTTGGAGGCGTTACGTTTTTTGTTTGGACTAGGTTTGGTAGCCATACTCTTCGCAGCGATCATTATGAGACCAGGTTTGGTGGCCAAAGTCTTGTTTGGCTCCGAGGAAGCCTTGGAGGTAGCGTGTTTGCTTTCTTCCAGCATTTTAAAACAGGCTTTATAATATTATTGAACATATACATATGATCCCACGAGCAGCAGAGAAATAAACGTTCGATCTGCACAGAGATCTGCATTGTGCAGACAAGGCTAACTTATCCGGAGGTCGCCTGTTATCCGGATCTTCCGCTAGCGACTAAGCTATTTAAGTGGTCGCTCAGTCTGGTCGATTCTCGGCATACAGTTCTGCCTTTCTTACAGCACGGCATCGTTCCAGTGAAATCACGATATTAGGTATGTACTGTGAAATAATGCTATACGAGTTAAAGCCAGAAGTGTGCAACCCTTTCATCTTATAAAGTTTGCGAGACGAATAGAGCGTACTTGTTTTGCCCCACAACGCACAGGGCATTTAGGACAGAATGGAATTTTCATGTCCAAATCGATGTCAATAGCATTGATAGCCGCTATGCCCGGTAAAAAATGAAGATAAATGTTGTCCCCATGCCAATGCATTATCCACGGCTCGATTCTTGAAATTAACTTGTGCGTCGACTCAAAAGGGTGAGGGTGCGATTTATCACAATACTCTTGACACATCCTCATGATGTGTGTTCTTTCTATTTCACGTTGCTGCTATGTAATCTGTTGATCTGCAGATTTACCTTAATACTCGCACGTTATTTCATCTGCTAAAAAGGTTGTATCTTTCCTGTTACAAAAAGCCCGATTACTCAGTGCGACAGCCCATAATTATCAAGAATCCCTTGCTACTTTTCGCAATCTATCTGGTCTAGAGAAACTTTTTCACGAACAAAAATACCCACCCCACTACTTCTGGTTTTTTTTTTTGCCTCATTGAAGAGTTTCGACGGTTTCAATTTTTTTCGCAGAACGGTGCACATTTCGATCTTTATATCTGAGCATCGATTATAGAAGATATTTTAGACATTAATTTTGTTCATGAGGTTAAATATCCATCTTGTCATTTTACTATCCATTTCATTCCACACACCGAGAATGCTGTCATCTACTTATTGTTTACAGTTTTTTTTTTATGGGGAACCATTTAAACCCTTCTTCGGAGGATTAGGGTGTACCATTTTTTGGATCTGAAAGTTTTTATAGTGCTTTCATGTTTCAAAGAATTTAATAGAAAAACATAACAGGACTACGATTGGGCGTAAAACCCAATCGTGCGATAAGTACTCTAGATGAAAGAGAAATTTTTTGATTTTAAGACATCACGCTAGTGTTGCCATCAAAAGTGTTTTATACAAAACTTATGATACAAAAATTTAATAGGTATATTGGATTTAGAGAAATTGTGCAGTTTGTATGGGAGGTACTAGAAGGAGGGGCGAGTTCTTAATAACTTTTCAAGAAATAACTATAAACATCATGCTTTTGATATGTTTTAAATTGAAGATCAGTAGCATACATACGTTTCAGAAAATTAGATTTTTTGTAAAATTGGGTCAGATTGTATCGGAGGGGGAAGAAGTAGTGGAGCTAATCATCTAATAAGGGGTTGTATGTAGACTTTTGTCGGCCACTGCATATATTAGATATTGTTGCGAGCTAGGTGTTCGCCAGGATTTCAAGTAAAACACAATTCGTTTAAGAATAAGTGATAATTTATTTCTTCGCACTTTAACTTAATTCATACTATATGGCACTACCGCCGCGTACTGTTCTATCGCTTTCCTGCACCGGTTCGCGTCTTCCATAAATGTCGCTGAATAACTGACTGGTTCCCGACTGAAAGCTTCGTGCTTTTATACATTTTACTTTATTATTTTAATAATAAAGTATTGTGATCAACTTTGAAAAAAAAAAAAAATTTGCTACCCTGAAATTTTGTATTTTCGCGTTTCATGACTAAATTAGCCGAAAAATGCAAAAAAAAAAATCCGTCTGTCTGTACGCCGTCCGCCGTACGCCGTCCGCCGTACGCCGACGTGTACGCTCAGCGCACATTAACTCCCAAACCCTTCAAGATAGAAAGTTCATTTTTGGAAGGATTGTAGATAGTTGCGGATCTCAGGCGGACACCCATTTTGGGGGGTGTACGGGTTCAGGGAGAGGCGGGGGGAGCGCTTAAGCCGAAAAATACGAATTCAAATATCTCAACGATGGTCACAGCTAGGAAGCTAAAACTTAACATAAATATAAAAGGGTTTGTGGGACAACTTTTAAAAATAATTTAATTTTTTTATCCATTGGTGTCCGAAAAGGGGGGGCTAAAAACAAATTGTCGGCCGAATTATTTTTTCAAATGATTATATCTTCGAAATTACTTATCGTGAAAAATTCATTTTTTGGGACCGTTAGTGTGACATATGATTCCTTTGGAATCAGCTTAGAGAGGGGTTAATTTTTGTAAGGGGGAGGGTCAGGGAGGGTGCAAAGAAAATCACTTAAAAATAAATATCTCAACTATCGCTTAAGCTATGTAATTGAAACTTAAAACGTATATTAAGCTATACTATGAAAATAAAAAAAAAATATAACATGTTGAAATAATAGTAGTAGGGGGAAATGGGGAGCATTTCAAAAATGGTGCACTTTTCAAAATTAAGAATCCTTATATCTCAAAAAAGGGTACAGATATCAAATCAAAAATTTGTCAGATTGTAGAACTACATAATGTTTAATTTTGGTAAAAATTTTAAGCTGGGAGGTGAAAGGGGAGGGAGGTGATAACCAAAAATGTCGAAAATTTTGAGTGATTTTTTTAGGACTCTGTTGAAAGATACAAAGTTTAAATTTTGCATGTGAATACCTCTATTTGATGTACATAGAAAAATAATAATAAATTGATCCATATTTGTTATAAACCGACCCCCCCGGTCTATCATGCACAAGGTGTTTCATGTGCATTGAAAAAAACACATAAACTGAAAATTTTTGAGTGAAATTTTAAGGTAGAAACTTGAAAATTTGTTAAATGCATTTAAAAAAAATCCCTAAATATACAAAATATTAACTGGTTGAAAATCTTTAAAACCTCTACCCCCTCCCATACAAAATTATTTTTTCGACCATTTTTAAAAAATCAATTATCAGCTAACTTTTAAAAGCTATCAATTTGCAATTTTGCACAAAAAGTTACAAAAATAATTGAAATGAAATTACGTTAAAAGTTTTGAAATCGCGCTTGCCCTTCTACCCCCTCCCATACAAAAGTATGTTTTCGACCAATTTCATTAAATCAACTAATAACCAACAAACTAGAAGTTACGAACTTGAAATTTTACACAAGCACCTCACAAGAGAAGCAAAATAAAACTACATATCAAATTTTACGATTCACCTACCTTATCTACCCCCTCCCATACAAATGTTCGGTTTCGTGAATGTAAAATACACCGAATTTTATGAAAATTCTATGCAACTTCGTCTATGATACACATTCTATACAGAGAATATTGGACGTGATTCAAGCAATTAATTAAAAAGCTATTAACATCCACCCACCTTTACTATTACCCCTACTCCTCCCCTCATAAAACCCGAACTTGCAGAAACGAATGAAATATTGTAAAATTGACAACAGCCCTGCCCAAGAACTCCCTTTCACTTAGCCTTCCCTAACCACTCTAACCTGCATATTGACTTTCCACTCATCCGAAACTTGTCCCAAGAATAATAAAGTTTCGCCCGACTTGTTGGCAGTATATTTTCCCTATTCATGACTATTCGCGAAGCTTCCGTCGTGTATGTCGTCGGGTGTATGTCTCAACTATACTGGAAAGCTCTAGATCTTCATTTGTGGCTTTTTACATATTGGGGTATACTGTTCTACATAATTCTTGTTTATTCGAGAGAGATCGAATTGCGTGGTTGCCAGATCTGTAACAATATCATAGTGAGAAAATATATGGGTCTACGAACAAGTCTTTTCATTTGCGAAAAATTCTTCACAAGAAATTCAAAATTTTCACTTTTTCATAAAAAATATTCCGTGATTCCGGTGTTCTCGCGAATGATTTTGTTGTTGACGTCAAGTTTCTATCTTGTCGTTTTACAATGAATTTCGCTAATTTTAGATAGGTTCCACTACGTCTTTGACACTCGTAGCAGAAAAAAACGATATGGTGGGGGCATGTTTCTTCGCGCAAAGGTTTCTCTTGACCCTAAAGAATCCAAAAAGTAAAGTAACATGGTATTATTGTTGCAGAAATTGTTCCTTAAAGTGTTACACTGTTTTGTTATTCAAACTTAACAATTTCTAAAATATTTTTCTTTTCATGTCAAGGTCGTTAATAGTTAAACAAAATTATAGACAAAACTTGTCAAAATATTTCGTTTTATTTCAGACATCTAATCTGTTAAAGAGACATTTATGTGGCAATTAACCCCAAACAATAGTATGCTTTCATTGATACGAACACAAAATCTAATTGAAATTGATAAGTTATACATAATTTGCACTTCGAGTATTTCGCAATGATTAACTGAAAAATCAATTAAGAATTACCTCGAGATAATCTAATAGATACACGTTGCTGTATTGTTATTGGATCTATCTGCTAATTTAATCTTTTTTTCACCACGAATTGATCGCATTGAAGAATGATTTTCTAACATAAATTCACGTTTGTTTTGGTTTTTTGGATAGGAATAGGGAGACGATAGTATTTTCTGTTTAGGAGTTTATAGAACTACGACGTTGGAAATTAATCAGGGCACTTATTATTTGGGGGCCCCATTCTTGACTAAGGCTACTACTTTTGGCAATCTATATAAATATAATTGTAGTGTCTGTCTATTATTTGCTTATAAATGGCTATAAATAAGTATTTTGCTTTATTTTAGCAATAACTAAGCAGAAACAAACGTTTTTAAAAATTTTCTCTGTCCGTCTGTCTTTCCGGTTTTCACGCAAAAACGGCTAAACCCATTGTAATGAAACTTTCACAGATTATTAGGTCTACCTCGGGGAGTAATCTGCCTTAGGTTTTATTTTACTTCTCTCACTCCTTCTACCCCCCCCATACAAAATGATTTTCAAAAATTTATAATAATCAAATTTTCATGGAAACTATAAAAGTTATTAATTTGAAATTTAAAATATATTATTTCCATTATAAATGCGATCTTCAAGTATAGAAATAATTTGAATGCCCTTCTTCCTTCCACCACCTCCCATACAATCTAAACTTTTTCATGAAATACTATACTCCAATTTTCTCAGTACGTATAACTTTTATCAAGCTAAGATTTTGTATTAAATCTTTAACTAGCATTGTTATTAATACTAGGAAAAAAGTAACTAATTAGCTTTACTATTTCTACCCCCTCCCATACAATCTGACACAAATCCACGACTTTGCGAAAATTCGATTTTCTTGAAAAGAATGAATGTTACTGTTCTGAAATTTAAAATATATCAATTGAATAATAATTGTATTTGCTCCTCAAAGAATAACTTAAAACTCTCCACGCCTTCCACCACCTGCTATACAAACTTCACTTTTTCATGAAATTTTCTAAACCAATTTTCTCAGTACGTATAACTTCTATCGAGCTAAAATTTTGTACTAAATCTTTAATTAGCATTATTATTATTATCGCGCAAAACCGATTAGCTCCACTCTTCTACCCCCTCCCATACAATGTAGCACACTTCTACGACTTTGCAAAAACTCTATTTTCTTGAAAAGTGTGAATCTAACTGATCTAAAATTTAAAACATATCAATTGCATGACGATTATAGTAGTTTCTAGAAAAATTAGCAAAAATCCCGCACTCCTTCTACCACCTCCCATACAAACTGCACTTTTTCATGAAATACTCTAAATCAATTTTCTCAGTACGTATAACTTTGATCGAGCTAAAATTTTGTATTAAATCCCTAATTAGCATTATTACTATTGTCAGGAAAAATGAACCGATTAACTCCACTCCTTCTACCCCCTCCCTTACAATATGACACAATTCCACGACTTTGCGAAAACTCGATTTTCTTGAAAAGTGTGAATCTAACTAATCTGAAATTTGTAAGATACCAATTGCAAACTACCAGAAACCCCCCACTCCTTCTACCACCTCCCATACAAATTGCACAATTTCACTAAATCCAATGCACTAGGTTTCTCAAGTTACCTATTCAATTTTTCAAGCTTAACTTTGGTGCAAAATATTTTTATAGCTACTCTAGCATGATGTGAAATAAATTAATTTAGTACTGGCATCTCTTTTATCACTCCCCACACAAAAATTCTTAAGATTACAAAAATTTCGATTTCATCGGTAGTATCATATAATTGGGCTTTACGCACAATCGAAGTCCTGTTATGTATTTAAGCTTAATGTCATTCTATTTGGGCTTTTTTTAATTAACTCAAGCTACAACTATTCACATGTCCTTAACGCTCTTCAACACGTATACATATGATCTCGAATCACGGGTTTGATTTGATCATGAGCCTGTCCCATACAAATGCGAGTATCATGGTCTCATTCTTAATAATTTATGGTTCTGATTCCAACAAAATACAAAACATTGTGTTCAAAGAGCCATCAAACTAAAAACTAAAATGCGGAAATATGCTAGCAATCACAAATGACGGAGTCACCCATTGATGTAAGTTTACACAATCGTGATATAAGATTAAATAAACTGCCAACAAGTCGGGCGAAACTTTATTATTCTTGGGACAAGTTGCGGATGAGTGGAAAGTCAATATGCAGGTTAGAGTGGTTAGGGAAGGCTAAGTGCAAGGGAGTTCTTGGGCAGGGCTGTTGTCAATTTAACAATATTTCATTTGTTTCTGCAAGTTTGGGTTTTTATGAGGGGAGGAGGAGGGGTAGTAGTAAGGGTGGGTGGATGTTAATAGCTTTTTAATTATTGCTTGAATCACGTCCAATATTCTCTGTATATATTGTGTTTCATAGACGAAGTTGCATAGAATTTTCATAAAATTCGGTGTATTTTACATTCACGAAACCGAACATTTGTATGGGAGGGGGTAGAGAAGGTAGGGGAATCGTAAAATATGATATGTAGTTTTATTTTGCTTCTCTTGTAAGGAGCTCGTACAAAATTTCAAGTTCTTAGCTTTTAATTTGTTGGTTATTAGTTGATTTAATGAAATTGATCGAAATCATATTTTTGTATGGGAGGGGGTAGAAGGGCAAGTGCGATTTCAAAACTTTTAACGTAATTTCATTTCAATTATTTTTGTAAGTTCTTATGCAAAATTGCAAATTGATAGCTTTTAAAAGTTAGGTGATAATTGATTTTTTAAAAATGGTCGAAAAAATAATTTTGTATGAGACGGGGTAGAAGTTTTAAAGGTTTTCGACCAGTTAATATTTCGTATATTTAGGGATTTTTTTTAAATGCATTTTGCAAATTTTCAAGTTTCCACCTTAAAATTTCACTCAAAAATTTTCAGTTTATGTGTTTTTTTCAATGCACATGAAACACCTTGTGCACGTTAGACCGGGGGGGTCGGTTTATAACAATTATGGATCAAGTTATTATTATTTTTCTATGTACATCAAATAGACGTATTCACATGCAAAATTTAAACTTTGTATCTTTCAACAGAGTCCTAAAGAAATCACCCAAAATTACCACCTCCCTCCCCTTCCACCTCCCAACTTTAAATTTTTACCAAAATTAACCATTATGTAGTTCTACAATCTGACAAATTTTTGATTTGATATCTGTACCCTTTTTTGAGATATAAGGATTCGTAATTTTGAAAAGTGCGCCATTTTTGAAATGCTCCCCATTTCCCCCCATTACTATTATTTCAACATGTTATATTTTTTTTGTATTTTGCTAGTAGCGCTTAATATAAGTTTTAAGTTTCAATTACATAGCTTAAAAGATAGTTGAGATATTCATTTTTAAGTGTTTTTATTTGCACCCCTCCTGACCCTCCCCCTTACAATAATTATCCACTCTCTATGCTGATTCCAAAGGAACTATATGCCACACTGACGGTCCCAAAATATGAATTTTTTACGATAAGTAATTTCGAAGATATAATCATTTGAAAAAACAATTCGGCCGACAATTTGTTTTTAACCCCCCCTTTTCGGACACCAATGGATAAAAAAATTAAATTATTTTTAAAAGTTGTCACACAAACCCCTCTATATGTGTGTTGAGTTTTAGCTTCCTAGCTGTTACCATGGTTGAGATATTTGAATTCGTATTTTTTGGCTTAAGCGCTCCCCCCGCGTCCACCTGAACCCGTACACCCCCGCCTGAGATCCGCCACTATCTACAATCCTTCCAAAAATGAACTTTCTATCTTGAAGGGTTTGGGAGTTAATGTGTGCTGAGCGTACATGTCGGCGTACGGCGGACGGCGTACAGACAGACGGATTTTTTTTGTTGCATTTTTCGGCTAATTTAGTCATGAAACGCGAAAAAACAAAATTTCAGGGTAGCAAATTTTTTTTGTTTCCAAGTCGATCACAATACTTTATTATTAAAATAATAAAGTAAAAAAGGATTGAAGGTTAGATAGGGACCTGGAGGGCTGGTAGACGTTGTTTTTGAATTGTCGTGTGACAATGGGAGCAAGTGATTTAGTCATTACAGAAATTGTTGTGACTATGAATATGATCGGCTGTCTATAATTTATTGCATTCTACTTCTACAATGGCGCTACAGCCCAAATCGGAACTAGGCCTCCTGATATTCTGGTTCCTTAAAATTTTTCATTACTTATTGTGGAAGGGTTGTTAGCCCTTCGCACAACCCTCTTTTTACGAATTTTTTCATTTTCGTAGATTGAGGTGACCAAGGTATTTCCAAGCAGGCAATGTGCTGGAATTATGTATTGCGCCGACCGGGATTTGAACTCACGACCTTCGCATTACAAGACCGACACGCTACCTACTGGGCTACACCCTAGCTAATTTATTGCATTCGATGAACAGAAATTTTCGCACTAGAAGCTAGACTTTACTCGTTATGAATTTTTATTAAAAAAATCTTTCTTTCAGATTGAATTCTTTGTTTCCATTATTCCGTAATTTCTTTTAGCTAGTCTTCCTGATTGCATTATTTAGAATTAAAATCATTGGGCTCATTTTTGACATTACTCACTTATCCTCGTAGATTTTTTTCTCGTAACACTTTCCCAGTCTTGTTGTAAAAACGAAAACATATATAAAACATAAATATATATCATCTTCTTCACTCGTTACGGTCGTTCTCACTCCTTTTCCCCTACCTTCCTAATCCTATTCCTTCCCTCCATGACTGTGTTTGTGCATTGCACATAAAGACCGAAATTGCCTATAACATAGATCATTCTGTAAAAATATTGCTATATCTTTAAAACTCCCATTTCAATTTCAAATAATTCTTATAGGTATCCCATTAAGACAGCCTATTTTGAATTTAATCCCCTTTTTCTTGTGTCGGTCGTGCATCATTTGTCAGATATTCTATTCAATACATAACCTTAATGTCTACACTACTTATTGAAATAAAAACATAACACGATTGCGCGTAAAGCGCAACCTTACGATACTCTAGATGAAATAGACATTTTGGTGATCCCAAGAAAATTTGTATGGGGAGTGGTAGAAGGGGGTGATAGCATTAAACTAATTTTTTTTTTTTGGGAACGATTTGGCCGGTTCACGAACTTCACCTCACTTTTCGCCAAAAACGACATGTACAAAATTTGGACTTTCTACTTCGACGCGTTCTCAAGCTAGAGAGCGAACGGACGGTCGGACTAATATCCGTTTTACAATAAGTATTTCTGTACCCTTGGCGGCTGTGCGAGCATTATTTCTTGGCGTTACAAACTTTATGGCAAACTTATAATACTCTCAGATTTCATCTACAGTATAAACATAACAGCTTTTAAAATAAATACTGCGTTTTTTTTCAAATTTAGCCTAAAAAAAAAGTGAGGCTAAATTTGAAAAAAAAAACGCGGTATTTATTTTAAAAGCTGTTATGTTTATACTGTAGATGAAATCTGAGAGTATTATAAGTTTGCCATAAAGTTTTTTTTTTGTCGGCGCGCAGCGTTTGTTGGATATTTCGTTCTATACATGACCTCCATGTCTACACTCTTTATTATAATAAAAACATCAAAGCTTTTCAAATAATCGCTGCGGTTTTTGTTTTCAAATTTCAAAATAGGTGGACCGTCAATTTTGAATTAAGCCTTATTTTTTTGTCGGTCGGGCAACGTTTGTTAGATATTCTGTTTCATACAATGTAACCAGAAAGTACCGGCAATTTGTTAATAAAATTACTCTGGGGAATGATATTTCAAAAAATTCGAGGACATGAAAAAAAAAATCGCCGTAGACTACTATGGTGTACCCATTCAACCAGCTGCTATAAACAAATTGATTAACAGACCGTACTAATTTTTGGGATAATAATTAAGAACAGTCCTACCTGCTTACCAAAAAAAAAAAATGTTTTTTTTAAATATCATTCCTCAGAGTAATTTTATTTACAAACTAGCGATCGCCCGCGACTTTGTCCACGGACGAATCGCAAAATAAGCAATTTTTGAGAATGTAGTTAGTAATATGTACATTATGTGAGATATGTAATCTGTTAAGTTTAATGACTCTTTAAACACAATGGTTTGTATTTTTTTTGAATCAGAACCATAAATTATTAAGAATTGAACCACGATACTCGCATTTGTATGAGACAGGCTCGTGATCAAATCAATCCCGTGATTTGAGATCATACGAGGGTTGCCTTTTATGTTTCGGGATTAGAGAACAAAAACAAATATTAATCATCGAAAATCACTTTATTGTTTTTCAAAATATTCCCCATGAAGATCTATACACTTTTGCATGCGTTTGAACCAATTGTCGAAGCACTTTTGCCACTCTGATTGAGGTACATATCTCCAAAACATGCATTCCGAATGCAGCAACCGCTTCTTCATGTGTCGAAAAACGTTGACCTCTCAGTTTGTTTTTTACGTACGGGAATAAAAAGAAGTCGTTCGGTGCCAAGTCAGGATTATACGGCGGATGACTCATCAAATCGATGTTTTGGGTGTTCAAAAATGCAGTTGTTTGAGCCGATGTGTGAGAGCTCGCATTGTCGTGGTGAAGAGTGATCCGTGTTCGGCGGTTGGTTTTCCTGATTTCTTGGAAGACAACTGGCAAACAAATGGTTGTGTACCACTCAGAATTGACTGTTCTGCGTTGTTCTAGTGGTACGGTTGCGACATGTCCAGTTTTTCCGAAAAAACAGGCGACCATTCGCTTGGAAGTGCTTCGTGCGCGAACAACTTTTGTTGGATTTTGCTCATCTGGAAACACCCATACAGTCGACTGCTGTTTAATTTCGGGCTCATACGCGTAAATCCACGATTCATCACCTGTCACAATATCATAGACGTGTTTCGAAGCACCGCGATCGTATTTTTTGAGCATTTCTTTCTACCAATCGACACAAGCCTTTTTTGAGCGATTGACAAATTGTGTGGGATCCAACGCGAACAAATTTTTCTGACAGTCAACAGTCAACAGATTTTGGACGACCTTCACGAAATTCGTCTTGGAGTGAACTACGACCACGATTGAATTCACCATACCATCGATAAACACTGGTCCTTGATGGAGCTTCATCGCCAAAAATTGAATTAAGTTCATCCATGCACTGTTGCTGAGTTAATCCACGTCGAAAGTTGTAAAAAATAATCGCACGAAAATGTTCACGATTTAATTCCATTTTTGGGCCGAGATGAATCATTTAAGTTACTGTAAACAACACAAATAGCGCTCGTATGTCAAAACGTTCTGAGTACGTATAGCCTCAAAAATGTCAAACTTTACGATAGAGCTGTCAGTTGCCAGATTGCAACACTAGGGTTGCCCAATCCCGAAACATAAAAGGCAACCCTCGTATAAGTATGGAAGAGCATTAAGGACATTTGAATAGTTGTAGCTTGTGTTAATTTAAGAAAAGACCAAATAAAATAACGATAAGTTTAAAACCACATCAGGACTACGATTGTGCGTAAAGCCCAATCATACGATACTACCTATATAAATGAAATTGAAATTTTTGTGATGTTAAGAAAATCTGTATGGGGAGTGGTAGGAAGGGTCATAGTACTGAACTAATTTATTTCATAACATGCAAGAGTAGCTATAAAAATGTTTTGTACCAAATTTAAGCTTGAAAAATTGAATAGGTACTGAGAAACTTAGTGCATTGAATTTAATGAAATTGTACAATTTGTATGAGAGGTGGTAGAAGGAGTGGAGGGTTTTTGGTGATTTTTGGACAAACAACTATAATCATAATTAAATTGATATATTTTAAATATTAGATCAGTAACGTTGTGGAATTGTGTCACATTGTATGGGAGGGGGTAGAAGGAGTGAAGCTAATCAGTTAAATTTTTCCCTATATTAATAATAATGCTAATTAAGGATTCTGTACAAAATTTTGGCGCGATGAAAGCTATACGTATTGAGAAAATTGGACTAGAGTATTTCATGAAAAAGTACTGTTTGTATTGGAGGTGGTGGAAGGAGTGGGGTGTTTTAAGTGATTTTTTGAAAAACAACTACAATCATTATTCAATTGATATATTTTAAATTTTAGATCTATGACTTTCACACTTTCCAAGAAAATCGAGTTTTTGTAAAGTCGTGGAATTGTGTTACATTGTATGGGAGGGGGTAGGAGGAGTGAAGCTAATCGGTTAATTTTTTCCCGATAATAATAATAATGCTAATTAAAGATTTAGTGCAGCATTTTAGCTCGATGAAAGTTACACGTACTGAGAAAATTGTTGTATAGTATTTCTTGAAAAAGTGCAGTTTGTATGGGAGGTGGTGGAAGGAGTGGGGAAATTTAAGAACCTTGTCTACGAAAAGATTGCATTTGTAATGGAAATAATATATTCTAAGTTTCAATTCAATCACTTTTATAGTTTCCAAGAAAATTTGATTAACATATATTTTTGAAAATGAGTCATTTTGTATGGGAGGGGGTAGAAGGCGTGAGGGGAGTGACATAAAACCAAAAGCAGATTACATCCCAGAGCATACCTAATAAACTGTGAAAGTTTCGTTACAATCGGTTCAGTCGTTTTTGCGTGAAAGCCGGACAGACAGACAGAGAAGAATTTCAAAAAGCGTCTTTCTGCTTAGTTATTGCTAAAATTAAGCAAAAAACTAACTTAGCCATTTTTAAACAAATAACAGACAGACACTACGATTATATTTATATAGATAGTCGGAACTTTCTGGTGACAATGTATATAACCTCCATGTCTACACTATTTATTAAAATAAAAACATCAGAGCTTTTCAAATAAAAACTGCGTTTTTTTCAAATTTCTAAGGTGGTGTTAATGGGTCATTTATAACGAAATATTTCATTTTCTTTTCAGAGAGGATAGCGAACAAAATACCGAAGATGCTTTCCGAGAAGTAATAGTTAGTTGCCGTTCACTATCAAATTACGAGCCATCAAATCTCAGGAGTGCAATCCCACAATGCCTGTCGGCTTTTATAGCTGCTTCTTTTCACATAGTTATAGGCATATCCTTGGCTTATTCGGCTATTTTAATTCCACAAGTTGAAGCTAAAGGAAGCGATTTAACACTGACAATAGCTCAGTCATCATGGATTGGTAAATTGAGATTTTAAATTTGAACATTTCGATTACGGATAATTTATTTCTGTCGAATTTTAGCATCTATTATTGTAATTGCTGTTCCTATTGGATGCCTGATTGCCGCATTCATGATGGAGTGGATAGGACGATTGAATACGATAAAAGCCGCCACGATACCATGTATTATTGGGTGGATAGCTATTGCTCTAGCACAGGATTTCTATTGCTTACTATTCGGAAGGATTCTTACCGGTTTGGGATGTGGTAACTGGAAATACGAGTGCTTTTCTTTCGAATGAAATAAATAGATTTTATTTTTCAGCGATTGGAACCAGTCCTGCCATTGTGTATATTACAGAAGTAGCACGACCTGACTTAAGAGGCTCATTAATTTCGACAGCACCAACAATTGCATCGTTTGGTAAGCGATCATATTTTGAAAATATTAGCTGAATATTCTGTTGTTCTGTTTTTTTTAATGCTTGAATAACTAATAATTTAATAAAACTTTCTTCCACTACAGGTATGATTATAGCTTATGCGAAAGGTGCATTTTTAAATTGGCGCTTAGTATCCTGGCTAAATATTATCTACACAATCTTACCAGTTATTGCTATTCAAATTTTCGTACCTGAATCTCCAGTATGGTTAGTCTCAAAAGGTCGTATGGAAGATGCGGCTCGATCTCTTAAATATTTATACAAAAATTATCCGCAGCCTGAACATACGGTAAGTTATCCAATACGATCCTGTGAATAATTCAAGTTTATTATTATATATCAGACGAAACCTGAGAAATGTGTATATTGGGTCTGCTCTAACATTTGTAATGATAACAAAAAGGCTCGTACAGAATACAGAGTAGAGAAATGTTTTTTTTTTACTATTCAACAACATGAAAGCCGAGTGTCCATCTGTCTACTAAATTACTCTCATAACGCTTCGATCTGATATTTTGATAATGGAAATTTTTAACAAGAAAGAAAATTGCAGTTTGTTAATGAGCTACATAACTTCTTTGCCATGTGAATTATACGAAATTTTGGTTAAAACTCTTTTTGTCCGGATATGTAGAAACTATCAATTAAAAAACAAAGAGAAGGGAAAAGTTTACTTTTTGTATGTTTGTAGCAGAACAGATTTTGATGCAATTTTCACTATTGCTGCAACTATGGATGTCATTTCATTATTAAATACCGCTATAATAGATATATCATATGTACATATATCAATCGCATCTAAAAAGCGTTGCATCGCTAGTTACTCTTGACTTGAATTCTACACTAACACAATGTCTGATCTATGAGCTTATCAGTATCATACCGTACTCGTCCCTTAAAACTCATAGCATGCTTGTGTAGGGGTAAGTTCGGCTTTTATTCAGCTAACAATTAAGGATTGGGAGAGGCAGTGAAATTTACCCACTGCGCTTAGGGACGAATTCTGATAAAGATCGATGAAACTGCTCCCAAAATTCACTCTATGGCTTCACCCGAAAACTTGAGTATCTTGAACTTATACTTATGTAGTTCTACAATCATCGATGTCGGAGTAATGGCGGGTCCTTGATTTGAATTAGAAGAAAATATACAGTTCAGCCTGGTTTGATGGTGATGTACCTTAGGCGCTGCTCGCATTTGAAAAATCATCGATAACTCTTGGCATTCGCGGCGACTGCATCAACATCCTTGGCCAAGTCTCTGCTCTTGATAGAGTCCGGAGCCTCGACATCATTATACGTCGTCTTCTACGCGCTACAGCCCAAATCGGACCTTGGCCTCCTGATATTGAGGTTCCTTAACATTTTTCATTATTTATTTTGGAAGTGTTGTTAGTCCTTCGCACAACCCTCTTTCTACGAATTTTTCATTTTCGTAGATTGAGATGACCAACTGGATCATGGGCTTATCACCCGTAATCTTAAAACCTAACTGATACGATAAACGGACACAGCGCCTCGGATACGGACTGATTCTACGGTAACGACTTTTGGCATTCGAAAACGGACTATGATTGGCTTCTGGAATGTTCGAGGGGAAGAGCTGGGGTTACTCGGTCCTTGCACCGCCAATCAGTGATCGACCGTGAAATGGAGCACTATGACATCCAAATCTTGGGCTTGAGCGAAGTCAGGTGGACATGATCAGGAGAAGAACAAACCCCTAGCGGAAACACTATTCTGTACATTGGCCCTGAAAGTGAAGCTAGAAATGGCGTGGCGTTCGTCCTTACACCGAGAGCGAGAAACAGTCTCATTAGCTGGGAACCAATCTCGGATAGGATTATCGTCATCAGGCTCAGGACCAATATCAGAAACGTCACAATTCGCAGTGCTACGCACCAACTAATACCGCAACATCTGGTGACAAAGAAGAGTTTTATAGCTAACTGAGTTCCACCTTCGAACGTGTTCCAAGAGGTGATATTATTATCATCTCAGGAGATATGAACGCCCAGGTTGGATCAGACAACACTGGACTAGAACACGTCATGGGGAGGCATGGTGACCCTTGGGTCGACGCGTCACGAACGTGGATTAAGAGACCCAAAAACGGCGAATTATTTGTGGAGTTTTGTAGTACTCGGCAAATGGTTATCGGAGGGACCATTTTTCCACACAACAGTCATCATAAAACATCTTGGGTTTCCCCTGATGATGTTACTCAGAACCAGATCGACCATTTGGCTATAAGTCGCCGATGGAGAAGATGTCTCCTCGATGTGCGACCGAAACGTGGAGCTGACGTGGGGAGCGATCACCACTTGATGGTTGCCTGCTTGAGATTATGTACAGCAGCTATCCGACGACCACAAATTCTTCAAATGAAGCGCAAGCTTAATGTGGATAAACTCAGAGATACCCACAAAAAACGCGAATACACCACCATTCTACGCGAAAAGTCATCCACATTGGGTGAATATGAAATGCGCACACTGGACGCCATTTGGGATGCAACCAGAAACACTTTTCTAACTAGTGCTGAAGAATCTGTGGGATATGTGCAAAGCGGTGAGAAACCCTGGATGTCGCAAGACACATGGGTCAAGGTTGGCAATCGGAAAAAAGCCAAATTGGCAATCATCTCTCAACCCGATGTCAACCAACGAACGCCCGACCTGAGGCAGAACTACCGCGATGCTCATATACAGCTTAAATAGGCTGTTAGACGCGACAAGAGAAAAGCCATTGAAGATCTGGCAAACAAGGCAGAATCTGCGGCTTACCTTGGGGATATGGGTTCACTATTCAAAATCATGAAACAGTTGACGAACAGGAATTTCAGCGCCAACCACCTGGTGAGAGATGTCAACGGAACTCTCCTTAATATGAGTGAACACCAGTTGCGGCGATGGTAAAAATATTACTCCATTTCTTGACCTCCCATCGTAAAAATATACCACTCCTTCTACCACCTCCTATACAAACTGCACAATTTCATTAAATCTAATACATTTTAATATATGAAGCTGTAATTTTGTATAAAGTATTTTTTTAGCTACTCTAGCATGATGTGATAAAAATAGTTTAATGTTTTCACTCCTTCTACCACTCCCCATACAAAATTCCTTAAAGTCACAAAGATTTCTATTTCATCTAGAATATCGTATGATACATAGTCTTGTTATGTTTTTAATTTATTTTCTATTTGCATATTTTTAGACACAAAGTCTCGCCGATATGCATTTGAACGCTCTTCAACGCGAACACGAAAGCAAATTGATCAATCGTATGAAAAATTCATCAAAAGCCGATTTCCAAATAGAGAAGAAAACTTCATGGAGAGATTCGAAATTCGGAGCGTTTTTCAAACCAACTGGATACAAACCACTTGCCATTCTATTTTGGTTGTTTTTGATTCAACAGTATAGTGGAATTTATATAACACTGTTTTACGCGGTCACATTCTTTCAGGTGAGTAGTACATTCAATAGTTGACTATGAATGATTGTAATTAAAAATAATCTGAACAATCAGTAATTATTAATATATCTTAATTGCAGGAAGTCGGAAGCGGTATCGATGCATTCACTGCCTCGATTTTTGTCGGTGTAGTTCGTTTCATTATGTCACTGGGTAATACGTGGCTATTGAAACGTTTCAAGCGACGTCATCTAATTATGTGCTCGTCACTGGGAATGGCTGCTTGTATGTTCGTTTCGGGAGCGTTTACTTTGTGGCTAAAACAAGGCGTCACAGATCTTTTTTGGGTACCAGTTGTTTGCTTATTACTTTACGTATGTGCTTCGATGATTGGCCTCCTCAGCATACCGTGGACCATGACAGCTGAACTTTTTCCGTCCGAAATTCGAGGAATTGGCCACTCGGTGGCATATTCGATGGCCAATGTACTTATGTTTGTAGCGATTCAAAGTTATCGGACATTATCTGATTTCTTAGGCGGAGCCTATGCTATTCAGTGGATGTTTGCAGTGGTTTCGGTAATAGGATTCTTCTTCGGATTGATCTTTCTGCCGGAAACGCATGGAAAGAAATTGTCCGAAATTGAAGCGTACTTTAGCGGGAAGAAGGACACTAAAAAGACGACGACGGGTCGAAAGACGACAACTGTTACGAACCGTAAGCCAAAACAAACTCTTGAGACTGTTAAGGAAGCCGAACGAATGATTAAAAATAAGGAAATTGTTTAAGTCTGATGATGGCTATTAAATACATTAAACTATGCCCTAAAATGTTAATCGATGAACACCACCACGAAAAATGGACAAAAGTACTTAAGAGGAAATGTATATTTTTTACAAATCAAAAAATTGAGAGGAAATTTTCGATACTGTAACCAACCCACAAATTTATAACACAAAACGACAAAAACTTTTTTTTTTCTTTACTAGCATTAGGATTAAATTATTTCAGACATTTTTGTCAAATATTTTTGTTTTTTAAATTTTAGTGATTTTTAATTTAACTATTTTCTGCAATATTGCTGGAAATTTTTAATAAATAAGAATAAAGACAGGTTTCAATTTTGAATTTAACAAAAAGAAAAAGGATTGTGATAAATGAGGAGAATTAATTTAATTTTTTTTATGACTTAAAATCTTTTTGTGTAATAATTTTAGATTTATATTTTTTTTTCTAGATGTAGATTTACAAAAAACGAAGTAATTATAATTTTAAAGAAGAACAAATTCCAATAATTTTACTTATAAGAAAAAATAAATTAATATAAATAAACTAAAAACATTAATTCTCTACTTAAAATAATGTTTAGTTCGTCCTTTTTATCTCTTATAAAAATAAAAAATAAACCAGCGATTTTTATCATGATAATTTTTTTTCTTTTTCGTATATTTAGATTTAGAAAATGGTTTTATTCTAATTGAATTCAAATATGAGTTTTATTAATTAAAAAGAATATAACTTAAATAATAAAAAAATAATTTTACTCGAAACTTGAACAAAAAAAATTGATGGTTTTTTTACATTGATTAATATTTCGATTGGAAAGCTTTTAAGGATTGAAATTTATATGGACAATATGATGAATAGTTTTGACCATGACCGAAGTTTTTAGGTAGTGATGTGGTTAACTATCCAATTGTTTTTACCCTCAAAGCCCCGGTATAGTCAGTTGGAATAACGGAGCAAGGAAATCAGTTTCAATCAAAAACAGTGTAGTTGATTGGTGAATAATTTATTATTAAGGTGTAAACAAAAAATATATTTTTATGCGCTGAGAGACTGGATGGTAAGATATATTATATCTTCTGTATCTCTAGAGTTTTGGCAGAATCTTCAATTAGTTTGATGTTCCATAATTACAGGTATTGTTCTCGCAAATCTACCATGTAAGTTGGAGCTGTCTGAAGTCTTATTTAATCCCTTCATTGATGTTGATGTGCACAAAGTGCATTAAAGTGAAATTCACGACCACATGGCTTTGCAAATTATCCCTGGAGTTCGACTTTAGGTTAATTAACCTTATAGTACAGAAGGTCCAAGTCCTATCTCAAAATTGCCAAGTTGTGGGCTTCGAAAGACCAAATTGTTCTGCTATTCGCTGCAGTTGCAATGTGGTGCGGTCACTTTGTAAAAGTGAATTGTGCAAATTCAATGTAGTTATAAATTATACGAATTTTCGTCTTTTAGTTCTAAACTTTGCTTCGAAAATGTCCATTGATAAAGAGTAAATGGATTTATTTATTTATTTCACTTTATTTATGGAAACACTTGAGAGTACCGCGACCTTTTTGGTCTATTGTGCGTTTATTGCCCCTTTAGCCTACCATAACTCAAGCTTTGGCTAATCTAAGTATATTTAAGGGAGCCGTGTTGGATAGTTCATCAGTTGTAGGGGTTTCCTTACAACTGACTAGAAGATTGAATCTTTTCCTTGGTACTGCCTCGCAGTGACATAGGACATGTTCTGTCGTTTCGCGTTTGCGGCAGATGTCGATTGCAGCGAGGCCCATATATTTGAGGTGGTGGTTTATTCCACTATGCCCCATCAATAGACCGATTAGAGTACTTACATATGTCACTTTTGCTGAATTTTAGAATACCCTCCTTTCCTCGACTTTGTTTTTTTTTTTGTGGTAGGATAAATTTCTTTGAGATTGATAAGCCTGAAAGTCTGTTCCAGTAAATTCTATGCTCTTGTTCAATCCACTCTCTATGTATAAGGTCTGGTCCAATAAAATTTGTTTCTGCGACATTTTTTGCGAGGCGGTCTGCCTCTTCATTTCCTTCAATCCCCGTCCTGGAACCCACATTAACGTTACTTTGTTCCTCCTTACCAGGATGATTAGGTTTTGAAGGCAGTCCCAAACAAGCCTCGATCCGTGTTTGTTGGATGCAAGAGCTTTGAGAACTGCTCGACTATCCGATAAGATATAAATAGATTTGTTGCGATGAGCTCTCCTAATATTCTCTTGGATACATAGCTCCATTGCAATAAGTTCGGCTTGGAAGATTGTGGCTTCCTTACGAAGAGGTCTTGAAACCGAGAAATTAGGACCTGTGACTCCGGCTCCAGTCGCCTCCGAGATGCGCGAGTCATCTGTGTATCAGAGGGTTGATCCCTCCGATAGCATGGATTGACAAGCCTTGAGTTCTCTGATTATTACTTTGAATGGGGTTTCAAAGTTGAATTTTGGGAAAAGAACCTCAATTCTCGGATTTTTCAGAATGTGAAGGTAACTTTTAAAATCTCCCGATTTGTAATTGTTATCCCTCTTTATGTGTAGCACCCCTTTTATTGCTCCCTTTTTTATTTGGAGATGTTTTGGAGGGATGTTCAGGAATATTTCCAGGTTTTCATTGCACTTGTTATACTAAGACATGGTAGTCTTTGATCTCTTGTAATATAAGCTGCGCTTTTTGTTGTAACATTTTAGTCCACCAGACTGTTGATCCGTATGTGGCTATTGATGGTTGTTCTGTAGCACCAGTAGATCATCTTGGGCTGTAAACCCCATTTTCTGCCAAATAGGCTTTTGCAGGCCCAAAACGCCTTTAATGCTTTGGCGTGAGGCCATTCTATATGTTTGTTCCAGTTGAGTTTGTTTGTTATCAAGTATCACACCTAAATATTTGACCTCATTTGAAAAGAGTATTGACGTTCCATTTATAGAAGGAGGTGTTATGTACATTTTCTTTCTTTCCTTAAATGCTACTATCTCAGTCTTACTTGGCTTGATGTTTAAGTTCTTGGACTGACACCATTTCATAATCACTTCCAAGGCAGATTGCAACCTTTCCGACAAAGTTACATCATATTTGTCTCTAATGATAAAAACAAGGTCATCGGCATATCCTATTACCTCATAGCCGTGTTCTGTTGGTCTAGGAGCTCATCTACTACGATTGACCAAAGAAGTGGAGATAGTAATCCTCCCGGGGACAGCCCCTGTAGGTCTGTGCAGTCAATGTGCTATCACCTAGATCCGCGGTTGTCAATTTATTGTGGCCGACTCAAGTCCTTTTTTCCTAGCTGCCGCTAATATGGCATCATGTGGAGTATTGTCGAAAGCTCCTTCAAT
This sequence comes from Chorisops tibialis, assembly GCA_963669355.1. NCBI lineage: Eukaryota > Metazoa > Arthropoda > Insecta > Diptera > Stratiomyidae > Chorisops > Chorisops tibialis. Next base: position 238,750,720 of record OY770262.1, read on the forward strand.
ATCTAGGAATGCACAAAGAGCAATTTCTTTGTAGTCTTTAGCCTTTTCTATTTGTCTAACTAGATCGTGAAGGGCTGATGTTGATTCTTATTAAGACATACTTTACTAGATCCTGTTCTTATGATGGACTAGTGGACGTTCATCATCTTGACGAAGAAGGAGGTGAGACTTATAGGCCGATATGACTTGGGCTGATCAATGGAACGATTCCCTGCCTTCGGTACAAATACTACCCTTGTTTTTCTCCAAATAATTGGGATATAGCCCCATGTAAAACTTGCTTTAAAGATCTTTGTCATTGTTGGCATTAAGATCTCTAACCCTTTCTGAAGTAAGGCAGGGAAAATTTTATCTATTCCGGCTGATTTGTAGAGCTTACGGGTACTGATTGCCCATCTTATCTTTTCCGGAGTGAAGATTTTACCAGCAATACTATTGCTGAATGGAGTTTGACGATAAATCCTTTCTTTTTCTGACTCTTCATTATTGTTAATTAGTTTGCAGCCTGGGAAGTGTGTTGCCAGTAACACTTCAAGTGTTTACATGCTGCTTTTTTGTTAAGGATCCATCTGATCTCTCTAAAAGTCCGATATCAGTCGTAGTTTTTTTATTTACAGAATGACCTGTGTTATAGGCAATTTCGGCCTTTATGTGCAAAACACAAACACAGTCATGGAGGGAAGGAATGGGATTGGGAAGGTTGGGGAAGGGGAGTGAGAACGACCGTAGCGAGTGGAAAAGCTGGTATATTGCACAGTTGTACTGGCTGCTTACTGACAAAAATTTGCAGATGTTATGGGGGACTGAATGATAGAAAGCGAACAGAAACCATCTATTGAGTATCTAGGCCTTCTTGAAGTGGAACTGTTTCACTTTTACAACGTTTCCCCATTTTATTGCGAATAATTTTTTATCACCAGTGGCAGCCGAAAAATTTGCGCTTAAGAAAATCCCGTCTGGAGTGGGAATCGAACCCACGACCTATTGACTGAGAAGCAAGCACGCTACCCACTGCGCCACGGAAGCCTTTTGCTAACACCTTTTGGAGAGACCGTTGGAAGATCATCTCTTCACAAAATCTTCTCCATGACTCTCTTTTTGACTTCTTTAGGAGTTTATTGTATTCAGTAATGGAGTTTTTGTATTCGTCCCAGTTACCAAAGGTTTTTGCTCTATTGAACAATTTTTAGTTTCTCTCCATTTTGCCGCTAGTTCCGCATTCCACCAAGGTGCTTGTTTAAGCCTTATCTTGTGTTGAACGGGACAGCTTTGATCGTATGCATATATTACATTGTCAAAGAGTTTGTTCGCTATATCATCAATGCAGTCTGGGCTGCTTATTGATTTTTCTGCGCTTCCTGAAAGTAATGCTTCTTTGGATACGTGCAAATTGTCACACTTGTCAGGTAGGCAGGGGCTTGTTATGGTAAGATCAAGTACTTCCTGCCTGGCACTATTCATGAATGGTCGGGTGCTGCCTTTATTTATTATGTCAAGATTATTTGCAGTAAGATAATCCAAAAGTGACTCATCTCTTTTTTTATGCAGGGTGTTTGGTACTCCGTGCATAGCCTTGTAAGGGGTTATTCCTGGATATATTTTGAGCAAAAAATTGTTCTACGGAGCTGGTCAATTTTCAATATCCACGGAGGTACAGGGTGATCAAGAAAAGTCCTTCGGACCTGTACCCTCACTCACTCAAAACGCTATATCTTGAAAACTAATAATCACAATTCAAAGTGTTATAGCTTGTTTTTTAGGGAATCAAATTACCTTTCATTTGCTGTAATAGTCCGCATTGTAACTGTATCCAATTCTGAGATATTTGCTTCAGAACACAAATTTTTGACACTTTGACCCTCAAAATTCTAGGATCAATGTAGTTTTTCTCTAAAAAACCCATTATAAAAATGTCATTTTAATGTTGTTTTCTTATGTGCCATATTATTGCCTACAAAAGATGCATACACTTGCATTGCATAAGTTTTATAGTTTAGAAGAAATTATCATTCCAATAATGTAGCACTTTTGTCAAAAAAGCAAGAATAGGTTGATCAACACTCTCCGCTCGAACTAAAAGAACTTAAGAATGGTTTTTATGGTTTATTTCAATTTTTCTTAATTACAATAAATGTTCAAAATGGCTCTCTTCATTTTGAATGCACGCTAAAGCTCGTTTTGCCAGTGTTCTCTTTGTGTTCATACTCCTCAACTGCTGCCTTACTTCTGTTGCTGCCGCATCGATTCTGGTGTTTAGATCCTGCAACGTTACTACTTCCGTTGCGTAGACAAGGTCCTTCATCCGTCCCCATACAAAGAAATCCATAATAGTTAAATCAGGAGATCTTGCAGGCCAGTGTATCGGTCCATTTCTACCGATCCAGCGATTGCTATAATTGGAATTTAACCAATCTCTGATTTGTCGGCCGTAATGAGCTGGAGCACCATCGTGTTGGTAAAACATGGAAGCCAATCGTTGCAGTGGCACATCATCCAATAACTCTTGTAGATCATTTGTCAAAAACTGCAAGTAATTGGAACTATTTAGGGTAGGCGGAAGCCTAATAGGGCCAATAAAATCGTTGCCAATCACACCTGCCCATAAATTGACACTGAATCTGTGCTGAAATGATGCCTCTCTTCTTGTATGTGGATTGCTCTCAGCCCATGTGTGTAAGTTGTGGAAGTTTGTGATACCGTCCCTGGTGAATTGGGACTCATCAGTCCAAAGAATGTTGTTCATAAAATTCTCGTCACTTAGTTGTCGTTCAAGGAGCCAATTGCAAAACTCCATCCTTTTGGGCAAATCAAAGGGTACCAGCTCCTGCACTGGTGTGTGGTGGTAGGAATGCAACCGCTCTGCTTTGAGGACACTCCAAACTTTCCACGTAGAGACGTTTAACTGCAATGCCAAGCGTCGGACAGCGTCGTTGCGTTGAAACTCATTTTAATTTAATTCATTTCCTCGATAATTTAAATACTACTTAAAGGACATTCATCGATAATTTAAATAGTAATTAAAGGACACAAAGAATATTTTAGCTTAACAACATTTCAGGTAGTTTTTTTAGAACGAGGGTTGGTTTATGGCATATTTTATTTTTAAGCCATATGTATTTTCGCTTATTACCTGGAAAACGGGAAAACCTAAGTCATAAGTATGTATGCATCTTTTGTAGGCAATAATATGGCACATAAAACAACAACATTAAAATGACATTTTTCTAATGCGTTTTTTTGAGAAAAACTACATTGATCACAGAATTTTGAGGGTCAAAGTATCAAAAATTTGTGGTCTGAAGCAAATACCTCAGAATTGGGTACAGGTACAATACGGACTATTACACCAAATGAAAGGTAATTTGATTCCCTAAAAAACAAGCTATAACAGTTTGAAATGCGATTATTAGTTTTCAAGATATATCGTTTTGAATGAGTGAGGGTACAGGTCCGAAACACTTTTCTTGGTCACCCTGTATCTCCGCGGATATTGAAAATGGACCATCTCCGTAGAACAATTTTTTGCTCAAAATATATCCAGGAATAACCCCTTACAAGGTTATGCACGGAGTACCAAACACCCTGTATATGTACAGCGTGGGCCCGAATAACTGTCGCACTTTTTGCAAGCACCGTTATTCGTATGTAAACAAGCAGATTCTTGTCGCCTTTGCATGTTTTGTTTCTTTGTTTTGTTGTGAAATTAACTGAGTATAGTTTTGACATGGCCAGTAACAATTGAAATTCTGTGAAAGATGGAAGCAAAAAGAGAGTAAGTGCAAAATTACACATACAAGGTAAAGAGACAGGCGAGATAGTTAAGTTGCTAAAAGACATAGGTGTAAACCGTAGATTTGTTCAACGCACTGTGGCTCGATTTAAGACAGCTGGAAGTGTTAAAATAGCCAAAAAACCAGGACGAAAAGGAACAGTAAGAATAACTGCAGTGAAGAATGTGCGTGAAAGAAACTGCGCAAGATCAGCTCGAAATCTAGCCAAAGAGCTGAATGTCAGCCGTAAAACCATTCGAAATGTTTTAAAAGAGGACTTGGGACAAAAGCCTTAGAAAAAAAGAGGGTTCATGGTCTTACGGAGCGTCAGAAAAAAATGCGACAGGAAAGAAGTGGTTTGTTATAATATAATAAATAAAATTGCTGTTGAGAGATGTCAAAACACAACGTCTGTCATGGTGTTGGGGCCATATTAACAAAAGGCAAGCTTCCCCTCCTTTTTATTGATAAAGGTGTCAACATCAATGCACAATACTATTTGGATGAAGTGCTTGCCAATCATTGTTACCCTCATGCATCTGAGCACTTCGGCAACGAGCCATATTGTTTTGAACAAGACTCTGCTCCGGCTCATAAAGCAAAAATTGTTCAGCGCTGGTGCAGGGATAATTTTCCATGCTTCATTGCGATTAATGAATGGTCTCCATCGTCCCCGGATCTAAATCCATTGGACTTCTGTATATGGGGATACATGCTTGACAAATTAAGAAATATAAAAAACATGAAATTGGACCAATTCAAGCGCCTTTTAACAAAAATTTGGAATAAAATTCCAGACGAAGTGGTCCGTGCCACCTGCAATAATTTTCAAAAACGTTTGAAGCTGGTAAAAAAATTTAAAGGTGAAAGATTTGAACTTAAGCACACATAATGTAAGCCAACAGTCTATATAATAAATAAATTTGTTTTGTTGCTCAAGATATCCATTTTTATTTTTTTTCTACAAAAAAATAAAGTGCCACAGTTTTTGGGCTTACCCTGTATTACTACTTCCCCAAATTGTGTGGTGTGCATTAGCGTCGCAGCCCAGGATGACTGGTATGTTGTGGATCTTACTATATGGCATTAGCTCCTTGACGCCTTGAGGTGGAGCATCTATTTCCTCACCAGAAAGTATGAGTATCGTCTTTTTGACCCCTCCTGCTTTTGGAATTTTTATTTGGGCCGCTACTAAATCTGTTCTAATGAAAATAGGAATATTTAGATATTTAATTTCAGATGACACGAGTAGTACAACTTTTGGTCTATAGCTTCTTTTGTCATATATCAATTTACCCATTTTTTAAGGATTTTCAATAATTTTACCCAGGGCAACATGGAATTCCTCCTTTGCAAATCTCCACGTCAGTACGTCCATGGCCGCTGCTGCACGATGGAGGTTCGCCTGAATATCTTTTAAGTTACACAGGCGTTTGGCTATTTTCGGTTGATTGCGGCTCGCCGCTTCTAATCTCCTTGGCTTTAGAGCGTAGAGTCACACTCTTTGAACTAGACTCGGTGCCCCTTCTGTTTAAGCTCCTCCAACGATTGGCCGTCGATGGAGAAGGTTATTATGGTGTTTGTATCCTCTTTCCTTTTACTGACGACTTTCCAGTTTGAGGTGCACAAACCATCGTTTTGAGCATCAATGAGGGTGGTAATTTCCTTTGTCGAGCCTTCTACGTGTGGGAAATTTTTGCATATTTTATTTGCAAATCGTCTAAGATCATTACATTTGTCCTGTTTGACTCGTGTCGGCCGTTCTATTAATATTTTGTAAGCTTTAGTTTTTCGTTCTAAGACATCTCGGCATTCGTTGTCGAACCAATCATTTCTTTTGGGCCGGGGTTGTTGTCCTATCACCTCCTCTGCGACAGATGTAATGCCATCTTTGATATTTTGCCACATTTCTTCTATTGGCATTGTTGTTCAGTATTGGCGCGAAGTGCCTCTCTACGTACGACGAAAAAGACATGCAGGCGAAAACAAAGGGAGGAACATAATGGCAAGATATAAAAAATGGACTACGATATGAGACAAAATAAAACGCGGGACTCATACGCAATAGTAAAAGACATAAAAAAGGGATATAAGCCAAAAACCAGTCTCTGTAAAGACGCAGAGGGTAAAATGATCAGCGACACACAGCGACAGATGGGCTTCATACTTTGAACGTCTTCTCAATCCCACCCTATTAGCACCGATCATGACAGACAACATCTCAATTGGGACCTCAAATGATGAAGAAGAACTATCATCGACACTACCAATGCTTGCTGAAATCGGAGCAGCGTTATGTGACCAAAAACTAAATAAAGCTCCGGAAATTGACGAAATACCAGTTGAGCTTCTGAAAAACAATGAAAACTGTGTCGTTGAAATATTGCACAACATGATATGCAAAATTTGGACAGAGGAAATCATACCCGACGATTGGCGAATAAGTATCATATGTCCAATTTACAAGAATGGAGACAAACTCTACTGTGAGAATTACAGAGGAACATGATTGTTATGTACGTCCTACAAAAATAATAGAATGTCGTCTTAAGCCCTATACTAATGAAATAATTGGCGAATACCAAGATGGATTCTGAGCCGGATGATCTACAACAGACGAGATATTCTCGGTGAAACAGGTGCTTGAGAAATGTTGGGAATATAACACAGACGTGCACCAAATTTTTGTATTTTTTGATTTAAAACAAGCATACGACAGTATCGACAGCAGTGCACTGTACCAAATCATGCTTAACTTTGGAATTCCCCCAAAATTAGTCCGACTAACAAGACTCACAATAACGAACACTGAATCCCAAGTGAGAATACAAACCGATTCCACAACCAGCTTTCGAACGGACTGTGGTTTATACCAGGGAGACGGTCTAGCCCCATGCTTTTCAACCTGGCACTAGAGTATGTCGTCCGAAAAATCCCAGTCGACACCATCGGGACACTACTATTCAAGTCCACCCAACTAGTAGCATACGCTGATGACATTAACATCCTAGCAAGATCCTTCCCTAGTGCTAAGGAGGTATTTGTCAATCTTGACTCCGCCGTAAAAGAAGTCGGATTGCGCATTAATGAAAGCAAAACAAAAGTAATGACGCAAACAAGAAGGAGAACGCCTATCAGACAAAACATAAGAATTGCGGAATATAATTTGGAGAGTGTGAACAATTTCATATATCTTGGGGCTAATCTAACAAAAGACGGTAATGAAACAGACGAAATCAGACGACGGATAATACTTGCGAATAAGACGTATTATTCGGTACTTCCAATAATGAAATCCAAGAAAGTGCACAGGAACAATAAGCTGCGGATCTATAAAACTATTATACACTATGCTTTGTTATGGCAGCAAGTCATGGACATTAACACGAACTTCCGAAAAAGCAGTTAACGCATTTGAAAGAAAGGTCCTCCGAAGAATTTTGGAACCTGTGAAGGAAGAAACGGAAAGGCGAATAAGATACAATCATGAGTTATATCAACTCTACTACGAGCTAGAAGTTCCAGCGTTCATCAAGCTACGCAAACTTCAGTGGGCTGGCCATGTAGAGCGGATGGAAGGCAGAAGTATCCCAAATTTACTCTTTAACCGGTCAGAAGGCAAACCACGCAAGCGGTGGGAAGACTCGGTTGAGGAAGACAGCAAAGCCATCTTAAAAATTAGCAGCTGGAGGACCCGGTCGTTGGATCGAGACGATTGAAGGCGACGACTTCAGAAGGCCAGGGCCCTATTTGGGCTGTCGCGCCATTGATGATGAAATTCTCTGAAATTGTTAGCTTCAAGCCATACGCTACGGTTAGAATTTCTTCTGTTCAGTGAAATAATTTTCACTCCGTGTCACGCGTTACGGTAACGGTATTTTATTCACATAGGCTAAATATTAAATTCCGAACGAGCCTCAATATACTTTCCGGCTTCGCCATCCATGCTGAAAATGCTTCCCAGATAACAAAAATATTGCACATCTTCCACATCTTGTCCGTTAAGATTAAACGGTGTACTTGTGTTCCCAACCCATGTGCATGCACTTGGCCCTATGAACATTTTTTTCCGGTCCCTCCTCTTTTCATTTACCTAGAATGCAACTACAACAGGGTTGGTGATAATATGCGGCCCTGCCTGATACCCGTTCGCACAGGATAGCTCTAGGCCAACTCTCCTCTATATTTTTTTTTTTTTTACAGAATGACCTGTGTTATAGGCAATTTCGGCCTTTATGTGCATGCACAAACAGTCATGGAGGGAAGGAATGTGATTGGGAAGGTTGGGAAAGGGGAGTGAAAACGACCGTAGCGAGTGGAGAAGCTGGTATATTGCTCAGTTGTACTGGCTGTTTACTGACAAATATTTGCAGATGTTATGGGGGATTGAATGATAGAAAGCGAACAGAAACCATCTACTGAGTATCTAGGCCTTCTTGAAGTGGAACTGTTTCACTTTTACACCGTTTCCCCATTTTATTGCGAATAAGTTTTTATCACCAGTAGCAACTGAAAAATTTGCGCTTAAAAAAATCCCGTCTGGAGTGGGAATTAAACCCACGACTTATTGACTGAGAAGCAAGCACGCTGTCCACTACGCCACGGAAGCCTTTAAGTTAACGACATCAAAGGTCATCAACCAGCACAACGACCTGAATTACCATCGTATGATCAAACTGCTGATCAAACTGCTGACCAAACACCTGTCGCTAAAATTCACCAGACAGGTCAACATTCGAATAAGTTGCAATATTGCAAATAATGAAAATCAGCAATAATCGTTAAAGGTATTTTTAAGTTAATTATTAATCAGTCTAAATTTGTAATCCGACGAAGAAAGTTAAAATAAAAATATATTTTTTTTAATAAAAATAGATAATTTCTTTTAACTGGCGCCCGAGCAGGGACCGTGCTAGCAGCATCGTTAAAACGTGGAAGTTGTAATTACGCGACAATCAAGCGTCAATTATACGCAAGATTTTTCTTTCGGTGTCTCTTTGTTGTTATTCGATATCACGGGAAATTTAAAATACGCGAAAACCAAGCGTCAACCCGCAGTGATTAAAATTAACACGATTCGAGGATTCCAGAGGATTTTTGCGAGTGCTTAACCATACCACTATTTCCAACGGTGTTTATGTAAAGGAAAAGAGGCCCCCCAGTAGTTTCCGAGACAAACAGGAGTCAGCAACCAACAGGACGATTGACAGCCACCTCTACTTGCAGCAGCGGTCCCGACACCCTGAACATCCCAGGATACAACATTTAGAGAAATATGACAGTAATATCAGGAATATTTTTTATGTAAGTCCAGATAAATTATTACTATAAATTATCACAATATCTAGAATCGAAAAATTATTATTTGTGAAATACACTTATTTTTATTCGTTGCGAAAAAAAAAAATAAATAAAATTTTTATTGTGAATTCAAAAGTGCTAAAAAGTGTAAAACAAGTGTAAACAGTGAATTGCGTAGAATATTTTTTTTTCTTTTCAAATCAACATTGGTATATTGTTTATATCATCTCAATCGAATTAAATTTCGTTAATTCAGTTGCTTCTGTGCAAAATTCGATTCTCAAAATAATTGTCAAATAATTGAAGCTGAAGCGACACACTTATTCCTTTAATTCGCGAATTACACTATAATCCGTTAATTATTGCTTGAAGTAGTTGTTTAATTCGGTCAAAATGTCCAATCCAAATAATCTGATTCGCCCGGCTCGACTAGGAAGAATTGAAGACGGTGAGATTCCTCCTCCGCCTGCGATTAATGCAGTTATCAATGAGGACATGATCAGAGAAATTACTCGTCTAGTGACCGAAACTCTACAAGTACAGGGAAGACAAATTTTTAATTCACCAATGAACCCAGCTTCGGATATCAATAATGATGTTGATATTCCAATTAATGCAGATGGGATCGGAAATTTGTCTGATATGGACAAAATACCCGACGTAGTGAAAAGTTTGAGGGAATTCTCTGGCCGCCCAGGTGAATTCAGTTCGTGGAAGAAGAGCGTCGAAAGGATACTCAGAATTTACGAACACCTCAGAGGGTCTCCCAAGTACTACGGAATACTCTCAGTAATAAGAAACAAAATCATAGGACAGGCTGACATAGCCCTAGAATCCTATAACACGCCCCTTAATTGGGAAAAAATCGCCAAATGCCTAACCCTCCATTATGCTGACAAGAGAGACCTCGGTACACTCGAATACCAAATGACGACTTTGATACAAGGTCCCAAAAGTATTCACGAATTTTACCAAGAGGTCTATCATCACTTGTCACTAATCCTAAACAAATTATCGTGCATGAACATGGGCCAGGAGTCATTGAACAATATGACATAGTGCTATAGAGACAAGGCGCTGGATACCTTTGTTAGAGGTCTAAAAGGAGATCTGCCCAGGCTTCTCAGCATTCGAGAACCGGCAGACTTGCCACAAGCCTTGCATCTTTGCTTAAAGCTACAGAACGTCGATTATCGCGTTCAACATGCGAATGGCTCCCGAAATCTTGGTCATAAATCTCATCTTCACATTCCTCCCCCAATTCCACCGAAAAGAAATAACCCAGCACATTCTAGACCAGCACCGATTCCGGCACCGAGACAGCAGTTTTATTCTGAATTGCTCCATAATCCTCGTGCAGCTCAACCACCACAATTTCATAGACAAAACCACTATCAACACCAAAATTATCGTCCACCCCAGTTCCAAAACTCCACTTCTCCTAAACCACAAGTGGAACCGATGGAAGTTGACCAATCGATCAGGTCTCGCAATGTTAGCTACATGAATAGACCACAAAATCAAAAATTTCCAACTAAACGCCACACACAGTCTCATCAAATTCATCAGCCCAATAAAATGCAACGTGTATTTCACACCGAACAGTACCGCGAAGATGACGAGATGTTCCAAGAATACAACGAGGACTCTTTGCAAGGATACAACGACGATATCAACAATGACAGCCAAAAACAAGATCAGTCAGATGAAGGCAATGAAAATTTCGAGCAACCTGAACAGCTAGAGGACATTTATTTTTTAGATTAAGTCGCTCTTCGCTACCATACCTCGAACATGTTGCGAAGAGCGGAGAAGTATTAAAATTCTTAATAGACACAGGATCTAATAAAAATTACATCCAACCCCGCCTAATAAGAAACCCGATACCTAATGAAGACACATTCTATGCCAATTCCGTTAGTGGATCTACAAAAATAACACATCATGCATTCGTTAGTTTGTTCGGTAACAAAGCCGAGAAACTTAAATTTTTTATCCTACCCACTCTTATAAAATTTGCAGGTATCATAGGTAATGACACCCTGAAAGACATGAAAGCAATTATTCACACCAACGAGAATTTCATGACCATCAAGCACGGTATTCAAATCCCCCTGAAGCAACTCGCTTCACAATCTGTAAATCATTTAAACATTAGGACATCCCACATGAACCTAAATCAAATACAACAATTAAAGTCAATCGCGAATAAATGCCCAAACCTACTTTCTGACCCAAACGAAAAACTAACTTACACCACCACTGTTAAAGGAGAGATAAGGACCACCAGCAATGACCCCGTCTACTCCAAATCCTACCCTTATCCGATGGCACTCAAAGAAGAAGTTGAAAAAGAAATTAACAAATTACTGGAGGACGGGATTATAAGACCATCGAAATCCCCATACAACTCCCCTGTTTGGATTGTCCCAAAAAAAGCTGATGCGTCTGGCGAGAAAAAGTTCCGAATGGTGATCGATTATAGGAAGTTGAACTCAATCTCTATCTCCGACAGATACCCCATTCCGGAAATTAACGAAGTTCTTGCGAATCTAGGACGGAACAAACTATTCAGCATTATTGATTTGAAGAGTGGATTTCATCAAGTCCCACTTAAAGAACGTGACATAGAGAAGACTGCGTTTTCAGTCAACAATGGAAAATTCGAATTTCTACGTCTACCCTTTGGGTTGAAAAATGCTCCATCCATATTTCAAAGAGCTTTAGACGACATTCTCAGAGAACACATCGGAAAACGCTGCTACGTTTACATTGATGACATTATCATCTTTGGAAGAAATGAAGCAGAACATTTCAAAAACCTTGAATTAGTGTTTCAAACGCTTGAAAAAGCGAATATGAAAATTCAGCTCGATAAGTGCGAGTTCTTGCAGGAAGAAATTGAATTTTTAGGTTATGTTGTCAGTACTAACGGAACGAAAACAAATCCAAAAAAAGTTCAAGCAATCTCGAATTTCCCACCTCCCAAAACCCTTAAAGACCTACGATCCTTTCTCGGTATGTCAGGTTATTATCGCCGCTTTATTCAGGACTACGCCAAACTAGCAAAACCCCTGACATCCCTTTTAAGAGGGGAAGATGGACGAGTGTCCAAAAACCTCTCCAAAAATAAACTTATTTGCTTAGACAAGGAAGCCATGAATTCATTCAACAAACTACGGTATGCGCTTTTATCTGAGGAAGTTATTTTATCACACCCAGATTTTGAAAAAGAGTTTGAATTAACCACTGATGCTTCTGACTATGCTATTGGAGCTGTGCTTTCACAAGATCTCAAACCAATATCTTTCCTTTCAAGAACTTTAACAAAAACTGAAAAGAACTATGCTACTAACGAAAAAGAAATGCTCTCTGAACTCCCTAAGAAATTTTCTATACGGATCACGCAAAGTAAAAATTTATACAGATCATCAACCTCTAACATATGCACTGAGCAACAAAAATACCAATAGTAAAATGAAACGTTGGAAAGCGATTCTCGAGGAGTACAATTATGAGCTAAAGTATAAGCCAGGAAAAGCAAATGTAGTTGCTGACTCTCTATCACGACCACCCAAAATCGGTGAAATTAATTCATTGACATCCACCCAGCACAGTGACAATAGTTCCTCACATAACTTGATCCCTATTGTTGAAACTCCTCTTAATGCTTTTCGGAATCAAATAATTTTAAAAATTGGCAATGGAAATAGCTACGAACTTTTTCTTCCAGTCGAAAATTATAAGAGACACATTCATTTTAAAGAAAATTACACCGAAATTGACATCATAAATATTTTTAAAAGACACCTAAACCCCAATACAATTAATGGACTTTCGGCCAACGAAGAAACTATGGGAAAAATACAAAATATCTATCCTCATCATTTCAGGGACTACAAAATCAGATTTGCTCGAAAAATAGTTGAGGATATTCCTAGTGAAACCGAACAAGAAGAAAAAATTCTTCAGATAAACCGACGTGCCCATCGTAATGCCGAAGAAAATAGAATACAACTTTTGGACAATTTCTATTTTCCAAGAATGTCTGCAAAAATCAGAAAACTAGTTAATCGCTGTACAATCTGTAAGGAAAACAAATATGATCGTCATCTCAATAAACCCTTTCTTAAACCTACTCCAATCCCAAATTATCCAGGACACACTATCCACATTGACATATTCTCGACTGAAAAAAATCTTGTTTTAACTGCTATAGACAAATTGACGAAATTTGCCCAAGCTAAGATAATTCCGTCGAAATCCATTGAAGATATTAAACGACCTCTAAGAGACATCTTATTCTTTTTCTGCGTACCTGAGTACGTTGTTGTCGACAACGAAGGAGCTCTTAGGTCAGCGTCACTTACATCCATGATGGAGGATGAACTCCAAATTAAAATTTTCAAAACTCCTCCATACAAAAGTGAAGTGAACGGTCAGGTGGAACGTTTTCACTCTACTTTGACCGAGATCATGAGATGTCTAAAGAAACAGGAGCCTTCACGATCTTTCGAGGAACTTCTTGAACGAACTCTCAATGAATACAATTTCACTGTCCACTCTACCACAGGCAAGAAACCAGTTGAATTATTTTTGGGACGAACTCCCAGAATTAATCCTGAAGATTTCGAAAAAACGCGATTGTTAAATATTGAGAAACTAAAAAATTAACAACAGAAAGATATCAGAAACCACAACAAGAAGCGAAAGCCTATAAAGAACTACGAAATAGGTCAAGTTATTTATGTCAAGCAAAATAAAAGAATAGGTTCTAAGCTAACGCCAAGGTATAAGCAAGAAGTAGTAAAAGAAAACAAGAATTCCACAGTTGTAACCCAATCAGGAAAAACCGTTCATAAAAGTAATATTAGAAATTGATAAAATACTCTCGATTCTCAATTTCAGGCAACTTCTCTTCTTCGCAAATGCAAACATACAAATTTTGGACTTTTCTAATTCGCAAATCATTTCCTTACATACTGGACAAGCAAAGCTTCAAAACGGAAATTTCAGGCTGATTCATATTATAGATTTAAATCAACATGAAAAATTCTTATACGATATAAACTCCATTCTTAACCTCGAAACAATCCAACACCACACAATCTATCCATTGCTCATTCATGAGTTGCACCAGATTCAGGACCTTCTCCGGAATCTCAAATCACATAAGTCAAAACGTTCTCTTAACTTCATAGGTAGTGCGTGGAAATGGATAGCTGGTAATCCCGACCACGATGATTTTGTCACAATCAAGCAAAAACTAACAGATGTTTTAGTAAATAATAATAAACAATTTGTAATAAATAAATTATACAACGAGAGAATGAACAATATTACCAAGATACAAAATGAAATACAAAAACTATTAAAAGAAGACAATAAAGTAAATTTCGAAGTAATATCTAATGTCCAATATAAAATTAAGCTCGTGAAAGAGGAACTACAAAATATTAATTATGCAATTCATTGGGCCAAGTTAGGCATAATAAACTCAGTTATATTGTCAAAAGATGAAATTAATATTGCTACAAATATTCTACTTACTTACTTACTTACGATGGCGCTACAGCCCAAATCGGACTTTGGCCTCCTGAATGCTTTGCCTCCATCCATCTCGGTTCAGTGACCGCGTCCTCCAGTTTGAAAATCTTAGCAGTGATTTGCTGTCTGCGTCAATCGAATCCTCCCAGCGCTTTCGTGGTTTTCCGACCGGTCTTTGTCCGTTGACTTTCCCTTTTAGTGTGCGTTTGGGAATCCTTCCGTCATCCATCCGCTCCACATGACCAGCCCATTGTAATTTTTTAAATTTTATGAGAGTTGACACTTCTGGATTGTCGAAGATGGCATACAATTCTCTATTGTATCGTATTCTCCAGATCGAGTCTTCCCTCACAGGTCCGAGGATTCTTCTGAGGACCTTCCTTTCAAAGGCGTTAAGTCGTTTTTCGGACGCCTGAGTTAATGTCCACGTTTCGCTGCCATAGCATAGCACAGGTCTTATGATTGTTTTGTATAGCTTAAGTTTTGTTTTCCTGTGCACGTTCTTGTTTTTGATTATTGGAAGTACCGAATAATACGTCTTGTTTGCCATCATTATCCTTCTTTTAATTTCGATGGGTTCGCTTCCATCCTTCGATAGATTTGCCCCTAGATATATGAAGCTGTCTACGTTTTCTAGGTTATAGTCTCCTACTGTAATATTTTGTCTGATTGGCGTCTTTTTCCTAGTTTGCGTCATAATTTTTGTTTTGTTTTCATTAATGCGTAGTCCAACTTCCCTTGCTACCGAGTCAAGGTTTACAAATACTTCCTTAGCACTCTCCAGAGATCTTGCAAGGATATCTATGTCGTCGGCATATGCTACGAGTTGTGTGGATTTGAAGCATAGTGTTCCCTTGGTGTCAACGGGAAGTTTCCGAACAACATATTCGAGTGTTAAGTTGAAAAGCATTGGTGCGAGGCCGTCACCTTGTTTAAGGCCGTTGTCTGTTTTAAAACTGGAAGTCAGATCGTTTTCTACTCTGACTTGTGACAAAGACTCAGTCATTGTCATTCTTGTCAGTCGAACCAGTTTCGGTGGGACTCCAAACTCCAACATGATTTTATACAGTACGCGCCTGTCGATACTGTCGTATGCTTGTTTGAAGTCAACAAATATCTGGTGCACATCAATATTATATTCCCAGCACTTTTCCAGCACCTGTTTAACTGAGAATATCTGGTCCGTGGTTGAGCGTCCAGCTCTAAATCCGCCTTGGTATTCACCAATTACTTTATCAGCATAGGGCTTAATTCTCTTTTCTAGAATTTTCGTCAAAATCTTATAAGACGTACACAACAGAGATATTCCTCGGTAGTTTTCGCAGCAGAGTTTGTCACCTTTTTTATAAATTGGACATATGATGCTCTTGCGCCAATCTTCAGGAAGTATTTCCTGCGTCCATATGTCCGCGACTAATCTATGTAGGAGATGCGCTATGCAGGTGTCGCCGCCTTTCAGAAGTTCAGCTGGGATTTGATCAGTGCCCGGCGCTTTGTTGTTTGGGTGGTTCCTTACTTTACTTCTTCGAGTGTGGGAGGACTCAAAGCGGATCCTTCATCAGCTTTTACATCAGTTATACCTGCTATTGTATCTGCTGCTGCTGTTCGTGTAGGTGATGGGCTCGGGTTAAGAAGGTGTTCAAAATATTGTGCCCATCTTAGTTTTATATCTTCCGCGTTACTTATAATGTTCCCTTCCGCATCCTTGCATAGGGTCGTTTTCGGTTTGTAACCTTCTTTCATCCTTTTGACAAGGGAATACGCGGCTCTTGTGTTGTGTAATTTAAATTGTTCGTCCATGTTTTTAATTTCGTCATTATTGTACTTCCGTTTTTTTTGTCTGCATATTTTGTTTGCAAATCGTCTAAGATCCTTGTACTTGTCTTGTTTGGCTCGTGTCGGCCGTTCCGTTAATATTTTGTAAGCTTCATTTTTTCGTTCTAAGGCATCTTGGCATTCTTTGTCGAACCAATCATTTCTTTTGCGCCGGGGTTGTTGTCCTATCACCTCCTCTGCGACAGATGTAATGCCATCTTTGATTTTTTGCCACATTTCTTCTATAGGCATGCTGACAGTGGTATTCAGCATTGTCGCGAAGTGCCTCTCCAAGGCTAACGCATATTTCGCAACTATTTTCTCGTTTTTGAGTTTCCCTATGTCGAATTTAGGAACCGGTTGTATTTTTGAGTGTCCTCGGTTTGCGATTCGACATCGAAACTTGGTCTTTACCAAATAGTGGTCTGTGTCGCAATTAGCCCCTCGACATGTACGCACGTCGAGAATGCAGGAGGCCGTCCTTTTCTCTATTAGAACATGGTCTATTTGATTGAATGTTCTTCCGTCGGGTGAAGCCCACGTTCTCTTATGAATGTCACGATGCGGGAAGCATGTCGAGCTTACAATAAGGTTTTTGCTGCTGGCGAAATCAGTCAGCCTCTGGCCGTTGTCGTTACTAATATCATGGAGACTATGCCTTCCAATTGTCCCTATGTATGCTTCTTCTTTGCCCACTTTCGCGTTAAAGTCACCTAATACTATTTTAATATCATTCGACGGAAGGGAGTCGAATGTTGATTCTAAGGTGCTGTAGAAATCGTCTTTAACTTCGTCGTCTTTGTCTTCCGTTGGGGCGTGGACATTAATAAGCCAAACATTAAAAAAACTTGTTTTGATGCGGATTGCACACAATCGTTCATGGACGGATTTGAAGTTGGTAACTTGGTGTTTAAACTTCTTGTCGACGATAAACGCAACTCCAAATTCCCGGCTTCCCGATGATTTCCCACTTTTGAAAATTGTGTGCGATCTTAAGTCATTAATCTCGTTACCTAATAATTTAGTTTCTTGGAGTGCAATTATGTTTATATTGTATTTGACTGCCTGTTCCAGAAGCTCTCTCACTGCTCCTGCTCTGTACAGGGATCGCACGTTCCAAGATCCGAAGGAATAGTCCATTTTTCGTTTGCGTAGTCGTTGCCGTTGAATCAATCCAGTCCGAGGCGTTGCTTCAGGTTTCGAAACGGGTGTGTTTTTCCGAGGATGAGTTGTTAACACATCGCCCAACCCCCAACTTGGAGGGCCATATTATTATAGTGCTAGAATTTTTCTGTTTCATTAGCACTCGCGCCCATCAGTTCAGCAAGTCAAGTCCGGATGGACAAGACCAGGATCCGGTGGCTACCACGAGGAGGTATGATGAGCACAATTGATGTGTATATGACAGTTACAACACTGGGCGTCGCCTAATGACGCCGATCAGATGCCTACCCTGTCTATACCCATCCAACCACCAAATATTCTAAATAAACAAAATTTGCCTTATGCTACTATAGAGGAAGCTTTAGATTTTTCAGAAATTAAAATTATGTCCAATACAACTTCAATACTTTATGTAATAAATATTCCTCTAACTACCAACGCAATCTATCAAAAATTGTTAATCAAACTAATAAAAAGAAACAAACTTGTAGCAGAAATTCCTTTTAATGTAATATTAAAAAATAATGAAGAAATTTATGGTACTTTAAGAGATTGTAAAACTTATAACTATTTGTCGATTTGTAACTACAAAGATATTGTAAACCTTAAAAACGATTCTTGCATACCCAATTTGCTGAAAAGTCTTCCCGCAATTTGCAACACAATAAACAGTCAACACATTCGAACTATAGACGAAATATCCCCAGGAGTATTACTACTAAATCAGTTTATTGGTCAGGTGGAGTCTAAGGATGGTTCACACGAACTTCAAGGAACCTTTCTCATTAAATTTCATAACGACACGATTTCAGTCAACGGTCAGTCATTCATATCCCAAGAAATCTCGAGGATCGAAGCCCTACCTGCTGAGCTTCAACCATCCATTAAAGAGAAAGAGTTTCGGAAAATTCTTTCACTAGAAATGATGGAAGAACTCCATATCAATAACACCAACAGGATAAAATTACTACAAAATCAAAATGAGATTGATCAGTACATTTCCTATGGATTCATTACCTGCATTACGGTCGCTATTATCATCCTAGCAGTGTGGAAACTCTTGCCAAAACACAAAACTGAGATTGTCATCAAAAGATCGTCCAACTTAGAAGCAACACGAGAAGCTGTGCCGAGGGAACCATCTTCAAATGAGTTACATGCTTCTCAGGATACCCCAAGGCTAAGGTTCAACGATCTACCTTACTTCTGACGATTCTGACGATTGAGGACAATCGTTTTTAAGAGGGGAAGAGTTAACGACATCAAAGGTCATCAACCAGCACAACGACCTGAATTACCATCGTATGATCAAACTGCTGATCAAACTGCTGACCAAACACCTGTCGCTAAAATTCACCAGACAGGTCAACATTCGAATAAGTTGCAATATTGCAAATAATGAAAATCAGCAATAATCGTTAAAGGTATTTTTAAGTTAATTATTAATCAGTCTAAATTTGTAATCCGAGGAAGAAAGTTAAAATAAAAATATATTTTTTTTAATAAAAAAAGATAATTTCTTTTAACTTATATAAGGTACGCCGCCTTGCATCTCCGTAGGAATCTTTAATCATAACTCTCCTACGCAAAGCTTTTCATATGTAATCTCGCTTAACGCTGTCGAAAGCCTTCTCGAAGTCCATGAATATGAGTGGCGGGTGTTACTAAGTAAATATTTTCACTGTTTAACTATCCCAGCGGGAAAAAACAAGCGCTTGTGAAGTATTTTAAATGCACGTAATTTATTGTAAGAAAGTGCTTCCAACTTGCTAACATTTCAAATACGTTTTAACATTACATGCCCGCTGAAGTAAGCTCTCCGCTTCACCTTTAATAGAAGCAATTTTAAAGCGTATTTTTTGTATTGATCAAAAAGTGCGATTTAGATCTCATAAGTGTGTAAAGAACAAGCAAATGATTTTTTTTTCATGTCAAGAAGAAGATTTGAACTTGGAATCCTAGATTGCGTTAACCACTGAGCAGTCTTCACCCAGCAAATCGGTCAAAAGCGTGAGACTACATATAAGCCTAACATCTTTAGACGCGATCTTAAAATACGTGCACTGCTGTTTGCAATCGAGAGGATCAGATCAGCATTACCAGATCATTGGTGACTATTGAACAATACGGTATTGTAGAGATTCATTCAGTCTCTGAGGGTCTGCTGGTTGCTAGTATATTTATTAATTTACTATTTAAATTTAAGACGTTTAAGATTTATGTTAGTATATAACAGAGGCATACAACCCGTTGAAAACGCAATTTTTTTCAACTCTAGTGTGGAATCAAAATTAACGAGTTCGTAACTCGTATAGATATCTTTTTAGTGAAGTGGCGACGGTCATAAGCTACGCTATGGTTAAGTCAACAGCTACGCAGTCTGGTTGCGACGGTCAAGAGTTACGCTACGCTTATTTGAATTACTTTTCGCTTATTTGAATTACTTTTTTTGTACTTGAATTCGTAAATAAAACTACATGGGGGCTCAACCGAACGCCGCGTTATAGTTTTTAAGTATGCAGATTTGATAGCGGTAAAATAAAATAACTGAAGTGCGTCGCGCGTGTAAATTTTTTGTGAAAATCGTCATGTGTGTCTCCTATGGAGAATATTGAAAATTTAACAACACGCGAATTACAAGCGCTGTTAAGGGAACGAGGCATTCCCACGTGGTACAATCTAAAAAGTGATCTTGTAAAACGGCTTCGCGAAATGAGAATTTTCAATCCAAGTGTTAACGAACAAGAAACTGCAACGATACACGAAACGGCAACGATACAAGAAACGGTAACGGTACAAGACACGGCAAAGGTACAAGAAACGGTAACTGTACAAGATACGGCAAAAATACAAGAAACGGTAACGGTACAAGAAACAGCAAATATAGAAGTGAAAAGTGAGTTCAAACAGAGCGAACTAACGAAAAAAATAGAAACGATTAATAGTGCGCGTAAATTAGAAAAAGGGGAAAAAACAGAAAACGAAACGACGAAAAAACCGAATAACATAGAGCAAAGCTGTAATTCAACGTTAGCAATAGTAAAAATGTCAGGTAATTTTACTTTTCGCGACGTAGAAGAGTCGCTCGAAAAATTTTCGGGCGAAACCGGCACTTCTTGGGAACAATGGGTAAAGACATTCGAAGATATTGCTAAAATTGCTGAGTAGAACGATATCCAAAAATATTTGTATACTCCGTGCATTGTATGTTGTATGGCTTCTAACTGGTGCGGCAAAATTAGCGATTGAAGCTAGAGCACAAGTATATTGTTTCGAGGAGCTAAAAAATGCCTTGAAAGAAGAATTTTGTACTTCAATTTCGAGTATAAGCCTTCACAAGCAACTAGAAGTTAAGAAAAAGATAAGAAACGAAACATTTCTTGAATACGCGTATTCAATAAACAAATAGCAACTCGCGGAAAAATAGATGAGGAATCGCTATTGTTTTATATAATACAAGGACTTCCAGGAGAAATTTCGGTTAAAACCGTATTATTTGAAGCAAGCAAGAACTGAAGGCGAAATACAAAGTCTACGAAAATATTCAAACTCTCAAAGCATCTTCAAAAACTTGCCGCTCAATGTTTTCTACGCAACCGTCGACAAGTTCTAATTTTCCAAGTGTACCTACGTCAAATGAGTCACACAATCAGCAGAACAAGCGATGTATGAATTGTGGAGCAAAATCTCATTCTTCCCGGAACTGTCCGAATAAGAGCAAAGGAACACGTTGCTTCAACTGTGGTGACTTCGGTCACATATCTGCCAATTGCCCTTCTAAAAACGGAGCTAACGTCCAGCCTGAAAGGAAACGCTGTAACCGTATTTCAATTCCAGATATGCACATAAGTGTCATATGAAAGAAAAGATTTCCGGATTCTACACTGTTATGCTTTATTATTCGTGACGTTTCGGTCTCTGCTGAGAGATCAAACTGCAGTTTGATAAAGGTCTCAGCAGAGACCGAAACGTCACGAATAATAAAGCATAACAGTGTAGAATCCGGAAATCTTTTCTTTCATTTCAAAATGCACTGTGAAAACATTCACCAAACCAAGTGTCATATGTTGCAAACAAAAAATTATAGCTCTAGTAGATAATGGAAGTGACGTTACGATCATGAAAAAATCGGTATATGACAAGCTTCATAACGCACCATTAATTAATGGAAAAGGTATAGCCTTGGCTAGTTTCGGACAAAAGCTTTGGCATACCTTAGGAGCATTTATGGCCACGGTCCGGATAAATAATGAAAACTTCGAAATCAATTGTCATATTGTTCCAGACGAATTTCTTAGTGACGATATGGTGCTAGGAAAAGATATTTTAAGACACGCAGAGCTGCTAGTACGAGATGGAGAAATAACAATATCAAACAACACCAATGGAGAATTCGTAAACTATTATTCAGAGTTTGATAAAATGGATGTTATGGGCTTAGTTGAAGGCAATAAAGTTAATAATATGTCTCATATTGAAAATATTACTGTTCGAAATGAGGTGCAGCAATTAATCAGAAACTACAAACCAATGAAGCCTGCAAAATCGTGTGTGGAACTGAAGCTCGTCCTTAAAAACGACGCACCTATTTATCAAAGTCCTAGGAGGTTAGCTACAACGGAGAGAGATGCAGTGTTTCAACAAACACAAGACTGGTTACGAAATGGAATTATACGTGAAAGTTGCTCGGATTTTGCGAGTTCCATTGTTGTTGTAAAGAAGAAAGATGGCAGCTGCGGACTATGTGTGGACTACAGAAAATTAAACGAGAAGGTGATCAAAGATAGGTTTCCTTTACCTATAATTGAAGAAATTTTAGAGAGATTATACGACGCAAAAATGTATACTACCTTAGACCTTAAAAATGGTTTTTTCCACGCTGATGTTCATAAGGATAGTGTACGATACACATCATTTGTTACGCCCGACGGACAGTACGAGTTTCTCAAAGCACCATTTGGACTCTGTAATTCTCCACCGGTTTTTGTGAGATACATTAACAATGTTTTCCAAAAATTAATACAAAAAAATGTTATAATTGCGTACCTGGACGACATAATTATTCCCTCGGCAAATGAGGAAGAACATTTGAACAAAATAAAGATGGTCTTCGATATCGCACGACGAAATGGTCTTATAATTAACTTTGAAAAATGCAAGTTTGTTCGAAAAAAAGTTAAATTTTTGGGACATACCTAGTCCTGCCATAAGTTCTGTCACATAATTTCTCACATTGGCAACAACTTTATTTTATGAGTGACATTTCAATATCGGCCAGTTTTATAAACGTCATAATGTTGTTGACAGTTGATGGTCATTTAAAGTGTGTTCGTTAACGTGTGAAGATGGAATGGGGTGTAATAGAAAACCGAACTGCAGTGATTGCACAACATAAGTGTGGAAAATCCGCGAGTGAAATTTTCAAGTTGTTGTGCCCGTTAAAAATAACGCAAAGATTTGTGTATCGTGCGATCCAGAGATATAACGCGATCCAGACTATTGAAGATCGACCTCGTTCTGGACGTCCGCGTGATGTACGTTCTTCTGCTGCCATCAAAGCGGTCGAGAGTCGAATTCGTCGAAATCCGCTTCGTAAACAACGAATCATGGCTCGAGAGATGAACATCTCCACCCGAAGTATGTCTCGCATCATAAAATCTGACCTCGGGATGAGTGCCTTTCGACGATCAACGGGACATTTGCTGACTGAGCAGTGGAAGCAAATTAGGAGCACCAGATCGAAAGAGCTCCTTCGGCGGTACGGCAACAACAAACATCGAGAAATTTTATTTACCGATGAAAAAATTTTTACGGTGAAGGAACATTTCAACCGCCAAAATGATAAGGTGTATGCCCACAGCTCCATAGAAGCCCGAGAAGCTGCCACTAGGGTACAGCGAGGACATCATCCAGCATCAGTCATGGTATGGTGGGGTGTCAGCTACGAAGGGGTCACCGAGCTTCATTTTTGCGAAAAAGGCGTAAAAACTGCAGCGAAAAATTATCAAACGGACATCCTGGAGGGATGTGTGAAGCCGCTGAACTCTACGCTATTCAACAATCGACATTGGGTTTTCCAGCAAGATTCTGCGCCAGCCCACAAAGCTCGAACCACACAAGCGTGGTTGGAAACCAATATTCCACAGTTTATAAGGGCGACGGAATGGCCTTCTGGGAGCCCAGATTTGAATCCCCTGGACTACAAACTGTGGGCGGAGTTAGAGTCCATGGTGTGCTCGAGACGACACCCAAATATCGAGAGCCTTAAGCGATCTTTGACAGAAGCAGTAGCTAATTTTCCGCTAGAAACAGTGCGTACTGCTATCGATGACTGGCCCAACAGATTAAAGAGCTGTGTTAAGGCTAAAGGCGGCCACTTTGAATAATTTGTTGCTTATTTTACTTCCATTAGTATGCCAAAATAAAATATATTTTCCTTTGTCAAAAACTCTTTTTCATTTATACAAAAATTGCCCATATACGTGTGACAGAACTTATGGCACGACTAGGTATAATTGAAAATGGTACTGTCAAGCCATCGATTGAAAAGACGCAAGCTATCCAACGTTTCCCTGTGCCAAAAAATGTTTGGCTTCCTAGGTTTAACCGGATATTTTAGGAAGTTCATACAAAATTTTGCAACTATTGCTAAGCCTTTAAGTGACCTAACGAGTAAAGATGTGAAGTTCACATTTGGAGCACAGCAAATAGCGGCTTTTGAAACAATAAAGGAAATTCTCTGCAAAGAGCCGGTATTAAAACTATTTAATCCAAATCTCGAAACAGAACTACACACAGATGCCAGCAAAAGTGGTTTTGGAGCATGCTCATTACAAAAACACGAAGACAAGTTTCACCCCATATTTTTCCTGAGTTTCAAAACAACTGAAGCCGAATCTAGATACTCTAGCTACGAATTAGAGGTACTAGCTATTATTCGTACACTTAAAAAACTAAGAGTATACTTATTAGGAATGAAGTTCAAGATATTTACAGACTGTCAAGCTTTCAATCTTACAATGAAGAAAAAAATTTTAAATGCTAAGATTGCAAGGTGGGCGTTAACCCTCGAAGAATTTTACTGCACAGTCCATCATCGTAAAGGTTCTTCTTTGCGTCATGTAGATGCTCTTAGTCGGTTTCCGATAGTCTTGACACTAAGCTCAGAACTACTCGAACGGATAAGAAATAGCCAACGCGAAGATATGAATAGCAAACTTATTCGGAAAATTATGGAAGTCAACAATGGCGAAAATGAGAATTACCAAGTTCGTAGCAACATACTACATAGATTTACAGACGGCAATTAATTATTAGTAGTGCCACAAGCTATGCAGTCACAAATCGTTCGAAACATACACGAACAAGGGCACATCAACGGAAAAAAGATGGAAGTTATAATTAAACAAGCCTACGATTTTCAGAAAATGAATAAAATAATCGAAAAGACAATTGCTAACGGCGTTCAATGTATGCTAGTTTCAAGAAAGTCCGGTAAATAAGATGGTTTTCTAAGCCCTATTGAAAAAATAGAAGTACCTTTACACACCTATCACGCGGACCATGTCGGCCCGCTTCCATCAACAGCGAAAAGCTATAAGTACATATTAGTTGTGATTGATGCATTCACAAAGTTTCTCTGGTTGTATCCGGTAAAAAACACATCCACAGAGGAAGTACTAAAGAAGCTGGAACTTCAGAGAGAAATTTTCGGTAATCCACAAAGAATAATAACAGACAAAGGTCCAGCATTTACGTCAACGGGATTCAGAGAATATTGCGATAACCAAAACATTTCACACGTCAAGGTCACAACGGGGGTTCCACGAGGCAACGGGCAAGCGGAGCGCGCAATAAAAACGATTTTACCAATTCTGTCAAAAATGTCGATTGAGGATCCGCTAAAATGGTACAAGTATGTTTCTAAGCTGCAAAGAGTTTTAAATGCTACGAAATCAAGAAGTACAAACAGAACTCCCTTTGAGCTACTGTTTGGAGTTCCAATGTCGAATTCAGAAGACTCGGCGCTAATGAAAGTGATGGAAGAAGAATTTATCAACGAATTCGAGGGATCGCGAATGCTTTTACGCAGCAATGCGAAAAAGCAAATACTTAAGATACAAGAAGAAAATCGCATTGCATTCAACAGAAAGAGAAAGCCAGCAACGAAATATGAAATCAACGAATTGGTTGCTATTGCTCGCACACAGTTTGGTCCAGGATTAAAACTATACCTCAAGTTCCTGGGTCCGTATAAAGTGGTCAAAGTGCGAAAAAACAACAGATACGATCTACAGAAAGTTAGAGAAAAGGAAGGTTCCATTGATACATCATCAGCGGCAGACCTTATGAAGCCCTGGCACATAGACGAAAGTGAGGATTCGTCATCTGGAACAGATGACTAGTCAGGACGGCCGATTGTGGGATTGACTACGCCACTGAAAACCAGTTCGCAACTCGTAAAGATATCTTTTTAGTGAAGTGGCGACGTGGCGACGGTCATAAGGTCATAAGCTACGCTACGGTTAAGTCAACAGCTTACGCAGTCTGGTTGCGACGGTCAAGAGTTACGCTACGCTTATTTGAATTACTTTTCGCTTATTTGAATTACTTTTTTTGTACTTGAATTTGTAAATAGAATTGCTTTTTTTTATGCACTTGGATTCGTAAATAAAACTACATTTATGCACAGTTTCTGCTTATTATTATGATATTGGAAACCTATTAAATCGAGTGTATGAGCACTCTTCTTGTTTGGAATGATTTATATAGCTAATTTAATATTAATTAATTCAAATTAAGATTTAATAAGATTCAGATCAATTCAAAAATTCAAACTAAAAACGGTTCCCACATCAATTTAAATGCATTAAATTAAATGTCAAAATAAAAGAAATTTTATAATATTTTTTTTTTCTTTAAAACGATTCTATTTATATTGCTTTATAAAGGATTTTTGGATACTATTTTGAATGAAGTATCTATATGTTTATTTTCCGTTTATTTTCAGTTATTTTTATTTTCAGTGGAAGTGTTCTTACCAAAACCTAAAGTAAATTATTATTGTTAAGTAAATGAAAAACTCTTGAACTCTTTCGTTGTCTACATAGTCTACAAGTTTATATACGCTACGTAAGAAATGGTCAAAGTAAGCAATACGAACACAACGCGTAGACAATCTGCGTAGAGTAAATTTTATAGTCTACGGCACAACCATGGCAAAAAGAGTATGATATTGTTATAGATCTGGCAACCACGCAATATTGATCTTTCCCGAATATGCCAGAATTTTATAGAACAGTCCCCCAATATGTAAAAAGCCATAATCAAAGATCTAGAACCTTCCAGTATACACCCGACGGAATAGTATACTCCAAAATGTAGGCAATTAAAGATCTAGAACCTTCCCGAATAGTCTAGACATACACCCAACGACACCCGACGGAAGCTTCGAGAATTAGGGAAAATGGTATAAAAGCACGGTAGCTCTCAGCGAGCAGGAGTCATTCAGCGACATCTGTGGAAGAACGCGAACCGGTGCAAGAACGTGATAGAACAATATCGGTGGTGCCATATAGTGCGAAGTCAAAGTGCGAATAAATAAATTATCACTTATTTTTAAACGAATTGTGTTTTGCTTAAAATTCCGGCGAACCCCTAGCTCGCAACAATTGGTGTCAGAAGTGGAATTTCAAGGATAAATTCGGGCTAAAAATCGCGAGTGAAATTAAAATTCTCGAACGGATAATTTTGTGAGAGCGAAAAAGTGAAACTAAAATTCTCGAACGGACAGTGAGAATTTTGTGAAATCGAATATTCTGACTTTAATTAGTGAAGTAAATTTAAATGAATTCGAATCGCGGTAAAACTGGAAATAATCGGTAGTGAAAATGCCGCGTTATCTAAAGGACTTAAAATTAACGGAGCTGAAGGAAGAGCTCAGTAGACGCGAGTTATCTACGACAGGGAGCAAGTCTGAACTTGTCAGCCGTATGATCGAGACACTTGAGGCTGAGGGTGAGGATGCAGATAGTTTTGAGTTCCAAATCAAAGAAGTTCGTGGAGAGGAGTGTTCTGGTACATCGGATGCTCTAACACAGTTAATGCAACAAATGATGAACATATTAGAGCAACAATCAGTGGACATTAAACAACAATCAGCTGTGACAACGGACATGAATCGGAAATTAGACCAACAAAGTCAGCTGTCAGCGGACCTTAATGAAAAATTAGACCAGACCTCAAAGGACCTCAACCAAAAATTGGAACTGCAAAATAACAAAATAGACACCATGTGTAAGGCAATAGAAGAAAACGTAGAGAAGAAACTTCGAATTCTCGAAGAACAAATTATGGAAAGGGTATCCGGGATTGTAGAGGAAGTCGAACGCCTAAAAAAGAACTTCGATAACGTGAAAGGGACTGAAGTCATCAAGGCAGAACACGTTACGCACAAGGGTTTCAAAGCTCCAATCTTCGATGGACAAACACCGTGGGCGATTTATAAGATCCAATTTGAGGCTGCCGCAAGAAACAATCATTGGAATGATCTGGAACGGGGAACGGCTCTTATATTGGCGCTAAGAGGTCCACTAGCAGAGGTTCTCCAAACGATTCCACAGGAGCAACGACTAGATTTTTCAACGTTAGTCCAGACATTGGATCTTCATTCGGCAGTGACCACATGCGAGAGATCCACAAGACACAACTGTACAACCGAACCCAAAAGAATGGTGAAACACTTCAAGAGCTGGCACGCGATATTGAACGACTCACGCTATTATCGCTTCCCAATGCGCAAACAGAGCAACGCAGCGATACAACTGTTTTCGCATTTAACAATGCTGTACAGGACAGAGAGCTGTAACAGGAGTTAAAATTGGCAGGTAAGAAAACGATTGGCGAAGCCTTAGTATATGGGCTGACGTTCGAAGCGGCCAAGCAAAGCTCGCGGAGTAACTATCGAGTCCGATGCTGGAATTGTGGACAGGCAGGACACTTGAGACTCGACTGCCGTAAGCCCCGAAAAGTGACCAACTATTGTTCCGGCTGCGCTGCTAAACAACACGAAGGTAGAGATCGTGAAGGTAGACCTTGGTTAAGAACTAGTCGTCAGAGTTCAAATCTTACACACGGTTTTGATAAAAGACGCCGGAGTCGATCGAAAACCCCGAGTCGGCAAGACCGGTTGCGACAAGCACAATACATCGGTAAAGATCACGGAAGCAAAGATAAACATTCGAATAAGAATCGCGAACGAACGGGTGGAAGTCGTGACGGTCAAGTACTTCATGCGAATGAACGTGACAAGGCCGAACATGAGAGGGGACGTGTTCGAGAAGATTGCAAAAGGAAGAATGCGGAACGTGAAAAGAAAGAGCAAGAACGGAAATTGCATGAAAAAGGAAGTAAACGTGCTGCCAAGGAGGAGAAGGAGCGCGGACATGGAGCAAGAACGCGAACGTGAGAAGGAAAAGGAAGCCGGAAAAACCATTCAGAGGATAACGACCGAACCAAAGGATGGATGGAATCAGCGAAAACCCGTACTAAAATAAAAATGGTACATCTCGACCGACTAACAAAGTACCATGGTGCCATTGAGGAAGTGAACGACTCTGTTCGGGACGAACAGGGACTAAGGAGAGGGTAATGTTATAGATCTGGCAACCACGCAATATTGATCTTTCCCGAATATACCAGAATTTTATAGAACAGTCCCCAATATGTAAAAAGCCATAATCAAAGCTCTAGAACCTTCCAGTATACACCCGACGGAATAGTATACTCCAAAATGTAGGCAATTAAAGATCTAGAACCTTCCCGAATAGTTTAGACATACACCCAACGATACCCAACGACACCCGACGGAAGCTTCGAGAATTAGAGAAAATGGTACAGGGTGCGCCATCTAAATGTGGTCGATGGAAATATTGAATAACTTTGACAGATTTAAACCGATTGACGTCGTCGAACACATTTCGGAAAGGTTATTGCATTACAATTTTAACCATGAATCGATTCACGCCCAAAGAACGCGCGGAAATAGTGACAATGTTCATTAAATGCAATCGTTCAGTTGTTGCAACACAGCGTGCGTATCGTCAAAAGTATCGCGGTCGTTCTGCGCCTAAAAGTGACACTATTCGTCGCTTAGCTCCGAATTTCGAGAATCACGGGTCGGTAGCGGACCGTCCACATTCAAATCGACCACGTCCTCGACGATCAAATGAAAATATTGAAGCTGTTCAACGGAGTGTTGCAGAGAATCCATCTGTCTCGTACCGCCGCCGGTCTCAGCAACTAAACATCAGTGGAACAACTTTGAGGAGGATTCTGAAAGATGATCTGGATATGTTTCCATATAAAGTGCAGTTAACCCAAAGATTATTGGAAACAGACAATCCGCGACGCGTGGCTTACGCCAATAACGTTATTCGAGTGAGTGAATCGGAGCCCAATTTTTGGGAGCGAATTTTAATGACTGATGAGGCCCATTTCACGCTATCTGGCACTGTAAAAAACAAAACTGTCGCATTTGGGGGAAAGAAAAACCTCATGCTATACATCAAACTCCACTGCATGATCAGAAAGTGACTGTTTGGGCCGGTGTCTGCTCAAAAACCATCATTGGTCCGTTCTTCTTCAGAGTTGGGGAAACTGTCAATGGGGATCGGTATCGATGGATGTTGGCACACTCTGTCTTACCAGAAATGCGTGAAAAAGGTCTTAAAGGCTTTTGGTTTCAACAAGACGGCGCGACATGTCACATCGCGAAATCAACGATGAACTTCTTGCGTCAAAAGTTCCCAGGACGTGTGGTATCGAAAAGGGGGGATATTGACTGGCCACCGAGATCGCCCGATTTAACGGCACTGGACTTTTTTTTGTGGGGATTTTTAAAAAGCAAAGTGTATGCCAACAAACCGAAGACTTTAGACGAGCTTAAGGACAATTTTCGAGCCGAAATCACTGCGATATCACCCGAGATGCTGGCAAATGTCATGGAAAATGCCATAAAAAGAGCTGAATTTTGTATCCGCAATAAAGGTGGTCATTCGATCGACGTTGTTTTTGGAAATTGAATGGAAAAAATTGTAAAGCTTCAAATTTTATAAAAATAAATAGTTTTCAAAATCGATTGAGAATTGTTCAAGTTATCAATATTTCCATCGACCACATTTAGATGGCGCACCCTGTATAAAAGCACGGTAGCTCTCAGCGAGCAGGAGTCATTCAGCGACATCTGTGGAAGAACGCGAACCGGTGCAAGAACGCGATAGAACAATATCGGTGGTGCCATATAGTGCGAATTAAGTTAAAGTGCGAATAAATAAATTATCACTTATTTTTAAACGAATTGTGTTTTACTTGAAATCCCGGCGAACTCCTAGCTCGCAACAATATGAACAAATTAGCTCAATGCACCTCTCACCTTCCCCTTTCTTAAAGTCCAGAAAATCTCTAATTCATCTAGTTGAAAGTATCATACATATGTATATATTACGAGAAATTGCAGTTCCGCAATGTTTTATTTTGTAGCTAACTAAAAATAGTATTACTAAAAAAATTTGTTATTTCTAAATTAGTGGTTCTCATCCTTCTAAAAACATGAACCACTTAAAATATAAGTTAAAAGGTAGAAACAAGAAAAATCTACAGATTGGAAATCGTTTTGTGGTTGCATGTTCTTTTGACTGTATCGAGCTCAGAACTAATAAAGTGAATAGATATTTTGTTTTTGAAAATTAATATTATATGCAGTGCTATCTAAAGAAAATCTCATTCTAGAGAAACACATTATTTATTAGCTCGTTTTTTATTATATTTAATTTTATGGTCGATTGATTACAATCGCGAATCTGTTAAAATAGCCATAATTTATTGCCGCTGGCTAACAAGGCAAAACCGGCGACAATAAATGCAGCAAAAGATTAAGAATAATGATATCAAATTAAAATGTGCCATAAAATTAAGTAGGATAATGAAGAATGAATAAATTAATAACGAAAAGACATCATGCCGATAAACTCATTACCGAAAATCGGGCTTTCACCACGCACAAGATCCTCATTTTTGGAATTTCGACGATGATGATCGGTCGTTAATTTAATTATAAAATCATCAATTTAAAGAATAAAAGCAAAACAATACAAAAACTGAAGTCATCCAGGAGCGAATATCGCTGTAACTCTATCATAGCTATCAGAACCATAAAAATTGCACGATTTTGTCGTTGTGATTGCCATCCTTTCTACCACAATAACTATTACCGTGTGTCGCGGGACAAATACCTTGGTGGGTAGTTTTACCCAAAATACCGGTCAAGTGGGTACTGACCGATAGAATTAAATTGAAACGATTTTATCGTTCCCACCCACACGATTTTCAAATTTGCATAAGAAGCCGGTTATCTAAAATGATTGCAGATTCCTGCGATGGCGAAGACAAAATCGCGAGCACATCTTAAAATGCCCGCACCATAAATTTCCCGTGGAGGATAAAACGATGAATTATTTCGATTAAAATTGATTTTTTTCTCGTATCCTTTTTCGTAGAGGGTGTATGAAAGGGAGCCATGCATATGCTACTACCGATGCAGACAACTTAATTGGGACCCACTTTATTGATTTGAGCGACAAGTAAGAAGAGAAGCTCCTTAGCTCGTCATGCAAGAACATGACAACAAAATGATTTTCTTGTAATACACATTGTGGAAATTTGCATAAGAAAATCCTTTGAGTAATGTCCAACATGTTTGCCATTTGCATAATTGCAGTGAAATCATGTTGAATGTGTGCCAAACGAAATTAATAATTTCTGAATTATTGGAGTATAAGAGTCGCCTGGGCCAGAGAAAATCGCACTATACTCACAATAAATTCATCGAAATGATAGTTAAGACGTTAATTTTAATAGGTTTATCGCTAGCATTAGCTTGGCATGCGGAATTTCTAGGCGATTTTTCGACGAAACTGGTTCGAGTTAGGCATACAGTGATCTTTTCCTGCCGCGAAATTCCGAAAATTTTCGCAGCAATTTCAAAACTTTTTGAAAGCGGACAATATTTTCGTTTCGTTCGAATCGGAGATGTGCCGGTTAATTTAAACATTATTCTTACACGCCATCTTACAGCAAGCACTTGCGTTGTTTTGGATTTAAACTGTTTGGGAGCTTTTGAAATTTTGAATCAGGTATTTTGTTGGTGTTTATGAAGGTGTCTTCAAATAAAAATTTGGTTTTTTGGTTGGTTGAAGTTATATAAATGAAAAAAAATGCATGTGTAGGAGTTTTATAATATTTTTGGTTTTATAAGAGATTTTTATGTTGAAAGCAAATTAAAATGTGAATTTGTGAAGATGGTAACAGCTAGAAATATTCGCAATATTCATTGCTTCATTTTAATTCGAAATGCAATGGTGAAAATATTCAGCAGCTACATAATGTTAGCGACATATTGTTTCAGCCACACGGTTGTTGTTACAGTGATTGGACATTTTTATAATCTAGATGAAATCTGAGAGTATTTTAATCTTGCCACAAAGTTTGTAACGCTAAGAAATAAGGCTCGAAGAAAAAAATAAGTGATACAGAAGTTCAAATTATCATTCAAAAATTTTAAAATCGGATTCCCGCCCGTCTGTTCGTCCGTGTCCTCTCTAACTCGAGAACGCGTTGACATAGAAAGCTCAAATTTTGTACATGTCGTTTTTGACAAAAAAGTAAGGACAAGTTCGTGAATGAGCCGAATCGTTCCACTCCTTTTACTTCCCTCCCCACATACAAAATGACACAATTTCGGAATTTGATATTAAAACGATTTTCTCAAAAAGTATAAAATATATGTAAAACGAATTAGGTTTTGGCTTTTATTTAAAACGGATTAGGTTTTGGTTTTATTATCGTTTATTTAATATTGCTACGACTTTACAGCTTTTACGTTTAATATCGCGACGATGGTTGCCACGACGACTGCTGGCCACGACGACTGCTGACGAACGACTGACTGCTGACGAACGACTGACTGTCATGGCTGGAGTCTGTTTCACTGTGTGGTGTCGTCGTATTTGTGCACAGTGGTTATAGGTCTTTACACTCGGCCATCCTGCACGTCATCTGTCTCAGATGACACTTCACCATCGTTGATCTCATCGGCTTCGATGTACCGCCAAAGTTTCATGTTGTCCGCGCTGGTTGATGTCTGATGAGGGCGTTGAAACCCAGCCGCTTTTCTTACATCATACCTTCCCATTCGCTTTACCTTAACGATTTCGTAGGGACCAATATATTTATTTGCCAACTTTTTACCCGTAACGAATTGTGTTACTTTAATGGCCGCTAAATCAGACAGCTGATAACCATAACGTCCCTTGCGTTTCTTGTCGT
Organism: Chorisops tibialis; assembly: GCA_963669355.1. NCBI lineage: Eukaryota > Metazoa > Arthropoda > Insecta > Diptera > Stratiomyidae > Chorisops > Chorisops tibialis. The sequence continues at coordinate 238,784,700 of OY770262.1, forward strand.
AGTTGGTTTTGTATGACTTCTGTGCCTTCTGAATTTGCTTTCTGACTTCTTCTCGGAGCAGTTCTTTTTGTAGGACCTTCAGTAGTTCGGTGTCTGTTTCATTTCGCATTTTCACGCCAAACATGACCTCGAATGGAGTGAACTTAGTTGACGAGTGGACGTGTGAATCGATAGCTCGCTGCACCTTTGATGTATACTGGTTCCATCTTGACGGCTCGACTGCCGACATCTTTCGCCAGGACGGAAAGAATGACTCTATTCACCCTTTCAATTTGGCCATTACCTCTCGGTACTCCTGTTGTTGTTTCTATGTGTTCGATCTTATGTTTTGCACAAAATTCTTTAAACTGCTATGATGTGAAGGCCGCACCTTTGTCACTGATGATTCGCTGCGGACTGCCAGAAAATTGTGACCCACGCATCGATGTGTTTGATGACCTCTTGCGCATCCGTTGATTTGGCTGTGTATAACCATGTGTATTTGGAAAATCCATCTACCATGGCAAATATATACTTGTAACTTTTCGACGTAGCATCCAGTGTTCCCAAATGATCGACGTGAAGGGTAGAAATCCTCCTGATTACCAATTTTTCTGTTATTCGTGATGCACTCAATGCAGTTTGCGATTGTCTGGCTAACTTTTTTCTCCAGATGTGGTATGTAGTAGTCCAGCTTTATTGCATGCATTGTCTTCTGTACACCCATATGCCCAAAGTTGTGAGTGTTCTTTATTATTTCTTTCTCTATATTCTTTGGTATTGCTAGCAATTCTTGTCCGACTAAGGGTGCCGACGTGCTTCATCCGGCTGCCTGCGCGAAGTTCTATTTTAAATGAAAAGTCTTGTAAATACATCAGCCACTGAACGATTTCTCGGGGAACGTCCTTCTAAGTGGTTGTCTGCTTAAACGTTGCACAGTCTGTAATAAGGTCAAACTCGATACCCATGAGATAGTGGCGCAGCTTCTTCGTAGCTAAATATGCTGCTTTTACTTCCAAAAAAAGCTATGCAACTTTTCCTCTTGTGGTGATGTTTTTATACTCCAATAAAAAACAGGGTGCCACTTGTTGTCATGCTGCTGTAAAAGTGTTGCTCCGAAACCATCTTTGGACGCATCAACGTGTAACTGCGTTCTGGCATTCTGCTTTTAAATTTTTATACTCTAGATGAAATCTGAGAGTATTATAAGTTTGCTCTAAGGTTTGTAACGCTAAGGAATAAGGCTCGGAGAAAAAAAATGATGAATACAGAAATTAATATTATCACTCAAAAATCTCAAAACCGGATGTCCGTCTGTCCGTCCGTCTGTCCGTCCGTCTGTCCGTCCGTCTGTCCGTCCGTCTGTTCGCTCTCTAGCTTGAGAACGCGTTGAGCTAGATTGTTCAAATTTTGTATACGTCGTTTTTGCCAAAAAAGTAAGGTCAAGTTCGTGAACGGGCCAAATCGCAACACCCCTTCTACCCCCTCCCATACGAAATGACACAATTGCGCAATTTGACAATTAAAAGATTTGCGCGAAAAGTATAAAAGCTATTGGCCTGAAATTTGAAATATATTACTTTTGTGATAATATCAATCTACTGTATAAAAATTATGCGTGTCGTTTCCCTCCTTCTACCACCTCCCATACAAACTGTACTTGTCATGAATTGCTCTAAGCCAATTTACTCAGTGCTGAAATTATGCACCAAATATTAATTTAAAAATGTTAGTAAGGCAAAAAAAAAATTGGACGATTAACTTCACCCCTTCTACCCCCTCCCATACAAAGTGACGCAAATTCGCAATTTAACAATAAATTAATTTACTCGAAAAGTATAAAAGCTATTAGTCTGAGTTTTGGGATATATTACTTTCATAATGATTTAAATTTACAGTAGAGAAATTATTTGCGTCCTCCCTCTCCTTCCACCTCCTCCCATACAAACTACACCTTTTCATTAAATACTCTAGGTTTTCTCAGAACATATAACATTTATAGAGCTCACAGTTTGTAATAAATACTTAATTAGTATTATCACTAAGATCAGAAAAAACTATTTGATTAGCTTCACTGCTTCTACCCCCTCCCATACAATATGGCACAGTTTCACAACTTCACAAAAAATTGATTTTCTTGAAAAGTATGAATGATACTAATCTGAAATTTAAGGGTTGTCAATTTTATAATATTTCTGAAAAAATCACTAAAATCCCCCCATTCTTTCTACCACCTCCCATACAAACTGCACATTTTCACTAAATCTAACTCACTAATTTTCTCAGTCCCCATTCAATTTTTGGAGTAAGCATTTTGTATAAAACATTTTTATAGCTACTTTAGCATGATGGGGAAAAAATTAGTTCAATGCTATTATCCCTTCTAACACATACAAAATTTCTTGGGATGACAAAAAATTCTATTTCATCTAGAGTATCGTAAGATTGCGCTTTATGCACAATCGTAGCCCTGTTATGTTTTTGAATACGGTCGAACAAAGCAAGGTGTGATTTTGGGGCCCCAGCGCAAACATGCGAGTTATATTCAAGATGTGGGAGAATATAAGCCTTACAGATGTGGCTAGTTTGGAGGCAGAGAAGTATTTCTTATATTTCCGCAGAATACCTATACGTTCCGAGGCATCAAGAGCGACTTCGTAAATCTGTTGTTTGCAGAAGGCGAACACTGTACGTCATTTAAGAACATATTAGCGACCGACGTTGGAACGTTATCTTTAAGAGATAGATGCCAGGAATGCGTTTTAAGGCATTAAACTCTACTCGGTTCTTCCTGCCCTATTCCAGGATTAAGCTGAGGTCAGAGTTCAGTGATTGAATCGACTCATTACGACATGAGGCCACCGATATTGGACGAGTCTCCGCAGGAGAGTCAAATTGGTAGATGTTATATGGAATGCTGTCCGCAGCGAAGCAGTGAATAGGATTGAGAGTAGACGACAGAAGGTCGTTTATGAAGATTAAATCCATTGAAGAAACAATGTGTTAAAACAAAAGGCCTTTAGCTTGGCTAAAAGACATTTGTGCCAAACTCTGTCAAACGCTTTGGTGATGTCAAGAGCAAGAACTTGACCTTTGTCAAATTTATGGATTCAGGAATTCCAATGTTCGGTAAGATAGACCATGAGATCGCCTGTGGAACCACTCGATAGATAACGTTAGAAACTGTTTTGAAAGCCGATGAACTATTAGGGCTAATAATTAATTAACCTTTATATTTAATTGCAATCTTCTTGTAAGCTGCAATTAGGTTAATAATCGAACTCTCCGTCAGTCGCAGCGAAGCCCGTACAATGGCCTCCGTATCTCTAAACCCCCCCTGTTGATCGAAATCTCTCCCCCCACACAGATTTTTTCCTTCAGGGCCACCCATTCCATCGGTCCTTCCGACGCCCCTTCCCCACGTACGGCCATACTCCACCTTCCATTACAATCGATAACAAAATATACTGCCAACAAGTCGGGCGAAACTTTATAATTCTTGTCTCAAGAAGGAGGATGAGTGGAAAGTCAATATGCAGGTTAGAGTAGTTAGGGAAGACGGAAGTGAAAGGGAGTTCTTGGGCAGGGTTCTTGTCAATTTAACAATATGTAAGGAGCAGGGGTAAAAGTAAGGGTGGGTGGATATTAATAGCTTTTTAATTGATTGTTCGAATCACGTCCAATATTCTCTGTATAGAATGTGCTTCATAGACGAAGTTGCATAGAATTTTCATAAAATTCGGTGTATTTTACATTCACGAAACCGAACATTTGTATGGGAGGGGGGTAGAGAAGGTTTGGAAATCGTAAAATTTGATATCAAGCACGGCGAAAAAATAATGATTGGTTCGACCAAGAATGTCGCGATGCAATAGATAGAAAGAACGAGGCTTACAAAATTTTTACTGAACGACCAACACGAGCCAAAAAAGAAAGATATGACGAGCTTAGGCGATATGCGAAAAAGACCTGCAGACGAAAACAAAGGAAGTACCATAATGACAAAATACAAAAAATGGACGACGTCGAGAAAAAATAAAACGCGGGACGCATACGCAATAGTAAAAGACTTAAAAAAGGGATTTAAGCCAAAAACCAGTCTCTGCAAAGACACAGAGGGCAATATCATCAGCGACACAGAAGAAATCAAAAGGAGATGGGCTTCATACTTTGAACATATTTTGAATCCCACCCCATTAGCACCGATCACAACAGACAACATTTCAATTGAAGCCTCAACTGACGAAGATGAACCATCATCGACACTACCCACGCTTGCTGAAATCAAAGCAGCCCTATGTGACCAAAAACTAAACAAAGCGCCGGGAATTGACGAAATACCAGTTGAAAAAATAACTGAACGTCGTCTTAAGCCCTATACTAATCAAATAATTGGCGAATACCAAGTCGGATTCAGAACCGGACGATCTACAACAGACCATATATTCTCGGTGAAACAGGTGCTTGAGAAATGCTGGGAATATAACACAGACGTGCACCAAATCTTCGTAGATTTTAAACAAGCATACGACAGTATCGACAGGAGTGTACTGTTCCAAATCATGCTTGACTTTGGAATTCCTCCAAAACTAGTCCGACTAACAAGACACACAACGACGAACACTGAATCCCAATTGAGAATACAAACCGATTCCACAACCAGCTTTCGAACGGAATGTGGCTTAAAGCAGGGAGATGGTCTAGCCCCTATGCTTTTCAACTTGGCACTAGAGTATGTCGTCCGAAAAATCCCAGTCGACACCAACGGGACACTACTATTCAAGTCCACCCAACAAGTAGCATACGCTGACGACGTTAACATCCTAGCAAGATCCTTCCCTAGTACTAAGGATGTATTTGTCAATCTTGATTCCGCTGCAAAAGAAGTCGGGCTGCGCATCAACGAAAACAAAACAAAAGTAATGACGCAAACAAGAAGGAGCGCGCCTATCAGACAAAACATAAGAATTGCGGAATATAATTTGGAGAATGTGGACAATTTCATATATCTTGGGGCTAATCTAGCAAGGGACGGTAATGAAACTGACGAAATCAAACGACGGATAATATTAGCAAATAAGACGTATTATTCGGTACTTCCAATAATCAAATCCAAGAAAGTGCACAGGAACAATAAGCTGCGGATATATAAAACTATTGCATGACCTGTGCTCTGCTATGGCAGCGACATGGACATTAACACGAACTTCCGAAAAAGCAGTTAACGCATTTGAAAAAAAGGTCCTCCGAAGAATTTTGGGACCTGTGAAGGAAGGAACGGAATGGCGAATAAGATACAACCATGAGTTGTATCAACTCTACGACGAGCCAGAAGCTTCAACGTTCATCAAGCTACGTAAACTGCAGTGGGCTGGCCATGTAGAGCGAATGGAAGACAGAAAAATCCCCACACGTGCTCTGAAAGGCAAAGCGAGTGGTAACCGACCAGTAGGCAAGCCACGCAAGCGATGGGAAGACTCGGTTGATGAAGATAGCAAAGCCATCTTAAAAATTAGCAGCTGGAAGACGCGGTCTTTGGATCGAGACGATTGGAGGCGACGACTTCAGGAGGCCAAGGCCCGATTTGGGCTGTCGCGCCATTGATGATGATGATGAAAATTTGATATGCAGGTTTATTTCGTATCTTTTGTAAGGTGCTTGTGCAAAATTTCAAGTTCGTAGCTTTTAGTTTGTTGGTTATTAGTTGATTTAATGAAATTGGTCGAACTCATACTTTTGTATGGGAGGTGGCAGAAGGACAGGCGCGGCCTCAAAACTTTTGACGCAATTTTATTTGAACTATTTTTAAAAGTTTTTGTACAAAATTTCAATTTCGTAGCTTTTAATTTGTTTGTTATTAGTTGATTTAATGAAAGTGGTCGAAATCATACTTTTGTATGGGAGGTGGTGGAAGGGCATGCGCGATTTCAAAACTTTTCTAACAATTTTGTTTCAACTATTTTTAGAAGTTCTTATGTTCTTTTAATAGTTAGGTGATAATTGATTTCTTGAAAATGGTCGAAGAAATAATTTTGTATGGGAGGGGGTAGAAGTTTTAAAGGTATTGGACCAGTTAATATTTCATATATTTAAGGATTTTTTTTAAATACATTTTGCAAATTTTGAAGTTCCTACCTTAAAATTTCATTCAAAAATTTTGAGTTTATGTGTTTTTTTCAATGCACAAGAAACACCTTGTTCACTTTAGACCGGGGGATCGGTTTATAACAATTGAGGAACAAATTATTATTTTTTTTTCTATGTATATCAAATAGATGTATCCAAATGCAAAATTTAAACTTTGTATCTTTCACCGGAGCCCTAAAAAAATTACTCAAAATTTTGGACATTTCCTCCCCTTACACCTACCAACTCAAAATTTTTACCAAAATTAATAATTATTTAGTTCTACAATCTGATAAATTTTCAATTTAATGTCTGTACTCAATTTTGATATATAACGGTTTGTAATTTTGAAAATTTCGTCATTTTTAAAGTGCTCCCCATTTCCCCCCACTGCTAGTATTTCCAAAGGCTATATTTTTTTCATATTTCGCTAGTATTGATTAATATATTTTTTAAGTTTCAATTACATAGCTTAAGAGATACATAGTTGAGATATTCATTCTTAAGTGTTTTTCTTTGAACCCCCCTGACCCTACCCCTTGCTATAATTAGCCTCTCTCTAAGCTGATTCTGGTGGAGCTGGATGCCACCTTAATGGTCTCAAAATATAAATTTTTTATGATAAGTAATTTGGAATATATAATCATTTGCAAAAAAAAAAAACAATTCGGCCGACAATTTGTTCTTAGCCCCCTCTTTTCGGATGCCAATGGATAAAAAAATTAAATTATTTTTGTAGTTTGTCCCACAGCTTTTTTATATCTCTGCTGATTTTCAGCTTCCTATCTGCATTCCTGGTGGAAATATTAGCAAGTGTAGTTTTTGACTCTTTCCCTCCCCCCGCCTCCCCCTTCCACCTAACACTCCCCAAAGCTTAGAAATTGGAGTTCACTTACCCAGTCAACAATTTGCCCAAAAACAAACTTTCTAACTTTAACGGTCTCGGAGATATGGGTCCATATGTACGGCGGGACGGATTTTTTTTTGTATTTTTAGGCTGATTTAGTCATGAAACGAGAAAAAACAAAATTTAAGGGTAGCAATTTTTTTTTTCTGCGTCGATCACAATACTTTATTATTAGAATAATAAAGTAAAATTAGTTAAATGCTGTCACCTCTTCTACCACTCCCCATATACCTATATATAAAGTTTTTTAAGATCAGAACAATTTATATCATCGCCTGATTGGGCTTTACGCGCAATCGTAGTCCTGTTATGTTTTATTATTACATTGAATTATTATTGTTGAATTTTTTAGTTTTGTTTTTAAATGTGTAATTCAATATTTTTTGTAATAATTTATTTATTTATTTATTTAATCGCTTTGAACAAAAAGATAACATTTTCAATTATACAAAAGCAAAAATACGAGAGCAGTGATAATAAGAATTCAAAAATTAAAGATTATAGTTTTTACTCTATTTTTAAATAAAACAAAAGAAGTAGTTAAAGATCCAAGTTGAAGTTGATCGTGGTTCCTTTGCATTCTCAACATCGGGGAATGGTAGTAAATATCGAGTGAGGCTCGAGGAAGATAGAAAATATCTGAATTCCTGGTTGAGACTGTTGCCTGCCGGAAATTCAGGTCGTTACAGAGGTAGGTATTAAGCAAGTAGTTGTAAAGTTTATAGAGGAAGCAAGCATCAAGAAAAGCCCGTCGTAGATGCAAAGGTTGAAGTTGAAGTGCTATAAGTCTATCATTGTAGCTGATATGAGGCTTTTTTAGTCTGTAGAAAAGGGTGCGAGTAAATTTACGCTGGACGGATTCGCCGGCCGTAACATGGCAAGTATGGTGAGGGTTCCATACAATAGAGCAGTATTCTAAGACACCACGGACGAGAGTGGAAAATAGCAAGGCTGCTGCTCTTGGACGGTTAAACTGGACTGTCGTACGGAGGACGAACCCAGCAAGTCTGTATGCCTTCTTTGTAATCTCAGAATAATGATTAACGAATTTAAGCTTGCGATCGAAAGTCACTCCTAGATCCTTTATTGTAGATAATGCTACAAAGGTGGCTCCGTTAATAGAGTAAGTGAGGACAGGAGAGGTAGTCTTATACGAAAACTCCATAGCAAAACACTTCTCAATGTTCAGACAAATATCATTGTTATAACACCAACTGGACAAAGTCGACAAGTCAGTCTGGAGGTCCAAGCAGTCAGAATAAGAAGAAATTTCACGGAACATTTTGAGGTCGTCTGCGTATAAGAGACAATTTGATGATAGGAATTGGGGCAGATCGTTAATGAAGAGCGTAAATAGCAGTGGACCAAGAATAGATCCCTGTGGAACACCAGAGTTAGAGAGAAACTCAGCTGAAGAATGTCCATTGAACGTTATTCGCAGACGACGATCAGTGAGGTAAGAATCAAACCAATTCAGGAGAGAGCCAGTGACACCGTACCTATCAAGTTTTGCAATAAGAATTTTTCTATTGACAGTATCAAAGGCTTTCGAAAAATCAGTGTATATGGCATGAACAGTGTGAACAGTGAATTCACATAAATTCGTGGTAGTTGACCTTCCTTTAACGAATCCATGCTGGACGGGTGATATTAAATGGTTAAGTTTCTCCCAGACCGCATTGTGGACTAATCTTTCAAAAAGTTTACCGAAGCAGTTTAAGGTAGAAATTGGGCGATAGTTGGCAACATTTTCGGTGTCTCCTTTCTTTAAAATGGGAACAACATTAGCTAACTTCCAGCAAGCAGGAAAACAGCCTTCCTCAAGTGATTTATTGAACAAAAGAGAAAGCGGCACCGAGAGCTCCGAAGAGGCAAATTTTACAAAGAGATTAGGAATCCCATCAGGACCGCCACTAGTCTTTGGATTTGGGGAGTTGATAATGGAGATAACATCACTCTCGCTAAAGGACAACTCACTTATGTGGTTCTGTGGTGGGATAAAAAAGTCATATGACAGGTCTTTGTTGGAAAACGTAAACACAGAGGAAAAGTATTTGACAAAAAGCTCACACATTTCATGCGGAGTGGAAGTTGTAATATCCCCAAACTTAAGTTGGGAAGGAAAATAATGCTTTTTGCTACGCTTTCTAACGTGTGACCAGAATGGTTTGGTATCACTACGTGACAGAGACTCCTCAAGCTGAGAGATGTATTCAGAGAAAGCTTTCTTGATAGCCGATTTCACCTGTTTACGCTGGGAGGAAAACTTATTATAATCAGATAAGAGGGAAGTACGCTTATACTTTTTATGTAGAAGTTTTTTCTTATGAAGAGCTTTAATAACCGAGTGGGTAAACCATTCTGGGTATTCTTGTCTAGAAGTCCCTCGATAGGGAACATTCCGATGAATTATGTCCTCAAGAATTAAATAAAGTTGAGTGGAAGATTCATTAGAGCTTTTGTTATTAAAGAGTTCGACCCAATCGACATTACTAATTTCACGACAGATTTGTTCATAATTGCCCTTATAGTAGTTATATTTTTTGATCGCACTATTAAGAGAGGGATTTGATAATTCAATCAACACATTAATCTGGAGAGGAGGATGATAAGGGTCGGGTGGCACTAATCCAATGGTGGTGACAACACTGATTTGGGAATCACTAACATTGGACAAAATTAGGTCTAAAATCTTACCACGACAATGATACTAAACACCAAAATAACTGAATAAATTATAAAACTTTCTAGTTTGATCGATAGTCGAATTTCTCAAATTTTCTATTTTATTCATTACAGTCGTCCTTTCTTGGATCCTTCAACAAGTCCTATCAGTGGCTTCTTATTGATGACAAAAATATCGGCATGATAAAATTCATAGATGCTACAAAAGGTATAGGACTGAATTCTCAAGTGTCCTATGTCAACATAACTGCAACTAAGAAGTATCAAATCTACGACCTCTACTCAAAAGGACAACACCTGAAAAGCCCACTGATCACAGCGCGATATGCAGCTTGGTCAAACGAGATCGGATTTAAAACTTCTATAGGATTGGCCGATGTCCAAGGACGATTTCTTAGAGACAACTTTCAAGGACTGACCTTACGTGGAGTTGTTGTGGTATAATGAATTTTAGTTCATCTTAACTACGCATATGTTTCAACACTATTTACATCTAAAGATTGATCGTGACGACACTGAACCTTCTAAATTCGATAAAATCCTATCAAATCCGACAAAATCGAGCGGAATAAGTCAGTTTACAAAGTATCATTACACGCTAGTTAAGATCCTTCAGCAACTTTTTAATTTTACGATAAACTATCGCCTGGTTCATAGCTGGGCGGGACGATTGCCTGGCTCTCAATACCGGATTGGTATGATGGGCGTTATGCAACGTAATGAAGCAGACATCGCCGCATCTGGAGCCTTTAATCGAATCAATCGATTTGCCGAGGTCGATACAATTCATCAAAGTTGGAAGTTTGAAACGGCCTTTCTCTATCGTATGACTTCCGATTTGAAGGACAGTAGTTCAGGTGGTGGGAGTTTCTTGGCACCATTTGAAAAAATGGTTTGGATTTTGGGCTCGGTAGCGGTTGTAGTGGTAATAGTGATCTGGAAGATTCTTACGATTTTTGACAAGGGTTGGAGAAATGAATCTGTTTGTGAAAAAGGAGTGGAAGAAAGTGTGGTTTTATTTAATTCGCTTGGCATTCTTTGTCAGCAAGGTTAGATGAATTTTCATTTGTTATTAACTAGTTTAAACAATTTTCAAAATTTTTATATAAATCTTCGCTTTTGATTTGTCAATAACTATAACTTATTTTTTTCCCATTGGATTTTAGGATTTCAGAAATCTCCAAAAAACATGGCTGTAAGGATTGTAGCTTTTGCTTTAATGATTTTTTCGCTACTTATGTATAACTTTTATACATCTTCTGTTGTTGGAGGCTTATTGAGTACTGACGCAAAGGGTCCTGGAACTTTAGTAGAACTGATTCAAAGTCCTTTAATAATTTCTTTCGAAGATATTGGATATCATAAAGTTCTATTCAGGGTAAGTGAGAATTAGATTAGGATATTAGATATCTGCATTTTTAATTTTTCGTAATTAAGACGGGGCACCAAATTTGTTGAAAAATACTACTTGGGATCTCATTGAACTCTAGGCGGTGTGCTATTTGCGAAAGTGTGAATGCGAATGCCCAGGGCCGTAGCTGGGACAACCATCAAATGTATGGCGGGCATTTCAGGTTGGGGGTATACAAATTTGTTACCAAGATTTCATGTCAGCAAGGAAATGATTTATAGAAGCTATTGACAGCGAACGGTCGATAAGGAAATGATTCGGCTCAAAAGGAAATGATGGCGTCGAAAGCGTTCGACAAAACGATAAGTAAGGCATTCGGGAGGCGAATGCATTCGGCGGCCAGGATGAGTGAGCGAGCAAGTCCTGTGATCGGCAAGCAGAAGTAAGTCCTGTGATCGATACGCGGATTTCAGTAAACGAGTAAGTCATGTGACTGACAGGCGGAGGTCAGTAAGCGACAGTAATGGAATAAGTTCTGTGATCGACGGGCAGATTTCATTGCAGGCGGCAGGAGGAGAAACACCGTCCCGAGTCATCATTGGAAGATCTTATGTTTGAAACACCACCAGATCAGCTAGCACTTTCAAAGGGTTACGTTCCGGATTTGCGATATCGACAACAAACAGATCACGACCTAATCGGGAATAAAACCCACCTCACCACCTGAACCGATTTACGAGCCAACTCTTCAGGTTTTTAAGAGGGCATGGATGTGTGTGCTGTATGATCCTCGAAGCCAGAAGGAAAAGCCACCGAAACTCCAGTGCAATTGGGACCGTATGAAGTCATCAAGTCAAGGAATAACGCAATATACCGCCTCTAGCTATACCAAAAACCTCGCACAAAAATGAAAGTAGTGCATCTGGACAAATTAGAGAAATATCATGATCTCGCTAGCCACTGTGAGGATTCTGTACGGGAAGAACAGGAGCTAAGGAGGGGGTAATGTTACATGAACCCACTAGGTCATGCATCAACTGTTCACGAAGTTAAACTGTCTACAATCCACAACACTCTCGCGCACATTGAACTACTCACCGTCTGCGATCGTCAATTATTTGTGATCTTGAACTACTTCCGCACACATACACTCACGCGCGCACTCTCGAATATATACTGATGCACACGCGCATTCTCTTGCACACAAATGTGCAAAGTCACGTGCTACCGCTCTTACACATGCACAAGTACGCATTAATAAATACGTTACGGGAACAGCGGAGAATCTTCTGGAATGGTTGTGTATAAAAAGGGCAAGCGTTCGTGAAATCGACACAGTCCGAATCGAGAAAGCGATTAAGTCGTGCGATCGAATTATTAATATCAAAGCGACATATTGTAAAAATGTAAGCGGAAGAAAGATCTTATAATTTAAATAAACAATAGCATCGAATTAGACCACATTACTGACTACTTGGATTAAATTACTTTCAAATTACCCATTTATTTTTCTGTTTCCCAGCGGGAGCTTACTAAGCTAATAATAATAATAATTGTTTTTTTTTTTTTTTTGGATTGGAAGAACATTTTTTTTCTTGTCGAAATATGTTAATAAAATTAAAAAAAAAATTAAATGAAACGTACTAAGTACTGACAAAAAAAAAAGAAATAAATAAATAAAACAAGTCGGGCGCAACTTTATTATTCTTGAGACAAGTTGAGGATGCGTGGAGAGTCAATGTGCAGGTTAGAGTGGTCAGGGAAGACTAAGTGAAAGCGGGTTCTTAGCAGGGCAGTTGTCAATTTAACATTTTGCAGAAACGTTCAAAAGCTGCAGTACATATAATCAATATTTCGTTCGTTTATTTATGCAAGTTTGAGTTTTTATGAGGAGAAGGGTGAAGGGTGATAGTAAGGGTGGGTGGATGTCAGGGATTCACTGCCCTCGAATGACCTAAAAATTGTCATAGGGGATTTTAATGCAAAAGTCGGAAAGGAGGAGGCTCATAGAGGAACAACAGGAGGGCACAGTCTCCATGACATAACAAACGACAATGGCCAACGTCTTATTGATTTCGCAAGCAGCAAAAATATCATAGTAAGCTCTACGTGCTTCCCACATCGCGATAATCACAAACGAACGTGGGCATCACCACGTTCTAATTGAGAAAAGGGCTGCTTCCAGCATACTTGATGTACGAACTCTCCGCGGTGCGAATTGTGACTCTGATCACTATCTAGTCAGAGCTAAGTACCGATGCAGGATAGCTTGTCGTGGATATTCGAAAACGAGTAGAGCTCGCAAATTTAATGTCAACAAGCTTAATGACGAAACGGTGGCGCAGGCTTACATGTCAGCAAGTAATAAACACCTGACACCAATACACGAAAATATCCAAAATATGCCAGTGGAGAATACATGGATGAAAATACGAGACGGCATAAAATCCTCAGCAGAAGAGATATTAGGATATCAAGTACGGCGAAAAAATAATGATTGGTTCGGCCAAGAATGCCGCGATGTAATAGACAGGAAGAACGAGGCTTACAAAATTTTTACTGAACGACCAACACGAGCCAAAAAAGAAAGATATGCCGAGCTTAGGCGATATGCGAAAAAGACCTGCAGACGAAAACAAAGGAAGTACCATAATGACAAAATACAAAAAATGGACGACGACATGAGAAAAAATAAAACGCGGGACGCATACGCAATAGTAAAAGACTTAAAAAAGGGATATAAGCTAAAAACCAGTCTCTGCAAAGATGCAGAGGGCAATATCATCAGCGACACAGAAGAAATCAAAAGGAGATGGACTTCATACTTTGAACATCTTTTGAATCCCACCCCATTAGCACCGATCACAACAGACAACATTTCAATTCAAGCCTCAACTGACGAGGATGAACCATCATCGACACTTCCCACGCTTGCTGAAATCAAAGCAGCCCAATGTGACCAAAAACTAAACAAAGCTCCGGGAATTGACGAAATACCAGTTGAACTTCTGAAAAACGGTGGAAATTGTGTCGCTGAAATACTGCACAACATGATATGCAAAATTTGGACAGAGGAAACCATACCCGACGATTGGCGAAGAATTATCATTTGTCCAATTTACAAGAAAGGAGACAAACTTTTCTGTGAGAATTACAGAGGAATATAATTGTTGTGAACGTCCTACAAAATGCTGACAAAAATAATTGAATGTCGTCTTAAGCCCTATACTAATGAAATAATTGGTGTATACCAAGATGGATTCTGAACCGGATGATCTACAACAGATATTCTCGGTGAACCAGGTGCTTGAGAAATGCTTAGAATATAACACAGACGTGCACCAAATCTTCGTAGATTTTAAACAAGCATACGCTGACGACATTAACATCCTAGCAAGATCCTTCCCTAGTGCTAAGGAGGTATTTGTCAATCTTGACTCCGCCACAAAAGAATTCGGTTTGCGCATTAACGAAAACAAAACAAAAGTAACGACGCAAACAAGAAGGAGAGCGCCTATCAGACAAAACATAATAATTGCGGAATATAATTTGGAGAGTGTCATCAATAACGCGACAGCCCAAATCGGGCCCTGGCCTTCTGAAGTCGTCGCATCCAATCGTCTCGATTCAAAAACCGCGTCCTCCAGCTGCTAATTTTTAATATGGCTTTGCTGTCTTCAGCAACCGAGTCTTCCCATCGCTTGCGTGGTTTGCCTACTGGCCGGTTACCACTCACTTTGCCCTTAAGAGCTCGTTTGGGAATTCTTCTGTCTTCCATTTGCTCTACATGGCCAGCACACTGCAGTTTACGTAGCTTGATGAACGTTGAAGCTTCTGGCACGTCGTAGAGTTGATACAACTCATGGTTGTATCTTATTCGCCATTCCGTTCCTTCATTCACATGTCCCAAAATTCTTCGGAGGACCTTTCTTTCGAATGCGTTAACTGCTTTTTCGTAAGTTCACGTTAATGTCCATGTCTCGCTGCCATAACAGAGCACAGGTCATGCAATAGTTTTATAAATCCGCAGCTTATTGTTCCTGTGCACTTTCTTGGATTTCATTATTGGAAGTACCGAATATTACGTCTTATTTGCAAGTATTATCCGTCGTTTGATTTCGTCTGTTTCATTACCGTCCTTTGCTAGATAAGCCCCGAGATATATGAAGTTGTCCACACTCTCCAAATTATATTCCGCAATTTTTATGTTTTGTCTGATAGGCGTTCTCCTTCTTATTTGCGTCATTACTTTTGTTTTGCTTTCGTTAATTTGCAACCCGACTTCTTTGGGGCGAAGTCAAGATTGACAAATACCTTCTTAGCACTAGGGAAGGATCGTGCTAGGATATTAATGTCGACAGCGTATGCTAGTAGTAGGGTGGACTTGAATAGTAGTGTCCCGTTGGTGTTGACTGGGATTTTTCGGACGACATACTCTAGTGCCAAGTTGAAAAGCATGGGGGCTAGACCATCTCCCTGCTTTAATCCACATTCCGTGCGAAAGATGGTTGTGGTATCGGTTTGTATTCTCACTTGGGATTCAATGTTCGTCATTGTGAGTCTTGTTAGGCGGACTAGTTTTGGGGGAATCCCAAAGTCAAGCATGATTTGGTATAGTACGTTCCTGTCGATACTATCGTATGCTTGTTTAAAATCTACGAAGAATTGGTGCATGTCTGTGTTATATTCCCAGCATTTCTCAAGCACCTGTTTCACCGAGAATATCTGGTCTGTTGCAGATCGTCCGGTTCTGAGTCCATCTTGGTATTCGC
The DNA here is from genome assembly GCA_963669355.1 of Chorisops tibialis. Classification (NCBI taxonomy): domain Eukaryota; kingdom Metazoa; phylum Arthropoda; class Insecta; order Diptera; family Stratiomyidae; genus Chorisops; species Chorisops tibialis. The sequence goes on from OY770262.1 coordinate 238,800,520, forward strand.
CAATTATTTCATTAGTATCGGGCTTAAGACGACGTTCAATTATTTTTGTCAGTATTTTATAGGACGTACACAACAATGATATACCTCTGTAGTTCTCACAGCAGAGTTTGTCTCCTTTCTTGTAAATTGGAAATATAATGCTTTTTCGCCAGTCGTCGGATATGATTTCCTATGTCCAAATTTTGCATATCATGTTGTGCAGTATTGCAGCGACACAATTTCCACCGTTTTTCAGAAGTTCAACTGGTATTTCGTCAATTCCCGGCGCTTTGTTTAGTTTTTGGTCACATAGGGCTGCTTTGATTGGAGGAAGGGTGGGTGGTATCGATGATGGTTCATCTTCGTCAGTTGAGGCTTCAATTGAATTGTTGTCTGTCGTTATCGGTGCTACTGGGATGGGATTCAAAAGATGTTCAAAGTAGGAAGCCCTACTCCTTTTGATTTCTTCTGTGTCGCTGATGATATTGCCATCTGCGTCTTTTCAGACACTGGTTTTTGGCTTATATCCCTTTTTTAAGTCTTTTCCTATTGCGTATGCGTCCCGTGTTTTATTTTTTCTCATGTCGTCGTCCATTTTTTGTATTTTGTCATTATGGTACTTCCTTTGTTTTCGTCTGCAGGTCTTTTTCGCATATTGCCTAAGCTCGTCATATCTTTCTTTTTTGGCTCGTGTTGGTCGTTCAGTAAAAATTTTGTAAGCTTCGTTCTTTCTATTTATTGCGTCGTGACATTCTTGGTCGAACCAATCATTATTTTTTCTCCATGCTTGATATCCTAATACCTCTTCTGCGGAGGATTTGATGCCGTCTCGTATTTTCAGCCACGCATTCTCCACTGGCATATTTTGGATATTTTCATATATTGGTGTCAGGTGCTTATTACATGAAGCCTGCGCCACCGTTTCGTCGTTAAGCTTGTCGACATTGAATTTGCGAGCTCTACTCGTTTTCGAATATCCACAACAAGCTATTCTGCATCGATACTTAGCTCTGACTAGATAGTGATCAGAGTCACAATTCGCACCGCGGAGAGTTCGTACATCAAGTATGCTGGAAGCAGCCCTTTTCTCAACAAGAACGTGGTCTATTTGGTTGAAGGTGCGACCATCTGGTGATGCCCACGTTCGTTTGTGAATATCGCGATGTGGGAAGCATGTAGAGCTTACTATGATATTTTTGCTGCTTGCGAAATCAATAAGACGTTGGCCATTGTCGTTGGTTATGTCATGGAGACTGTACCCTCCTGTTGTTCCTCAATGAGCCTCTTCCTTTCCTACTTTTGTATTAAAAACCCTTGGACAATTTTTACGTTATTCGGCAGTGATTCATAGGTTGTCTCTAGGGTGACATAAGATTCGTCTTTGGCTATATCGTCCTTGTCTTCAGTTGGTGCGTGGACGTTGATCAACCAAGTGTTGAAAAATTTAGTCTTTATTCGGATTGCACACAATCTTCCACTTACTGGTTTGAAACTCGTGACCTGCTGACTAAATTTTTTGTCAACGACAAAAGCGACTCCAAACTCTCTGCTTTCCGACAATTTTCCAGTTGAATAGATTGTGTGCGATCTCATGTCCATAATTTCGCTGTCGAGCCATTTCGTTTCTTGGATGGCAGTTATGCTGATGTTGTGTTTTGCCAGTTCTTCGAGGAACTCTTATAGAGCTCCTGTCCTAAATAAGGATCGAACATTCCAAAATCCAATAGAGTAGTCCATTATTCGTTTGCGGGGTCGTTGCCGTTGAGTCCATCCTTTCCGAGGCTGTTCTTCATGTTTCGGGACAGTGTTTTTTTTTCCGGTTATGCGTTGTCGTCGCCTCGCCCAACCCCCGACCTGGAGGACCGGTCCTACTTATTTATTACACCCTAGTAGAAAAAGGGTGGGAGTTTTGAGCTAAATATGACATGCTGGAGTTCTCACAGCTATGCTGCAAGTCCAACTATGTCATACTTTTTGCCTACTTCCTGAGACGCACTGGTGTTACTGGCCATTCAGGTTAACTCCATGTTCTCTCCTCCTTTCTCAAACCGGGCTTGGGACCGTCTATGACGGAGTGTGGACAACTTAGTATATCTTGGGGCTAATCTAGCAAAGGACGGTACTGAAACAGACGAAATCAAACGACGGATAATACTTGCAAATAAGATGTGTTATTCGGTACTTCCAAGAAAGTGCACAGGAACAATAACCTGCGGATTTATAAAACTATTATACGACCTGTGCTCTGTTATGGCAGCGAGACATGGACATTAACGTGAACTTACGAAAAAGCAGTTAACGCATTCGAAAGAAAGGTCCTCCGAAGAATTTTGGGACATGTGAATGAAGGAACGGAATGGCGAATAAGATACAACCATGAGTTGTATCAACTCTACGACGTGCCAGAAGCTTCAACGTTCATCAAGCTACGGAAACTGCAGTGGGCTGGCCAGGTAGAGCAAATGGAAGACAGAAGAATTCTCAAACGAGCTCTTAAGGGCAAAGTGAGCGGAAACCGGCCAGTAGGCAAACCACGCAAGCGATGGGAAGACTCGGTTGATGAAGACAGCAAAGCCATATTAAAAATTAGCAGCTGGAGGACGCGGGTTTTGAATCGAGACGATTGGATGCGATGACTTCAGAAGGCCAGGTCGCGATTTGGGCTGTCGCGCCATTGATGGTGATGATCTATACTCGATTGTGAGACATAGTGATTTGTAATTTTGGAAAGTGCGCCATTTTTCAAAAGCTCCCTATTTCCCGCCAATACTATTATATCCACATGTTATATTTTTTTCATATTTCGCTAGAAAAGCTTAGTATACGTTTCGACCCTTAGCCTCTTTCTAAGCTGATTCTGGTGGATCTATACACCACCTTAATGGTCCCAAAATATGATTTTTTTTGTGATTAGTAATTTCGAAGATATAATCTTTTGAAAAAAAAAAATTCGGTCATCAATTTGTTTTTGGTCCCCGCTTTTGGGAAAAAGTCGAAAACTACACTTGCTAGTATCTCCACCACGAATGTAGATAGAAAGTTGAAAATCAGCACAGATATAGAGAAGGTTGTGGGACAAACTATAAAAATAATTTAATTTTTTTATCCATTGGCGTCCGAAAAGGGGTGGCTAAAAACAAATTGTCGGCCGAATTGTTTTTTCAAATGATTATATCTTCGAAATTACTTATCGTAAAAAATTCATATTTTGAGACCGTAAAGGTGGCATTCAGTTCCATCGGAATCAGCTTAGAGAGTGGCTAATTATTGTAAGAGGGAGGGTCGGGGGGAGGGGGGGGGGGTTAAGAAAAAACACTTAAAAAATAATATCTCAACTATCTCTTAAACTATGAATCGTATATTAAGCTATATTAGGAAAATACAAAAAAAATATAACATGTCGAAATAATTGTTGAATTGTAATTGAAAAAAGTATTATTTCGACCAATTTCATTAAATCAACTAATAACCAACAAATTAAAAGCTACGAACTTGAAATTTTGTACGAGTACCTTACAGTGGAAAAAAAAAGAAAATTGCATCACAAGTTTTACGATTCCCCTACCTCCTCTGCTCCTCCCATACAAAATTATTTTTTCGAGCATTTTTAAGAAATCAATTATCAGCTAACTCTTAAAAGCTATCAATTTCAAATTTTGCATAAAATCTTATAAAAATAATTCAAATGAAGTTGTTTTAAAAGTTTTGAAATCGCGCTTGCCCTTCTACCCCCTTCCATACAAAACTATGGTTTCAACCAATTTCATTAAATCAACTAATAACCAACAAACTAAAAGCTACGAACTTGAAATTTTAAACAAGCACCTTACAAGAGAATCGAAATAAATCTACATATCAAATTTTACGATTCCCCTACCTTCTCTACCCCCCCCCCCCCCCATACAAAAGTTCGGTTTCGTGAATGTAGAATTCACCGGATTTTTATGAAAATTCTATGCAACTTCGTCTATGAAACACATTCTATACAGAGAATATTGGACGTGATTCAAGCCATTAATTAAAAAGCTATTAACATCCACCCACCCTTACTATTACCCCTCCTCCTCCCCTCCTCCCATAAAAACCGAAACTTGCAGAAAGATTCGCCCGACTTGTTGGCAGTGTATTTAAAGTTTGTCCCACAATTCTCTTCATACCTCTGCTGATTTTCAGCTTCCTATCTGCATTCGTGGTGGAGATATTAGCAAGTGGAATTTTTGATTCTTTCCCTCCCTCCGCCACCCCCTTCCACCCAACACTCCCTAAAATTTAGATAATGGAGCTCACTTGCCCAATCAACAATCCACCCAAAAACGAACACTCTACCTTTAACGGTCTCGGAGATATGAGTCCATATGTACGGCGTACGGCGGGGCGGACTTTTTTTTGCATTTTTAGGCGTCTAAATTAGAAACGCGAAAAAACAAAATTGCGAGGTAGCAATTTTTTTTTCTGTGTCGATCACAATACTTTATTATTAGAATAATAAAGTAATTAGATAATAAAACATATCTTAGTAATGAAATTAACCACATGATGGAACGAAAGCATTATATTCCCTTGGCTCAATATAATTGATAAATATTTAAATGTTAACTTTTTTTTATATTACAAAATCAGCATCTGAAAAACATTCAATCAGAAGTAAGCTTACGAGTACAAAATTAATTATTTCTAAAGGGATGTAAAAAGAAAATAGAAATAAATAACATTTAATCTGAATTATTTATGCATTATGAAAGCCGCTACTGAGTTAATCAACTGATAATTTATTTTATGACTAGCGATCGCCCGCGTCTTTGTCCGCGTAAGAATCGCAACAATAACATTTTTTGAGAATGCAGTTAGTAGTGCATTATATCTGCTTAGTTTCATGGCTCTTTCCCCATCGAATTATTCAAACTTTAACGGCGGCACTGGGATTTAAACTGGTTTCTCGTTTTTTTTTCGTCCTCAATTTTTTTTTCCAAGAAGCAATAGAGCTTAAAGAAGAATTTAATAATCTAATAAAAAACAAAAGTGTGATAATCCTACACCAACAAGAAGTTTACAAAGAATAAGAGAATTAAATAAAAAAATAATTATAAAGTATAAATATTAAAAATATCTTAGCAACTTGTAATAATGTTTCAAACATATTAGAATATATTCTACAAAATTTCGTATTACATATGTTATAAGTTAAATCGGGGAAACGGTTATGTATTTTACCCTACATCTGGTAATACCAATAGTTATAAGAAAATATGAAATATCCTATTCACAAACTAGTCAGAATCGAACCCACGATCTCTAAACTGAGAAGCGAGCACTGTGCCAATACGCCACCGAGTCCTATGCTCGAATCGAAATGCAGTCAATAGAGTATAGAATTAATTAATTAATAGAAAATAACATAAATTACAAATTCGGTTGATTAGATCATTCTCTCATATAGGAATCCAATTCATCAATTGTGAAACAAATGTATCGAGAAAAGGTCCGTCCCAATCGCAATCCAAATATACTGCCAGCATATGTGCAAGCCAATGAAGCAGTATCATACCTTCGATCAGGACTTTATGCATATCACGGCGAATTGGTTCACGTCTATCCCGAAATCGCGAAACGTTTTGAAGCCAATGAGATTTGTGATTTGCGAGCAGTCTTCGGTCTTTTCGGTATCGAAGATAAACTTCTTAACATGATCTTAACGAAGCGCAGTTCTTACACGGAAATGTTTCGAATTGGGTGAGTACAAAAAAGATCGTGCCTTTGGGATTAATTTGCAAATGATGGTGATAAAATTTATTTTTGAAATTCTTCTTCTTTTAAATGGCAGAATGCATAGAATTCGTGAGATTGGTCTTATAAATCGCGAATTAAAGGTTTATCGAACAGAAAAACCACTATGTCAATCGGGATCGACAGTGCATCCTGTAACATTAAATGGCGTCATTAACGCTTTTATTATACTTGGAGGTTAAATGAAGATAATTTTCGAATTTATTGAGTGCTTTATTAATTCTGGTCTTTTCAGTTGGAATAACGATCTCGGCTGGCTTATTGGTTTTGGAAATGTCGATGGCGTACATTCGCTTTCGGAAGAAACAAAAAAAGTTACAAGTTATTTAAAATATAATCTAGTTACCTATCGCATTGAATAAATATCTGCACGTATAATTAATTACTGCTTGCACTGTGTTCAAATTTTTCGAAAATCAGTGTAATACTTCACGATTGTCAAAAGTGGGAATATAAGTTTTTGGTGCTCGAGAAAGATGCATAGAACTTACTTAGTCTCTTCCTGTACACACCGATCTGGGATTCTTCGTTTGCCGATACGGCTTCCTATCTTATCCGATAAAGCCACACTGTATGTCTGAAGATATATGCTATTCCAAATAAAAGAGTGTGCAACCACGTTTTTCACGTACAAAATACCAGCGGACAAATAATTTGCTCTCATTAGTTGTTTTTTTTTATCGAGTAAGTATTTTTTTGTTGAAAGAGAGACCTCCGTGGCTTAGTTTTTGCTTCATAGCTAAAAGATCGTAGGTTCGATTTCCAGTCCGGGCAGTAGGATTTTTTAAGCACGAATTTTTTGAACCAATTGGCAATGTAAATTATTCTAGATGAAATCTGAGAGTGTATTGTGCTTGCCATACCGTTTGTAACGTTAAGAAATAATGCTCGCACAGAGTCGCCAAGGATACAGAAATATTTTTGTCGCTCACAAACCACGATTCCGTCTGTCTGACTGTCTACAACATAACTCTCGAAAGCTTTGACCTATCGTGCTGAAATTTGTCATATGTCATTTTTAGCAAATAAGTAGCTTTAGGTTCGTGAACGGGCCACATCCCCTCTTTTTACCCTCTCTCGTACAAATTTCATGAGATTTCGAAATTTAAAGAAATTCAATTTTTCCTTAAACCATTTCAGCTATTGACTTGAGAATTATGTTATATAATAGTAAAATGATTTGAATATCAAAAAAAGATTGATCTGATCTCCTTACTCTTTCAAACCTCCCCCCCCACCAATTTTGAAAAAATTATCAACTTCACCTCACTATTTTTACTCCCTCCCATACAAATGTCACGAAATTTAGGAATTTCAATTAAAATGAGACTTCCGTGGCGTAGCGGGCACCGTGCTTGCTTCACAGTCAATAGTTCGTGAGTTCGATTCCCACTCTAGACAGTGAATTTTTTTAAGCACGAATTTTCAGTCACTACTGGCAATGAAAAATTATTCGAAATAAAAATGGGAAGCGGTGTAAAAATGAAACAATTCCACTTCAGGAAGGTTTGCATAATCAGTAGATGGTTTCTGTTCGCTTTCTATCATTCAGTCCCCATAACATCTGCAATATTTGTCAGTAGCAGCCAGTACAACTGAAAAATATATATCAGCTTCTCCACTCGTATTGAAAATTCCATAAAAGTATTTCTCTTTCAAACACTTTAAAATGTTAGCAAAGGAATTGTAATAATTATGTATAATTATTAAAATAACAACGATTGAAAAATGAAGAAATTAATTTTATTTATTTTCAACCTCCTTGCTGTCAACTCTAGTATACATGAAAATTGAATGAGCTACATAGTTACAAAAAATATTAGTTGTTTTGCTCAATATTAAAACAGGATGTGACTAGGATGTTGTTAAGCACATTCCAAATCATTAAAAACCTCCCTCTTCTCTGCCACCGCAATCTTACGATACTCTAGATGAAATAGAATTTTTTGTGATCCCAAGAAATTTTGTATGGGGAGTGTTAGAAAGGGTGATAGCATTGAACTAATTTTTTCCCCATCATGCTGAAGTAGCAACAAAAATGTTTTATACAAAATGCTTACTCCAAAAATTGAATGCGAACTGAGAAAATTAGTGAGTTAGATTTAGTGAAAATGTGCAGTTTGTATGGAAGGTGGTAGAAAGAGTGGGGGGATTTTAGTGATTTTTTCAGAAATAACTAAGAATATCATAAAATTGACATCTCTTAAATTTTAGACTAGTAACATTCATACTTTTCAAGAAAATAGATTTTTTGTGAAGTTGTGAAACTGTTGTCATATTGTATGGGAAAGGGTAGAAGCAGTAAAGCTAATCAAATATTTTTTTCTCATCTTAATGATAATGCTAAATAGGTATTTATCACAAAATGTGAGCTCGATAAATGTTAAATGTTCTGAGAAAATCGGCTTAGAGCATTTCATTAAAAAGTGTAGTTTGTATGGGAGGGGTTGGAAGCAGAGAGAGGACGCAAATAATTTTTATACTGTATATTGAAATCATTATGAAAGTAATATATCCCAAAATTCAGACTAATAGCTTTTATACTGTTGCGAGCTAGGGGATCGCTGATTTCAAAGGAAAACACAATTCGTTTCAAAATAATGAATAATTTTATTTAATCGCACTTTTCTTTATTTCTTGATCACTTCACTAAATTCGCTCTAAAACTTAATTCGTACAACTCAGGAACACTGCCAATCTATCACTTGTACCGATTCGCCTTCTTCCACCGATAGGTGTCGCCAAAATCTAACTAACTCGTTGTCTGAAAGTTGGCGGTTATTTATACTAAGTCTCCCGGACAGGTGTCGTTGTGTGTGTGTGTCTAGAATGATTGGCTACATTGTGGAGCTCGGTAGAAGTGTCTGGAAACATGTGTATAGCGTTTTAAATGTTGATGGACTTTTCTCGGTGTTGCTGGGGACGTCGAGGTTGTCAGATTTATAACAATACTTTTCGAGCAAATCCATTTATTGTCAATTTGCGCATTTGTGTCATTTTGTATGGGAGGGGGTAGAAGGGGTGGAGCGATTTGGCCCGTTCACGAACTTAAAGTTACTTTTTTGCTAAAAATGATAGGCACAAATTTTTTAGCACTATAGCTCAAAGTTTTCGAGAGTTATGCTGTAGACAGACGCACAGACGGACAGACGGACAGACAGACAGACAAACAGACAGACAGACGGTCACTCGGAATCGAGGTTTTTGAGCGACAACAAATATTTCTGTACCCTTGGCGGCTCTGTGCGAGCGTTATTTCTTAGCGTTACAAACGGTAAGGCAAACACAATATACTCTCAGATTTCATCTATAGTATAATTACAAACCTTCCCCTCTGCACTTACCACCTAACACACAAAAGTCTCTATTCACTATTCGAAAGAATTTGAGATGCCATATTTGCCGGTACAATAAACTATTGTATTATTTCATTTAGAGTATCATATAATTGGGTTTTACGCCCAATCGTAATTCTGTCATGTTTTACTTTATTATTCTAATAATAAAGTATTGTGATCGAAACAGAAAAAAATAAACTGCCAACAAGTCGGGCGCAACTTGATTATTTTTGGGACAAGTTGAAGATGCATGGAAAGTCAATATGCAAGAGTTAGAGTGGTTAAAGAAGAGTAAGTGGAACCCCCTTTCACAAGTGGAACCCCCGTTCGCAAGTGGACTCCCTTTAGGGCAGGGTTGCTGTCAATTTAACACTTAATTGCGAATACGATTAATAGCTCCAGCACATGTAATCAATATTTAATTGGCTTATGTAAATTTGGGTTTTTATGAGGGAGGGGGAGGGGTGATATTGAGGGTGGGTGGATGTCAATAATTTTTCAATTGATTGCTTCAATTACGTCCAATATTCTCGTCATAGAATGCAAGTTTCATAGACGAAGTTGCATAGAATTTTCATAAAATTCAGTGCATTTTAAATTCACGAAACCGAACATTTGTATGGGAGCGGGTAGAGGAGGTAAGGGAAATTGTAAAATTTATTATACTGTTTTATTTCATTTTTCTTGTAAGGTGCTCGTACAAAAACTCAAGTTCGTAGCTTTTAATTTGTTGGTTAGCAGTTGTTTTATTGAAATCGGTCGTAATCATACTTTTGTATGGGAGGGGGTAGAACGACAAGTCTGATCTCAAAAATTTTGACGCAGTTCCGTTTCAACTATTTTTAAAAGTTCTTATGCAAAATTTCTAATTGATAGCTTTTAATAGTTAGGTGATAATTAATTTCTTTAAAAAGGTCGAAAAAATAATTTTGTATGGGAGGGGGTAGAAGTTTTGAAGGTATTCAACCAGTTAATATTTCATATATTTTAAAATTTTTTCTTAATACATTTTGCAAATTTTCAAGTTCCTACCTTCAAATTTCATTCAAAAATTTTCAGTTTATGTGGTTTTTTCATTGCGCATGAAACATCTTGTGCACGGTAGACCAGGGGGGTCGGTGCATAACGATTTTGGAATTTTTATTATTTTTTCTGTATGAACAACAAATAGATGTATCCACATGGAAAATTTAAATTTTGTATCTTTCACAAGAGCCCTTAAAACATCACTCAACATTTTCAACATTTTTGGTTACCACCTCCCTCACCTTACACCTCCCGACGTGAAATTTTTACCAAATTTAAAAACTATTTGGTTCTACAATTTGATTAAATTTGAATTTGATATCTGCACTAAATTTTGAATTATAACGGTTTGAAATTTTGGAAAGTGCACCATTTTTGAAATTCTCCCCATTTCCCCCACTACTATTTTATCCCAATGTTATATTTTTCTCGTATTTCTCTAGTATAGCTTAATATAGGATCTAAGATTTATTTACATAGCTTAATAAATAGCCGAGATATTGATTTTTAAGAGTTTTTCTTTGCACGCCCCTGATCCTCCCCCTTACAATAATTGGATTTTATCTAAACTGATTCTAGTGGATCTATATGCCACCTTAATGATCTCAAAATATCAATTTTTTATGGTAAGTAATTTCGAATATATATTCATTTGAAAAAAAATTTGGCCGACAATTGGTTCTTAGCCCCCCTTTTTGTACCCCAATGGATAAAAAAATTAATTTATTTTTAAAAGTTGTCCCATAAACCCCTCTATATGTATGTTGATTCTTCTAGCTGTAACCATGTTTGAGATATTTGAGTTCGTATTTTTCGGTTTAAGCACTCCTTCCGCCTCCCCTTGAACTCGTACACCCCTCAAAATGGGTATCCGCCTGAGATCCGCAACTATCTACAATCCCCCCAAAAATGAACTTTCTATCTTGAAGGATTTGGGACTTAATGTGCGCTGAGCGTATACACCGGCGTACGGCGTAGAGATTGACGATTTTTTTGCATTTTTAGGCTAATTTAGTCATGAAACGCGAAAAAACAAAATTTCAGGGTAGCAAATTTTTTTTTTCCAAGTCGATCACAATACTTTATTATTAAAATAATAAAGTTAAAGCGCTAACTTGAAATTCTGTTTTTTCGCGTTTCAGGACTAAATTAGCCTAAAAAAGCAAAAAAAAAAAATTTCGCCGACATATAGAAACCGTTAAAGGTAGAATGTTCGTTTCTGGGTGGATTGTTAATTGGGTAAGTGAGCTCCATTATCCACTCCATTTTCTGCAGTGTCAGGTGGAAGGGGTTGGCCGGAGGAGGGAAATATTCAAAAACTACGCTTCCTAATATATCCACCACGAATGCAGAAAGGTAACTGAAAATCATCATACGTATAGAGAGGGATGTTTTAAAAATAATTTAATTTTTTTATCCATTGGCTTCCAGAAAGGGGGAGGGGGGGGTCTAAAAACAAATCAGTCGGCCGAATTTATTTTTTTCAAATGATTATATCTTCAAAATTACTTACCATAAAAAATCGTAATTTGGGACTATTATGGTGGCATGCAGATCAACCAGAATCAGCTTAGAGGGTAGCTAATTACTCTAAGGAGGATGGTGAAAGAGGTGTAAAGAAAAACACTTAAAATTGAATATCTGTACTATCTCTTAAGCTATATAATTGAAACTTAAAACATGTATTAAGCTGTACTAGTGGAATACAGAAAAAATATAGAATTTGGTTATAGCAGTGGTGGAGAGAAATGGGAGCATTTCAAAAATGGTGCACTTTCCAAAATTTCAAACCGTTATATCTCAAAACTGAGAACAGATATCAAATCGAAAATTTGGTAAAAATCTTAAGTAAGAGGAGGGACGTGGTAAGCAAAAATGTCGAAAATTTTGAGTGAGTTTTTCAGGGCTCTGATGAAAGATGCAAAGTTTAAATTTCGCACGTGGGCAAATCTATTTGATATACATGGAAAATAAACTGCCAACAAGTCGGGCGAAACTTAAATATTCTTGGGACAAGTTGCGGATGAGTGGCAGGGCTGTTGTCAATTTAACAATATTTCATTCGTTTATGCAAGTTTTAGTTTTTATGTGGGGGGGGATGGAGGGGTGTTAGTAAAGGTGGATGTTAATAGTTCTTTAATTGATTGGTTGAATCACGACTAGTATTCTCTGTATAGAAGTGTTTCATAGACGAAGTTGCATAGAATTTTCATAAAATTAAAAGTTTATTAGAATCTTAAAAGTAAAGTAAAAGTCATGCAAGAGAAGCAAAGATTGCATTACAAAGGAGGTAATTGTAAAAATTTTTGAGCTTGGCGAGATTGTACTTACAAAAGATTATAGTGTACCACGGAAAGTTTGTTGGCAAAAGTGTACCATTAAGAAAAAGCTAGGCCAACGTATATATGTCGTACAAGTATTAAATAAGGATTTGATTTGGAAGAGGCACGTAAATCAATCGCGTTTATGTAAAAATAATTTTTCTGAAGATAATTATGTTGCTTTAGTCTTGTGTGATCCTACTGATACTTCAGTTCCTGTTAACACGAGTTTACTGGAGCCTATGTCAAACGATGCTGAGAAAATTATTAACCAATCTGAACAAAATACTGTAACTAATGAAAATTAAAATAATGTTGTTGAAATTAATAAAAGCAAGGCTCAAGCAGGTAGATATAATCTTAGAAAATGAAACGTTTGATTTCATTTTTGTAGTAAGAATAGTTTATACAAAATAAAATACTAAGCATTAATATTTCGTAAGTTGTTGAGATTAAGGAAATTAATTTATTTTTTGTATTGTATAATTTAATATCTCTTACAATTTAGTAATCCAGTTAACTAAATTAAGACGAGCTGGAGGGAACATTGTAATGAATTTTATAACCGACTATATGTAATGAATTTTATTTCTGTAGCCCACTATTTATCGTGAACCGATGCGACAGCTCTCGTACTGTACAATGCAACTCATCTGTTGGCCGCCGCATCGTCTAGTTTGTTATTCATATAATAAATTAACTATCGAAATGATAAGCGTTTTTCTAGAAAACATTACAGTTTGCTACTCTTTCAACCTAATCTCTCATAAGCAATTAAAAAAACATAACTGAATTATGATTGGGCTTAAAGCCCAATCATATGATACTCTAGATGAGATGGATGACTTAAATATACCGAAAAATATGTCATCTCAAATTCTTTCGAATAGTGAATAGAAACTTTTGCATGGGAGGTGGTAGAAGTAGAGGGGGAGGTTTGTATGTTTTCGTACATGACACCGGACATGGCATGCAAAATGTTTTTTGCTGAATTTAAAGTTCTTAGTTTCCATTATTTTTAAAGAAAATGGTCATAGTTTTCCTTAATTTGAGGCATTTGTATGGGAGGTGGCAGAGGAAGTGGAGCGTTTAAGATGATTTGGAAACTGCTTATCATCATCCTTAGCACCATGCTTTGATTCAATTTCAAAGTCGATAGCTCTCATATACTTGAAGGAGAAATGCTTTTCTTGAATTTATAATAGAGATATTTGTGTGGGAGGTGGTAGAAGGAGTGAAGCGGAGCTGATCATTTTTTCTAACACTTATTTCAATTATTAAAAAACGAATTCTGGCAAAATTTCAAGTTTGTACTTTTTCTAGTTTGAATGGAAATCGATGAAATGCATTTAACAAAAATTCTGCATTTGTATGGGAGGGAGTAGAAGGAGTGTACAGATCAAAACGAATTTTTTTCGCATTATTATTATTTCTATTTGTATACTTTATACGAAATATCAAGGTGATAGCTTTAACAGTTTTGAAAAAAAATAATTTAATTTAAATTTCAAAATTTCGTGAAATTTGTATGGGAGGGGGTATAAGGAGTAAGGTGAAGTTGATAATTATTTTTAAAATAAATTGCAATTATAGTAGAATTAATTCTGACAAAATTTCGTTTTTTCAGCTTTACTAGTTTCAATGAAAATCGAAAATATATATTTTTCAAAATTGACCATTTGTATGGGAGGTGATAGAAGGAGTAAAGGGATCGGGTCAATATTCCGTGTTCAAGTCGATAGCTTAAATAGTTTCAAAGAAAATCAATTTCTTAATTTTTCGAAATTTCATGAAATTTGTATGTGAGGGGGTAGAAGGAGTGGGGGGATGTGGCCCATTCACGAACTTAAAGTTACTTTTTTGCTAAAAATGACACACAAAAATTTTAACACTATAGCTCAACGCTTTCGAGAATTATGCTGTAGACAGACGCACAGACGGACAGACAGACAGACGGTCACTCGAAATCGAGGTTTTTGAGCGACAAAAAATATTTCTGTACCCTTGGCGGCTCTGTGCGAGCGTTATTTCTTAGCGTTACAAACGGTAAGGCAAACACAATATACTCTCAGATTTCATCTAGAGTATAATAACGGTATTTAACTAAATAAATTGCAAAAATGAGAATTATTTGACTGCGTTTATAGTTATGCTCCGCAGAGTATAATTAACAATAGCCCACCCTAGAACTCCCATTCATTTAATTTAGTCTTCCCTATCCACTCTAACCTGTATAATGACTTTCCACGCATCTTCAACTTGTACTAAGAATAATAAAGTTTCGTTCGATTTGTTGGCAAATTTTTTGGCAAAGATCTTAACTAAAACACTCAATCAACTTTAAGATACTACAGATTTACCCAACAACTGACTCCTGTGTGTCCGAACAATATTTCAAATCACTGTAAATAGACGTCTTAGGGGCGCTGATGGGAGCTTTTTTCGACTGCGATGGTAGCTAAAATGTGCACTGATCGCACTCACCAGTAGTCCGGCCTGGTCATCTAGAAGAGCCCCCATATGTACGTTATCTAACCGCGCGGAGGCCGAGTATATGGGGATACCGCCAGGCATCAGGTAAATCGTAAATGTCTTAAAGAAAAACGGTTTAAATACGCGGTTTCTCCCAAGTGCTAGTGCAAACACTCCTGGCTTTTCACTGGTTTTCCTTCTGCGCTCGCGCGCTCTGATGACTCTAAGTAAACTTTTATTTTCTTCGTTGTGTGTTGTTGCTGCCGCGGCTCTTGCTTGCTTTTATTCACTTCGGGATTATTTTTTTTTTTTTTTACTTTTCTTAAGTATATTACCCCGTTTTCTTCTCAAGATCTAGAAGAGCGACCGCTGTCGTCATTTGGTTTGTCCTCCATGTCTCCATAGCTCTGGGCTGCCAATGCCTGGTTGCGCTGCTATTGCTGCTGCTGCTGCTGGTGGTACTGCTTTTCTTCTGGTGTGGTTTAGCGGGGCTTAAGTCCGAAAGATACGAAACCGATGGTCTTAAGTTAGTTGGTGGCTATACTTGATGGCTAACATATCTCATCCGTTCAATACTAAGATTCGATTTTTTTGTCTGTTCTGTTGGTTTGCTTTTTGTGTGCACAATTTCTTAACAGAAAACGATAATATTTTTTTCTGACGACTTTAACGAGATTTTTAGCTTGTTTGTGTCTTAATAAGACGAGAGAAGACACCGGTTCGATGTTTTTCAGTTTTTATTTCGTTGAAGATCGTAAATCAATAAATTGATTTTATTTTCATTTTTTATTCTTTTTGGTTACAATTTATCAAAATTTTGTGTAAAGTGAATTCAAGCTAAAGAAAGGCAGCTTGAAAAAAATGTGTTATTTCAAAAAAAGTTCCATCAAGTGAAGATTTTGCTAAATTGCATAAAGTGACTTAACAAGTTCTTATTAATTTCGCAGTTAAAACAAAATTCTTCCGGTTGTCAAATTTCAATAATTAATTTATTAGGAAAAAAAAATTAAGCAAAAAAAATTAAATTCGATTAAATACAAGTTGAAGACGACGTGCAGAAGAAGACGAAGGAAGAAGATTTCTTCGAGTTGTTGAAAAGACGACGGGCAACAAGAAAAAGACGTCGCCGAAGTATATAAAGGAGGAAAAAACATTATTCACGTTTGCTGCCTGAGAAGATGGAATTTTTGTGTGAACGAAGTGAACAAAGCCTCTGAGATGTGAGTTATTTGCAACTTAAGAATTCTGCACATGCGAAACATTGGAAACATTGGAGAAACAGTGCACCATAGCTACACTGCCGTGGTACGTACCCAAACAACACCGAATCCCCGAACCTCCATAACATTTCTGCACATTAACATTATTACGTATATAGACGAGCGTTACTGTACCTTCAAATTTCGCGTTCCGTCTTCTCTTATTAAGTTTTGTCTCCGTAAAACTTATTATTCCATCCCTATTTCAAGCCCGGTATTTGCAAGCAATGTTTTTTTTTTCCGTCCGCACCAAACCTCGCTACATTTTGTCCTAGTTTAACTGAATAGTTAGCTGGTATCATACCACAGATATATATATCTATGCTTATATCGACTATATTCATAGGTATTACTGCATATGTTGGAGAAGGTTACAGACTTATGGCTAAGATTTATTTAGCTTTTTTTTATAGCTATTGCATAATGGTGAAGAGAACTGCATGAAGCTTACTACTGACTATCAGTATTAAGATTCTCATATGTATGGTATCGTCGTACAATGTCTATGCTAATCTTCAAAAGTTCACATATTTGAATTGTTAAAAGATCTTTATATTTTGCCAACGAGAAATGTTCGTGAAATCAAATCGTTGCAATTCAGTTTTACTATATCGTTCCAATAATGAGAGGTGATCGACTTGGAAAAAAATTAATACCCTGAAATTTTGTTTTTCGCAACTCATGCCTAATTAGCCTAAAAATGAAAAAAAAAAATCAGTCCGTTTGTACGCCGTATGCGTACGCTTAGCACAAATTGATTCCCCTTGAAGATAGAAATTTTATTTTTTTATTGTAGATTGGTGCTGATCTTTGGGGGACATTACTTTCAAGGGCTGCATGTGTTAAGGGGGAGGCGAGGAGAGTGCTTTAACCGAAAACTAAGAATTGAAGTATTTCAACTATAGCTCTAGCTAGAAAACTGAAAATTGAAATTTCAAAGCATATTTTAGGACCATTTAGGTGTAGAGATGGTATGCTATTTTACATACCTGAGATTTTTTAGCAATCGCATATTGCGATTGAATATTTAAAAGAGCTGGGATTAGAAAACCAAAGCAAATGCATACTACTTACGGTATAACGCCAATCAAATTGCCGCAATGATCATTGCTACAAATCCCAGTGTTTTTGTTCCCACTCGTACATTAATCGCGCAACGCACATATCCTCCTTACCCGATGAGATCGTAGCTTAGAGCAACGCTCGCCTAACAAATCGCCGCTTACCCACGAAAGCGTATCTCATTGACCACGTCGCACGTTCTCCCTCACTGATCAGATCAAAGATCGCTAAGCAAATCGCAGTCGCACTTCACCGACCGACCTGTTCAAAGAGCATCAATCAGCTTGCTTCAGCTCTAAGCTTACAGATGAACGACGATCATATGAAAGCGCTTTCGGTGCTCGATTGTATCTTGGGATATCTGGTATTTTCTATTGTCTGTCTTTGTAGCTGCTCACTGCTCGTGCTCACTGATATCGGCAAACTGTTCACTGCTCAGCTCAGTGATATCAAAGACTATCAATTATATAAAATATCTCAAGCCTAATTGACAGTTTTTGGTGATATCTACTCACTGCTCGTGCTCAGTGTTATGGCTTTATACTGATGAAGTATAGTAATAAATAAATAGATGAACAGGTCGTAGGCGAAGAGAGACTGAGATTTGTTTGATCTGAACGATGGGTTTCATGATCTGATCGGTGAGGTGGGACGCGCGAAGTGGTCAATGAGGTGCGCTTCCCTGATTAAAGCGGTGATTTGTTCGGTGAGCTTTGTTCTGAGCTATGATCTCGTCAGGGTGAGCTGGAACATGTGAGTTGCGGCTATTGTAAGTTCCGCCGATTTATGTTGCAGTCCACTATGTCGTTGATAAGAGCTTTACGTTCTTCATTGATGACATTGCTTGTATGAGTAATATCGTGTGAAAAAGGGGGGGGTGTTTTTTTATTTGGTTTGTGTACATTTTGCCATCCTGACTCGATTGCGCTCGATCGTTTTTTCATACTTTGGATAGTAAAAGAAAACCTTTTCATTCCGATTGTTAGATGCATGATTTCGCAGGAAATTGCTGTTTTATCTTTTTTTTTTGTTATTGCAGTTTTTGCCATATTTGTGCTCTAGCATGGAGAATAGAGGTGAAAAAATCACTGCTATTGGAAGAGCTACTCTTTTTCACATATATTGAAAAAGATCAATAATAGTAGATCATTGCGATTGAAAAAGAGCAGATTTTGCCATTCCTATTTAGATGGCATATAGAACTTCTACTTCTACAATGGCACTACAGCCCAAATTGGGCCTTGGCCTCCTGAATTTCAGGTTCCTTAACATTTTTATTATTTACTAGCAAACGCCCGCGACTTCGTCCGCATAAAAATCGCAATAATAAGTAATTTTTGAGAATGTAGTTACTAATACGTTATATGGGATATATAATCCGCTTACTTTAAGGGCTCTTTGAACACAATGTTTTGTATTTTGTTGGAGTCAGAACCATAAATTATTAAGAATGATAGCATGATACTCGCATTTGAATGGGAGAGGCTCGTGATCAAATCAAACCCGTGATTCGAGATCGTATGTATACGTGTTGAAGAGCGTTAAGGATATGTGAATAGTTGTAGCTTGTGTTAATTGAAAAAAGCCCAAATAAAATGACATTAAGCTTAAAAACATAACAGGACTTCGATTCTGCGTAAAGTCCCATTATATGATACTACCGATGAAATCGAAATTTTTGTAGTCTTAAGAATTCTTGTGTGGGGAGTGATAGAAGGGATGACAGTACTAAATTAATTTTTTCCACACCATGCTAGCTATAAAAATATTTTGCACCAAATTTAAGCTTGAAAAACTGAATAGGTAACTTGAAAAACTTAGTGCATTGGATTTAGTGAAATTGTGCAATTTGTATGGGAGATGGTAGGAGAGGGGGGCTTTTGGTAATTTTTCTAGATCCAACTATCATCACCATGCAATTGATATCTTTTAAATTTCAGATCAGTTAGATTCACACTTTTCAAGAAAATCGAGTTTTTGCAAAGTCGTGAAATTCTGTCATATTGTAAGGGAGGGGGTAGAAGGAGTGGAGCTAACCGGTTAATTTTTCCCGATAATAATAATCATACTAATTAGGGATTCATCAGAAAATTTTAGCTCGATTAAAGTTATACCTACCGAGAAAATTGGTTTAGATTATTTCATGAAAAAGTGCAGTTTGTATGGGAGATGGTAGAAGGAGTGGAGGGTTTTCGGTAATTTTTCTAGAAACAACTATAATCACCATGCAACTGATGTGTTTTAAATTTTAGATCAGTTAGATTCACACTTTTCAAGAAAATCGAGTTTTTGCAAAGTCTAGGAATTGTGCCACATTGTATGGGAGAGGTAGAAGGAGTAAAGCTAATCGATTAGTTTGTCCCGATAATAATAATTATGCTAAGTAAAGCTTTAGTACATAATTTAAGCTCGATCTAAGCTATACGTACTGAAAAAATTGGTTTAGAATATTTCATGAAAAAATGCAGTTTGTATAGGAGGTGGTGCAAGGAGTGGAGGGTTTTTAGTTAGTTTGTGAGAAGCAACTACAATTATCATTGAATTGGTATATTTTTTATTTCAGAACAGTAACATTCACACTTTTCAAGAAAATCGAATTTTGAAAAGTCGTGGATTTGTGTCAGATTGTATGGGAGGGGGTAGAAGGAGTAAACCTAATTGGTTAGTTTTTAACTGACACTAATAAAAATGCTAATTAAGGATTTAATACAAAATTTTAGCTCGATCAAAGTTATACGTACTGAGAAAATTGGAGTATAGTATTTCATGAAAAAGTTTAGTTTGTATGGGAGGTGGTGGAAGGAGTTGGGGGATTCAAACTTTTTATATACTTGAAGATTGCATTTATAATAGAAATAATATATTTTAAATTTCAAATTAATAGCTTTCATAGTTTCCATGGAAATTTGATTATTATAAGTTTTTGAAAATGAGTCACTTTGTATGGGAGGGGGTAGAAGGCGTGAGGGGAAAAAAATAAAACCTAAAGCAGATTACTCCCCGAGGCAGACCTAATAATCTGTGACAGTTTCATTGCAATCGGTGCGTGAAAGCTGGAAAGACAGACAGACAGACAGACAGAGAAATTTTTTAAAAACGTTTGATTCTGCTTAGTTATTGCTAAAATGAAGCAAAAAACTTATTTATAGCCATTTACAAACAAATAACAGACAGACACTACAATTATATTTATATAGATTGTGAAAGCATTGTTAGTCCTTCGCACAACCCTCTATCTACGAATTTTTCACTTTCGTTGATTGAGGTGACCAAGGATACCCAAGCAGGCAGCGTGCTCGAATTATGCATCGATCAGGATTTGAACTCATGACCTTCGCATTGGAGACCAACACACTACCCCTAGACTACACCCTAGCACATAGAACTACCATTATTAAATATTAGAAAGAGTTCAATACGAGTGAGGTGGAAGGTGAAAAGGGGAGGGAGAACAAAGAAAAACACTTCTTGAAAATTAATATCTCAAATACCTTTTAAGCTATGTATTTAGGCCATGGAAAATATATTGGCAGATGTTTTTGAAGTTGATTATCTCTGGTAATACCAAATAGAATTTAGAAAATATATAAATGTTAGAAAGGTGTTCTTATTTCACCCAATATTAAAATATAACATTTGGCCATAATTGTAACGGGGAGAAATGGGGAGCATTTTAAAAATACATTTAAAAACATAACAGGGCTACGATTGCGCGTAAAGCGCAATCTTACGATAGTCTAGATGAAATATAATTTTTTGTGATCCCAAGAAATTTTGTATGGGGAGTGTTAGAAGGGATGATAGGATTGATCTAATTTTTTCCCCATCATGCTAAAGTAGCTATAAAAATGTTTTATACAAAATGCTTACTCCAAAAATTGAATGGGAACTGAGAAAATTAGTGAGTTAGATTTAGTAAAAATGTGCACTTTGTATAGGAGGTGGTAGAAAGAGTGGGGAAGATTTTAGTGATTTGTTCAGAAATAACTAGGAATATTATAAAATTGTCATCCCTTAAATTTCAGACTAGTGCCATTCATACTTTTCAAGAAAATCGTTTTTTTGTGAAGTTGTGAAACTGTGTCATATTGTATGGGAGGGGGTAGAAGCAGTGAAGCTAATCACATATTTTTCTGATCTTAGTGCTAATACTAATTAAATGTTTAGTACAAAATATGAGCTCAATAAATGTTAGATGTTCTGAGAAAATCGAGCATTTCATGAAAAAGTGTCGTTTGTATGGGATGGGGTGGAAGGAGAGGGAGGACGCAAATAATTTTTCTACTGTAAATTTAAATTATTATGAAAGTAATATATCCCAAAATTCAGGCTAATAGCTTTTATACTTTTCGAGTAAATCCATTTATTGACAAATTGCGAAATTGTGTCATTTTGTATGGGAGGGGGTAGAAGAGGTGAAGGTAATCGTCTGTTTTTTTTTGGCCTTACTAACAATTTTAAATAAATATTTGGTGCACAATTTCAGCCTGCTAAATATTATACGCACTGTGTAAATTGGCTTAGAGTAATTCAAGACAAGTACAGTTTGTATGGGAGGTGGTGGAAGGAAGAAGAGGACTCAAATAACTTTTGTACAGTAGATTTAGACCATCAAAAAAGGAATATATTCCAAATTTCAGATCAATAGCATTTATATTTTTCGAGCAAATCTGTTTATTGTGAAATTACGAAATTGTGTCATTTTGTATGGGAGGGGGTAGAAGGGGTGGAGCGATTTGGCTCGTTCACGAACTTGACCTTACTTTTTTGTTAAAAACGACGTATACAAAATTTGAACTTTCTAGCTCAACGCGTTCTCAAGCTAGAGAGGACACGGACGGACAGACAGACGGACAGACGGACGGACGGACATCCGGTTTTGAGATTTTTGAGTGATTATATGAACTGTGTCTTCTGTATCATTCATTTTTTTCTCCGAGCCTTATTTCTTAGCGTTACAAACTTTAGAGCAAACTTATAATACTCTCAGATTTCATCTAGAGTATAATCATTGTGACTTTTCAGAAATTGTACAATTTCAATCAATTACTTAAAAGTTATTCAAGTTTGAAAATGCAAGTCTCTACCGGAGAAATTCGTGTCATTTTGAAGTTTTGCTTTAACAAAGGCAAGAATCCGACACAGGATCGTGAAAAATTTATGCCGTTTATGGAGACGATGCTCTATCAATATTTGTAGTACAACAATAGTTCAAGCGATTTTTTTCTGGAAATTTTGATGGCATCTCGCTCCGGCCATCCAATCACGGAAAAGTCGATGAAAACTCACATGCGACCACTTAAAAATTGCTCTGGGAACTGTTTTGAATCATTTCCATGCGGCTGGATTCGACAGGAAGCTCGATGAGTGAGTGTCGCATGATTTTAGTGCGAAAATCTAGTTTGTCGAGTTCGCGCATACAATCAGTGACCCAATGAAAACTGGAGGAGCTTGGGTGAGAAGTCTAAATTCATCGAACTTATAGCTCTACCTTTGCACCTTCAGACCAGTGGCTTGGCGTGATATAATAGCTAGGGGAAGCCAATACTTTTTAAAAATATAGGTTTGTTGCACTTCGTACAATTAAGTATATGTTTAATATACAATTTTACCAAAACCTCTCTCGTCAGTTGGTAGGAACATTTGTAATGTTGAGAGCACGCAGGAACCTCAGAATAGGTATACTGTCCTTCATTTTTATAATTTAATTTTTTAATAAAATTTTTGTATATAATTTTGTATATAATGTACAACAAAGTTAACTCGACAGGATTGAGAACAAATAAAAAAGATCTAAAATCATAAACGATACACATTCACCCTAATACTACATGGCAGCCTAAAGCGTTTGAATTCTTAAATTAATGGACATTACAATTCTTTACCAACACAAGGCTTTATATTGACTAGGGGCCGAAATTTGGAGAAATCTTATGGCAAGATATATATTTCTTTGATAGGTCGTTCAACCTTAATTTGTCAAATATAAATTTTAAAAATGTTCAAAAGTTGACATAGGCTTTACTTTGAAGTTATATTTCTTATTTGCATAATAAAAAAAGTAAGGTCGTACAAAAAAGATGTGACTGGATATGCTAAAGCTTAAGCCGCCTCATTTCCCCTAAAAGAAAGATAAATATTGGCAATATTGCCAGATTTGCTCTTTCACGTTTTTTTTCTAGATCATTTTTCGATCAGTAAGGAAATTTCCATATTGGCAATACTTAGAACGAAGGAATGCGATGGCTTGCAGCTAAAAGCTCTGAAAGCAAATACTGCGACACATCCCCCTTTCCTATAGAAGTCAAATTTGATCGAGTCAAGCGGGAAAATTTTGCCGCATACTGGCCGGTTGTTTGGTGTATGCAATTTTTAAATCGCATCTCAGAGCGATCTTTGCCTGTGGATGGCTTTGGGCTTTCGTCGTTCAACAAAAGCGTTAGAAAAAAATCTCTAAAGTGTGTTTACAATGATTTAAGAAAATAATGCGCGCTTTTGACTAGAATTTTTAAATAATCTTGGAATTTCGTTCCGATTTGACTTTGATATTTCTAAACTCAATAGAAGGCAAAATGTAAAGGAAGTAATGCTTCCCTTGCATCAATGGACGCCACGCCACTGCTTCAGACTTCCATTTATTTCGTCTCTTCAAAACCCCCTCCTCCTTAAAGCGAAAAAATTGAATTCAAAAAAGGACTGCGAAAACCATAGGAGTTCTACGAAGTTGGAATCATGGCTCTACCAGAAAGTTGGCGAAAGGTCATCGATAAAAATGGACAATATTTGGATTAATTACGTTTATTTTAAGAAATGAAGAAATACAATTGAATCGAAAAATACGACAAGAATTTTTACTTCACCCAATATAGAAATCAAAGTTGCATCAAAAGTTTTGAAATCGCTTCACTCCTTCTAACCCCTCCCATACAAAAGTATGATTTCGACCAATTACCAATAAATTACTAATAGCAAACAATTTAAAAGCTACTTGAAATTTTGTACGAATACCTTTCAATCAAAACGAAATTAAACTGAATCATATATATTACGTTTTCCTCACCTCCTCTACCTTCTCCTGTACAACTATATGGTTTCATGAATACAAATTGCGCCCATTTTCATGGAAATTCAATGAAACTTTGATAATTTTGAACATGATTCTATTAATCAATTAACAAATTATTAACGTAAGTTCACTGCTTCTATCACCCCTCCCCCTTCCCGTACAAACCCTAAATTGCATAAATAAACTAATGAAATATTGATTCTATCTACTGGAGTTATTGATCGTAATCGCTGTTAAGTGTTAAATAACATAATTGAACCTAGAACCTCCATTCACTTATAGTGATTTCTCTTCTTAAAAAAATTAACCCGTTTTTGCCATTTAAGATGCAAAATGATTGCAGTTTTGCACTCATTTTTTCAGTTCCGTCCATCAGGTCAATTTACAATAGAACGTTTTAAGTGCGTTTGCATTCATGTTGGCTGAATCATGCCGAACAGACGATAGCCTTCCCAAACTGTCAAAACAAAGCTGCGAAGCAGTTGGATCGGTTTTATTAGTCTTGTTATATTCGTACTATTTACGTTTACAACAATTTTAGCATTAATGCACAAGTTGCTTTAAATTTCCTCAAAACTCGTGAAAGTCGTTTCTACTTGCTTTATTGTTACAGAACCGCCAAGTATTCAGAAATATTTGCCGTCGCTCGGAAACCTCGATTCCGACTGACCTGTCTGCCTGTCCATCTTAGAACATAACTCTTGGAAGCTTTGAGCTATCGTGCTGAAATTTGTTAATTGAAAGTAGCAAAATGAAAAATAAATTTTTGCCAGAATTAATTTTATTGCAATTACAATCAGTTTTAAAAAAATACTAACTTCATTTCACGCCTTCTATTCCCTCCCACACAAATTTAACGAAATTTCAAAATTTGAATTAATTATTTTTCTTCAAAACTATCAAAGCTATCGATTTGAAGTTTTATGTAATAATAAAAATATCATTGACGAAGAAAAATTTTGTTTTGATCCGTATATTTCTACCCCCTCCCATACAAATGCATAGTTGTGGTAAATGCATTATATCAATTTTCATTAAAACTAGAAAAAGTACAAATTCAAAATTTTGAATTATTGCAATAAATGCTATAAAAATTATCAGCATGGCTTCACTCCTTCGACCCCCCCCCCCCCCCCCCATACAAATATCTATATTAAAAATTGCGATATTTGTCGTCGCCCTCAGCACAGGACTTGTGCACAACTCGCACGCACTTCTATAGCTGCGTTAAAATCGCAATCCTCTAAAGTGGTTTTTATTTGTTCTAAATGCACGGATAGTGAGAAGTCGAATGAAAAATTACACGGTATTATCACTGAAATGGCAAGTGAACTAAACAACCTTAAGGAGAAATTGACTAAACTCAAGTCAAATTCTAATCACTTCCCACTCTTGGCTAATTCTGAGGATATCTTTGGAGAATTGTCAGAACGACAAAAACGCAGCACTAACATTATTGTTCATGAAGTCGAAGTAAACAGCATTGATCCGAGTCGAGATAAGGATGAAGTGGTTAGACTAATACTAAATTTTAGCGAACAACCAGTTTCTTTATCAGATTTTCATTCCTTCAGATTTAGTCAACCTAAAAACAATGTTAACAGATCCAAAGTTATTCTCCGTGACTCTAATACTGCTTTGGAAATTTTAAGAAAAAAGAAATACTAAATCTGTGCAAGAATTTCTAAAATCGATCTAGTTCAACATTGCTCCGGATTTAACGCTATCCCAGCGCACTTATATTTCTGCACTACGTTCCACACTCGAAGAAAGGAAAAAAACTGACACTAATTCAACTATTAAATACTTTAATGGAATTCCGAAAATTGTCCCTTTAAAAAAGTATTTTCCAAATCTTCTATTTTACGAAACAATTTAACTATATACTACCAGACTGTCAGCGAACTCCGAACCAAGCTGGAAACTTTCTCTTAAATTATCAACTAATTTCGCAGGATGTGTTAATATTAACTGAATCATGACTAAATGGTTCTTTTCTAAATTATGAACCGATACTTTAAATTGAGTTCAAAATCACGGATCTATGGAGCGATTATTGCAGTGAAGAATAATCTTCTGTCTACTCGTGTTAAATTAATAAAAATTAAATTAATTATCGCTGGGCTCTACATTCCTCCAAAGTCGTAGCCAGACATCTACTCCAAACATGTGGACACTATTGTTGCAGCCTATCACTCTTTTCCGAATGCAGAGCTTGTCATCGTTGGCGACTTCACAAGGCTCTAATCACATAGTTCCATTGAACGTCTACCATCCTGCACTCTCAGTCAAAGTTATTTTTTTTTTCATTACTTTTTTGATGAACTTAAAGCAAACATTGAAGTTTCTAGTTTTAATTTAAAAACATAACAGAATTATTTATACTCTAGATGAAATACTTACTTACCTTTTGTTTAGGAGGTGGTAAAAGTAGAGGGGGAGGTTTGTAATTTTTGTATGTAACATTGAACGTAGTATATAAAATATTTCATGCTGAATTTAAAGTTTCTTGCTTTCATAATTTTCGAGGAAATTGAACAATTTTTGTCTAAATTTATGGTATTTATATGGGAGGTGGCAGAAAAAGTGGGAGATTTTGTATGATTTTGAATCTGCTTATCAACATCCTAATCATACTGCTTTGTTACAATTTTAAAGTCGATAGCTCTCATATGTTCGAAGGAGAAAAAATTTTCTTGAACTTCCAATACAAAAAATTGTATGGGAGGTGGTAGAAGGAGTGAGGTGAAGGCGATATTTTTTTTAGCATTTATTACAATTATTAAGGGACATATTCTGGCAAAATTTCAAGTTCTAGTTCTTCTAGTTTCAATGAAATTCGGTTAAATGCATTTACCAAAATTCTGCATTTGTACGGGAGGGGGTAGAAGGAGTATCCGAATCAAAACAAAATTTTTTGACATCAAACATATTTATAATAGTATACTTTTCTCAAAATTTTAAGTTTTGGAGAAAACTAATTTAATTGAAAATTCGAAATTCCGTCAAATTTGTATGGGAGGTGGTAGAAGGAGTGAGGTGAAATTGATAGTTTTTCCAAAATTATTTTCAATTGAAATAAAATTAATTATGACAAAAAGTGGTTCCTTTAGCTTTGCTAGTTGCAATGCAAATCGAATAAATGCATTTTTGAAAATTGAGCATTTGTATGGGAGGTGATAGAACGAGTAAGGGGATCAGATTAATATTTTTTGAGGTTGATGATATTTATATCAATATAGTACGACCTAATTTTGAAGACAATAGCTGAAAAGGTTTCGGAGAAAAATCAATTTCTTTAAATTTCGAAATTTCATGAAATTTGTATGGGAGGGGGTAGAAGGAGTGGGGGGGATGTGACCCGTTAACGAACTTAAAGTTACTTTTTTGCTAAAAATGACATGTGGCAAATTTCAGTGTGATACGTCAAAGCGTTCGAAAGTTATGTTGTAGACAGACGAATAGACAGACAGGCAGACAGACGGACACTCGGAATCGAGGTTTTTAAGCGACAACAAATATTTATGTACCCTTAGCGACTCTGTGCGAGTATTATTTCTTAGCGTTACAAACGGTAAGGCAAACGCAATATACATACACTCAGATTTCATCTAGAGTATAAATAAACTGCCAACAAGTCGGGCGCAACTTTATTATTTTTGGGACAAGTTGAGATGCATGGAAAGTCAATATGCAAGTTAGAGTGGTTAAGGAAGAGTAAGTGGAACCCCCTTTCACAAGTGGAACCCCCATTCGCAAGTGGACCCTCTTTAGGGCAGGGCTGGTGTCAATTTAACACTTAATTGCATATGTAATCAATATTTCATTCGCTTATGGAAGTTTGGGTTTCTATGAGGGAGGGATGATATTAAGGGTGGATGGATGTCAATAATTTTCCAATTAATTGCTTCAATTACGTCCAATATTCTCGGGATGGAATGTGAGTTTCATAGACGAAGTTGCATAGAATTGTCATAAAATTTCATTCATGAAACCAATCATTTGTATGGGAGGGGGTAAAGGAGGTAAGGGAAATGTAAAATTTGTGATGCAGTCTTATTTCGTTTCTCTTGTACAAAATTTCAAGTTCGTAGCTTTTAATTTGTTGGTTAGCAGTTGTTTTATTGAAATTGGTCGAAATCATACTTTTGTATGGGAGGGGGTAGAACGGCAAGTGTGATCTTAAAAATTTTGACGCAGTTCCGCTTCAACTGTTTTCAAAAGATTTTGTGCAAAATTTCAAATTGATAACTTTTACTGGTTAGGTGATAATTAATTTCTTAAAAATGGTCGAAAAAATAATTTTGTATGGGGGTAGAAACTTTCAAGGTATTGAACCAGCTAATTTTTCCTAAATGCATTTCGGAAATTTTCAAGTTTCTACCTTAAAATTTCATTCAAAAATTTTCAGCTTATGTGTTTTTTTCACTGCACATGAAACACCTTGTGCACGTCAGACCAGGGGGCGGTGCATAGCAATTGTGGAATTTTTATTATTTTTTAAACTACGTAATTCTACAATTTTACAAAATTTGAATCTGATATGTGCGCTCAGT
This sequence comes from Chorisops tibialis, assembly GCA_963669355.1. Classification (NCBI taxonomy): domain Eukaryota; kingdom Metazoa; phylum Arthropoda; class Insecta; order Diptera; family Stratiomyidae; genus Chorisops; species Chorisops tibialis. Next base: position 238,829,383 of record OY770262.1, read on the forward strand.
TTTGAGATATAATGGTTTGAAATTTTGGAAAGTTCAATGCTCCCCATTTTCCCCCACTACTATTTTGTTCAATTTTTGTTATATTTTTCTTGAATTTCTCTAGTATAGCTTAATATAAGTACCAAGTTTCAATTGCATAGCTTAGCAAATAGCAGAGATATTAATTTTGAAGTGTTTTTCTTTGCACCCCGTTTGACTCTCTCCCTTACAATAATTAGCCTCTATGTAAGCTGATTCCAGTTGATCTATATGCCACCTTGATGGTCTAAAAATATAAATTTTTTATGCCAAGTAATTTCGAAGATATAATCATTTGAAAAAAAAAAAAATCGACCGACAATTGGTTCTTAGCCCCCCTTTTTTGCACCCCAATGAATAAAAAACATTAATTAATTTTAAAAGTTGTCCCACAAACCCTTTTACATGTATATCGATTTTTAGCTTCCTAGCTGTAACCATGTTTGAGATATTTGAATTCTTAGTTTTCGGCTTAAAAGCTCCCCCCGCATCCCCCTGAACCCTTACACCCCCCCGAATGGGTGATCGCCTGAGATCCGCAACTATCTACAAGCCCTCCAAAAAGGAACTTTCTATCTTGATGGGTTAGGGAGTTAATGTGCGCTGAGCGTAAACACCGGCGGACGGCGTACAGACAGACGGATTTTTTTTTTGCATTTTTATGCTATTTTAGGCATGAAACGCGAAAAAACAAAATTTCAGGGTAGACAATTTTTTTTTTTCAAGTCGATCACAATACTTTATTATTAAAATAATAAAGTGAAATTTGTTTTGATCCGTACACTCCTTCTACCCCTCCCATCCAAATGCATAATTTTTGTTAAATGCATTATATCGATTTCCATTAAAACTACAAACTTAAAATTTTGCCAGAATTTGTTTTTTAGTAGTTGCAATAAATGCAAGAAAAAATTATCAGCTCAGCTTCACTCCTTCTACCCCCTCCTACATAAATATCTTTATTATAAATTCAAGAAAAGCATTTCTCCTTCGAATATATGAGAGCTTGAAGACTTTGAAATTGAATCAAAGCATGGTGATAAGGATGATGATAAGCAGTTTCAAAATCATCTTAAACGCTCCACTTCCTCTGCCACCTCCCAAACAAATGCCCCAATTTCAGGAAAACTATGACCAATTTCTTTAAAAATAATGAAAACTAAAAACTTTAAATTCAGCAAGAAACATTTTGAATGCCTTGTTCGGTGTCATATATGAAAAATACAAACCTCCCTCTCTACTTCTACCACCTCCCATGCAAAAGTCTTTATTCACTTTTCGAAAGAATTTGAGATGACATATTTTCCGGTATATTAAAGTCATTGCCATCTCATCTAGAGTATCTTTAAGCCTAATCATAACTCTGTAATGTTTATACTCTAGATGAAATCTGAGAGTATTATAAGTTTGCTCTAAAGTTTGTAACGCCAAGAAATAAGGCTCGGAGAAAAAAATGAATAATACAGAAGTTAATATTATCACTCAAAAATCTCAAAACGGGATGGCCGTCCGTCCGTCCGCCCGTTCGCACTCTAGCTTGAGAATATGTTGAGCTAGAAAGCTCAAATTTTGTAAACGTCGTTTTTGACAAAAAAGTAAGGTCAAGTTCATGAACGGGCCAAATCGCTCCACCCCTTCTACCCCCTCCCATACAAAATGACACAATTGCGCAATTTGACAATAAACGGATTTGCTCGAAAAGTATAAAAGATATTGGCCTGAAATTTGGAATATATTACTTTTGTGATAATATCAATCTACCGTATAAAAATTATACTTGTCTTTCCCTCCTTCCTCCCATACAAACTGCACTTTTTAAAGAAATACTCTAAACCAATTTACTCAGTGCGTATAAAGTTTAGCGAGCTGAAATTGTGCATTAAATATTTATTTAGAATTATTAGTCAGACCAAAAAAAAACTAGATGATTAGCTTCACCCCTTCTACTCCCACCCATACAAAACGTTGCAATTTCGCGATTCGACAATGAATGGATTTACTCAAAAAATATAAAAGCTATTAGTCTAAAATTTGGAATATATTACTTTTATGATAATATAAATCTACTGTATAAAAATTATGCGTGTCCTCCTTCTCATTCTACCACCTCCCATACAATCTGTACTTGTCATGAATTACTCTAAGCCAATTTACTCAGTGCGTATAAAATTTAGCGGACTGAAATTGTGCATTAAATGTTTATTTAAAAATTTTAGTAAGGCCAAAAAAAATTAAACGATTAGCTTCACCCCTTCTACCCCCTCCCATACAAAATGACACAATTTCGCAATTCGACAATAAATGGAATTGCTCGAAAAGTATAAAAGCTATTAGTCTGAATTTCGGGATATATTACTTCAATAATAATTTCAATCTACAGTATAAAAATTGTTTGCGTGCTCTCTCTCCTTCCACCCCCTCCCATACAAACTACACTTTTTCATAAAATGCTCTAAGCCGATTTTCTCAGAACATATAACATTTATCGAGCTCACATTTTGTAATAAATACTTATTTAGCATTATCACTAAGATCAGAAAAAAATGTTTGATTAGCTTTACTGCTTCTACCCCCTCCCATACAATATGACACAGTTTCGCAACTTCACAAAAAATCTATTTTCTTGAAAAGTATGAATGCTACTGGTCGAAAATTTAAGAGATGTCAATTTTATGATATTCCTAGTTATTTCTGAAAAAAAATACTTATATCACCCCCACTCTTTCTACCACCTCCTATACAAACTGCACATTTTCACTAAATCTAACACACTAATTTTCTCAGCTCCTATTCAATTTTTGGAGTAAGCATTTTGTATAAAACATTTTTATAGCTACTTTAGCATGATGGGGAAAAAATAAGTTCAATGCTGTCACCCCTTCTAACACTCCCCATACAAAAATTCTTGGGATCACGAACAATTCTATTTCATCTAGAGTATCGTAAGATTGCTCTTTACGCGCAATCGTAGCCCTGTTATGTTTTTTTTTTTGCATTTTGGGGCTAATTTAGTCATGAAACGCGAAAAAACAAAATTTTAGGTAGCGAATTTTTTTTTCCAAGTCGATCAAAACACATTATTATTAAAATAATAACGTAATTTAATTTAATTTTTTTATCCATTGGCATCCGAAAAGGGGGAGGGGATAAGAACGAATTGTCGGCCGAATTTTTTTTTTCGAATGGTTATGATTTCGAAATTACTTACCATAAAAAAATCATATTTTGGGGTCATTAAGGTGGCATACAGATACACTAGAATCAGCTTCAAGGGAGAAGGGAGGCACTGTTTCCCTTACATCCATGGACGCCCCGCCACTGGTTGCCTTGATGGACGCTGAAATTAACATAACTGAAGCAAAAAGAGGTTGATTAATTGACGCTTCTGCTTCTGATGAGAAATTTATCACGAAACTGCAGATTTTCCATATAAAATTTTCCCCAAATGCCTTGAAAGTATTAAATTTCGAGTTAATCTTCTTTGTGGGGCAACGTTGTTCAGGATAGACATTGATAATCGGAAACGAAAAAATGTGTTATTGTGTTCTCTATCAAAATTTCTACTCCCTGGGAAGGCTCAGTTATAAATATTTACATAGCTACATATTTAAATAATTATTTATTAACTGAATCGAATCGGTAAATGAATACGCAGCATTCGGTATACTTTTAACCACTATTCGACCCACTAAGTTATACCCGGGTTCATTCAAAGAATGTTGATTTTAATAACTACAATATATAAACACGAATCTATGTAAAACAGCATTCAGACCGAATGACCTCAAAAAATATCGACGAGTTTTTTTTCCAATTCGCAACGTGTAGAACTCAATCGATTTGTATAAGTTATCGTGTATAGATAACTCATGACTCTAGCTTAATTCTTCAGATTTAGGTGAAAAAATCTGAACAATTTCATTTCACCAACTACAACTCATTTCACTAGAATAGCTAGGCTTAATAAATATTTAAAATAATCAAATAAAGAAAAACACAAACAACTTAATTTCTTCTCATCGAGTACTACTAGCAATAAGTAAAATCTATTCTTAAGGATGATCGCATCCAATATCACCTTTCCGATCACTGACATTCCTAATTAATGAATTTAAAAGAACACATTTTTATGATGCGATCGTATCGAAATTCTTTACTATTTTATATAAATTAAGTTTTGTACAAAATTACATATAAAAAAAAACACCCATCACTATATAACTAAGGAACAAGTCTCGTTCTTCTTCGTTTCACCCGGAATAAGCTTATTCTTTGGTCACTTTTAAGTTTGCATATATGTATGTATGTTACGCGTTTTTGAAATATCGGCGCCTCCGAATTCTCCAACTTTTATAGAGTTGTCTTTTATTGGGATATTATCGTTAAATATGTGACACTTAACTGCCAATTCAGACCTTACATTGTATGCAAAACACCTGTTTAATGATTGCAATATTACGGAATCCGGCTTCTAATCTTCGGACCCGATTCCGATTTTTTTTCGCTAATCCTTGGTGATGGTGCTGTTCCTGTCCTGTTTCTGCCATGGAACGCATCTTAATAAAGTTTTTTCTTTGCAAAATTTTTTTCCGCCTTTTGTTTCGCCTGAAAAAGGCAGACCTCATATTTCACTTAGTTGCGTTTAAAGGCAGTCTTGAATCGAAATCTATATAAATTTCTTATCAGGTTTCCGTAGATTTCTTTGTGATTTTTATTAGTGGGTAATAAAATTATTCCAGGTGTTGAGACGATTTGAGAGAATTTTGCTTTTCTTTTTATAAAATTTGTTTGGCATTTAAATTACCCTTGAATTGGAATTTTAAAACAATTCTTAATTAATTTATCGATTGCTTAAAATTAATGTATTTTATGTTAAGCTAATTGGATAATGTATGGAGAGAATAGAAAAAAGATTTTGAATGTGGTGGTATTAGTATTGAAACTTTTAATTTTACTGGTATTCGCTGAAGCGGATATCTTCAGTGATGCATAAGTAATTTGATCGTATTATCACATTAGGAGAATCCGGCATTGATTTTTAATCGGCATATATAATAGATAATTAGTTGTGGTTTCCTGCTGGTTTAATTAATTGTAATGATAATTTAATAAATTTGTATGGTCGATAAAATGCGAAATAGACTCGAACTATCCGAAACTGGAGTGAAATTTAACTCTATTCAATAATATTAGTCAAAATAAATAATAAGATCAGATGCACGAGATAATTTTCATTCAAAACAAAAGAGTTAAATCCAAATTAAAATATGCAAAATTTTCGCTACAGCAATAATTTATTTTTTTTTTGATAGGAAGTATAGTCCAATTAATTATGCTGTAAAACTCTATAAAAACTCTTAAATTCATTTAGAAGGACCCATCATAAATTCAGTGATCAATTTCAAAATTATTTTTAACGAAGACATCCTACAGTATTCGAGTTAATGGGCTTCTGTTACGCATTTTCTTTTGAATGAACGAAACTAGATATCGTTTGTGGCTGAAACTATTAAATTTCAATCTACAGTTCATTTCACAATTATTTACATACATGGAGTATATAAGATACATTATCAGATCTCGTTTTTCTTCATCTTATTTCCGCTGATTTTGTCGAGGATAAAAGCACTGGTAAGGTTTTATCGTATCGAATGAAAAATGAAATGTGAAAGAAAAATGTATTGAGTTCATGGCTACGATTTTCTCACCGATTTTAAAGTAATGTGATAATTAAACTTTTTTGTTCAATTATTAGATTTAAATATAGTAACACAAAAGTAGATTTTCGGAATTTTATGGGAGTTACTCAAACATACTCACTGGTGCGTTTTAATGTTCAAAAGTACCCGTCTTTGATTAAACGACTTTTCACTACATAGCACTATTTTCAAGACCAGAAAACTATTTTAGCACTATATTTAAAAAAAAAAACATAACAGGGCTACGATTGCGCTTAAAGCGCAATCTTACGATACTCTAGATGAAATAGAATATTTTGTGATCCCAAGAAATTTTGTATGGGGATTGTTAGAAGGGGTGATAGCATTGAACTAATTTTCCCCTCATCATGCTAAAGTAGCTATAAAAATGTTTTATATAAAATGCTTACTCCAAAAATTGAATAGGAGCTGAGAAAATTAACGTGTTAGATTTAGTGAAAATGTGCAGTTTGTGTGGGGGGTGGTAGAAAGAGTTGGGGGGATTTTAGTGATTTTTTCAGAAATAACTAAAAATATCATAAAATTGACATTTCTTAAATTTTAGACCAGTAGCATTCATACTTTTCAAGAAAATAGATTTTTTGTGAAGTTGCGAAACTGTGTCATATTGTATGGGAGGGGGTAGAAGCAGTAAAGCTAATCAAACATTTTTTTCTGATCTTAGTGATAATGCTAAATAAGTATTTATTACAAAATGTGAGCTCGATAAATGTTATATGTTCTGAGAAAATCGGCTTAGAGCATTTTATGAAAAAGTGTAGTTTGTATGGGAGGGGTTGGAAGGAGAGAGAGCACGCAAACAATTTTTATACTGTATATTGAAATTATTATGAAAGTAATATTTCCCGAAATTCAGACTAATAGCTTTTATAATTTTCGAGCAAATCCATTTATAGTCGAATTGCGAAATTGTGTCATTTTGTATGGGAGGGGGTAGAAGGGGTGGAGCTAATCGTCTAATTTTTTTTGGCCTTACTAACAATTTTAAATAAATATTTAGTGCAGAATTTCAGCTCGCTAAATTTTATACGCACTGAGTAAATTGGCTTAGAGTAATTCAGAACAAGTGCAGTTTGTATGGGAGGTGGTAGAAGGAGGAGGAGGACACGCATAATTTTATATGGTAGATTGATATTATCATAAAAGTAATATATTCCAAATTTCAGGCCAATAGCTTTTATACTTTTTGAGCAAATCCGTTTATTGTCAAATTGCGCATTTGTGTCATTTTGTATGGGAGGGGGTAGAAGGGGTGGAGCGATTTGGCCCGTTCACGAACTTGACCTTACTTTTTTGTCAAAAACGACGTGTACGAAATTTGAGCTTACTAGCTCAACGCGTTCTCAAGCTAGAGAGCGAACGGACGGACGGACGGACATCCAGTTTTGAGATTTTTGAGTGATAATATTAATTTCTGTATTCATCATTTTTTTCTCCGAGCCTTATTTCTTGGCGTTACACACTCCAGAGCAAACTTATAATACTCTCAGATTTCATCTAGAGTATAAACATAACAGAATTATGATTGGGCCTAAAGCCCAATCATATGATACTCTAGATGAGATAGAAATTACTTAAATACACCGGGAAATATTTCATTTCAAATTCTTTCGAATAATGAATAGAGACTTTGCATGGGAGGTGGTAGAAATAGAGGGGGAGGTTTGTATTTTTCGTATATGACACCGAACATGGCATGCAAAATTGTTTTTGCTGAATTTAAAGTTTTCATTATTTTTAAAGAAATTGGTCATAGTTTTCCTGAAATTGGGGCATTTGTATGGGAGGTGGCAGAGGAAGGGGAGCGTTTAAGATGATTTTGAAACTGCTTATCATCATCCTTATCACCATGCTTTGGTTCAATTTCGAAGTCGATAGCTCTCATATACTTGAAGGTGATATGCTTTTCTTGAATTTATAATACAGATATTTGTATGGGAGGTGGTAGAAGGAGTGAAGCGGAGCTGATAATTTTTTCTAACACTTATTTCAATTATTAAGAAACAAATTCTGGCAAAATTTGAAGTTTGTACTTTTTCTAGTTTTAATGGAAATCGATAAAATGCATTTAACAAAAATTATGCATTTGTATGGGAGGGGGTAGAAGGAGTTTACGGATCAAAACAAATTTTTTTCGCATTATTAATATTTGTATTTGTATACCTTATACAAAATATCAAGTTGATAGCCTTAACAGTTTCGAAGAAAAATAATTTAATTTAAATTTCAAAATTTCGTGAAATTTGTATGGGAGGGGGTAGAAGGAGTGAGGTGAAGTTGATAATTATTTTTAAAATAAATTGTAATTATAGTTGAATTAATTCTAAGAAAATTTCGTTTTTTCAGCGTCACCAGTTTCAATGAAAATCGAAAATATGTATTTTTCTAAATTGTCCATTTGTATGGGAGGGGGTAGAAGGAGTGAGGGGATCTGATCAATATTCCGTGATAGTAATCGCATTTATATCATAATACTTTGACTTAAATTTCAAGTCGATAGCTTATATAGTTTCAAAGAAAAATCAATTTCTTATTATTTCAAAATTTCATGAAATTTGTATGGGAGGGGGTAGAAGGAGTGGGGGGATATAGCCCATTCACGAACTTAAAGTTACTTTTTTGCTAAAAATGACACACAAAATTTTTTAGCATTATAGCTCAAAGCTTTCGAGAGTTATGCTTTAGACAGACGGACAGACGGACAGACAGACGGACAGACGGTCACTCGGAATCGAGGGTTTTGAGCGAAAAAAAATATTTGTGTAACCTTGGCGGCTCTGTGCGAGCGTTATTTCTTAGCGTTACAAACGGTAAGGCAAACACAATATACTCTCAGATTCCATCTAGAGTATAAAAAACGTCACCTCAATGGACAATTAACCATCGTAGCTATCTCATTCTAAACATTATTCAACGAAAGATACTCGTAAATACCTAATTTATGGACTCAATTCAATTTATTAATTTGCCCATGTCCATACAGTTTACAGTCGCATGATGATAGTAATTTATTATTTGAGTTTTCCATCACTAATGAGCTCCCTTTACACCGTAAAGACCTTAAACCCTCGTGCACCTTAAAAGCGATACCAAACTTACAAATATGTAAGTTACATTCACGCACTATTCCGATGTGTACGATGCGAATAATTGCTTCCCTGAAGACCAATAATTAAATAATAATCAACATTCTCGCGCTAGGAGTCGTCGTTTGAAGATACCAATTCTAAAAATCACTAACTCATCACACACGTGATAATAATGCTAGTGCTTAACATTATAACACTCGTGTGTGATGGGAGTGTGCTTAAATAGTAAAGTATCACATATGCACACGCATATAGCATACGTATAGACGAGTTCTTGTCCCGCTGAACATCTCCTTGTTCTGTCGAGAGAAAAGCGGAAATTAAAATTTCTGGAATTGCAATAAGAAAACTTATGTCTAGGGCTGATTGAAGCACTCACCTCAGGTCATTACTTCAAGTAATTAAATGATTTTTACATTTCATAGATTTCTAGTTAAAGTTCTCAAAAGATGAATATCATAACGGCGAATGGAGTGTTCTATGATGGCGTAGATTAATGCTGTGTTGCCCTCAAGGTGAACGTTTTTTTCCTCGGACTGTATTTTCTAGATAGATACACATACATTTGGTATTAATAAAAATTAATATTTATAGAACTACACCACTTTGTTCCGAAGTTGTGTTTTATTGGTCAAATATCAATATCAGAAAAAGATATGTATCTTTTACTTCTCTTCTACAATGGCGCTACAGCCTAAATTGGACCTGGGCCTCCTGATATTCAGGTTTCTTAACATTTTTCATTACTTATTGTGGAAGGGTTGTTAGTCCTTCGCACAACCTTCATTCTACGAATTTTTCATTTTCGTAGATTGAGGTGACCAAGGTATATCCAAGCAGGCAATGTGCTGGAATTATATTTTGCGTCGACCGGGATTTGAACTCACGACCTTCGCATTACAAGACCATCACACTACCCACTAGGCTATACCCTAGCTATAGCTATAGCTATAGATATGTATGTACTTCCTTATTATGGAAAATTATAGACATCAGAAAGTAATTTTAATTATAGCGTATTTATATACAGTGTTGGAAGAAACTAAAGCAACTTTAAGCAAAAATTTCGTTTTTTAAATTAAAATGCATAGTATTAGTCCATTTGAAATAAAATTAATATATATTTAACTATTATCCTTAGGCTACTGACACACGATGCGAGTTAACACATATTAACTTCCTATTTTGATATAAGTAGGCCGAATTATGTATAAGATAATGACACTAGTAATATCGAAAAGCGAGATAATATATATATTAATTCGCATCGTGTGTCGGTAGCCTAAGGCTACATAAAATTATTATGGTTGTAATTCTTCATGTACATAAAAATAAAACAAAATTCAATATATATTCCAAATTAGACAGTAATAAAAATATGTAAAAAAAAGTAAACACTTAAGGTCTGGAAAAAACTAAGGCAACTCGATTTTAACTGAAAAAATAAAAATTAAAAACTACATTTTAATATTTTGTGGCGAATCCTTTCTGCTTTATGACGGCCTCACATCTCTTGGGCATCGATTTTATAAGGTTTTTTATGATATTAGTTGGGACTTGGGACCACTCCTTTTTAATTGCTTGAAACAGCAGACTCTGATTGGAGAACCTTTTCCCTCTCAATTCCTTTTTAACGATTTCCCACAAATTTTCGATGGGATTTAAGTCCGGTGATTGCGCGGCCCATTCCAGCATTTCAGTATGCTTCTCTCGAATCCAGTTGGTAACGAATTTTGAGGTATGTTTCGGATCGCGGTCATGTTGAAACCTCCAACGGAGTGGCATCTCTTCTTCTGCGTACGGAAGCATTTCATTTTCCAGGATGTTTTTGTATTGGAATCGATCCATTTTGCCCTCTATTTTCACAATAGGACCAGGTCCTGCCCAGGAGAAACAACCCCACACCATTACGGAACCCCCTCCATGTTTTATTGTATGATTACAATATTGTGGAAGAAGCCTTGTTCCTTTGGGTCGCCTGACATGAGTCATTCCGTCAGATTGAATCAATTTAAATTTTGATTCATCTGAGAATAAAACTGTCTTCCATTGTTGTTCATTCCAGCTTCCATATTTTCCAGCAAACTTTATTCTCGCCTGCCGGTTTTTTTTTTTGATATTGCTGGCTTAGACGCCGGCCTATAAGTTAGGAGTTTAGCCTCCACGGCCCGACTTCTGATTGTTCTATCAGTAATATTTAATCGTGTATCTCTCTCGATGATACGAACGGGTTCTTTTAATTTTCCGGATGATGAGGGCGTCTTCTCTTGTTGTCGTCTTTCTTGGGCGTCCACCTCTGTGGATTGTTTTTACGCTACCGGAGACAACATACTTTTTTATTAGTCGTGATATCACAGATTTGTTGATGCTATATTTTTCACTTAAGTCCCTTTGAGTTAAACCCTTTTTAAAATCTTCAATAACACAATTTTTTCTAAAGTCATTATACTTGTTTCTTGCCATTATCACTAAATTTTATTTTTCACTGAAGCACTTTACGTGGTGCTTCTACTTTTGGAATGATAGTATAAAACAAAAAATGTGTTATCGTTTCGCTACTTGTTATCGTCCCACAAACTGTTTAACGGTTTCTATACTATTCAAATTCACGCTAACGGAATTATAAGCAATTACTTTTTCAATTTGGTACAGTTGCTTTAGTTTTTTCCAAGAAGTTTTTATTACTGTTCCTTTGTTTTTGTTTTTTTATGTGAGATTCGGGAGTTCTTGCATTTTTTTGTCATTACATAGAATGTAGATAGAGGTTAAATATATATAAATATAATTTAATTTCATATAAACTAATTTTATTCATTTTAATTTAAAAAACGAAATTTTTGCTTAAAGTTGCTTTAGTTTCTTCCAACACTGTATATCATGTGGGCCCTGATAGACGCAGGGCTAAGGAGGCAAAAAAATTGAAATCCCCCCACTCTTTCTACCACCTTCCATAAAAACTGCACACTTTTACGAAATACCATACACCATATTGTACCAATGACATATATGAAGCTCGAATTTCATGCAAAGCAGAACAATACCCTTTTCATCGTTTACAATGGCCTTCTTCTACTTCTACAATGGCACGTCAGCCCAAATCGAGCCTTGGCTTTCACCTTCAGGTTCCTTAACCTTTTCTTTTTGTTCATTATTTATTGTGGACTAGCGATCGCCCCATGATACTCGCATTTGTATGGGACAGGCTCGTGACCAAATCAAACCCGTGATTCGAGATCATATGATGTATACATATGTATACGTGTTAAGGACATGTGAATAGTTGTGGCTTGTGTTAATTGAAAAAAGCCCAAATAAAATGACATTAAGCTTAAAAACATAGCAGGATTTCGATTGTGCGTTAAGCCCCATTATATGATACTACCGATGAAATCGAAAATTTTGTAATCTTAAGAATTTTTGTGTGGGGAGTGATAGAAGGGATGACAGTACTAAATTAATTTTTTTCACACCATGCTAGAGTAGCTATACAAATATTTTGCACCAAATTTAAGCTCGAAAAACTGAATAGGTAACTTGAGAAACTTAGTGCCTTGGATTTAGTGAAATTGTGCAATTTGTATGGGAGGTGGTAGAAGGAGTGGGGGATTTTTGGTAAATTTTCTAGATACAACTATCATCACCATGCAATTGGTATCTTTTAAATTTCAGATCAGTTAGATTCACACTTTTCAAGAAAATCGAGTTTTTGCAAAGTCGTGAAATTGTGTCATATTGTAAGGGAGGGGGTAGAATGAGTGGAGCTAATCGGTTAATTTTTCCCGATAATAATAATACTAATTAGGGATTCATCAGAAAATTTTAGCTCGATCAAAGTTATACGTACTGAGAAAATTGGTTTAGAGTATTTCATGAAAAAGTGCAGTTTCTATGGGAGGTGGTAGAAGGAGTGGAGGGTTTTTGGTAATTTTTCTAGAAACAAGTATAATCACCATGCAATTGATGTGTTTTAAATTTTAGATCAGTTAGATTCATACTTTTCAAGAAAATCGAGTTTTTGCAAAGTCGTGGAATTGTGCCACATTGTATGGGAGGGGGTAGAAGGAGTAAAGTTAATCGGTTAATTTTTACCGATAATAATAATTATGCTAAGTGAAGATTTAATACAAAATTTTAGCTCGATCAAAGCTATGCGTACTGAGAAAATTGGCTTAGAATATTTCATGAAAAAGTGCAGTTTGTATAGGAGGTGGTGCAAGGAGCGGAGGGTTTTTAGTTATTTTTTGAGAAGCAACTACAATTATCATTGAATTGATATATTTTATTTTTCATAACAGTAACATTCACACATTTCAAGAAAATCGAATTTTCGCAAAGTCGTGTGGATGTGTGTCAGATTGTATGGGAGGGGGTAGAAGGAGTAAACCTAATTGGTTATTTTTTTCCTGACATTAATAACAATGCTAATTAAGGATTTAATACAAAATCTTAGCTCGATCAAAGTTATACGTACTGAGAAAATTTGAGTATAGTATTTCATGAAAAAGTTTAGTTTGTATGGGAGGTGGTGGAAGGAGTTGGGGGATTCAAACTATTTATATACTTGAAGATTGCTTTTATAATAGAAATAATACATTTTAAATTTCAAATTAATAGCTTTCATAGTTTCCATGAAAATTTGATTATTATAACTTTTTGAAAATGAGTCACTTTGTATGGGAGGGGGTAGAAGGAGTGAGGGGAGAAAAATAAAACCTAAAACAGATTACTTCCCGAGGTAGACCTAATAATCTGTGAAAGTTTCATTGCAATCGGTGCAGCGGTTTTTGCGTGAAAGCCGGAAAGACAGACAGATAGACAGATACATTTTTAAAAACGTTTGATTCTGCTTAGTTATTGCTAAAATGAAGCAAAAAACTTATTTATAGCCATTTATAAGCAAATAACAGACAGACACTACAATTATATTTATATAGATGAGTTGTTAGCCCTTCGCACAACCCTCTATCTACGAATTTTTTATTTTTGTAGATTGAGGTAACCATGGTATATCCAAGCAGGTAGTGTGCAGGAATTATATTACGTCGACCGGGATTTGAACTCACGACCTTCGCATTGTAAGACCAACACGTCCCCCACTAGGCTATACCCTAGCTAGCTTATAGCCCTAGTTTACAATCGGGCCTTGGCCTCTGGATTTTCGAGTTTTTAAAAATTTTTCATTTATTATTGTGGAAGAGCTGTTGACTCTTCGCACAACCCTCTATCTGCGAATTTTCGTTTTCCTAGATTGAGGTTACCAAGGTATACCCAAACAGGCAGTGTGCTGGAATTATATGTCAACCAAGATTTGAAGTCACGACTTTCGCGTTGTAGACAAACACGCTTTCCGCTAGGCTACTCCTTAGGTTATATACCATACCTATTAATCTGCGAAAACTAATAGGGAGGTTCCACTATTATTACTGTCCCGGGCCTTGTTACAGCTTCATTAGGACTTCAGTACATGAATATTGGAAATATTAATAATTTTTAATAATAAGAGGATGTATTTTAACAAATGAAAATTAGTTAAGGCTTTTTATTAACGCGGCTTAAGTTTACCTGAACCATAGTTTGGAACGTGAAGTTTAGCCATTCCCGATAAACTGGAGTCCAATGGGGAGAGGAGTATAAGGCAGCAGTACCTTCAGTACCCCGCAAGGGGGTAGTTGTAGTATGAGGTTTTACCAATTCCTGCAACTATCTTTGGAGTTAGCGACTCCACGGACCTGAGCTAACTATCCCCCTATGGGATGGGGGCTGTAGAATTCACCCACAGCCAGTCCTGCTTGCCCTAAAAATGGCAAATGGACACTCACTGGATCATGGGCTTATCACCCGTGATCTTAAGACCTAAATGATACGAGAAACGGATACATCGCCTCGGATACGGACTGATTCTACGGTAACGACTTTTGGCATTCGAAAACGGACTATGATTGGCTTCTGGAACGTTCGAACATTGAGTGACGGGGGAAGAGCTGGGGTTACTCGGTCCTTGCACCGCCAATCAGTGATCGACCGTGAAATGGAGCACTATAACATCCAAATCTTGGGCTTGAGCGAGGTCAGGTGGACAGGATCAGGAGAAGAACGAACCCCTAGCGGAAACACTATTCTGTACATTGGCCCTGAAAGTGAAGCCAGAAATGGCGTGGCGTTCGTCCTTACGCCGAGAGCGAGAAACAGTCTCATTAGCTGGGAACCAATCTCGGATAGGATTATCGTCGTCAGGCTCAGGACCAGTGTCAGAAACGTCACAATTCTGCAGTGCTACGCACCAACTAATACCGCAACATCTGGTGACAAAGAGGAGTTTTATAGTCAACTGAGTGCCACCTTCGAACGTGTTCCAAGAGGTGATATTATTATCATCTCGGGAGATATGAACGCCCAGGTTGGATCAGACAACACTGGACTAGAACACGTCATGGGGAGGCATGGTGACCCTTGGGTCGACCCTTCACGACCTTGGATTAAGAGACCCGAAAACGGCGAATTATTTGTGGAGTTCTGTAGTACTCGGCAAATGGTCATCGGAGGGACCCTTTTTCCACACAAGAGTCATCATAAAACATCTTGGGTTTCCCCTGATGGTGTTACTCAGAACCAGATCGACCATTTGGCTATAAGTCGCCGATGGAGAAGATGTCTCCTCGATGTGCGAGCGAAACGTGGAGCTGACGTGGGGAGCGATCACCACTTGATGGTTGCCTGCTTGAGATTGTGACCACAAATTCTTCAAATGAAGCGCAAGCTTAATGTGGATAAACTCAGAGATCCCAACAAAAAACTCGAATACACCACCATTCTACGCGAAAAGTCATCCACATTGGGTGAACATGAAATGCGCACATTGGACGCCAATTGGGAGGCAACCAGAAACACTTTTCTAACTAGTGCTGAAGAATCTGTGGGATATGCGCAAAGCGGTGAGAAACCCTGGATGTCACAAGACACATGGGACAAGGTTGACAATCGGAAAAAAGCCAAATTGGCAATCATCTCTCAACCCGATGTCAACCAACGAACGCCCGACTTGAGGCAGAACTACCGCGATGCTCATATACAGCTTAAAAAGGCTGTTAGACGCGACAAGAGAAAGGCCATTGAAGATCTGGCAAACAAGGCAGAATCTGCGGCTTACCTTGGGGATATGGGTTCACTATTTAAAATCATGAAACAGTTGACGAACAGGAATTTCACCGCCAACCACCTGGTGAGAGATGTCAACGGAACTCTCCTTAATATGAGTGAACACCAGTTGCGACGATGGAAGGAATACTTCTCTGATATTTTAAACATCTTGTCAGATGAAGATATTCCGGAAACAGAACAACTTCCAAACATCCAACCGCAACAATCCTCTATTAGGGACGATCCCCCAGATAAGGAAGAGATAGTTTCCGCCATTCGGTCAATGGCGGGAAGGAAAGCTCCAGGTATAGACGGACTACCAACCGAACTCCTCAAAGCGGACCCGGAAATAACAGCCGATATACTCCTCCCACTCTTCACTAAGGTGTGGAATGATGGGAGATATCCGACTGAATGGAAGGAGGGCGTCATTGTGAAAATTCCGAAGAAGGGCGACCTTCGGGATTGTGGCAATTGGCGTGGTATATGTCTACTTACTGCCGTATCAAAAATTATGGCTAAGGTAATTCTCAATAGGATTAGTGATGTCGTCGAGCACTCTCGAAGTTTATCAGGCTGGATTCCGTAAAGGGTCGTCTTGTACCGACCACACAAATACCCTACGGATAATATTAGAGCAGTCAGCCGAAATGGGTTCGCCACTACATCTCATGTTTGTGGACTTCGAGAAGGCGTTCGACAGCGTTAAGCGAGATTACATATGGAATGCTTTGCGTAGGAGAGGTATTCCAGATAAGGTCATAGCTATGATTAAAGAATCCTACGAAGATGCAAGGTGTCGCGTCTTGCATAGAGGAGAGCTGTCCGAGAGCTTTCCTGTGCGAACGGGTGTCAGACAAGGCTGCATATTATCACCAGCCCTGTTTCTGGTGGTAATAAATGACATCTTGAAAGCTGCACTGGAAGGTGGGAAGGTAAAGGTCTTCAATGGAGACTATTTAACATCTTAAGTCACCTTGATTATGCTGATGACGTGTGTTTGCTTGCACATACCCGTTCGGACTTAGAGTCAAATGTTCGCTCGTTGCATTCTAAATGCAAAGAGGCGGGACTGAAAATAAATGTGCGTAAAACCAAGTACATGCACATGGGTTCGAACGCAAGCACACCGATTGTTCTTAATGGACAGGATGTAGAAGAGGTGCAAGATTTTTGCTATCTCGGAAGCATTGTCAGCATGGACGGCGGAGCCGAAAAGGATGTTGAGGCTCGGCTAAATAAAGCTCGTCAGGCCTTCGGTATCCTTTCCCCTTTCTGGAGGTTAAGAGAGATCTCCCTTCGCACGAAGCTGCGAGTTTTTGACGCATGCGTCAAATCCGTGTTGTTATATGGTTGTACTACGTGGAAAGTGACCGTTCAACTTACCAAGAAACTACAGACTTTCGTAAACCAATGCCTCCGACGCATTTTAGGAATATTCTGGCCAGAAGTGATCTCCAACGACGAACTTTGGAGTACAACTCGCCAAACTAAAATAGGTATTGAGATTCAACGGCGAAAGTGGCAGTGGATCGGTCATACTTTGAGGAAACCAGAGCAAAACATCGCAAAACAGGCTCTGGATTATAACCCTCAAGGAAGACGTCGGGTTGGTCGACCATGTAACACATGGAAGCGAGCAGTTGAGCAGGAGGCCAGAGGAATAAACAAGTCCTGGCAACAGCTTAAAGCCGATGCTCAGGATCGCGCCTTGTGGAAGAGAGTTGTTTCTGTCCTATGCCCCTATAGGGGGTCTTAACAGGAATTTGATTGGTTGACCTTCAGCAGTACCGAATTTTCATTCCATAACCAGGAATAAGGCCTGACTGTAAAACGAAAGACTCAAACCAGTAACCTGTTTTTACTCTAGATGAAATCTGAGAGTATATTGTGTTTGCCTTACCGTTTGTAACGCTAAGAAATAATGCTCGCACAGAGCCGCCAAGGGTACAGAAATGTTTGTTGTCGCTCAAAAACTCCGATTCCGAGTTACCTTCTGTCTGTGTTTAATGTATTTAGTCGGTTTGGGTTGCAACTAGCAAAGCTAAAAGAACCAATTTTTGTCATAATTAATTTTATTATAATTGCAACTAGTTTTGGAAAACTCTCAACTTCACCTCACTCTTTCTACCTCCTCCCATACAAATTTCACAAAATTTCGGAATTAAATTAAATTTTTTTTTTTTAAAACCTGTAAAGCTATCAAATTTAAATTTTGATAAACGTATACTATTACAAATATCATTCCTGTCAAAAAATTAGGTTTTGATTCGAATACTCCTTCTACTCCTCCCATACAAATGCACAATTTTGGCAAATGCATTTAATCGATTTTAATTGAAAGTATAAAAAGTACAAGCTTAAAATTTTGCCAAAATTTCTCCCTTAATAATTGCAATAAATGTTAAGAAAAATACTTCGCTTCACTCCTTCTACCTCCTCCCATACAAATTTCTGTATTTAAATTCAAGAAAAGTATTTCTCCTTCGAATATATGAGAACTGACAACTTTGAAATTGTAACAAAGCAATGTGTTTAAGATGTTGATAAATAGATTTAAAATTATCCAAAACGTCTTACTTTCTCTGCCACCTCCAATACAAATGCCCAAAATTCAGACAAAAATTGTTCAACTTCGTCGTAAATTATGAAAGCTACAAACTTTAAATTCAGCATGAAACATTTTGTATACTACGTTCGGTGTTACATATAAAAATTACAAGCCCTCCCCCTCTACTTTTACCACCACCCATACAAAAGTTACTACTCACTATTCGAAAGAATTTGAGATGACATAGTTTCCGGTACAATAAGCTCTTTCCTATTTCATCTAGAGTATTATACGATTGGGCTTTACGCCCAATTATAATTCTGTTGTTTTTATTTTATTTTCTGATTTCTAAAGCGTCATTATTGTGAATTTATTTGAAAACATGACAGGACTACGATTGTGCGTTTGTTAAAGCGTAATCATACGATATTCTAGATGAATTAGACTTTTTTTGGGTTTTCAGATATTTTGTATGGGGAGTGGTAGAAGGAGTGACGGTGAAGAAGCGGGGGCTGTTGTTGATTTTTTCAATAATACCTACTAATATTATGTAATTAACATCTCACAATTTTCAGTTCAGTAACATTCATACTTTTCAAGAAAATTAATTTTTCGCAAATTTGTGAAAAAGTGTCACATTGTATGGGAAGGGTAGAAAGAGTGAAGCGAATCAGTTAAATTTTTTTCAATCTTAATAGCTAATTAATGCTAATTAATTATTTAGTCGATCATGTAACACATGGAAGCGAGCAGTTGAGCAGGAGGCCAGAGGATTAAACAAGTCCTGGCAACAGCTAAGGTCTCTCTTCCACACCTTGTGGAAGAGAGTTGTTTCTGTCCTATGCCTCTGTAGAGGGTCTTAACAGGAATTTGGTTTGATTGATTGCATTATTTAGTACAAAATTTGAAATCGATAAAAGTGTTTTCTTGCTGAGAAAATTGGTTTCTTGTGTTTCATGAAAAAGTGCAGTTTATATGGGAGGTTGTGAAAGGAGTGGAGAGATTCGAAGAATTTTTTACCATAGATTACGTTAATGATAAAAACAATATGTTCTAAATTTCAAATTATGAGCTTTTATAGTATTCAAGAAAATTTGATTATTGTAAATGATAGAAAATGAGTCATTTTGTATGGGAGGAAGTAGAAGGGGTGGAACGATTTGTCTGGCTCAGTGCTGCTGAGTGGTAATATTAGCTTCGGTGTCATTAATTTTTTCTCCGAGCCTTATTTCTTAGCGTTACAATCCGGATAGCAAACTTATAATACTCTCAAATCTCATCTAGAGTACAAAAATCTATCTATGGTGAAATCTCATTAGATAACGATAAATATTGTTTTAAATAAAAAATAAAATGTATAAATTCATAAAAATTGTTATCCGTTTCTTTTCCTTTACATATTCTAAAGTGACTGGGAGGATTTTTTTGAATTAAAATCGAAACTAAACCAGTAAAACTTTTAAAATATAACTGTTCGTCTAGCACACTATCTCTTCATTAATTATTGTTATGCATATTAAATATTTGCATTTAACATAATAATAATAATAGGTGCGACAAAAACGATTTCGAAAGTTTCTCGTATAAAATATCATCGAATGTGATCTAAAAAGAAAATATGCAACACAAGTATTAATATATTTATAGCGGTCATTTTATCCATAAAGCCAACGTCATTATTCATCTGCAACTTAATCCTAGTTATACCAGAAAGTTACCGGTTATATCTATTAAAAAGAAAACACCTATCTATAGGCCACCTTGAGCAAACCAGACAGACTGATATCCGATACCGTCCCAGTAGCAGATGTTCAGGTCATTGAACAATGAGTTTATTCAGATCAACATTTTGAATTAATGAAAAAAAAAAAAATTATGCATACATATAAAGCATATCAACATCATCATCTTACTAGCAGTCACCTGAGCTACGAAAATATTGAATGCAAATTTTTTTTTTATACTCTGAGAAAAAAATATGACCGTCCAACATCACCACCACCACTACTTTTCATAAACTGGTCACTGGTACATCTCAACCGTCAAAGAATTTATTAGATTCGGACCACTTCCGATCATCATCATTTGAAAGTTTCTTCAATGATCGAAGAATGCCCACTAAAAAAATTAAACAAATTTCTGTTATCAATCAATCACTTTTTGCGTGTACAGATCTACCTATGCAATAAAAAGAACTCTTTTCTCTCTCTTGAAACGATAAGAAAATCTTTGTTTATGAAAAACTAAGTAAAAATCGGCTTTGAAAATCAGCACCACGACCACGGTCAGGTGAATCAAGATTCAAAAAGTTTCAGTGAGATTTAATAATTAACAATTCAAGTGAATTAATCTTACGATACTCGTATGAATGAAATATTTATTGATTATTCGAACAAATTGTAATTAAGTATTTATGTATGTATTATAATAGTGAAAAATAAAACACTATATCGATGTAGTTTTGATGTAGTTTTCAAACTAGAGATTCTACGTTTTTATGAAATCGCCTATGTTTAAAGTTTAACCATGGACCCACAAAAAAAAAAAAAATTTCAAGAATAGTTTAGCTGAATTTAATTTAAATACTTTTGTACTCAACTCACATACTTTTAAGTTTCATCAACGTCGATATTTTTTTTATTCCTTTCTTAGGTATATGTAAATGAATAAAAAACCATAATAGAATTATGATTGGGCATAAAGCCTACCGCGATGCTCATATACAGCTTAAAAAGGCTGTTAGACGCGACAAGAGAAAGGCCATTGAAGATCTGGCAAACAAGGCAGAATCTGCGGCTTACCTTGGGGATATGGGTTCACTATTTAAAATCATGAAACAGTTGACGAAGAGGAATATCACCGCCAACCACCTGGTGAGAGATGTCAACGGAACTCTCCTTAATATGAGTGAACACCAGTTGCGACGATGGAAGGAATACTTCTCTGATATTTTAAACATCTTGTCAGATGAAGATATTCCGGAAACAGAACAACTTCCAAACATCCAACCGCAACAATCCTCTATTAGGGACGATCCCCCAGATAAGGAAGAGATAGTTTCCGCCATTCGGTTAATGGTGGGAAGGAAAGCTCCAGGTATAGACGGACTACCAACCGAACTCCTCAAAGCGGACCCGGAAATAACAGCCGATATACTAATCCCACTCTTCACTAAGGTGTGGAATGATGGAAGATATCCGACTGAATGGAAGGAGGGCGTCATTGTGAAAATTCCGAAGAAGGGCGACCTTCGGGATTGTGGCAATTGGCGTGGTATATGTCTACTTACTGCCGTATCAAAAATTATGGCTAAGGTAATTCTCAATAGGATTAGTGATGTCGTCGAGAGCACTCTCGAAGTTTACCAGGCTGGATTCCGTAAAGGGTCGTCTTGTACCGACCACACAAATACCCTACGGATAATATTAGAGCAGTCAGCCGAAATGGGTTCGCCGCTACATCTCATGTTTGTGGACTTCGAGAAGGCTTTCGACAGCGTTAAGCGAGATTACATATGGAATGCTTTGCGTAGGAGAGGTATTCCAGATAAGGTCATAGCTATGATTAAAGAATCCTACGAAGATGCAAGGTGTCGCGTCTTGCATAGAGGAGAGCTGTCCGAGAGCTTTCCTGTGCGAACGGGTGTCAGACAAGGCTGCATATTATCACCAGCCCTGTTTCTGGTGGTAATAAATGACATCTTGAAAGCTGCACTGGAAGGTGGGGAAGGTAAAGGTCTTCAATGGAGACTATTTAACATCTTAAGTCACCTTGATTATGCTGATGACGTGTGTTTGCTTGCACATACCCGTTCGGACTTAGAGTCAAATGTTCGCTCGTTGCATTCTAAATGCCATGAGGCGGGACTGAAAATAAATGTGCGTAAAACCAAGTACATGCACATGGGTTCGAACGCAAGCACACCGATTGTTCTTAATGGACAGGATGTGGAAGAGGTGCAAGATTTTTGCTATCTCGGAAGCATTGTCAGCATGGACGGCGGAGCCGAAAAGGATGTTGAGGCTCGGCTAAATAAAGCTCGTCAGGCCTTCGGTATCCTTTCCCCTTTCTGGAGGTTAAGAGAGATCTCCCTTCGCACGAAGCTGCGAGTTTTTGACGCATGCGTCAAATCCGTGTTGTTATATAGTTGTACTACGTGGAAAGTGACCGTTCGACTTACCAAGAAACTACAGACTTTCGTAAACCAATGCCACCGGCGCATTTTAGGAATATTCTGGCCAGAAGTAATCTCCAACGACGAACTTTGGAGTACAACTCGCCAGACTAAAATAGGTATTGAGATTCAACGGCGAAAGTGGCAGTGGATCGGTCATACTTTGAGGAAACCAGAGCGAAACATCGCAAAACAGGCTCTGGATTATAACCCTCAAGGAAGACGTCTGGTTGGTTGACCATGTAACATATGGAAGCGAGCAGTTGAGCAGGAGGCCAGAGGAATAAACAAGTCCTGGCAACAGCTTAAGGCCGATGCTCAGGATCGCGCCTTGTGGAAGAGAGTTGTTTCTGTCCTATGCCCCTATAGGGGGTCTTAACAGGAATTTGATTGATTGATTTGATAAAGCCTAATCATATAATACTCTAGATGAAATTGGAAAGAGTTTATTGTACCGGAAAATATGTCATCTTAAATTCTTTCGAATAGAGAGGTGGTAAAAGCAGAGGGGGAAGGTTTGTAGTTTTTGTATATAACATCGAACGTAGTAAATAAAATGTTTCATGCTGAATTTTAAGTTTGTGGCTTTCATAATTTTCGAGGAACAATTTTTGCCTTTGTATGGGAGGTGGCAGAGAAAGTAGGAGGTTTTGGATGATTTTGTATTTATCAACATCCTAATCACATTGCTTTGTTACTTATATGTTCAAAAGAGAAATATTTTTCTTGAATTTTTAGTACAAAAATTTTTATGGGAGGTGGTATAAGGAGTGAAGCGAAGTTCATATTTTTTTAGCATTTATTGCAATTATTAAGGGACAAATTGTGGAAAAATTTTAAGCCTGTACTTTTTCTAGTTTCAATGAAAATCGATTAAGTGCATTTGCGAAAATTGTGCATTTGTATGGGAGGGGGTAAAAGGAGTATTCAAATGTAAACCAAATTTTTTGGAATCAACGATACTTGTAAAAGTATACTTTTCTCAAAGTTTAAAATTGATAGCTTTGACGGTTTAATTTAGTTAAAATTCCGAAATTTCGTGAAAGTTGACAATTTTTACAAAATTGATTGCAATTGTAATAAAATTAATTTTGACAAATATTGGTTCTTTTAGCTTTGCTTGTTGCGATGCAAACCGAATAAATGGATTTTTGAAAATTGTACATTTGTATGGGAGGGGGCAGAAGGAGTAAGGAGATCGGATCAATATTTTTTGACAGTAATGATATTCACATTACAATACTATTACCTAATTTTCAAGTCAGTAGCTGAAACGGTTTCGGAGAAAAATCCATTTCTTTAAATTTCGAAATTTCATGAAATTTGTATTGGAGAGGGTAGAAGGAGCACGGGAATGTGGCCGGTTCAGACGGACAGACGGTCACTCGGAATCGAGGTTTTTGAGCGACAACAAATATTTCTGTACCCTTGGCGACTCTGTGTGGTCATTATTTCTTAGCGTTACAAATGGTAAAGCAAACACAATAAACTTTAAGATTTCATCTAGAGTATAAAAAGTGTATTTCCTCTTGGTACTTAGCTGTAGTTTAGGTTATAATGAGAAAAGTAATTTAACTTAAAACTAATCTTTTTTATTGCACCGAACATAACTTAAGGGGTCACCAATTAATGCATTGGATGCCCAGTCCAGTCGATATAGGGTTGGTGAGTAGTGGGGCTGCAAAGGAGTTTCTGGGGAGAGAGTCTAAACTGTCGGTGGATGTTAACGTAGAAACACTGAATGTTGTAAGTTAGTGGGAACACGTAAGATGACAACGCATTCCTTAGTCTTGATGTCCGGGTGGTAAAGGACTGACTATACTTCACTGTACGCGACGATAAATTCTTAACAGTGAACTCATTGCCGCGTGCAGCTTGTCAAGTATTCCTGGGATAGTTGAAAAATTAAGAAGAATGAGTTTGGATAGTTCACTGCATTTTTCGTGAAAATAGTAAACGCTGAGTACCGCGACGTTTTTACGATGTTCGTGGAAATTTATAGAGGCTGTTATAGACTCATCTCCAACTAGACGGAACGTTTTTTTTTTGGATTTGATCGAGTACCGCAAGTTGTATTTTGGGTGGCCAGCCCATATTTGTGAGTTGTACTCTAGACGAGGACAAATGTAGGCCTTGTGGATATTAGCTATATCGTGAAGCTTAAAACACTTTTCACATATTCGGAGGACACCAATGCGGCATCAAGTGCAATATCAGAAATTTGTTTGTTCCAATTGAGACGATAGTTAAGTTTTATGGAGAGTTGTAAATTATTCTGAAAAGTGTAATTAAACGGTACCGACGGTTATATTCGAGGAACCCGCCAGAACATCCTTTTGAAGGGATAGACGATAGGTCTGAGTTTTTGAGGCATTGAATTCTAATCTATTTTTTCTGCCTGATTCCAGGTTTAAGTTGAGGTCTGAGTTCAACGAATCGTTCAATTCGATGTGCTTAGAATTCACTGAAGCACGATTAGCTTTAGTAACAGAGTCGAATTGAAAGGTGTTATCCAAAGTACTGTCATCTGCAAAGCTATAAATTGGATTGAGTGTTGTTGACAGGAGGTCATTAATAAAGATTAAAAAGAGAGTGGGGAATAGAACAGAGTCCTGTGAGTCGTCGAAACCGATCCAAAATGGTTGGGATAATACGCCATCCATTACGACTCGCATTAAGCGTTCAATCCATTTGATAAGGGTTGTGTTATAGATTATAGCTATGAGTATTACCAGTGACCTTTGTGTCAAACTCTGTCAAAGGACTTCGCAATAACAAGAGCCAGTACCTGACACTCACCGAATTTGTGAATACACGAATTCCTACGTTCAGTCAGATCTAAGCCCAAGAATAAGCTTAGTTCTGAATAAAATAAAACGGGACAAATGAGGATGAAAACCTGGTGAGGTGGCATAAACATCTACTTCCTTCTTCAATCAGGTAAGTGAAGGACTACCTCTAAATGAATGGAGTTACTGGCGGTAAATATTGATTTTCGCCTTAGTAAAGAAATGCATTCGCTCTGAATGACTCACGGATTGAAAAAGGATATCCGAGTTTGGATGAAGTACTTCTATAAGAGATGGGTAATAGTAACAGGGGACAGAATCACTACAGTTTGGCCAGTAGATTTCTTTCGAGATAATTTGGATATACGCTACCGAGTTGAATGTAGATTGCGAGATCAAGCAGGTACTTTATTAAAGACGTAATATTAGTAGGAATTGTATAATATAAATCAATTTATGGATTAGTTCCTTTGTCCGAACGGAGTCAAAAGCCTTTTCTAGATCCAGTGCGTAGACCACGGTGCAATGCTTGAATCTCAAATTTTGTTAAATAGGTCTTTCCAGGAAGAGAAATGCGTGATCTGCTGAATGAGCTTTTCCGAATCCAAATTGTGTGTTGGAGCGGGGGATGATAAAATTATAGCAAACAACTTCAATTTTGCTAAGCAGTTGCTTCTCAAAAATGTTAACCCTATTGGACAATAGGGAAATCGATATTTGATATTACATTAGTTGAACTGTTTTTAAGAAAGAGTGAGAGTTTTCCATAAATTGGGGTAATTGAGACAGTTGCTTATAATAATGTTCAGTCTATATGTTGGATGTTATGAACATTTGCCGGGAAAGAAATTTCATCAAGACCCAAGGATTTTTTCCTGTTAATAAGCTTTTTAATCAGTTCTTCGGATGCAAGAAACTTTCGCAACTCGAGACACTATGTTCAGCGGAAATATGCAGTATCTTCCAGTTGGCGTTTAGAGCGCTCACAAACTTGGGCATTAAGATCGTTGTACAAAATGGTATTCAATTTTATCTTCAACTGATATAACACATGTCTATATTTTATACTAGCAAACGCCCGCAACTTCGTCCGCGTAAAAATAGCAATAATAAGCAATTTTTGAGAGTGTAGTTAGTAATACATTATGTGGGATATAAATCTGCTTACTTTAATGGCTCTTTGAAAAATATGGTTTGTATATTGTTGGAATCAGAACCATAAATTTTTAAGAATGAAAGCATGATACTCCCACTTTTATGGGACAGGCTCGTGATAAAATCAAACCCGTGATTCGAGGTCATATACGTGTTGAAAAGCGTTAAGGACATGTAAATAATTGTAGCTGGTGTTATTTAAAAAAAAAAAAACAGATAAAATAGCATTAAGCTTAAAAACATAACAGGACTACGATTGTGCGTAAAGCCCAATCATACGATACTATGTATAGATGAAATCGAAATTTTTGCGGCGTTAAGAAATTTTGTATGGGGAGTGGTAGAAGGGGTGACAGCACTGAACTAATTTGTTTCAGATCATGCTAGAGTAGCTATAAAAATGTTTTCTACCAAATTTAAGCTTCAAAAATTGAGTAGGTACTGAGAAACTTAGTGCATTGAATTTAATGAAATTGTGCAATTTGTATGGGAGGTGGTAGAAGGAGTGGGGGGTTTTTGGTGATTTTTCGAGAAACAACTATAACTATCATGCAATTGATATACTTTAACTTTCAGATCTGTATCATTCATACTTTTCAAGAAAATCGAATTACTGTATAGTCGTGGAATGTGTCTCATTGTATGGGAGGGGGAAGAAGGAGTGAAGCTACTCGGTAAAGTTTTTTTCCCGATATTAATAATAATGTTAATTAAGGATTAAGTTCAAATTTTTACCTCGATGAAATTTAAATGTACTGAGAAAATTCGTTTAGAGTATTTCATGAAAAAGTGCGGTTTATATGGGAGGTGGTGCAGAAGGGGGTTTCTGGTGATTTTTTGAAAAACAACTAAAATCATCATGCAATTGATATATTTGAAATTTCAGATCAGTAACATTCAGACTTTTCAAGAAAATCAAATTCTTGTGAAGTCGTGGAACTGTGTCACATTGTATGGGAGGGGGTAGAAGGAGTGAAGCTAATCGGTTAATTTTTCCCGATATTAATAATAATGTTAATTAAGGATTTAATTCAACATTTTAGCTCGATGGAAGTTACACGTACTGAGAAATTTGGTGTAAAGTAATTCATGAAATAGTGTAGTTTGTATGGGAGGTGGTGAAAGGAGTGAGGAAACTCAAGCAATTTTTAGACCAAAAGACTGCATTTATAATAGAAATAATATATTCCAAATTTCAAATTAATAGCTTTTATGGTTTCCAAGAATATTTGATTAATATATATTTTGAAAATGAGTCACTTTGTATGGGAGGGGGTAGAAGGCGTGAGGGGAGTGAAATGAAACCAAGTGCAGATTTCATTCCGATGGACACCTAACAAACTGTGCAAGTTTCATTACAATCGGTTCAGCCGTTTGTGCGTGAAAAGCGGTCGGACAGACAGACAAAAATGTCAAAAATGTGTTTTTATGATTAGTTAATGCTAAAATAACTCAAAAAACTAACTTATAGCCATTTATAAGCAAATAACAGACAGACACTACAATTATATTACTATGTATAGATATATCGCTGTCTCTAGCAATATTGACTTGCCTTGTTTTGCTCCCTGTTGATTTCACTAAAGGCCGAGAGGGTTTAAAAGCTTTAAGTCTATTCTTAAAGACTCATCGAAGTCGGATTTAACTACGCCCCTAATGGCTGTATTTAGACATTACAGTTTTGTGTTAAGACTCTTGCATTCAAAATTAACTGCTCTATTAAGATTTAACCATTTGATATACAAGGGGAGGTTAGAAATTTCGCGGAATGAAGGGGATGGACAAAGGAGCGGGTACCTGGAGGTGCACTGACACTCAATACAGGTATAAATACAAAGTTTTCGTCAAATCGAATCACTAAAATTTTAGTTATCGTCAAATCAACAATTCAATCGGATAAAAAACGCAAACTATGGACAAAATTTAGCTGTCATAAAGTTCCTTACCAAGCGCAGAAAAACGCACAAATCATTTTACAAAAAATCTCATCTATTTACGGGGACTCTTCCTCTAGGAAAACGATGACTTATAAGTGACATAGTTCATTCAGCAAGCTGAGAGTCAATTGAAAATGATAGACTCTCGGGCCGGCTATTTCCTCAAAAATAGTCGAAAAAGTGGAGAAACTCGATCTCGAGGATACCCGTTTCAAAAAGAAATAAATCGCACAAGTGGTTGGAGTATCAGATACAACCATTTGGAATATTCTCTACGATCATCTCAGTATGTTTAAAGTCAGCACAAGATGGGTACCGAGAATGCTCTCAGCAGTTCAGAAAAGCGTGTTCAAGCGAGTTTTTGGATTTCTGTAACGAGAACAGGGATACAATTTTGATTTGGATTGTTACTGGAAACATGGGCTCATCATTATGAGCCTGAATCAAAGCTGGAGACAATGCAGCAACTCCGTAAATGCGCTTTACCCCCAATAAATTCAAGGTCTCACAATATTGCGGAAAAATCATGGCCACAATTTTTTGGGATTCAGAGGGGGTTTTGATGATCGAATATTAAGAAAAAGGACAAAATATCACAGGGAGACACTTTGCCAACCTGCTACAAAAATCAAGGAAAAGAGGAGAGGAAAGTGGCTTCAAGGTGTGCTGCTTTTGCACAATAACGCGCCTGTTCACAAGAGGCACTTTACAATGTTTTCCCTACAGAAATGCGGCTACGGAATATTGAACCGTTTCAAATACTATTTGTTCCCAAAACTGAAAAAAAAACTTCAAGGAAGAAAATTTACCACCGATGAAGAAATGAAGTCGGCAATTTCAGCCTATTTTGAAGGCCTTGATAAAACGTTTTCTTAGAAGGAATTCATAAACTTTGTGAGAGATGTGATTAATGAATTAGGCTTAAGGGAGAATATATTGAAAACAAAAAAAAAATAATAATAACTTGTTTAATTTTACCCCCCTTCCCTGCCATTTCGCTAAACTTTTGATTTTCTCTCGTAAATAAAGATTTTTATATCTCAGATTTTTGTATAATAAAACTTGTGGAATGAACACTATCTGTAATTTTGTAGATACATTTTCCTATTTTTAAGTTAGACAAGTTTCTCGGATCTGGAATTTCAAAATTTAATGCTGATATGGAATCGTCCCGGAAATCATTCCAATTACCGATCTCTAAATTAGACACACACTTTGACCTTAAAGTACTGGGAATTTGTAATTCAAATTATTCTGGGAAATGATATTTCAAAAAATTTTTTTTTGGTAATTATCGCGGTCTGTTTCTACTCTAGATGCAATTTGAGAGTATTATAAGTTTGCCACAAAGTTTTTAACGCAAAGAAATAAGGCTCGGAGAAAAAAATGAATGATACAGAAGTTCATATAATCACTCAAAAATCTCAAAACCAGATGTCCGTCCGTCTGTCCGCCCGTGTCCTCTCTAGCTTGAGAACGCGTAGATCTAGAAAGTTAAAATTTTGTACACGTCGTTTTTGACAAAAAAAGTAAGGACAAGTTCGTGAACGGGCCACATCGCTCCACACCTTCTACCCCCTCCCATACAAAATGACAGTATTACGCAATTTGACAATAAACGGATTTGCTCGAAAACTATAAAAGCCTATAAAAGTCTGAAATTTTAAATACATTACTTTTATGATAATTTCAGTCTATCGCACATAAATTATACATGTCCTCCTTCTCCTTCCACCACCTTCCATACAAACTGCACTTTTTCATGAAATACTCTAAGCCAATTTACTCAGTGCGTATAAAATTAAGCGGCCTGAAATTGTGCGTCAAATATTTATTTAAAATTGTTAGTTAGGCCAAAAAAAATTAGACGACTAGCTTCACCCCTTCTACCCCCTCCCTTACAAAATGACACAATTTCGCAATTCGACAATAAATGGATTTGCTCGAAAAGTATAAAATCTATAAGTCTGAATTTCGGGATATATCACTTCCATAATGATTTTAATCTACAATATAAAAATTATTTGCGTCCTCCCTCTCCTTGCACCCCGCCCATACAAACTACACTTTTCCATGAAATGCTCAAAGCCGTTTTTCTCAGAACATATAACATTTATCGAGTTTACATTTTGTAATAAATACTTATTTAGCATTATCACTAAGATCAGAAAAAAATATTTGATTAGCTTCACTGCTTCTACCCCCTTCCATACAATATGACACAGTTTCACAACTTCACAAAAAATCTATTTTCTTGAAAAGTATGAATGTTACTAGTCTAAAATTTAAGAGGTGTCAATTTTATGATATTTTTAGTTATTTCTGAAAAAATCACTAAAATCGCCCTATCCTTTCTACCACCTCCCATACAAACTGCACATTTTCACTAAATGTAACACACTAATTTTCTCATGTCCTATTGAATTTTTGGAGTAAGCATTTTGTATAAAATATTTTTATAGCTACTTTGGCATGATGGGGGAGCAAATTAGTTCAATGCTATCACCCCTTCTAACACTTTCCATACAAAATTTCTTGGGATCGCAAAAAATTCTATTTCATTTAGAGGTTCTGTTATGTTTTTTTACAGCAGCTGGTTGAATTTCAAAATGTAATTTCGGCGATTTTGTACGGATTTGTTAACGCAAATGCCTCAATATGGTCAAAAAGTACTCCTTATTTACCGTCTGTTCCTCCGGAACGAATTCAAGATGGATCAAACCTCGAAAATCGACAAAAACAATGAGCACCGTCTTCATTTTTTGGCGTGGTTTTTTTCGTTTCGGCTCATTTTTTTCCTTCATTCCGATGATTGTTGACTAGTTTGCATGTCAAACTTGTAGATCCATGTCTCATCAGTTATGTTGGGCTCCATGAGTTGTGGGATCAAAATCAGCACGATTAAGGATGTCCAAAAAGACCTGTTTACGGTACTTTTTTTGAAGAAAATTTAACTTTATCGGAACGAGTCGAGCAAGGACGCGTTTCATGGCCAAAGTATCCACCAAAATCTGCTATCTCCCTAATACTGGCATGATGATTTTCGATCACCATTTCCTTCACTTTTTGAATGTTTTCGTCAGATGAAGAGGTCGGAGATCGTCTAGAATGAAGCATGTCTTTAAGGACTTCTCGATCTCATAAAGGCATTGTACCACTCGTAGACTTTTTTGATACTACTGAATCACCGTAAGCCTTTTCCAACATTCTCAACGATTTCGCACACGAAATTTGGTTGGAAGCACAAAATTTGAGATAAGCTCTTTGTTCCATTTTTTATCTGTTGTGAAAATCGCTGTGGACTACTGAGGTGTACCGATTCAACCAGAGGCTGCAAGTAATGTGATTAAGGACAGTCCTACCTGCTTAACAAAAAAAAAAAAAAAAATTTTATCTTTTCCCCGACTAATTTTAATTATAAATTCCCAATACTTTATGGTCACAATGTATGTAGGTGGGCGGAGTCTCAACAAAAAGGATCAAAGAACGAATTTTTTACTGTGGGTCCAGTAGCGAAATGATCTTATACCACTGGCAGAGTAAAGCAACAGTAATTGGCACAATAACGCGTTTCCAACATCTGATGCTCGCATTAAAAGTGATCTGGGAAGGAATAGGAACGTGGGAATGTTGGGCGTACCGGATAGATAATGTCCATTCCAAGGAATGTTCTATTCTTATCCAACCATTTAAAAGGTTACCGTTAACGTTTCTTTCCCAGTTAACCAAGTTTTTACGTCTCGCGTTGAAATCCAGTCAGCGAATTGACAACAAAGTCTTAAAAGTTTGATTAATTCTAAGTCGGCAATAATTTTGCTAGGGTGTAGTCTAGTGGGTAGCGTGTTAGTCTACAATGCGAGTGTCGTGAGTTCAAATCCCGATCGACGCATAATTCCACCACACTGCCTCCTTGGGTATACCTTGGTCATCTTAATCTACGAAATTGAAAAATTCGAAGATAGAGGGTTGTGCGAACGTCTAACAACCCTTCCACAATAATTAATGAAAAATGTTAAGGAACCTGAAGATCAGGAGGCCAAGGTCCGATTTGGACTGTAGTGCTATTGTAGAAGTAGAAGGAGAATAATTTTGCTTCCTAATTTATGGAATTATAATATATAGTGGCCGTCATTAGTATTTTTTTTATACTCTAGATGAAATCTGAGAGTATTATAAGTTTGCTCTAAAGTTTGTAACGCCAAGAAATAAGGCTCGGAGAAAAAAATGATGAATACAGAAATTAATATTATCACTCAAAAATCTCAAAACCGGATGTCCGTCCGTCTGTCCGTCCGTCCGTCCGTCCGTCCGTCCGTCCGTCTGTGCGCGCTCTAGCTTGAGAACGCGTTGAGCTAGATAGTTCAAATTTCGTACACGTCGTTTTTGACAAAAAAGTAAGGTCAAGTTCGTGAACGGGCCAAATCGCTCCACCCCTTCTACCCCCTCCCATACAAAATGACACAATTGCGCAATTTGACAATAAACGGATTTGCACGAAAAGTATAAAAGCTATTGGCCTGAAATTTGGAATATGTTACTTTTATGATAATATCAATCTACCGTACGAAAATTATGCGTATCCTCCCCCTCCTTCTACCACCTCCCATACAAACTGTACTTGTCATGAATTACTCTAAGCCAATTTACTCATTGGGTATACAATTTAGAGAGCTGAAATTGTGCACCAAATATTTATTTGAAATTGTTAGTAAGCCCAAAAAAATTTAGACTATTAGCTTCACCCCTTCTACCCCCTCCCATACAAAATGACACAATTTCGTAATTTGACAATAAACGGATTTACTCGAAAAGTATAAAAGCTATTAGTCTGAATTTTCGGATATGTTATTTTCATAGTAATTTTAATCTACAGTAGAAAAATTATTTGCTTCCTCCCTCTCCTTCCACCCCTCCCATACAAACTACACTTTTTCATGAAATGCTCTAAGACGATTTTCTCAGAACATATAACATTTATTGAGCTCATATTTTGTAATAAATACTTAATTAGTATTAGCACTAAGATCAGAAAAAAATATTTGATTAGCTTCACAGCTTCTACCCCCTCCCATACAATATGACACAGTTTCACAACTTCACAAAAAATCGATTTTCTTGAAAAGTATAAATGGCACTAGTCTGAAATTTCAGGGATGTCAATTTTACAATATTCCTAGTTATTTCTGAAAAAAATCACTCTAATCGCCCCACTCTTTCTACCACCTCCCATACAAACTGCACATTTTCACTAAATCTAACTCACTAATTTTTTCAGTTCCCATTCAATTTTTGGAGTAAGCATTTTGTACAAAACATTTTTATAGCTACTTTAGCATGATGGGGAAAAATTAGTTCAATGCTGTCATCCCTTCTAATACTTCCCATGCGAAATTTCTTGGGATCACAAAAAATTCTACTTCATCTAGAGTATCGTAAGATTGCGCTTTACGCGCAATCGTAGCCCTGTTATGTTTTTTGGTATTTTCATTTCACGCTAGGTAAAAGGTATAAGATAACGATGTTATAATATGATTAGGATTGAATGATAGTGGGAAGGATTTGATGCACTATTGAATTAGGGTGGCCGTTTCATCATGGTCTATTTCACGGTCGAGCACTGACAGGTAGTGCAAGGACCGATTGACACTAGTCCTTTCCCGTTGAGGTAGAAAAATCAAATTTTATGCACGTCGTTATTGACGAAAAGGTAAGGTCAAACTTATGAATGTACCAAAGCGCTCCACTTCTTCTGCCAGCTCCCATAAAAAGTCACTCATTTTTAAAAATTTACTATTATCAAATTTTCTTAGAATCTAATACTTCACCAATAATTTGAAATTTAACATATATTAATTTCTTCATAAATCTGATCTGTCGTATACAAATTGTTCGAATCCCTCTTCTCCTTCAACCACCTCACATTTAAACTGAACTTTTAAGTGAAATATAATACTTTAAACCACATTTCTCATTACCTATAACATTTGTCGAGCTCAAATTTTTTTTTAATTGCTAAATTAGTATTTTTAAAAAGTTTGCTGAAAATTAACTGATAAGATTCACTCCTTCTACCCGCTCCTATACAATGTAGCGCAATTTCACAACTGGACAAAAAAAAAATTCGATTTTCTTAAAAAGTTAGAATGTTACTTGTCTGAAATTTGAGAGATGTCAATTGCATAAGGTTTATAGTTAAATTTGTAAAAGGCTCTGAAAACTATTTTTTCCTTTTATCGCCTCCCATACAAATTGCACAATTTCATTAAATATAATTCACTAATTTTCTCAGTACCTATCCATTTTTTGGAGCTTAAATTTTGTATAAAACATTTGTATAGCTGTTCTAGCATAATGTGAAAAAATTAGTTCATTTTTGTCAAATTTCTATTTCATCTAGGGTATCGTATGATTGGACTTTGCGCACAATCGTTGTCCTGTTTTTCTTTTTTTCATAATCCGCTAGTTTGATATACAGCTTATTTCGTGCAGCTACAAATTTGAAATTTTTTACGCTTTTATTGAAAAACTATGCAAAATATTGACAAGATTTAAATGCCATTTTTTAAACAAATATTTATTGTTTAAGATAGGAACTTCAAAAAAAAAACACAATTGTTGTTTGTAATACTTAATTAACAAAAATTATGATGCACTTAAACTAAGACCTTAATTTACAGAAAAAAGTTAAATTTTATACAAAATTCAGTATTTGGTATGGTAGTCCTTTGCATTTACTACATCCTTAAGTCTCTTTGGTACAGAGTTCACAAGTTTTTGGGTAGTTTCTGGGGTAATTTTCGTCCACTCCTCCAAAATAGTTTTTTTTTCAATTGTTCCTTGTTGGTAATACTATGTTTGCGAATATTATTTTCCAAAATTGCCCATAAATTTTCTATTACATCCATATATGGACTCTGTGCCGACGGGGACATAACATGTAGGCAGTTCCAAATCAGCCAAGATTGCACAATACCAGACTTATGCTTAGGGTCGTTGTCTTGGTAGAAACGGAATATGTTAGGAATTTCAAGATTCACACTACTCTGGATCAATTTTTTTTTTCAAAATGGGTGTAGCCTAGTGGGTAGCGTGTTGGTCTTGTAATGCGAAGGTCGTGAGTTCAAATCCCGGTCGACGCAATACATAATTCCAGCACATTGCCTGCTTGGATATACCTTGGTCACCTCAATCTACGAAAACGTAAAATTCGTAGAAAGAGGGTTGTGCAAAGGGCTAACAACCCTTCCACAATAAGTAATGAAAAATGTTAAGGAACCTGAATGTCAGGAGGCCAAGTTCCGATTTGGGCTGTAGTGCCATTGTAGGTTGTAGATGTAGAAGTACATAGTTTTGTCCATGTTACCTTCAACCAAATTTCCAATCCCGGCTGCCGACATACAGTCCCAAACCATTACGCTTCCGCCGCCATGTTTCACTGTAGCTTTTAAATTTTCTTTTTGTAGCACAGTATTAGGTTTCCGCCATCCGTATGTCATGCCATCAGAGCCAAAAATATTAAATTTAGACTCGTCTGAAAATATGACGCTGTTCCAGAAGTCCGAATTTTTGTTGGCGTGCTGTCTAGGCGACTCAGCTTTTTTCTGTTTATGAATGGCTTTTTTCTAGCTACTCGACCATTGAAGTTGTGGTCTCGGAGCACGCGGCAGACAATTTCTGCACTGCAGGACTTATCTAGTCCTTGCTGTATCTCCGCAACTAGTTTTGGAGCCGTTAACTTTGGGTTCACCTTGAGTTTATGTACAATAAATCGTTCATCTGACGAGTTAAAAATTTTGTTTGGCACGCTTCTGCCCTTATCTTGAATACGATTTTCATGAACGAAGCATTCAATGATACTCTGCATTGCGATGGGACTCAAAGTAACAAATTGAGCAATTTTCCGCTGGGATAGTCCGTTTTTGAAATGACTTATCAATAATTCTCGCTGCTCAATTGTTATGTGACGACCCATTTTTTCAAAAAGCACTTCTTATCCTTTACACGTAAAATATCACACTAAATATTGACTACAGCTAGTTGCCAATTCTTCAAAAAAAGTAAAGAAAAAGAAAGTCCCGTTATACAGCGCGATATGATCGGACAGAAGTGGAGACAAGTATCTGCATGAAATAAGCTCTGGCCTACATTTCTGCTGAACCATCGGACTTTTCAGCTTCAAGAGTGTCAGAATTTATTTTTGTGAACTTTTTTTTTTATTTATTGTAATCAATAACCATGTTTTTCTAAATCTACATTCAAAATTTCATGATTTTCTAATCAGTTTTTAAGATACAGTGTTCTATAGTTTAAAAATAGAACTGCACGAAATAAGCTGTGAGCCACTGTCGCAAGCTTCAATTACATATCTTGAGAAATAGCTACATATATTAATTCCCACTTACAAGTATTGGCCTCTTTTAAAGTCAATATATGTAAGTCATGCTGTGCACCACCTAAACTCTCCTAAATATGAACTTATTGCGTTCAGTAATTCCGAAGATAAGAAATAATTTGACCGACAATTTATTTTAGCCCCCGTCCCCTTTTCGGTCCCCACTGGATACAAATGAACTGCCAACAAGTCGGGCGAAACTTTATTCTTGGGACAAGTTGCGGATGAGTGAAAAGTCAATATGCAGGTTAGAGTGGTCAGGGAAGGCTAAGTGAAAGGGAGTTCTTGGGCAGGGCTGTTGTCAATTTAACAATATTTTTTTCGTTTCTGCAAGTTTGGGTTTTTATGAGGGGAGGAGCAGGGTTAATAGTAAAGGTGGGTGGATGTTAATAGCTTTTGAATTAATTGCTTGAATCACGTCCAATATTCTCTGTATAGAATGTGTTTCATAGACGAAGTTGCATAGAATTTTCATAAAATTCGGTGTATTTTACATTCACGAAACCGAACATTGGTATGGGAGGGAGTAGAGACGGTAGGGGAATCGCCAAATTTGATATGTACTTTTATTTCGCTTCTCTTGTAAGGTACTTGTATAAAATTTCCAGTTCGTAACTTTTAGTTTGTTGGTTATTAGTTGATTTAATGAAATTGGTCGAAATCATAGTTTTGTATGGGAGGGGGTAGAAGGGCAAGCGCAATTTCAAAACTTTTAAAACAACTTCATTTGAATTATTTTTGTAAGTTTTTCTGTAAAATTTGAAGTTGATAGCTTTTAAGAGTTAGCTGACAACTTATTTCTTAAAAATGCTCGAAAAAAGAATTTTGTATGGGAGGGGGTAGAGGAGGGAGGGGAATCGTAAGACTTGTGATGAAATTTTCTTTCTTTTTTGTTGTAAGATGCTCGTACAAAATTTCAAGTTCGTAGCTTTTACTTTGTTGATTATTAGTTGATTTAATGAAATTGGTCGAAATCATACTTTTGTATGGGAGGGGGTAGAAGGGCAAGCGCGATTTCAAAACTTTTAACGTAAGTTCATTTAAATTATTTTTGTAAGTTTGTATGTAGAATTGCAAATTGATAGCTTTTAACAGTTAGGTGATAATTGATTTTTTAAAAATGGTCGAAAAAATAATTTTGTATGGGAGGGGGTAGAAGTTTTAAAGGTTTTTGACCAGTTAATATTTTGTATATTTAGGTATTTTTTTTTAAATGCATTTTGCAAATTTTCAAGTTTCTACCTTAAAATTTCACTCAAAAATTTTCAGTTTATGTGTTTTTTTCAATGCGCATGAAACACCTTTTGCACGTTAGACCAGGGGGTCGGTTTATAATAATTATGGATCAAGTTGTTATTATTTTTCTATGTACATTGAATAGACGTATCTACATGCAAAATTTAAACTTTGTATCTTTCACCAGAGCCCCCAAAAAATCACACAAAATTTTTGACATATTTGCTTATCACCTCCCTCCCCTTACACCTCCCAACTTAAAATTTTTACCAAAATTAACTATTATGTAGTTCTATAATCTGACAAAGTTTTGATTTGATATCTATACTCATTTTTGAGATATAAGGATTCGTAATTTTGGAAAGTGCGCCATTTTTGAAATGCTCCCCATTTCCCCCCACTACTATTGTTTCAAGATGTTATATTTATTTCGCATTTTCCTAGTATAGCTTAATATATGTTTCAAGTTTCAATTACATAGCTTAAGAGATAGTTGAGATATTAATTTTTAAGTGTTTTTCTTTGCACCCCCCTGACCCTTCCCCTTACAATATTTAACCGCTGTCTAAGCTGATTCCGATGGAACTATATGCCACCTAAACGGTCTTAAAATATGAATTTTTTTGCGATAAGTAATTTCGAAGATATAATCATTTGAAAAAATAGTTCGGCCGACAATTTGGTTTTAGCCCCTCCTTTTCGGACGCCAATGGATAAAAAAATTAAATTATTTTTAAAAGTTGTCCCATAAACCCTTCTATATGTCTGTTGAGTTTTAGCTTCCTAGCTGTTACCATGGTTGAGATATTTGAATTCGTAGTTTTCGGCCTTAGCACTCCCCCTGCCTCCCCCTGAACCCGTACACCCCACAAAATGGGTATCTGCCTGAGATCCGCAACTATCTACAATCCCCCCAAAAATGGACTTTCTATCTTGAAGGGTTTGGGAGTTAATGTGCGCTGAGC
Source organism: Chorisops tibialis (assembly GCA_963669355.1). NCBI lineage: Eukaryota > Metazoa > Arthropoda > Insecta > Diptera > Stratiomyidae > Chorisops > Chorisops tibialis. Next base: position 238,868,546 of record OY770262.1, read on the forward strand.
GTACACACCGGCGTACGGCGGACGGCGTACAGACAGACGGATTTTTTTTTGTTGCATTTTTAGGCTAATTTAGTCATGAAACGCGAAAAAAACAAAATTTCAGGGTAGCAAATTTTTTTTTTCCAAGTCGATCACAATACTTTATTATTAAAATAATAAAGTAAAATTAGTTTATTTGTCCTGGTCTCCCAATTTCCGAACGTCGAGTTTTAGCAGTGGTGATATTAAAAAGTGCATTTTGCGATTCTGGTCGACCCCCGCCTCCTGATTCCACCTGCTATTCTCTAATTTAGGTAGTGAAACCAGTGAAACTCATTCACCCAGTCTACAATCCAGATAATGAACTTTCTGTCGATATGTACGGCGAACGGATTACGAACAAAAAGATGATTTCGTTTTGCATTTTGTGGGTAATTTGATTATGAAATACGAAAGAACAAAATTTCAGGGAAGTACATTTGTTTTTCTGTGTCGATAATTAAGTATTGGTTATTATTAGAATAATAAAGTAATTGTGCCTAACGACTAATTTACTAAATATTAATGAAAGTCAGTCTATTCGAATTGCAATTACTTATTCTTCAAAAATACAAAAAAGAAAACACAGCAGCATATAAGCATCTTCAGAAGTGATTTTCTGCCAAACAGAGGGGTTCCTCGAACCTGTAAAATCCACACTAATTTAACAAATTTCCATAATCGTAATTGTTTCTTACTTGAATATGAAGAGGTAAGTGACTTAAAGAAGATGTTTTTTTTTCAGTACATATTGGCTATTTTCAGTGTCGAAAACTTAAGTGTGTTTAACCGACAGGTTTTTTTCCTAAGTCCATATTATTTTTATTCGTTTTGCCTGCTTTTCTTACGATTGTTTTTTTTTATAAATAGGAATCCATGATTAGTAATGAGTCATTGGGTGGCCTGGGAACCCTGGTTGGTTGATTCTTATGGTGAAGATATACCAAAAGTATAATCTGCTCACTCATTTAAGATGCTTTTAGTACGAAATGTTTCACTATGATCTCTTCTCAAAGGCAATTAACTAAGAAATGAAAAGTAATGGGCGAGCATGAGGATTGGCTGTTTTTTGGAAATTAAAATTAGTTGGTTAGAATGTCGAATAGTTTTCAAATATGTTGGTGAAACGTTTTTTTTTTTTTCGAAAAAGATGGTGTTGATATATGAAGTATAATTTTATTTTTTTAGTTTTTAATTATGTTGGGAAGCGTTTAGAAATACTGATAAATGATATCGTATGTGTTTACCGTAAACATAATTAAATGGATTAAGAAAACATGCTCTTAATACTTCTCTAGAACCATAGCAGTTATGAAGATAAAATGTAATTCCCTCTCTAGTTGAAGGCACATATATTTTCAATTTTTAGTTAAAAGAAAATTATTAAGTACTAAGTATATGCATTAATTTTACTAATGTAAAATATACCATAATGGAGCACTACACTCAATATCATGGAATAATAAAGTTGGACATTATAATGTACATTTCGTTTAACAGGAGTATTTTGGTTCTTAACATTAATAGCAAATTAATGATTATTTTTGTAAAAAATTAAAATATCACACTTCAATTATAAAAAAAAGGAAAATTAATGCAAAAAACAAAAAAAATATATGTATGAAAAAATAACAATTTCCGTCTTAAAAAAAATAAAAATTCAAAATAAGAGTGAACAATAACTTAAATGTTTTATTTTTTACTTTTCATGAAAGTTAACGAGACAATTTCTTTCTTTTTTAATGCATACATGAACATTGGATTTTCTGTAGTAGGAATGTGTCCTCCTAGCGCAGTCCGTCATTTTACATCTAGTTGCTTCTTTTTTAGAATCAATAATCAGCATATGATCTCTTCCATCGAGTCGTATGGCGTTTGCAGGTCTGACCTCGTTTACTCGTTTAGAAGAGGCTGGTGATGCTGGAGAATAGCTACTACTTTTTGGATCCCATTTTTTAGAACTCATATGAATCAACGCGTTCGATAATTTTATTCGAAATTGATTAATGTCCATACAATCTTTTCGGTCCACTCCTCAGCATTCTTGAGCTTTTTGTACCCGATCCAACTACAAGCTAATGCAAAATCCATGCACCACATTCCAAGACACCACTTCCATGAACGAAAGTAGTAACTAATGAGTTGATCTAGTAGATCTACACCACTCATTGCACCACCATAATTATACTCTAGATGAAATCTGAGAGTATGTTGTGTTTGCCTTACCGTTTGTTACGCTAAGAAGGGTACAGAAATATTTGTTGTCGCTCAAAAACCTCGATTCCGAGTGACCGTCTGCCCGTCTGTCTGTCTGTCCGTCTGTACCTCTGTCTACAGCATAACTCTCGAAATCTTTGAGCTACAGTGCTAAAAATTTTTGTGTTTCAGTTTTAGCAAAAAAGTAACTTTAAGTTCGTGAATGGGCTACATCTCCCCACTCCTTCTACCCCCTCCCATACAAATTTAATGAAATTTCGAAATATTAAGAAATTGATTTTTCCTTGAAACTATTTAAGCTATCGACTTGATATTTAGGTCAAAGTATTATGATATAAATGTCATTAATATCACTGAATATTGATCTGATCCCCTCACTCCCATACAAATGGACAGTTTTGAAAAATACATATTTTCGATTTTCAATGAAACTAGTAAAGTTGAAAAGACGAAATTTTGCCAGAATTAATTCTACTATAATTGCAATTAGATTTAAAAAGAATTATCAACTTCACCTCACTCCTTGTACCCCCTCCCATACAAATTTCACGAAATTTAAATTACATTATTTTTCTTCGAAACTGTTAAAATTAACAACTTGTTATTTTGTATTACGTGTAAAAATAAAAATATCAATAACGTAAAAAAAAATTATTTTGGTCCTTATACTCTTTCTATCCCCTCCTATGCAAATGCATAATTTTTGTTAAATGCATTATATCGATTTTCATTAAAACTAGAAAAAGTACAAACTTAAAATTTTGCCAGAATTTGTTTTTTAATAATTGCAATAAATGCTAAAAAAAATTATCAGCTCCGCTTCACTTCTTCTACCCCCTTCCATATAAATATCTGTATTATAAATTCAAGAAAAGCATTTCTCCTTCAAGTATATGAGAGCTATCGACTTTGAAATTGAATCAAAGCATGGTGATAAGGGTGATGATAAGCAGTTTCAAAATCATCTAAAACGCTCCACTTTCCCTGCCACCTCCATTACAAATGCCCCAACTTCAGGAAAACTATGTCCAATTCCTTTAAAAATAATGAAAACTGAAAACTTTAAATTCACCAAAAAACATTTTGCATGCCATGTTCGGTGTCATATACGAAAAATATAAACCTCCCTCTCTATTTCTATCACCTCCCATGAAAAAGGCTCTATTCAATATTCGAAAGAATTTGAGATGACATCTTCTCCAGTATATTAAAGTCATTCCCATTTCATCTAGAATATCATATGATTGGGCTTTACGCCCATCGAAGCTATCTTCAGTGCCCTAAAGGCTCGTTTCTTTCTGGTCATTCGTCAAAATGGTCAATAACAATTTCATTTCTTCTTCAATACCGCCTCTTGTTGATGGCGATCAAAATCAAATTACTGTTAAGACGCCTATCGGGGCATAGGACAGAAACAACTTTCTTCCACAAGGCGAGATCCTAAGCATCGACCTTTAGCTGTTGCCAGGACTTGTTTATTCCTCTAGCCTCATGCTCAACTGCTCGCTTCCATATGTTATATGGTCGACCAACCCGACGTCTTCCTTGAGGATTATAATCCAGAGCCTGTTTGGCGATATTTCGCTCTTTTTCCCTCAAAGTGTGACCATACGTTGCCACTTCCGCCTTTGAATCTCAATGCCTATTTTGATCTGTCCAGTTGTACTCCAAAGTTAGTTGTTGGAGATCACTTCTGGCCAGAATATTCCTAAAATGCGTCGGAGGCATTGGTTCACGAAAGTTTGTAGTTTCTTGGTAAGTCGAATGGTCACTTTCCACGTAGTACAACCATATGACAACACGGATTTGACGCATGCTTCAAAAACTCGCAGCTTCGTGCGAAGGGAGACCTCTCTGAACCCCCAGAAAGATACCATGAATGATACTATCGAAAAAGCTAACTAATTAACTTACCAGACTTCCAACTTCAAATTAATTACTTCCCTCTCCAAATGATTCTGGTTTCTTGCTGCCCACACTACAATTTAGGGACTTATTTCTAGGATCCTTCCAGAGCTCAATACTGAAAAATCTGCTGGTCTGGACGGTATTCCCCCATTACCCTTGAAAAGTGCTTCTCTTCTTTAGCTAAGCCTCTTCGCAATCTTTTCTACCTTTCCTAGTCTTCCGGGTGCCTTACACATATGTAGAAAGTTGAGAATGTTCAGCCAATTTCCAAGAAAGAAAGCAAAGCGAACCCCGCCAACTACCGCCCGCTCGCCACTACTTCATTTCTCTCAAAAGTTATGGAAACTGCTGTCAATCGGAAAATCGTTCAATATCTCGAGGATAACCATCTAATCCATGATCGCCAGTATGAACTCCGTTCTGGAAGGTCGACGGGAGATCTTTTGATCTACTTGGTCTACAGAACGTTGGAACTTATGCATACATAAATACCGTGAAGGTCAAGTTCTTGCGCTTGACATTGCAAAAGCTTTTGACGGAATTTGGCATGAATGTCTCATAGTTAAGCTTAAGGCCATAGGTCTTAATGCTACCATTGTTAAATGGATTAAGAGTTTTCTGTCTGAACGCACTATGAGAGTAGTACTAGATGGCGTAACTTCTTCCTCCTTCCTTAGATTCTGGGGTCCCTCAGGTCTTTATTTTATCTCCAACTCTTTTCTTAATTTTCATCAATGACCTTACTCTCCATCCAATCCATAGTTTTGACGAGGAACATATTTTCAGTCCTAGTGAGAAAGCGCTATCTTTCGATTTTATTAAGGCAGATTTTTTCCCAGTTAGACTGCCTTATCTCTAATTTCAACTTTAAAGAAATTTTTTGACAATCCCAATTTTGAGGGTTGATTTTTATTATATCCTTTACAAATTTTTTATTGCTATAGTTCCTTTTACTAATCGCAAGAATATCTCATTGTGTTATCCCTGATACACTAGTGAGTTGCGTGCGATTCGCAATTCTCACAATGATGCCTGGAATAGGTATTCTTTTTTTTTTTTTTTTTTATGGCACCGATTATAACTTAGGGGGTCACCCTTTAATGCTTTACACAGTTAAGTCGGTATAGGTATAGGTAGAGGATAAAATTTGATAGTGTTATGGGAATTTTGGGGGAGATACACGGAAATGGCGATGGACATTATTTTTGAAGCGCTGAAGGCTATACTTGCTTGGAAATATGCTAGAAGGCAACGCGTTCCAAAGTCTGGACGTTCGGGAGATGAATGACTGTCTATATTTCACTGTACGAGTAGGAATAGGGTTGACAGTAAACTCGTGTGCGCGTTTAGCTTGACGAGTATTTCGGGGAAAAATGAAAAGTGAAGGAATGAGTGATTTAAGTTCCGCACTACATTTACCATGAAAGTAGCGATAGTAGATGCTGAGTGCTCCGACGTTCCTACGATGTTCGAGGGAGTCAATAGAAACCGTAATGGTGTCATCTCCAATTAGTCGGAACGCATGTTTTTGGATTCGATCGAGCAGCGCAAGGTGTGTTTTGGGTGCCCCAGCCCATAAATGCGAATTATACTCTAAGCGAGGCCGAATGTAAGCCTTGTAGATGGTAGCTAAGTCGTGAGGTGTAAAATACTTTTTACATTTGCGAAGGATACCTAGGCGTTTGGAGGTATCAAGGGCAACATCAAAGATATGTTTGCTCTAATCAAGATGGTTATTTAATTTTACACCTAACATGATAAACTCATCTACAGAGCAAATTGGTACGCCATTAAAGGCTAAATTAGACGACGACGCTGGAACATCACGTTTAAGGGAAGACGACAGGCCTGTGTTTTAGCAGCGTTGAACTCTACTCTATTTTTCCTGCCCCAATCCAGGATTAAGTCGAGGTCGGAGTCCAGCGAACTGAATAGCTCCCTGCGTTTGGAAGCAATAGATAGCTTGTGAGAATCCGCAGCAGAGTTAAATTCAAAGGTGTTATCTAAAGTACTGTCATCTGCAAAACTATGGATTGGATTGAGAGTAGAAGACAAAAGGTCATTAATGAATACTAAGAACAGAGTAGGTGAAAGAACAGAACCCTGAGGGACACCAGAATTAGTTGGGAAAGAAGAAGAAGTAACGCCATCTAATACGACTCGTATAGTGCGTTCAGAAAGGAAACTCTCAATCCATCGAATGAGGGTAGCATCGATACCAATGGCCTTTAGCTTAACAAGGAGACATTCATGCCAAACTCTGTCAAAAGCTTTTGCAATGTCAAGAGCAAGAACTTGACCTTCGCCGTATTTGTGCAAGCAAGAGTTCCAACGTTCCGTCAGGTAGACCAAAAGATCTCCCGTCGACCTTCCAGAACGGAAACCGTATTGGCGATCGTGGATAAGCTGTTTATCCTCGAGATAGTGAATGATTTTGCGATTGACAGCAGTTTCCATCACTTTCGAGAGCACTGAAGTGATGGCTATCGGGCGGTAATTAGCGGGGTTCGCTTTGCTTCCTTTCTTGGGAATTGGCTGAACATTCGCGACTTTCCACAATCGTGGAAAGCACCCAGAAGAGTAAGATAGATGAAAAAGATTGCGAAGGGGTTTAGCCAGAGAGGAGGAGCACATTTTAAGGGTAATTGGGGGAATGCCATCAGGGCCAGCGGACTTGTGAACATTGAGCTTTTGCAGGATCCTGAATATGAGACGCGTGCGGAAATGTAGCGGCGGCAGCGAAAAACCTGATGGTGTTACGATAGGAGAAGCTTGGTTTGAAGGTGGTAGCGTGGAGTTTCTTGCGAAACTTACTGCCAATAGGTTCGCTTTCTCAACCGGATCAATAACGGTACGGTCGCCATCGACAAGTGGTGGTGTTGATGAAGAGATGAAATTATTGTTGACCGTTTTGACAAAAGACCAGAAAGATCTTGAGCCTTTTGGACTCTGAAGAATCTTCCGCCGAAGTTTTTGGTCGTGATCAAATTTAACACGTTTAAGGGTGGATTTGCAAGAATTTCTTGATGCATTATAAAGCTCTCTGTTAGCTGGAGTTGGAAAATTTTCAAAATTTTGAAACGATTGTTTCTTAGCCTGAATTGCCGCGAGACATTCTTTAGTGAACCAAGAATCCTTCGACGGCCGGATTCTCTTTTGACTGGAAGGTATATAGAGCTTCATACCTTTCAGGATGGTCTCGGTGACAAGTTTACAGGCTTCATCGCAGTCATTAGAATCGAAGCACAATTTCCAATTGAAGGCATTGAAGAACTCGTTCAGCGCCCCCCAATTGGCTCTTTTGAAATGCCAAACAGTTCGACGGGGTGCCTTAACTGGCAGCGGTTTATGTGCTGCAACAGGAAATTGTGCACGGATCAAGAAGTGATCCGTATTCCCAATTGGCGATGGGGATATTACAGAGAGAGAATATTTCTCAGGTTGGTTGGTGAGAAATAGATCAAGAAGATTGGAGAACTGACCTGCAATTTCTGGTAAACGAGTAGGCTGATTTACCAGCTGTGTTAAACCGTTTAACGAAGCAAAGAGCTCAGTATAACGTCCCTCTTGGTCCGTGCAGGAGGAATATTTCAGCCAGGCAGTGTTGTGAACATTGAAATCGCCCGCGATAACGATTTCAGCGTCAGGGTGTGCAGAGTAAATGGACTGGATGGATTCAGACAACCCATCCAGCTCACTAGCTGTCTTAGCTGCATTCAGTGCCGGGCTTCTATAAATATAAGAAAAATACAAGATATGCCCTTGGACTAAAAGTTTTATCCAGATAAAATTAAATTCCGGATTGGAGCAGGTACCCAAATGTGGAACCAATTGGAAGGGCACATCATCACGGATGTAAAGAGCGATCCCCCGCTGGCGAAAAAATGCTGGGATAAGGTGGTATCCGGGAACAGAATAAAACTGCTCACTCCCTGGTAGCACCTTGCACTCGCCAAGTGCTAGTATTTCTGGCTTTGATGTTTGGGTATGAATATACAGGGAAAGGTACGCAGAACTCAATCCCCGAACGTTGACCTGATCGATCGTAAACGTTGCCATAAAAACAAATAAATACAAAAGGAAGAAAAAGTTTGAGACAAAAATCTTAAATGATAAAAGAAACAAGAAAATAAAATATAACAACGCTAAATTTAATAAAAACCGAAAAGCTATAAATTAGTCAAGGCGTAAAAAAAAAATATTAATAAATAGTAACAAAATCATACAGATAAAAAAAAAAAACAAAATAAATAGAAACGAGTATATGGCAACACGAAAAGCAAGCATATGGAGCAAAAACTCCAAAACCAAAATAAAGTGAGAGAAAAAAAATTATATATATAAATAAACCAAGCAGCACAACCAACAACACAAACGAAAAACAATTAACGGTCCGGGGTCCGCAATTGCACGACCCGCGCAAGCTCTAGGCCTATGCACGGGAACACCAACACATTGAAGACCCCGGCCCGTTAGTCGACACTTAGCTGGAAACGGAGACTAGACTAGGAAATCCGACGGCGGTATGACCCCCGTAGTCCTGGTCTGCTAGCCGGCATTTGGCTTGAGCTGATAAGGTTAGCGGGAATTCACAGTTGCCGACGCGATGACCCCCGTGCACGTATCGATTCGCGACGAAACAGCACTTTTCTAGGACGAAGAAGTCTTCAATTACGTCCAATATTTTCTGTATAGAATGTCAGTTTCATAGACGAAGTTGCATAGAATTTTCATTAAATTTGGTGTATTTTACTTTCACGAAACTAATCATTTGTATGGGACGGGGTAGAGGAGGTAAGGGGAATGTAAAATTTGTGATGCAGTTTTATTTCATTTCTTTTGTAAGGTGCTCGTACAAAATTTCAAATTCGTAGCTTTTAATTTGGTGGTTAGCAGTTGATTTATTGAAATTGGTCGAAATCAGTTTTTTATAGGAAGGGGTAGAAGGGCAAGTACGATCTCAAAACTTTTGACGCAGTTCCGTTTCAACTATTTTCGAAAGTTTTTATGCAAAATTTCAAATTAATAGCTTTTACTAATTAGGTGATAATTGATTTTTTAAAAATAGTCGAAAAAATAATTTTGTATGCGAGGGGGGTAGAAGTTTTAAAGGTATTCGACCAGTTAATATTTCTTTCTTTTAGAAATTTTTTTGAATGCATTTTGCAAATTTCCAAGTTTCTACCTTAAAAATTCATTCAAAAATTTTCAGTTTATGTGTTTTTTCATTGCACATGAAACACCTTGTGCATGTTAGACAGGGGGGGTCGGTGTATAACAATTGCTGAATTTTTATTATTTTTTCTATGTGTATAATAAATAGATTTATCCACATGGAAAATTTAAACTTTGTAACTCTTACCAGAGTCCCAAAAGGATCACTAAAAATTTTCAACATTTTTGCTTACCACCTCCCTCCCCTTACACCTCCTGACGTAAAACTTTTACCAAAACTCAAAACTATGTAGTTTTACAATTTGACAAAATTTAATTTTGATATCTGCACTCAGTTTTGAGATATAATGGTTTGAAATTTTGGAAAGTGCAATGCTCTCTATTTTCCCCTACTACTATTTTGTCTAAATGTTATATTTTTCTCATATTTCTTTAGTATAGCTTAATATAAGTACCAAGTTTCAATTACATAGCTCAACAAATTGCCGAGATATTTTTAAGTATATTTCTTTGCTCGTCCTGACCCTCCCCCTTAGAATAATTAGCCTCTATGTAATCTGATTCCAGTGGATCTATATGCCACCTTGATGGTCTAAAAAAAATAAATTTTGTATGCTAAGTAATTTCGAAGATATAATCCTTTGAAAAAAAAATTCGGCCGACAATTGGTTTTTAGCAAAAAACGGGGGGGGGGGCCCGTTTTTGCACCCCAATGGATAAAAAAAATAAAATAAATTTTCAAAGTTGTCCAACAAACCCTTTTATATGTATATCGATTTTTAGCTTCCTAGCTGTAACCATGTTTGAGATATTTGAATTCTTAATTTTCGGTTTCAGTTCTCCCCTGCCTTCCCCTGAACCCTTACACCCCTCAAAATGGGTATCCGCCTGAGATCCGCCTGAGATCCGCAACTCTCTACATTCCCTCCAAAAATGAACTTTCTATCTTGAAGGGTTTGGGAGTTAATGAGCACTGAGCGTACACAGCGGCGTACGGCGTACAGACAGACGGATTTTTCTTTTACATTTTTAGGCTATTTTTGTCATGAAACGCGAAAAAACAAAATTTTAGGGTAGCAATTTTTTTTTTTTCAAGTCGATCACAATACTTTATTGTTAAAATAATAAAGTAATTGAAATAAAGCTTACAGCCGTAATAAGCAGTTTCAAAACCATTCGAATCCTTCGACTTCCTCTGGCACTCCCCACGCAAATGCCCCAATTGTAGAATAATAGTGTCCAATTTCCTTGAAAATGATGAAAATTACAAACTTCAAATTCAGCCCGAATTTTCAAATCCTGATTTTGGTGTTTTTTTTTTTTGGTTACCGTCCTCAATAATCCGTAGTATTAAATGATTAAATGATTAATTGCACCAAAGAAGTCGATAATGCACTGCAAAAGTGCATAGATGTGGCATGCACATAGGAAGAGTTCAATCGATGTCTTACAAAAATCTCAGTCAACAAGAAGTGACCATTTTAACGAGGTGGTTGTCCCCATAGGGATACGGCAATTGGCAATTACATTTATTATAAGTACTATGATGCACAACATAAACTAGTAAGTCTACACTTTACTTATTTTATGTCGTGGTAATTCTTCTTTAAACCTTGAGATCCACAAATCCCCTAAAGATTTACATTTAAGCTTCATGCAACTCTTAAGGAGATTTATGGATCGCACAAGAACGTTCAACCTCGACGGGTCTCGTCAGCCCACAACAATTGTTACGAGAGCGAGCGTATGTTCGTTAAAGCTACGATTTCTTGTTATCATATTTTATTTTTATACTAATAATCAAAGACTACACAATAGGTGAGAGACGCGTGGGTCCATGACCTGCACAACATTAGAAAGTGTAAACCGAAAGAATGCGCGAAATGGGTATTACGAAAAAAACATCAACCGAGTTAAGCAAAGGTAAGCATTCTGGAGGTGAATTATAACCAGCGTTTATCCAATCGAAAGGCGACCAAATGCTCTCTAAGCGTGCACAATAGCTCCTTGCTTAGTGCTAGAGCGCATATCATAAAACATTTTCCAATCCAAGACACAAAGGGATCTTACAAAATGGAAACAGAAACCTCTTTTCTGTCGATCATTAAATGCAGTTTAATGCGTTCAAACACCCGACCAAGGAGCACTGGCATTACACGCTCCTATCTAATACTGGCGACTCGGTGTGGATAATCCGCAACCATATATGAGGGATTTTACACGCGACGAAGAGGAAGAGTTTGCGGTGAGGTGAGCTAAAGGGTTTATGGGTTTCGCGTTGTGCGGTTTATATGGTTGCCTGCGTCCCCGGCGAATTTGCGGTTTCCACAACGCGAATCGATCATTGGGTGTAAAAAATCACATCAAGAGTGAATGGACCGAAAAAAAGACGAATAAAACAGGCCAGACCCCCTCAATATGCCGCCGTGTTCGATTGAGAAATACTATAGCGTAAAAAGACAATAAAAACAGGGCTTGAACCTATGTTGCTGTATTACATCCTTCTCTAAACACTAAAGTGCAGCCACACTTTGCCCCATCCTAATTTAGAAAACTATATTGCAATCGCAGCAGCTATAGTACCTACAATAATGCCATCAGACTTATAACCTACCACGGTTCGAATTTTACAACCCAACGATCGTATAATATCAGTTTTGGTGTAGTAATTCTTGGCGTATCCTTAGCTGATTTAGTGGCTTGCCAATGTGGATTTTTATTGTTCAACAAGCGCATGGTCGTAAAATCGGGTAAAACGTCACCAAATGGATGGGTTCTCGTGTACAGATCGATGATGAAATGATGTACCAACGTTCGTTCACATCAGAGCGTAAGCGCTATATGGAACCATCGATGGGTTGAGTGATTGTTCATAAAGATGTTAAGCCAAACTACTTTTTTACGACTCCATATTTATAACGATCGCGCTCGATGGAATAAATCCTTCTTTTTTAAAATTCTCTTGCAGTTATTTCGTCTTGGAGAGATTTATTAACATTTTCATAGTATTTAGCTAGTTTAAGCATATTAATTCAGGAGAAGTCCGGGATCTAAACGAATTTCGAATATCGCAAAAACAAGTATATACATATATATTCTTCTAAATTATCTAACTAGTTTAATAACTGCTTTGAAATAAGATTGGGTACTAAATTTTGTTGTTGAAATGTCTGCCTCAATACACTTTAACTTCATTCGATTTTATTGCTATTTTTTTCTCATAAACATTCTAAGAAATTTACCATTTATGAGTTTGAAGACGGTTTCGCTATTCAGTCTATGGAGAATGTTGTGGGAGAATTTGAAATTCGACAGAGTAATCTTTTAATAGGGAATATCTTTATTTCTCTTTAAATATTGCTTAGATTATCCTAGAACTCAATTCAATAAATCGTAATAGTTAGATAACACTGTCTTTGCTTTTCAAAATAATTGATATTGAAGTTTTCGAAAAGTTTTCTGGTTTCAAAGTTTTTTTTTACCTTCACAGCAAATTTTGTAATTATTTAATTTCCACGTAATGTAATAAGTAAAATGGAATAAAATAATGTTTGGAGGTATCTCTATGGTTGCATTGTGTGTATGTATATGTATATCTCCGTTTCATATTTATAACCCATCAACTAATTTAAAATTATTTTCGTCTTAAAATAATTTTGCCCCGAAATTAGATACAAGGAAAGATTGAGAAACTCTGTTCAATGATTTTTCTGTAAATCATTTCTCATTACCGTTATTTTCGCTGCAGTTCATGGAAATTCGTCATTTTTGTTCGTTTCATATTTATAACCCACACGGTGATTAGTGTAGTTACAAATCGACACATTGAATCAGTTTAGTTGTTGTTTACAAGAGAGTTTCGTAATACTCTTATTATTTAAAATGCCTCGCGATGTGTCTTTAAATGACGTCGAAAAAGGTGCAATTTTAGCGTACAAAGATGATGGTTTGAACATAACTTAAATTTCGAGAAAAGCTGCTCGCAGTCGCCGTGTAATTCGAAACTTTTTAAAAGATCCGGAATTATAAGAGAAAACGAAGCGAAAGGGAAGAAAAAGAAAACTGTCTCCGTGGGGAGAGAGGAAAATTGTACGGGCAGCAAGCAATTCGACACTAAGTTGCAATAAACTGACAGCTCTTGTTTCAACAAAGGTGTCAAAAACAACTATTTGGAGAACGATTCAGCGTAATCCTAACATTTCTAGAGGTAAAATGAAGAGTGCTCCACGACTATTTGATCGACATAAGAAATCACGGAAGGAATTCTCAGAAAACCACATGGCTACAGATTGGTTTTCTGTAAGATATACTGGCTTTCGTACTTCTTCATTGCTTAAGCTCAAGATTTCATTTTCAGGTGATATTTTCTGATGAAAAGAAATGGAACTTAGATGGACCCGACGGATTTAATTTTAACTGGCGCGATCTGAGGAAGGAATCTCTCTATTTCTCGAAGAGGAATTTTGGTGGCGGTTCTGTGATGTTGTGAGGAGCATTTTCTGCAGCAAGGCATTTGGATATACACTTTATTTCATCGCGGATGAACAGTAGAGATTACATCCAAGTACTCGAAAACAGTTTACTGCCATTTCTGGCAGAACATGGCGAAAAAAACTGGGTTTTCCAACGAGATAATACCAGAATTCATACCAGTCGTGAAACAATGGGTTGGTACTAGTAGGTAGTGTGTTGGTCTTGTAATGCGAAGGTCGTGAGCTCAAATCCCGGTCGGCGCAATGTATAATTCCAGCACATTGCCTGCTTGGATATACCTTGGTCACCTCAATCTAGGAAAATGAAAAATTCGTAGAAAGAGGGTTGTGCGAAGGGCTAACAACCCTTCCTTAATAAGTAATGAAAAATGTTAAGGAACCTGAATATCAGGAGGCCAAGGTCCGATTTGGGCTGTACCGCCATTGTAGAGGTGAAACAATGGGTTGGATGGAGACAAATTCCATTAGGGTGATGAGCTGACCGGCATGTTCTCCCGATCTGAATCCCATTAAAACATTTGGGGAGTTCTTGTCAGACGGGTAAATGCTGAAAATAGCCACTATGAATCAGTGGCGGAATTGAACGCTGCGATCCTTAATGAATGGCAGAAACTTGATCCTGAAATGTTAAATTAATCAGCCAATCGATGAAAAAAAGGAATCATAAAATCCAAAGGAGGCCCGATTAATTATAAAATTTTTGTATACCATTTTTTATTTAAAATTTATATGAAATAAACACTTTATTTTGTTGGAAACTTCAACTGGGTTATATATATGAAACGAGCAAAATCGTCGCTGGAACTGTTGAAAAAATAAAGAATCCTAGCAATTATTTACCTACAAATAATTTCAGCTCCAGGCTTTCTACATTTAGCAATCAAATACAAAAGCATAATAATTTTCCGAGTGGAAGTAACCTAAAATTATAAATATGAAACGGAGTGTATATATTGAAAGTTGAGATTATGGGCGCCTGTTAGAGGAACAGACTAATGGTAACGAATTTTGTGACGCAGAAAATGATTTGTTGAATCCAGTCATTTTTTTCATACTTTGGGGAACACGTGAGAGCAGTGCGATCCTCTCGGCCTATTGTGTGTTTATTGCCTCTTTATCCTACCATAACTCAATAGCTTTGGCTAATCTAGGTATATTTAAGGGAGCCATATTTATTTTTATTTATTTAATGACTCGATGAACAGAAAGTAAAATATTCCAATCATACAAGAAATCCATATTAAAAAAAAAAAAAAAAATTAGTGAATTTCAATATTGAAATAGAAAAGTATAAATAAAGAATAATGAAAGTTAAATAGAATTCAATATAATACATTTAATAGAAAACATGAATCTTAAATATAACTTGAAAGATTGTAGACTGAAGTCATGAAAACTAAGGCAAGATTGATTGAACACTCGAGGCAGCCTAAGTAAGGGAGAGTGAAAATATACATTCAGCCACGCATGTGGTACAACGAATGGAGTGCGTGATCTAGTATTACTGATCTTAAGACCTAAATGATACGAGAAATGGATACATCGCCTCGCATACGGACTGATTCTACGGTAACGACTTTTGGCATTCGAAAACTGTGATTGGCTTCATTGAATGACGGGGGAAGACCTGGGGTTACTCGGTCCTTGCACCGCCAATCAGTGATTGACCGTGAAATGCAGCACTATAACATCCAAATCTTGGGCTTGAGCGAGGTCAGGTGGACAGGATCAAGAGAAGAACGAACCCCTAGCCGAAACACTATTCTGTACATTGGTCCTGAAAGTGAAGCCAGAAATGGCGTGGCGTTCGTCCTTACGCCGAGAGCGAGAAACAGTCTCATTAGCTGGGAGCCAATCTCGGATAGGATTATCGTCGTCAGGCTCAGGACCAGTGTCAGAAACGTCACAATTCTGCAGTGCTACGCACCAACTAATACCGCAACATCTGGTGACAAAGAGGAGTTTTATAGCCAACTGAGTGCCACCTTCGAACGTGTTCCAAGAGGTGATATTATTATCATCTCGGGAGATATGAACGCCCAGGTTGGATCAGACAACACTGGACTAGAACACGTCATGGGGAGGCATGGTGACCCTTGGGTCGACCCTTCACGACCTTGGATTAAGAGACCCGAAAACGGCGAATTATTTGTGGAGTTCTGTAGTACTCGGCAAATAGACTAAAATAGGTATTGAGATTCAACGGCGAAAATGGCAGTGGATCGGTCATACTTTGAGGAAACCAGAGCGAAACATCGCAAAACAGGCTCTGGATTATAACCCTCAAGGAAGACGTCGGGTTGGTCGACCATGTAACACATGGAAGCGAGCAGTTGAGCAGGAGGCCGGAGGAATAAACAAGTCCTGGCAACAGCTTAAGGCCTATGCTCAGGATCGCGCCTTGTGGAAGAGAGTTGTTTCTGTCATATGCCCCTATAGGAGGTCTTAACAGGAATTTGATTGATTGATCTAGTATTACTTATATTGGTACGCAATTTAAGTTCACTTTGAAGGTTACCATGTCCAAACATAGTCTTCTGTCCTTTAAACGTGTTAGGCCATGTAATTCTAATCGACTCTCGTAGGAAGTGTCAGATCAATTGAGTTTTCGGTAAACAGATTTGGTAAAACGTCGTTGTACTGATTACAATGCAGTTTCAAGATATTGGTAGTGAGGGTTCCACTCAACAGAACAGTACTCTAGACGAGACCGAACCAGACTATTAAACAAATTTGTATAAAAATTTATAGGGTTATCCAATAAGAAGTATTATTTTGAAACTTTTCCCGTAAAAGATCAATGGTTTCGGTGCTTGTGTGGCACGTAGCGCCGTCTTGTTGAAAGTAAACGTTGTCCAGATCAATATCATCCAATTCCGGCCATAAAAAATCATTAATCATCTCTCGATAGCGCAATCCATTCGCCGTAACTGTTGCTCCAACCTCATTTTCGAAAATAAGGTCCAATGACCCCGCCGGACCATAAACCGCACCAAACAGTCACACGTTGAGGACGGAGAGGCTTTTCAACAATAACTCTTGGGTTTTCCGAGCCGCAGATGCGACAGTTTTGCTTGTTGACGTAGCCACCGAGGTGGAAATGGGCCTCATCAGTCAAGAATAGTGAATTTTAATAATTTCAATGCGTTGTTGAAGCGTCTATCGTTCCATTTTTATTAATGGCGTAGTTTCTACTTGTCAAATGTCAAAAAATAACAGCTTCAAAAGTGACATCTACCGAAATAGCGGGCTATTCAAAATAACACCTTTTGTATTATGGAATGGATGAGCAGTTCTTAATATAAAACCACATAATCTAAATGCGTGTTTGCAGACTTCGACTATGAGCTGATCAAACTTTAATCTGCTGTCAAACATTACTCCTAAATCCTTTATGCGTGAGACTTCAACGAGGAGAGCATTATCGACGTGGTAGTCAAAGTTAAGGCTACAATCCTTATTTGTATATATCATTTTAAAACATTTTTATGTGTTCAAACGGAGGTTATTCAGCTTGCACCAATCGTTTAATTTATTAATGTCATCTTGAAGGATTTTACAGTCAGAAATAGACTTCACGACTCTGAATAGTTTGAGATCATCGGCATACATTAAATGATCAGATTGAAAACCCGTAAGAAGGTCATTCACAAACAAAACGAAAAGTAGGGGACCCAAGGTGAAACCTTGGGGAACACCAGACGATGAAAAGTAAGGATAGGATTGAGCACCATTAAATATGACGTATTGCTTACGATAACTTAGGTACGAAGAGAACCATTGCAACAAAGCAGAATCTATTCCAAACGATTGCAGTTTATTAAGCAGTATAGAGTTGTCAACACTGTCAAAGACTTTAGAAAAGTCAGTATAAATCGTGTGGACAGAGAAACGATTTTCGAGCGCACATAAGACTGAGTTTGAAAAGGGAACCAGATTCTTCTCCGTAGAGCGTCCTTTAAAAAATCCATGCTGCTTGATAGATATTAGGGAGCTGACTCGTGAAAAAAGGAGTATATGTAGTAACTTTTCAAATATTTTTAAGAAGCAAGAAAGTAGACTGATTGGACGGTAACTTTCAACCTTATGCTTTTCACCCTTCTTAAAGATAGGTATAACGTAAGATTCCTTCCATTGAGTGGGGAAAATTCCTTAAGTGAGGGACATAGTGAAAATTTTTGCCAAAGGTTCAGCAAGGATGTGTCCAAGATTTATTACAAAAATGTTTGGAATTTCGTCTGGTCCGGCAGTGCCATTACCATCTAAAGAATTGATGACAGCAAGAACGTCGTGACTATCGAACTCTGGCAAGAGATTGACATGATTATCGATGAAACAAGGCGTTGATGATGGTGAATTGGCGGAGTAGACAGACTGGAAATATTGCGAGAAAAGCTCAGCAGTACCAGATGGAGTAGAAGCAGTAACATCCAAGTTTATAATAGTGGAAGGTTTGGAAGAAGTAGTTCGAGATGAATTAGCATAATTCCAAAACGGCTTAACATTCCCAGTAGAAAGACAAAAATTTAGGTTGTTCACATATGAACGAAAACCTTTCTTTATTTCCCTCTTTAGCTGCCTTCGCAGATCAGCAAAACGGGATGCGTTTGCAGAATTACGGTTCTTGAGAAAAATTCTCCGTGCCTTGTTTTTTATATGTACTAGTTTAATAATGGTCGGTTAATAAAAGCCACGATGGAAAACAATGAGTGCCAAGTAAAAATCTGAAACGAGTTGACTCACAGCTTACTTCAGTAACCTCAGTGGACACCAGAGGTACGCTACTCGTAAAATCCGCACAGTTGGTGGCGTATGCAGACGACGTGGATATTCTGGCCCGATCAATACTTGGCGTTAAGGAGGTATTCCAGGAGTTGGAGTCGGCAGCGGGTGAAGTAGGGCTCAGGGTCAATGAAGCGAAAACTAAATACATGACCCAGACACAAAGGACTGTACCAGACAGGCAGAACATTACAATAGGCGAATACAACTTCGAGCAGGTGGATGAATTCGTATACCTGGGAGCCCTTCTCACAAAGGACGGCAATGAGCGATATGAAATTCAAAGAAGAATCACGGCAGCCAACAAAGCATTTTATGCGGTCCTCTCCATAATGAAATCAAGGAAGGTCCATCGAAACAATAAACTACGCATCTACAAGATATTAATTCGTCCTGTGCTGCTATATGGATGCGAAACGTGGACCTTGACGCGGTTTTCGGAGAAGCTATTCGGCACTTTTGAGTGAAAAATTCTTCGGAAGGTATACGGAGCAGTTAAGGAAGGAGATGATTGGCGAATTCGATACAACCATGAGCTGTATCAACTATTTGACGACCCACCAGCATCTATAGTGATAAAACTGCGCAAGCTGCAATGGGCTGGCCACGTCGAACGAATGCACGAGGAACGAATCCCAAAACGAGTGCTCAAGGGCAAAGCTCAAGGTAACTGACCGCAGGGGAAGCCACGAAAGCGATGGGAGGACTCAGTCGACGCAGACTGCAGATCACTTCTCAATTTTTCAAACTGGAGGACGCGGTCGTTGGACCAAGACAACTGGAGGAGGTGCATCCGGGAGGCCAAGGTTCGATATGGGCTGTAGCGCCATTGTATCATCATCAGTTTAATAATGGTATTGTTGAACCATTGTGGAAAGGAACTGCGTTTCATGGAGTAGAACGGAACATGCTCAGAAATGATTGAGTTTAAAGAACTGTAAAAATAGTCAATAGAAGAGACAACGGACTCAGATTCCAGCGTTTCTAGCAAATTAAGCTCATTTATGTAAGTCAGAAGAGATTGCATCATAGTTACACTTAAAGAAATTGCGCTTTGAAGGACTTATTATCGATGAATGGTTACATGTATTTATTTTAACCATAAGCTCAATGGGAGGATGATGGGAGTCAACGGGTACAAGTTCTGTAGTAGAAGAAAAAATACCAATATCGTTGGACCATACATTCGAAAAAATGAGGTCTAGAACTCTATCATTCTTATTCAGAGTAAAATTTAATTGCGTAATAGCACAAAATTCCATGAAGGCTTCAAGGTGGAAAAGGTGTTGAGAATACGAAGGCAAGGCAGAAGGAATGTTATTATACCATCTTCCGTATGGCATATTAAAATCACCACATATGATGAATTTGTAGCGAGGGTCACACTGATTTATAAAAAACGACAGAGATTCGAAGAGCACAGACAGTTGAATTGCCGATGAATTACACGCGGCATAACAAGTAAAAATGTACAGAAAATGTCCTGCACATTTAACTTTTACAGCAATACATTCATTACATTTAAAACTGTAATTGAAATCAGTACAAGCCATTATGAAAGATTGAAATTTTAAATTGAGCATCAAACTTTTGTACTGTATACTACGTTCGGTGTAAAAAAATTGGAAACCTCCCTCTCTGCTTTTACCACCTCCCATACAAAAGTCGCTATGCACTATTCGAAAGAATATGAGATGACATATTTTCCGGTACAATAAACTCTTTCCTATTTCATCTAGAGTATCATATGATTGGGCTTTACGCCCAATCATAACTCTGTTATGTTTATACTCTAGATGAAATCTGAGAGTATATTGTGTTTGCCTTACCGTTTGTAACGCTGAGAAATAATGCTCGCACAGAGCCGCCAAAGATACAGAAATATTTGTTGTTGCTCAAAAACCTCGCTTTAGAGTCTGTCTGTTTGTGCGTCAGTCTACTACATAACTTTCGAAAGCTTTGAGCTATTCCTCTAAAACTTGCTCTGTGTCATTTTTAGAAAAAACGTAGCTTTAAGTTCTTGAACGGGCCAGATCCCCCCACTCCTTCTAACCCTTCCCATACAAATTTCATGAAATTTGAAGACATTGATTTTTCTTTGAAACTACTTATGCTATCGACTTGAAAGTATTATGATGTATGTAGATGTCCTTAACATTACGGAATATTGATCCGATCCCCTCACTCCTTCTACCCCCTCACATGCAAATACAGAATTTTGAAAAATACATATTTTTGATTTTCATTGAAACTAGTAAAGCTAAAAAGACAAAATTTTTCTCGAATTAATTTTGTTATAATTGAAATTATTTTTCAAAAAATTATCAACTTCACCTCACTTCTTCTACCCCCTCACAAACAAATTCCACGAAATTTTGGAATTTCAATGAAATTATTTTTCTTCGAAACTGTTAAAGCTATCGACTTGAAATTTTGTACAAGGTATAACAATAGAAATATCATCGAAATCATTGAAAAATTTTTGTTTTAATCCGTATACGCCTTCTACCCCCTCCCATACAAATGCATTATATCGATTTCCATTAAAACCAGAAAAACTGCAAACTTAAAATTTGGCCAGAATTTGTTTTTTTAATAACTGAACTAAATGCTGGAAAAAATTATCAGCTCCCTTTCATTCCTTCTTCTCCTTCCCATACAAATATCTGTGTTATAAATTCAAGAAAAGTATTTCTCCTTCAAATATATGAGAGCTTTGAAATTGAATTATAGCATGGTAATAAGGATGATGATAAGGAGTTTCAAAATCATCTTAAACACTTCACTTCCTCTGCCTGCTCTCATACAAATGTCCTAATTTCAGGAGAACTATGTCCAATTTCTTTAAAAATAATGAAAACTAAAAACTTTAAATTCAGCACGAAATATTTTGCATGCCATGTTCGGTGTTATATACGAAAAATACAAACCTCTCCCTTTACTTCTTGCACCTCCCATGCAAAAGTCTCTGTTCACTATTCGAAAGAATTTGAGATGACATATTTTCCGGTGTATTAAAGCCATTCCCATTTTATCTAGAGTATCATATGATTGAACTTTATGCCTAATCATAATTCTGTTATGTTTTCGCTTTGGGCTTAGGAAATGTTTATGTGACACGGTCCACTGTGTCGGTGAAAGGGCACTTGTTTTTCGTCGTTTGGGATCAGAGCCTTCCCGTCTGACGTTTGCGTTTTCTGCCGCTTCGGACAGCTTTCACCGGCTTCTTGCCACTAATCTTTTCTCTTTGACTCTGGAGTGTAGTGATTAATCCATGTTTCATCCATTGTCACATACCGCATGAAAAATTCCTTTTTATTGCGCTCCAAGCAGCGCTCTGAATCGTCGACACGTTGTTATTTATGATCGACTGTGAGCAAACGCGGAACCCACATCGAACAAAGCTTTCTCATGGATAAATGTTCAAGCAAAATGTTGAATACACTGCCTGTTGATATATTTAAGGTGGCAGCTATCCCTAATTTACAATCAGCCAAAACTATTTTGTGGTTTTTTTTATGTTTTCTGCAACAACCGCTGAATTTCGGCGACCAGAGCGGTCAGTATCATCGATGTCTATACGGTTGTGCTTCAAATGAGCGAAACACTTTTCTACCACTTCTCTTTGTCTCAATGGATCAGACTTGTCAAGCTATTACTTTGCTTGAACGAATATCAATGTATCTTCTGAAGTAAACGATTGTCATGAAATTTTGACACGTATCGCTTGAATGTTGGTACTTCCTAAAAATCATATGGATTTATAGGTTTTGTCCTATATAAACTCAAATAAAACGCGTGCTTTATTATTCCTATTATTATTTAATATCAAGTAAATTGGTCTGCACAGATGGACACTTGGGAACGAACTGTCATGTCAGATAAGTATAGAACGTTCATCGAACTAGGATCAATATGGATGACCTATTAATATCAGAGTTGGCCACCTGGTGTGTTGTTGTCGCTATGATGGTCGCTACAGATTTGACAATAGTGGCGCCATCTATATATCATCCTACGAACTTATTGAATGATGCAGTACGTTTGTTGTTTAATCTGGATTTTCTTCATGAACTCTTTAAAATCGCGGTCACCATCCTGTGCCTCTGACCACAAACGTTTCTGTTCTGTTAGCAGAAGATACTAACGATAAACGAGTCCCACATTGATATTTAGAAAAGTACGTTCGTAATGACTCCATATATAGTTTCAACCTATAACAAGTACTAAATATTACAATTCGTCAATAGAAAAATATATATAAATTAAAATAAAAAAAGTGCACTTACTCCCAATGCTGAGCTACTCTATTATGTCGCAAGATTTTTTTTTTTTTTACAGAATGATCTGTGTGATAGGCAATTTCAGTCTTTATGTGCAATGCACAAACACAGTCATGGAGGGAAGGAATGGAATTGGGAAGGTTGAAGAAGGGGTTGAGAATGATCGTAACGAGTTGTGAAGCTGGTATATTTTTACAGTTGGCTGCTACTGACAAATATTTGCAGATGTTATAGGGGACTGAATGATAGAAAGCGAACAGAAACCATCTACTGAGTATATAGACCTTCCTGAAGTGAAACTGTTTCACTTTACATTGCTTACCCATTTTATTTCGAATATTTTTTCATTGCCAGTAGCAACTGAAAATTAGTGCTTAGAAAATCCCACTATCTGGATTGAAAATCGAAGCAAGCACGCTGCCCACTACGCCATGGAAGCCTCAGACTTACCAAGAACCTACGGACTTTCATGAAGCAATGCCTCCGACGCATTTTCGGAATATTCTAGCCAGAAGTGATCTCCAACGATGAATTTTGCAATACAACTGGACAGACTAAAATAGGAATTGAGATTCAAAGGCGGAAGTGGCAGTGGATCAATCGCACTTTGAGGAAACCAAAGCGAAACATCGCCAAACAGGCTCTGAATTATAATCCTCAAGGCAGACGTCGGGGTGGTCGACCATGTAGCATATGGAAGCGAGCAGCTGGGCTGGAGGCCAGAGGAATAAACAAGTCCTGGGAACAGCTGAAGGCCGATGCTCAGGATTACGGCTTGTGGAAGAGAGTTGTATCTGTCCTATGCCCCTATAGTGGGTCTTAACAGGAATTTGACTGATTGATATACGAGCGCGGTTCAAATATGATCGAGACAAACGCTCTGACACATTTATTTAGTATCGAAAATATTTACAAAAATTTACAGTTTTTCTAGGTAATTCCCCTCACTAGTTACACATTTTTGCCACCTCTCCGGAAGTTTTTTGATGCCGGTATCGAAGAATTCCTTGGGCAACTTGGACAGCCATGTGCGCACAAACTCCTCTACCTCGTCGTCGGCTTTGAATCTTTGACCTCCAAGGGCTTCTTTCAGTGGTCAAAACATGTGGTAGCCGCATGGTGATAAATCCGGACTGTAGGGGGGTGTTCTAGTACCTCCCACCCCAAATTCTAACATTGTATCGAGCATGAAATGCGCGGTATGAGGGCGCGCGTTATCCTGGAGAAGAATAGCACTTTGCGCTTGAATGCTCCTCCGTTTCGAGAGATAAGCGCGTTTCACGTGTGTTTGCTGAAGGTCAGAGTAGTATTGTAGAGTAGCATTGATGAAACGTTGTGTGCGCAGGAAGTCAACGTACAGCACTCCCCGCCGGTCCCAGAATACAGTACACATAACTTTACCCGCGGACCTGGTTGTCTTCGCTTTGACTAGCGCCCCTTCCTCCTTCTTCCTTCACTCTTTAGACGACACCTTGCTTTCGGGAGTGTAATAGTGTTCCCATGTCTTGTCTGTAGTGAAGATTCGCGTCTAAAAACCATCCCCCACCGCCTCGTATCGCGTCAGCAAGCGGCGACAAACTTCCAACCGCGTGAATTTTTGCTCGAAGTTCAACAGTTTGGGAACCCATCGTGCCGTTATTTTGCGATATTGAAGGTGTTCGTGGATGATAGACTCTACACTACCAATACTAATGCCGATTTCAGCCGAAATGTTTCGAACATTCACCCTACGGTCCTCCAAAATGAGTTGTTCTACGCGGCGAATGTTGTCTGGTGTGATGCTGGTTCGCTGTCGACGATCAAGCGGCTCATTCTTGCGGCCATCTTTGAACGCTTTGGCCCATTTAAACACAGCAGACCTACTCAGGCACTCACTACCGAACTGATTTCGCAAACGACGAAGAATTTCCGTGTTTTTAACGCCTTCCCACACCAAAAAACGTATGACAATACGTTGCGCAACGGCGGTAGGCACTTGATATTCACTCATGGTCGTAGCACGCGCGTCAAACGTGCGTTTGCGACGAAAACTATGCCACACTATTCGTAAGGGACCCAGCTATCATATACTCAAGCTGCGACCTTCAAAACTTACGAGCGTGCCATCTACAGCGTTTGTCTTGATCAAATTTGAATCGCCCTCGTATATTGATTAATTTATACTTTCACCCAAATTTTAAGTCTATAAATTAAATAGTTTCGAAGAAAAATGAATTTCTTAAGATTTCGAAATTTCATGAAATTTGTATGGGAGGGGGTAGAAGGAGTGGGGGATGTAGCTCGCTCACGAATTTTCTTTTTTGCTGAAAATGACATACAACAAATTTCAGCACGATAGCTCAAATCGTTTGAGAGCTATATTGCAGACAGACGAACGGACAGACTGATAGATAGACAGACAGACGGACTGACGGTCACTTGGAAACGAGGTTTTTGAACGACAACAAATATTTTTGTACCCTTGGCGGCTGTATGTGAGCATTATTTCTTAGCCTTATAAACGGTAAGGCAAACACAATATATTCTCAGATTTCATCTTGAGTATAAATATGCGAAGGAAAAGCGTAGCAGACAAAACCTAAGCCAAAAAAAATCCATCACTACTGGTACTGGCCATGGATAATGCACTTTAAAGTCTCAAAGAGAATTTTGCTTTTTGTTCTAATGTGAAATTTTATCTTTTAATTTTTTTCTGTTGATCTTATTGGTTTGTCCGATGGACAAGACATCCTGAATGTTAGCAAGACAACGATGACAACGACCGACGATGATAGAAAAAGTGCAAACGATAAAATGCTGAAAAGCGGTGGCCAAATGATGCGACATCCACGACATATAAAGATGGAACCCCGAAGTAAGTTTTATAAATATATACCTACACTAGTGGTAGTCTCGTGAGACATGTATCCGCGAAAACGAGGAAAATACAGCGCAAAAAAGGAAGCCTAAAATAAAAGGTAATATAACAAGAAGGAAGAATTGAGGGCTAAAGATCTCTGCCAGATATGTGTGTAGTCTTCTATAGCTGATGCTGTAAAAAAAAAACAATAAAAACAAGAACAACGAAAACAAAGTGCATACCAGAAGTCCAACGAAACAAACGAGAAATTCGGTTGCACATTTTCGGGTTCTTGAACTTCACACAATTCATTCGCAAACCGAAGAGGAAGATGGAGGTGTCTTGGCCATCGTCTTCGCAGCCGTATGCCCCCGGAGAGACATGCACTACTTTCAAGCGACAAAGATTCCCAAGAATCGTATCCAATCTGCTCGTGTGTGTAAAAGGGATACTCCACCACGATGATCCCCACCACAACCACGGACATCATCGAAACTCCACTCGACAGCTAAACAGTCGCCGGACTCTGCTCCCCGAAGCTACGATCCCCTCGCGATTCTGTTATTCGACTAAGATGGATTTCGTATCGGAAGCCTTTTGTTTGGCACTTACCGTGGGAGAATCGTTCCAACAATTCATTTTTATATCGTCCAGTTTTCTTATAGAGTGACCGTCGCTTTGATTAATGTCCTAGAACCAGTTATCGTCCACTTTATATACGTAACTATCTCTATACACGCGAGTACATCAGATCGGCTCGGCATACGGCGCGTATGAGCAAAATCCGAGGATTTAATGGTGCAATGTCTTTCGAGATGTTGCTGAATGATTCATCTGATTCGAGTAGAACTATGGCGGTTCGGTGTTGCGGTACCGCTTAGTGTTACGAACATGGCAAATTTTTTTTTTTTCGTTATTTCTTTGATATATTGTCAAATCAAGTGATTGTGATCAGAAAGGATGAAGACTAAAGAATGGCGAAAAAATAAGAGGATAAAACTGAAATTGATTCGAGAATTTGTTTGAATTAAATTGATGAATTATCCAAATCAAGAGTGGGGGCTAAATCTATTTAACAATTTAAGAAACATGGAGACATGTACTGAAAATTCCCTTCTGGATTCCAAGAAGTTTTTTTTCTATCTTCGCAAGATTCGTCCAACGAAACTACTCCGAAAATTAATTTTCTGTATCTGAATTCTAAGGATTTCTAAAGCGGTTTTCATGGAAAAGCTTGGTTTTCTATTTTCCGAAGACATTCATTTGAATCGTTTATTTAATCCAGTGTCTAAAACACCGGCCGTAAGAACATGAAATCTCACAACTAGTATCGCAATCGATCACTTCTTTTGTGCAGATCGTTTATACAATCAGATTGTGACAAAAAAGTATCGAGAATTTCTAATTAAAATTACTCTGGGGAATGATATTCCAAAATTTTTTTTTGGTAACCAGGTAGGACTTTCCTTAGTTATTATCTTAAAAATTAGCGCTGTCTGTTAATCAGTTTGGTTCGGTACACCTCAGAAATCCACGGCGATTTTATTTTATTATTCTAATAATAAAGTATTGTGATCGACACAGAAAAAAAACATAACAGAATTATGACTGGGCTTTAAGCCCAATCATATGATACTCTAGATGAGATGGAAATGACAATGACAAACTCTTTCGAATAGTGAATAAAGAATTTTGAATGGGAGGTGGTAGAAGTAGAGGGGGAGGTTTGAATTTTTCGTATATGACATCGAAAATGGCATGCAAAATGTTTTTTTGCTGAATTTAAAGTTTTTAGTTTTCATTATTTTTAAAGAAATTGGTCATAGTTTTCCTGAAATTTGGGGCATTTGTATGGGAGGTGGCAGAGGAAGTGGAGCATTTAAGATAATTTTGAAAATGCTTATCATCATCCTTATCACCATTGATTAAATTTCAGAGTCGATAGCTCTCATATATGTACTTGAAAGAGAAATGCTTTTCTTGAATTTACAATACAGATATTTGTATGGGAGGTGGTAGAAGGAGTGAAGCGGAGCTGATAATTTTTTCTAACAGTTATTTCAATTATTAAGGAAAAAATTCTGGCAAATTTTGAAGTTTGCACTTTTTCTAGTTTGAATGGAAATCGATAAAATGCATTTAACAAAAATTATGCATTTGTATGGGAGGGGGTAGAAGGAGTGTACGGATCAAAACCAAATTTTTTCGCATTATTAATATTTCTATTTGTATATAAAATATCAAGTTGGTAGCTTTAACAGTTTCGAAGAAAAATAATTTAATTTAATGGTTTGGTGAATGTTTTCACAGTACATTTCGAATTGAAAGAAAATATTTCCGGATTCTATACTGTTACTCTTTATTATTCGTAACGTTTCGGTCTCTGCAGAGACCTTTATCAAACTGATCGACAATTACAAAACACAATTACTATATAAAAGGAAGAGTAATTAAGGTTAAATTACTTAATTAAGGTTAATTAATTAGTATCAGGTAGTTAAATTGGGGAGGCATGGTGACCCTTGGGTCGACGCATCATAACCTTGGATTAAGAGACCAGAAAACGGCGAATTATTTTTGGAGTTTTGTAGTACTCGGCAAATGGTCATCGGAGGGATCCTTTTTCCACACAAGAGTCATCATAAAACATCACACCTGATGGTGTTACTCAGAACCAGATCGACCATTTGGCTATAAGTCGCCGATGGAGAAGATGTCTCCTCGATGTACGAGCGAAACGTGGAGCTGACGTGGGGAGCGATCATCACTTGATGGTTGCCTGCTTGAGATTGTGTACAGCAGCTATCTGACGTCCACAAATTCTTCAAATGAAGCGCAAGCTTAATATGGATAAACTCAGAGATCCCAACAAAAAACGTGAATACACCACTATTCTAAGCGAAAAGTCATCCACATTGGGTGAATATGAAATGCGAAAACAGGACGCCAATTGGGAGGCAACCAGAAACAATTTTCTAACTAGTGCTGAAGAATTTTTAGGATATATGCAAAGCGGTGAGAAACCCTGGATGTCGCAAGACACATGGGACAAGGTTGGCAGTCGGAAGAGAGCCAAATTGGTAATCATCTCTCATCTGTCAACCAACGAACGCCCGACTTGAGGCAGAACTACCGCGATGCTCATATGCAGCTTAAGAAGGCTGCTAGACGCGACAAGAAAAAGGCCATTGAAGAGCTGGCAAACAAAGCAGAATCTGTGGCTTACCTTACCGCCAACCACCTGGTGAGAGGAGAGATGTCAACGGAACTCTCCTTAATATGAGTGAACACCAGTTGCGGCGATGGAAGGAATACTTCTCTGATATTTTAAACATCTTATCAGAGGAAGCTATTCCAGAAACAGAATAACTATCATACATCCAACCGCAACAATCCTCTATTAGGGACGATCCCCCAGACAAGGAAGATATAGTCTCCGCCATTCGGTCAATGGCGGGAAGGAAAGCTCCAGGTATAGACCAACCGAACTCCTCGAAGCGGACCCGGAAATAACAACCGATATACTCCTCCCGCTCTTCACTAAGATGTGGAATGAGGGAAGATATCCAACTGAATGGAAGGAGGGCGTCATTGTGAAAATTCGGAAGAAGGGCGACCTTCGGGATTGTGACAATTGGCGTGGTATATGCCTACTTACTGCCGTATCAAAAATTATGGCTAAGGTAATTCTCAATAGGATTAGTGATGTCGTCGAGAGCACTCTCGAAGTTTATCAGGCTGGATTCCGTAAAGGGTCGTCTTGTACCGACCACACAAATACCCTACGGATAATATTAGAGCAGTCAGCCGAAATGGGTTCGCCACTACATCTCATGTTTGTGGACTTCGAGAAAGCTTTCGACAGCGTTAAACGAGATTACATATGGAATGCTTTGCGTAGGAGAGGTATTCCAGATAAGTTCGTAGCTATGATTAAAGAATCCTACGAAGATGCAAGGTGTCGCATCTTGCATAGAGGAGAGCTGTCCGAGAGCTTCCCTATGCGAACGGGTGTCGGACAAGGCTGCATATTATCACCAGCCCTGTTTTTGGTGGTAATAAATGACATCTTGAAAGCTGCACTGGAAGGTGGGGAAGCTAAAGGTCTTCAATGGAGACTATTTAACATATTAAGTCACCTTGATTATGCTGATGACGTGTGTTTGCTTGCACATAACCGTTCGGGCTTAGAGTCAAATGTTCGCTCGTTGCATTCTAAATGCAAAGAGGCGGGACTGAAAATAAATGTGCGTAAAACCAAGTACTTGCACATGGTTTCGAACGCAAGCACACCGACTGTTCTTAACAGACAGGATGTGGAAGAGGTGCAAGATTTTTGCCATCTTTTGGAAGCATTGTTAGTATGGACGGCTGAGCCGAAAATGATGTTGAGGCTCGGCTAAATAAAGCTCGTCAGGCCTTCGGTATCCTTTCCCCTTTCTGGAGGTTAACAGAGATCTCCCTGCACGAAGCTGCGAGTTTTTGACGCATGCGCCAAATCCATGTTGTTATATGGTTGTACTACGTGGAAAGTGACCGTTCGACTTACCAAGAAACTACAGACTTTTGTAAACCAATGCTTCTGACGCGTTTTAGGAATATTCAGGCCTGAAGTGATCTCCAACGACGAACTTTGGAGTACAACTCGCCAGACTCAAATAGGTATTGAGATTCAAAGGCAGAAGTGGCAGTGGATCGGTCATACTTTGAGGAAACCAGAGCGAAACATCGCAAAATAGGCTCTTGATGATAATCCTCAAGGAAGACGTCGGGTTGGTCGACCATGCAATACATGGAAGCGAGCAGTTGAGCAGGAGGCCAGAGGAATAAACAAGTCCTGGCAACAGCTTAAGGCCGATGCTCAGGATCGCGCCATGTGGAAGAGAGTTGTTTCTGTCCTATGCCCCTATAGGGGGTCTTAACAGGAATTTGATTGATTTGATTGAGTTAAATTAGTTAAGGATTTCTGGGTACGGATTTTGTTCTTACCAAATTTTAAGGCAGGTAGCCCAACTGCTGATAACTTGTATCCGGTGTTTCGGTTGAATTTCTGAGGATGTTTACAAATTTCTATTGCTTCTCGTACTATTCGTTGATAATATTGATTTGTCCTGGCCAGAATTTGCAAATTGCCGAAATCGATGTTATGGTCCTCTGTCGTTGCATGTTCCGTGATCGCTCATGGCTGTATCTGGTTTTTCCGTGTTTTTCGTTGGTGCTCGTTGATCCTTGTTTGGACTGTGCGTCCCGTTTCTCCTATGTATACTTTATCGCATGAGCCGCACGGTACTTTGTATACTCCTTGAGTTTCCAATGGTTTTTTGTCGTTCTGGATTCCTAAAATTTCTCGGATAGTAGTCGGGGTAGTGAATGTTGTCTTGATGTTGGATTTTCGAAGGATTTTTCCTATCTTATCCGTCGTGCCCTGGATGTAAGGTAGTTTTACCCATCGTTTGTCTACATTTCCTTCTTCAGTGTCTTCTCGTTCTGTTGTCCTTGGATGCTTCGGTTTCCACGCCTTGTTAATTTCGCTCGCTTTGTATCCATTTGCTGTGAATGCTCGATTCAACTGTTCCTTCTCCTTTCGTAGACTGCCCGGATTTCCTTCAGTTATACGTCGAGCTCTGTGTATTAGGGTCTTCAGTACGCCTGTTTTCTGGCTTGGATGGTGATGTGAATGAGCGTGGAGATATCTGTTGGTGTGGGTTGGTTTCCTATATTCCCGGAAGCTTAGCTACGTATCATTCCTTTCTACGAGTACATCACAGAATTGCAGTTTCCCGTTGTTTTCCGTTTCCATGGTGAACTTAATTTTCTCGTGGTGTGAGTTCAGGTGTGCTGAAAATTTGTCCAGCTCTTCTTTCCCATATTGCCTAATGATGAAGGTGTCATCCACATATCGTAGATACAATTTCGGTGTTAATGGAGCTGAGTCCAGAGCATGAAATTGGAGATCCCATAGCCGCTCCCTCCGTTTGCCTGAAGAGTTTCCCTAGAGCTGACATCCACCCACCCTTAATATCACCCCTCCCTCCTCCCTCATAAGACCCAAACTTGCATAAAAGAATGAAATATTGATTACATGTGCTTGAGCGATTGATCCTATTCGCAATTAAGTGTTAAATTGACAGCAGCCCTGCCCTAAAGGTAGTTTGAGATAGAATCATTTTTAGTTTTGGAAAGTGCGCCATTTTTCAAATGCTCGCCATTGCCCCCACTACTATTATGTTCACATGTTAAATTTTTTTCATATTTTGCTAGTAAAGCTTAGTATAGGTTTCAATTACATAGCTTAAGAGACAGTCGAGATTTTCATTTTTAAGTATTTTTCTTTGCACCCTCTGGCCCTCCCCCTTGCAATAATTAGCCTCTTTCTAAGCTGATTCTGGTGGATGTATATGGCACCTTAATGGTCTCAAAATATTAATTTTTTATGGTAAGTAATTTCGAAGATATAATCATTTGAAAACAAATTTGGTCGGCAATTGGTTTTTAGCCCGCACCCCCCATTTTTGCACCCCAATGGATAAAAAATTATTTCTAAATGTTGTCCCACAAACCCGTCTTAATGTACGTTGATTTTTAGATTCCTAGCTGTAACCATAGTTGAGATATTTGAATTTGTATTTTTCGGTTTAAGCGCTCCTCCCGCCTCCCCCGAACTCGTACACCCGCAAAATGTGTATTCGACTGAGATCCGCAATTATCTACAAAAAAGAACTTGCTATCTTGACGGGCTTGGGAGTTAATGTGCGCTGAGCGTACACGTCGGCGTACGGCGTACAGACAGACGGATTTTTTTTGTTGCATTTTTGGGCTATTTTAGTCATGAAACGCGTAAAAACAAAATTTCTGGGTAGCAAATTTTTTTTTTGCCAAGTCGATCACAATACTTTTTTATTAAAATAATAAAGTAAAACTTACAAAAATAGTTGAAATTTCCCCTCCCATAAAAAAGTATGATTTCGACCAATTTCATTAAAAGGAAATAAAATTGCGTCACAAATTTTACAATTTTTTACCTCCTCTACTTCTTGCCACACAAATGTTTGGTTTCGTGAATGTAAAATACACCGAACCCTACGAAAATTCTATGCAACTTCGTGTATGAAACTAACATTCTATACAGATAATATTGGACGTGATTTAAGCAATCAATTTAAAAACTATTAACATCCACCCACCCTTACTATCACCCCTCTCCCCTCCCTCATAAAAACTCAAACTTGCATAATTAAATGAACGAAATATTGATTATATGTATTGGAGATTTTGATCGTTGCCGTAAAGTGTTAAATTGACAATTGCCCTGCCCAAGAGCCCGCTTTCACTTAGTCTTCTCTAACCACTCTAACCTGCATATTGATTTTCCACGCATCCGCAACATGTCCCAAGAATAATAAAGTTTCGCCCGACTTGTTGGCAGTTTACTTGTTTTATGTCCTCGATCGACTGAAAACGGGTTCCACAGAGCGGTAATTTAAGTTTCGAGGATAGGAAAAAGTCACACGGGGCCAAATCTGGAGAAGACGGTGGTTGATTGATGCAATTTGTTGCTTTCTTGGCCTTAAATTCGGTCACAATTTAGGTTCCATGCGATGGCACATTTTCATCTTGGAAAATCCATGAATTCTCCTTCCATAATTGCGGCCGTTTCTTACGAATTTGCTCACGCAAACGTTTCAATATGGTCAAATCTACTTCTACAATGGTGCTACAGCCCAAATCGGACCTTGTCCTCCTGATATTCAGGTTCCTTAACATTTTTATATTACTTATTGTGTTATTACAACCCTCTTTCTACGAATTTTTCATTTTCATAGATTGAGGTGACAAAGGTATATCCAAGCAGGCAATGTGCTGGAATTATATATTGCGTCGACTGGGATTTGAACTCACGACCTTCGCATTACAAGACCAACATGCTACCTACTAGGCTACAGCCTAGCTTGTGGTCAAATGGTACTCCTTATTGACCGTTTGTCCCTCCGGAACGAACTCATGAGTGATCAAACCTCAAATATCGAAAAAAAATTGAGCATCCTCTTGATTTTTGAGCGGCTTTGACGTGGTTTGTTCGGTTTCGGCTCATTTTTTTCCTCCATTCCGATGATTGTTGACTTGTTTGCTTGTCAAACTCGTAGACTCATGTCTCATCACCAGTTACGATGCGCTCCATGAGTTGTAGGATCAGTATTCGCACGATCAAGCATGTCCAAAGTGACCTGTTCACGGTACTTTTTTTAAGAAAATTTAGCTTTATTGAAAATAGTTGGGATAGGCCACGTTTCATGGTCAAAGTATCCATCAAAGTCAAACGAACGGACCCGCAAAAGATGTCGTGCATTCCTGCTATCTCTCTCACGATTTTTTAGCACCATTTCTTCAGTTTTTGAATGTTTTCGTCAGTTGAAGAGGTCGGAGGTCGCCCAGAACGAGGCATGAATTCAAGGATCTCTCGACCGTCCTTAAAGGCATTGTACCTCTCGTAGGCTCTAAAATTATTACGTTTCAGAATCTTCTTAATATCTTTATTCCACCTCTTTCTAATGTCAAAAAGCTTTTGCACATTTCTAGGGAGCTTTTCGTAAAAGTTATTTTTATACTCTAGATGAAATCTGAGAGTATATTGTGTTTGTCTTACCGTTTGTAACGCTAAGAAATAATACTTGCACAGAGCCGCCAAGGGTACAGAAATATTTGTTGTCGCTCAAAAACCTCGAATCCAAGTTGCTGTCTGTCCGTCTGTCTACAGCATAATTCACGAAAGCTTTGAGCCATAGTGCTAAAAATTTTTGTGTGTAATTTTTAGCAAGAATGTAACTTTAAGTTCGTGAATGGGGTACATCCTCCTACTTCTTCTACAACCTCACATACAAATTTCACGAAATTTTGAAATTTAAATTAAATTATTTTTCTTCGAAACTGTTAAAGCTATCAACTTAATATTTTGTACAAAGTGTAAAAATAGAAATATCAATTGCGTGAAAAAAAAGTTTTGATCCGTACACTCCTTCTACCCCCTCCCATACAAATTTCTAATTTTTGTAAAATGCATTATATCGATTTCTATTAAAACTAGAAAAAGTACAAAACTTAAAATTTTGCCAGAAGTGTTTTTTTTAATAATTGCAATAAATCCTAGAAAAAAAACACTTCTTTACTCCTTGTAACCCCCCCCCTCCCCCCATATAATATCGGTATTATAACTTCAAGAAAAGCATTTCTCCTTCGAATATATGAGTGCTATCGACTTTGAAATTGAATCAAAGCATGGTGATAAGGATAATGATAAGTAGGGTCAAAATCGTCTTAAGCGCTCCACTTCCTCTGCCACCTGCCATACAAATGCCCCAATTCCAGGAAAACTATGTCCAATTTCTTTAAAAATCATGAAAATAAAAACTTTAAGTTCAGCAAAAAACATTTTGCATGCCATGTTCGGTGTCATATATGTTTTATAACTGATTTTGAGTTGCTTTTCGTTATTTGGTTAATAATTCCATTGAATATTTGAATTTTTTAACTAATTTCCTCATTACTGAGGTTTTATTGCTGTTTATATGTTCTAATGCGAATCTTCCATCCATTTCATTTACAAAGGCCTCCCAATTAGTTTCAGAGAAAGAGATAAACGCTTTTGGGGACCTTAGCTCTGGACTGAACTCTCCTAATACAATTTTTGATTCGACCGCGTAGTGGTCGAAAAAGGAGGTCAGCGTTTTACATGTCGGAATTGATAAAGAAATCTATACAACTGGAGCTTTGAGGATAGGTGATTCCATTGACACATAGCGGTCCTAATTATAATTTAGCTATTCGTGATTTAGCTCGTCTTCATCGTTAGTAGATTGGTGATACAAAAGCCACTCAGGCTTTTCTTAATTAGCAATGTGCATCTGTTATATTTTTAAAAAGTTGAATTGTATAGCCAATAGACAATAAAATTTTACAAGGAAGGCGACAAACGCAAAAAACGATCCTTTGTCCTGTTTTAGTTTCATCTTTCATAGCTAGGCGTTTAATTCACGATTCCAAGATTTTGTATAATTCAGTGCGGTCAGAAAATGACTTTTCTTCTCTTTTGCACGACGAAGCTTTTATGAAAGCTCCAACTGTAGTACTACATTCTTCATCGTTGTAGCTTAAATTATGAGAAAAATGAAATGATTTAGCTAAATGAGATATTTAGCTGAGAGCATGTTGAGATGATTTAGCTGATGAATGATCACTATTTTGGTAATTTAGCTGAATTAGCGTATGACACACAGCCGCTTAATGATAGTTTAGGCCTTAATTATAATTTAACTGCGCTATGTGTCAATGGTATAAGATATTGTCAGGTTGCTAACTTGACTATTTTCGTCAAACCATTTGACAAGTACTCGTCCGCTACAGTTTGTAACACTGTTTCCCCATTGTGGGCTTTTAGCATTCCAGTTCCCTCCTACTATGACTCAGAATAGGTGTTATTTATAAAGAGGTTATTAATTTGGCTTAGAAAGTCAGTTATCATTATATTAGAGGTTTTATTTGGGTGAAAGTATATAAACACTAACAAGGCATTTTCAATTGTATCTGTTGTTTTTTATCTTGAGTGTCGCCTCAGTGTGAGCTATATTATTTAATCCCTGGTCAACTGTGGACACTTTAAGACCGTCTTAAGATAAAATTGTCGTCCCTTGGAGAATGTAGTTTCTTTGTTTTTATGAAGTCATTAAGTGATATCTTCTTTGCCTTTGATAGCGACCTAATATTCAAAATTGTAATGTGATCTCCGGCCATTGCAGATTCCGATCAAAAATTGCATATAGCGTCCTTGTTTTTACTCCAACGTGATAGATTTATTGCAAATAGGAAGAATATCGTTAATTTTTTTAAAGATATCGATGAAACTAATGCTAAACATAACAGGGCTACGATTGCGCGTAAAGCGCAATCTTACGATACTCTAGATGAAATAGAATTTTTTGTGATCCCAAGAGATTTTGTATGGGGAGTGTTAGAAGGGATGATAGCATTGAACTAATTTTTCCCCATCATGCTTAAGTAGCTATAAAAATATTTTGTACAAAATGCTTACTCCAAAAATTGAATGGGAACTGAGAAAATTAGTGAGTTAGATTTAGTGAAAATGTGCAGTTTGTATGGGAGGTGGTAGAAAGAGTGGGGGGATTTTAGTGATTTTTTCAGTAATAACTAGAAATATTATAAAATTGATATCCCTGAAATTTCAGACTAGTGCCATTTATACTTTTTGAGAAAATCGATTTTTTGTGAAGTTGTGAAACTGGGTCATATTGTATGGGAGGGGGTAGAAGTAATGAAGCTAAACAAATATTTTTTTCTGATCTTAATGATACTACTAATTAAGTATTTATTTCAAAATATGAGCTCAATAAATGTTATATGTTCTGAGAAAATCGTCTTAGAGCATTTCATGAAAAAGTGTAGTTTGTATGGGAGGGGGTGGAAGGAGAGGGAGGACGCCAAAAATTTTTATACTGTAGATTAAAATTATTATGAAAGTAATATATCCCAAAATTCAGACTAATAGCTTTTATACTATTCGAGTAAATCCATTTATTGTCAAATTGCGAAATTGTGTCATTTTGTATGGGAGGGGGTAGAAGGGGTGAAGCTAATCGTCTAAATTTTTTTGGGCTAACTAACAATTTTAAATAAATATTTGGTGCACAATTTGAGCCCGCTAAATTTTATACGCACTGAGTAAATTGGCTTAGAGTAATTCATGACAAGTACAGTTTGTGTGGGAGGTGGTAGAAGGAGGAAGAGGACATGCATAATTTTTATACAGTAGATTGATATTATCATAAAAGTAACATATTCCAAATTTCAGGCCAATAGCTTTTATACTTTTTGTGCAAATCCGTTTATTGTCAAATTGCGCAATTGTGTCATTTTGTATGGGAGGGGGTAGAAGGGGTGGAGCGATTTGGCCCGTGCAGGAACTTGACCTTACTTTTTTGTCAAAAGCGACGTGTACAAAATTTGAACTAGCTAGCTCAACGCGTTCTCAAGCTAGAGCGCGCACAGACGGACGGACGGACGGACGGACGGACGGACGGACGGACGGACAGACGGACGGACATCCGGTTTTGAGATTTTTGAGTGATTATATGAACTTCTGTATCATTCAGTTTTTTCTCCGAGCCTTATTTCTTGGCGTTACAAACTTTAGAGCAAACTTATAATACTCTCAGATTTCATCTAGAGTATAAAAAGGTCGAGGGATTGATCTAAGAAATCGGAATTGTCGTTGTTTCCCGATTGTAAGGAGACTGCCCAAGCAAACGTTGCCGGAACGGAAGGGTGTGCATTTCCAGTTTGGTTTGAAATTGCTGTGTTTACAAAGGCTCTATTTACTTTCCGTTTTTGTGTAGTTTTCACAATTTTATTTTGCCTGAGCTTTAATTGTTCTATGTAATTAGGACAGCCTTTGTATCTTGCGGGGTGACCGGTTTTATTGCAGTTGACACAATGTGGAGGTGTGGTCGACTCTATCGTTCCGGGACATTTACCAGGCTCGTGTTTCTCAGGGCACTTAACGCACCTGTATTTAATTCCACAGTTCCTTGAAATATATCCAAATCGCTAGCAACGATGGCATTGGACAATTTCGCTAGTTCTCAAAGATTTCCAGGATACTCCAACGTTAAAAATACTTTTGATTTTGAAAATATCCTCAATTTTTAATCCAGGAGGAATTTGTACTAGGAATATACCTAGCTGTTTACCTAGCCTTTTTGATCGAGGTGCACCAAAGTCATTCAAAGAAATGTCGCACATATTTGGAATATTGCAGTTAGTTCCGAGTGAATCTCTGACGCTGTATATGCCCAGTATAAGCCCTTCAGAAGCAAATTTTTATTTTTTTGTCTTTTGGAGTGTAAGTGAATGTTTCGATATCAGTTTGATTTTTAATATTTTGAAACACGGAACCATGTATTTCTGGATTGTTAACAAAAAGTTTTTTCCCGATCTTATCTATGCGATAGTTCACCTGTGGATATTTTCTTTTTAACTCAAGATTAAGTGCTTTCAAATCAATATCATTTCCCATAATCGTGGGTCAACAATGTTTAGGATCGCTATTATTGACTAAATTACTATTGTTATAGATTTGGCAGCCACGCAATATTGATCTTTCCCGAATAGGCCAGAACAGTCCCCCAATACGTAAAATGCCATAATCAAAGATCTAGAACCAGTATAGTCTAGACATACACTGGAACAGTATACTCTAAAAGGTAGGCAATCAAAGATCTAGAACCTTCCAGTATAGTCTAGACATACACCCTACAGAACCGTATACTCCAAAATGTAGAATCTAGAACTCTCCAGTATAGTCGAGACATAAACCCGAAAACATCCACGACAGAAGCTTCGAGAACAGGGGGAAAGTATATAAGAGCACGAAGCTTTCAGTCGGGAGTCAGTCATTTAATGATCGAGACGCGAACCAGTGCAAGCGATAAGAAGCGATACGCGGGTAGTGCCAAATAGGAGAATTAAGTTAAAGTGTGAATTAAGTAAAAGTGCGAATAAATAAATTATCCCTTGTTTTTAAACGAATTGTGTTTTTCTTGAAATCCCGGCGAACCCCTAGCTCGCAACACTATTATTACCTAATCGAAAATTTCCTACGTTATTATTTGGCTTATCTAATATGGAATAGTAGTTCGTTCCGCTATTCGATTTTCCAGGTCCACTGTTGACAACCGTGCGCTCAGCTGATGATTTGGGGTTTGTTCTTTTTCTTTTGATTAGCTGCCACCCGCCGTCGTTATTTTCCATCGAACTTGTCGTCGCGCTTGTTGGAGCGGCAACGTTCAAGTGTGCTGCATTGAGTATGCTGTGTTGTTGTTTTTGCTAGCCATATTTAACAGCTTTCGTTCTTCTTGTGTCATCTCTATCGTATCAATACTCTCCGAATCTTGAGTGCAGTTATTTTCCCATGTTTTTTTTTTTGTTTTAACTTTTAGGAGGCCATTTTTTTACGGCCGTCGAAAATAACTTAGGGAGTCACCCTTTAATGCGCGATGCACAGTTAAGTCGACATGGATACGGGGAAAAAAGTGGATACAGGAAAATTAGTATGGAAACACAGGAGGGAAGATTTTGAAGTGGCGGTGAACGTTGTTCTTAAATTGCTGGAGGTTGTATGTTGGAAAGAAATTGCTTAGTAATAAATTCCATAACACTCTCGTCCGAGGGATGAATGACTACGTAAATTTCACTGTTCTACAAGGCAAGGGCTTCACAGCGTACTCGTGTGAGCGTGCAGCTTGGCGAGTATTTCGGGGGCCATTGAATATAGGTGGTATAAAGGATTTTAATTCTTTCCTGCATTTACCGTGAAAGTATCTATAATAAATGTAGAGTACTCCGATATTTCGACGATGCTCGAGGGAGTCAATGGAGGCCGATATAGCTTCATCACCAATTAATCAGAATACATGTTTCTGGACACGGTCAAGAAGAGCTAGGTGTGATTTTGGGGCCCCAGCCCAAACGTGCGAGTTGTATTCAAGACGTGGTCGGATATAAGCCTTATAGATGGTAGCTAGTTCGGAGGCAGAAAAGTATTTTTTACACACCCGCAGAATACCTAGACGTTACGAAGCATCAATAGCGGCTTCGTAAATGTGTTAGCTCCAATCTAGGCGATTGTTAAATTTTACGCTTGGTAATGTAAAGTCTGCAGAAGGTGGAATCTGTACACCAATTAAGGACATATTAGCGACCGACGTCAGAACGTTATGTTAGAGAGATAGATGACATGACTGTGTTCTTAGGGCATTAAGCTCTACACTCTACTCTGTTTTTCCTGCCCCATTTCAGGATTAAACTGAGGTCAGAACTCACTGATGGTATCGACTCATTACGACAAGAGGCCACCGATGTGGGACGAGCGTCCGCAGAAGAGTCGAATTGGTAGATGTTATTTAGAGTGCTATCATCTGCGAAACAGTGGATAAGATTGAGAGTAGATGACGTTTATGAAGACTAAAAAAAGAATGAGAGTTAAAACTGAGCCCTGAAGGACGCCGGAATCAATAGAAAAGGGTGTAGAAGTTACTCCGTCTAGTACGACTCGAATAGAGCGCTTGGAGAGTAAGCTCTCAATCCATTGAAGAAACGAAGTGTTAAAATGAAAGGCCTTTAGCTTGGCTAAGAGGCATTTGTGCCAAACTCTGCCAAACGCTTTGGCGATGTCAAGAGCAAGAACTTGACTTTCACCAAATTTGTGGATGCAGGCATTCCAACGCTCGGTAAGATAGATCAGGAGATCGCCTGTATAACGACCCAAGCGAAATCTATATTGGCTATCATGAATGAGATTTTCCACAAGAAAGTTGACTATCCTGCGATTGACAGCAGTTTCCATTACCTTTGAAAGCACTGAGGTAATGGCTATATGCCGGTTATTAGCGGGGTTCGCTTTGCTTCTTTTCTTTGGAATTGGCTGAACATTCGCGATCTTGGCCCTAGTTCAAAAACGAAGTGGCGGCAGCGAGAAACTAGAGTCTGGTAAGTACGGAGGAATCTGGTTCGAGTTTCTGGCGAAGTTTGCTGCCAAAATATTTGCTTTTTCAACAGGATCAACAACGGTGAGGTCCCAATCAAGAAGATGGGGTGTTGAAGCTGTAATGAAATTCTGGTTGACCCATTTCACAAACGACCAGAAAGATCTTGAGTTTTTGAGATTCTCAATGATCTTACGTCGACATTTCCGATCATGTTCGAATTTACCTCGCTTTAAGAATTTATTGCAGGCATTTCTTGCTACTTTTAATGAGTCCCTGGTTTCTACCGTCGGATTATTGCGAAAGGCGAGATAAGACTGCTTTTTGGCTCTAATTGCTTCGAGGCACTCATTGTTGAACTATGAATCAATTGCAGGTCTTTTCTTTTTATTTTCCTTTTTGTGGATTTAAAAAAACAAAATTCTAATTAATGGTTTGACATTCGTAAGAACGTACTAGTTACTTAAAAAAATAAATAAGTTCATATATTTTGCACTTTTTATACTCTAGATGAAATCTGAGAGTATTATAAGTTTGCTCTAAAGTTTGTAACGCCAAGAAATAAGGCTCGGAGAAAAAAATTAATGATACAGAAGTTCATATAACCACTCAAAAATCTCAAAACCGGATGTCCGTCCGTCCGTTCGCTCTCTAGCTTGAGAACGCGTTTAGCTAAAAAACTCAAATTTTGTACACGTCGTTTTTGACAAAAAAGTAAAGTCAAGTTCGTGAACGGGCCAAATCGCTCCACCCCTT
The DNA here is from genome assembly GCA_963669355.1 of Chorisops tibialis. Taxonomy (NCBI): domain Eukaryota; kingdom Metazoa; phylum Arthropoda; class Insecta; order Diptera; family Stratiomyidae; genus Chorisops; species Chorisops tibialis. The sequence goes on from OY770262.1 coordinate 238,910,568, forward strand.
CTACCCCCTCCCATACAAAATGACACAATAGCGCAATTTGACAATAAACGGATTTGCTCAAAAAGTATAAAAGCTATTGGGCTGAAATTTTGAATATGTTACTTTTATGACAATATCAATTTACCGTTAAAAAATTGTGCGTGTCCTCCCCCTCTTTCTACCACCTCCCATACAAACTGTACTTGTCATGAATTACTCTAAGCCAATTTACTCAGTGCGTATAAAAGTTAGCGGACTGAAATTGTGCACTTAGTATTTATTTAAAATTTTTAGTAAGGCCAAAACAATTAGACGATTTGCTTCATCCCTTCTACCCCCTCCCATACAAAATGACACAATTTCGCAATTTGATATTAAATGAATTTACTCGAAAAGTATAAAAGTTATTAATCTGAATTTTGGGATATATTAATTTTATAATAATTTTAATCTACAGTAGAAAAATTATTTGCATCCCCCCTCTCCTTCCATCTCCTCCCATACAAACTACACTTTTCCATGAAATGCTCTAAGACGATTTTCTCAGAACATATAACATTTATTGGGCTCATATTTTGTAATAAATACTTAATTAGTATTATCAATGAGATCAGAAAAAAATATTGGATTAGTTTCACTGCTTGTACCCCCTCCCATACAATATGACATAGTTTCACAACTTCACAAAAAATCTATTTTCTTGAAAAGTATGAATGGCACTAGTCTAAAATTTAAGAGATGTCAATTTTATGATATTCTTAGTTATTTCTGAAAAAATCTCTAAAATCCCCCCACTCTTTCTAACACCTCCCATACAAAATGCACATTTTCACTAAATCTAACACCCTAATTATACTCCAGATGAAATCTGAGAGTATTATAAGTTTGCTCTAAAGTGTGTAACGCCAAGAAATAAGGCTCGGAGAAAAAAATTAATGATACAGAAGTTAATATTATCACTCAAAAATCTCAAAACCGGATGTCCGTCCGTCCGTCCGTCCGTCCGTCCGTCCGTCTGTCCGTCCGTCCGTCCGTCCGTCCGTTCGTCTGTCCGTCCGTCCGTTCGCTCTCTAGCTTGAGAACGCGTTGAGCTAGAAAGCTCAAATTTCGTACACGTCGTTTTTGGCAAAAAAGTAAGGTCAGGTTCGTGAACGGGCCAAATCGCTCCACCCCTTCTACCCCCTCCCATACAAAATGACACAAATGCGCCATTTGACAATAAATGGATTTGCTCGAAAAGTACAAAAGCTATTGGCCTGAAATTTGGAATATAATACTTTTATGATAATATCAATCTGTCTTATAAAAATTATGCGTGTCCTCCCCCTCCTTCTACCACCTCCCATACAAACTGCACTTGTCATGAATTACTCTAAGCCAATTTACTCATTGCGTATAAAATTTAGCTAGCTGAAATTGTGCATTCAACATTTATTTAAAATTGTTAGTAAGAGCAAAAAAAATTAGACGATTAGCTTCACCCATTCTACCCCCTCCCATACAAAATGACACAATTTCGCAATTCGAAAATAAATGGATTTGCTCCAAAAGTATAAAAGCTATTAGTCTGAATTTCGGGCTATATTATTTCCATAAAAATTTTAATCTACAGTAGAAAAATTGTTTGTGTCCTCCCTCTCCTTCTACCCCCTCCCATACAAACTACACTTTTTCATGACACGCTCTATGCCGATTTTCTCAGAACATATAACATTTACAGAGCTCACATTTTGTAATAAATACTTATTTAGCATTATAACTAAGATCAGAAAAAACCATTTGATTAGCTTCACTGCTTCTACCCCCTCCCACACAATGTGACACAGTTTCACAACTTCACAAAAAATCGATTTTCTTGAAAAGTATGAATGTTACCAGTCTAAAATTTAAGAGATGTCAATTTTATGATATTCTTAGTTATTTCTGAAAAAAATCATTAAAATCCCTCCACTCTTTCTACCACCCCCCATACAAACTGCACATTTTCACTAAATCTAACACACTAATTTTCTCAGCTCCTTTTCAATTTTTGGCGTAAGCATTTTGTAAAAAACATTTTTATAGCTACTTTAGCATGATGGGGAAAAAATTAGTTCAATGCTATCACCTCTTCTAACACTCCCCATACAAAATTTCTTGGGATCACAAAAAATTCTATTTCATCTAGAGTATCGTAAGATTGCGCTTTACGCGCAATCGTAGCCCTGTTATGTTTTTCTCAGTTCCCATTCAATTTTTGGAGAAGGCATTTTGTATAAAACATTTTTGTAGCTACTTTAGCATGATGGGGAAGAAATTAGCTCAATGCAATCATCCCTTCTAACACTTCCCATACAAAATTTCTTGGGATCACATAAAATTCTGTTTCATCTAGAGTATCGTAAGATTGCGCTTTACGCGGAATCTTAGCCCTGTTATGTTTTATTTAATACTTTGTATGGCCTCCTTCATTTTGAACAACACTAAGAATTCGGCTGGGCATTGAATTTGTTTGATTATTTAGACAATCCAGGCCAATTTCGGACCAGCACGTGCGAATGGCTGCTTTTAAGGCATTTTCGCTATCAAACTAACGCCCATTTGCATACATATACACATACACAAGCGAGAATCCCCCAAAGGTTTGCAATTGGATTCCAGTCAAGACTACAAGCGGGCCAGTCAAGTATGCGAATATTTTTGTCCGGAAGCCAATCCTTGGTTTGCCTCTAGGCATGAATAGATGCATTATCCTGCTGAAAACTAAATCTCCCTCTTCGCAACTATCCATATAACTATGACTGACTAAAACGTCAACTATGACTGACTAAAACGTCTTTCAAAAGATCTATGTACATCTGGGAGTTAATTCTAGTAGTTATGAAACAGATTGGAAGCTTTTCTTTGCAGGAGAATGCACCCCAAACCATAACGCTTCCACCGCCAAAATTACGGTTCGATCTGGCCTCGTTGTGTTATTTCAAATTATGCCAGTAGCAACTGTAGCCATCTGGGTCATCCAAATTGCATTTTTTTTTTCATCAGAAAAAATACTTTTTCCCATTCGGATGTCCAAGACATGTACTTTTTGGCGAATTGTAATCTCTTCTCTCGGTGAACGACAGTTAATCGGGGTTTTCCTTTAAGTTTCGTCCATGCTATATTTGGCGAAGTCCTTAAAACACGCGCAATGTGACGAGGTGTTACATTAAGCTCTAATTTGTCCTTAATTTGGTTTGGAGATAGCCGATTTGTTGTTGTCTCGTGTCGAATTTTGCCTTCGTCACGCAAGGATAACTTTTTATTGCCCTTTGTTGGAGCTTTAACACCATAGCCATTGCCTTTTTTGAGAAATTCCTGATTGCACATTCAGATCGACCAAGTTTAGTAGCAATTTGCTATTGGAGAAGTCTTTTTCTTTCAATAAATAGATGGCAACCTGCTCCGCCTAATTTAAGCTCTTTCCAGAAGGCATTGCTGCAAAAACAACGCCCATACTAAATAATATTGCAAAATATATTCTGCACAAACCTTCAATGAAAATTCTTTAATGCTATTTAAAACAAAATTTGCAAAAAAACTTTATATTTCGCGTTCGAAACTCAATAATTCTTCGATGCGCTCATACGAACGTCGCAGCTCAAACTGAGCTCCATTCACATTTTTCTCTTTTTTTTCATCGGTATTACCGTTAGTTTCATCAGTTTTACTGTCGTATATTACTTATCCACAACAATTCCAAAAATAGGGAAAAAAAGTTTTTCTTAGAAATATTTTACAGTGGGGAACACAATATTTGATACATTTTCAGATGCGCGCATACGAATGTCTACCACTGTAATCCTTTTAAGATTGCATGAAGTAAAAAGTCTCATGCCTTTTATGATTGTCTCGGTCACAAGTTGCGAGATCGTGTCACAATTTCGTCAAAGCATAGCATCCAATCAAAGGCGCTGTCATCCTTTGCGTTGATCGAAAGAGGATTTTTCGCTTTTGTTGGCCTACATAGCCGGCTTTTTTTGTCTTTTGGACCGAATTTTATGTTGTGGTTTTTTTTTTGGCACTGCACGTAGGAAGAGTGAAATATTCTCTCCTTTGGGGAATATAAATTTAAATAAAACTTTAGAACTTTTCACTTCACTATGGCTTAACACTTGCTCCAAAGACTTTTGACTACTTCGGATGCTCAATTGCAACTCCAGTTAGATAATTGACAACAGCTCTGCCCATGAACCTCCATTCACTTAGTCTTCCTATCCATCCTAACTTGCATATTCACTTCACAGGCATCCTCAATTTGTCTCAAGAATAGTAAAGTTGTTGGCACGTATGTTATGTGGTTATTATTTTTGCAATAACTAATTTTTCAGTAGAAGATGAATATTAAAAATTTGATCACTTGTAATAGTCTCACCAGTTGTTCTGAACTCTTTAAATCAAGTATGGATTTGAGATATTTTTCATAATGTGAAGATATATTTCAATGTGACTCATTTATAATGATATTTTGGGAATTGATCTTTTGAAAGATCAAAGCTTACTCGGAAAAAAAACTGATGTACCTGTATCCTGAAAGTTTTTTTCTTAAGACAGACGAAAAGTTTTTAAACTTCTCTGTTTTAGGTAGGATTAGATAAAAAAAATATCTCAAGATAATCTTCTAAAAGCGCCGATATAATAGCGATGCATTACGCGAACATATTACACACACGTTCCTTTGCCTATTTATAGCCTTTTGCGCAAAGGTAAAGTCAGTGTGCGATGATGACGATGGTGTAACTCTTTTTATTTTATATTTATCTGCCTTTATTTATATTAAAAGAAAAAATGCAGAAAGCAACCGGGGATCGATCAGATCTCTCTTCCTCGCTTGCTCTTTTGGCTCTCTGCTCGATATTGACGCCGTCGACTTGGTCTTCGTCCCATAAGAAGAATGTGGAATCTTTTCCCATCGTTTAAGTATATTACGAATTTGCATAAAAATAATAGCGCAGTGATTCGGTTTTTGCAACTTTTTTTTTACTCTTTTTTGCATTCCTTTTACGCAACGCTCATAAATAGCCACTGAGTTTTAATTTCATCTTCTTGTTCTTCTTTTCGATCTTTTACCTTCCAGAAACAGGAAATGATCGGTCGTCATCTTTACCGTCATCGCAACAGATGCCGTCGTTGTCGCCGCCATCGTCTTTGCTGTTAAAGTTACTTGTGTGGAAACGACGATCATCATCATCATCATCATCGTCCTCTCGACTTGCCGCGATCATCATCATCACCTGGGATATTGTTACGAGTATATTTGGACTCTTTATACGCAGCCGGGCAAGAAAATGATCGTTACCTTGAATCGCAGCTCTGATCGGCTTGAGGTATGAGCCGTCGCTACACGCTAAATACCAGAGAGAAATTTGCCATTAAATCGCGTTACACGCGGAAAATTAAGGGGATGCGTCGTGAAAATGAGAGCCGGGTTCAAATCGCTGATTTTTAAGTAGTTTGCGTTGTTTTTTTTTACTTTTTCTTCGCTGCAATTCGGTCTGACCTCGCGCGCGATCACATATCCTTTTCGCGAAAAATACCTACAGAGATCGCGGAGCTGTGCTATACACGCTAGAATATGTCGCTTAAGACAATTCAACAGACTCAGACGCCAAACTCGATTATGAGTCACAAGGCATCAAGTGACTTAGTAGTGACATCGGTCAGCGCGAATCGGCCAAGTGCTGCGAATCTGAAGGTGCATAATGGTAAGGGTGTGTCGGGCAGTGTTGGTGGTCTAATTAACAACGGAAATAGCAATAATAGTAATAATGGAAGTGCGATAGTGAGTCATTGTGGTGGTGGTAGTGGTGTTGCAGTAGTGAATCAACAACAGCCGCAGCAGTCGCAAATAAATCAACAGGAACTAGTTGACGAACAACAGCAAGGCTTAGCCAAGAAACAGAACGGCACAAGCGTGAGGGGCAATGGAAAGATCCAGGCTCCAGCACCGCCGCCGACAGCCGTTGGTAATGCAACGATCGGTGGCACTGCACCTGATGCACGTGCCAAACAAGTCCTAAAGGAAGCTGTCGATGCAGTCGTTAATAGCTTCGCCAAACATACGCAGGGATATGGAAGAGGTGAGTGGAACATTTTCCTGATAGATTTATTTTTATTATTTAATCTACATACAACTTTGGATTCGACAATCAGTATGTGGTGATTTAGTTTATGGCACAATTATTGACATGGCTCACAGCTTGTTTCAACCAATACGTTTTCAAGTCCTTGAGAGAGTATAACTTTTAAACAAAAACACATATAAACAACATTTAATAGTAGATTAGTAGATCTATATTTTAACTATAAGAAATGAACATAATTTATTTTCGTACATAATTTTTTTGCAACTTGCACACAAAAAGTTCAAAATTGTGGCAAAAATAATGTCACAGCTTATTTCAACCAGATAGAAATAAGAATATTTTCAGATATATTTTTACATTTTATTTAGATTTAATACTTAGTATGGCCTCCCTTCTGGTCATACGCCGCACAGTGGTGCCAGGGCGGAAAGAATTCGATTTTCAAAAGCGCTAAAATGAGTGATATATAACTGTAAAAGAGGGGGAAAAAAATTATCAAATTTTTCCCCTTTCTACGATGGCCAACTAAGCCACACATCAGTCAAACTGAGCAAAAAAAAAATTAGAGCGCTTTACAACGTTATAAGTTACGAATTTTAAATAAGCATTGAGAAGAGCTATGATTACAAAAAAAGCTTCGGCTTCCTCCGAGATGTGGAAGGTCACTTTTCAAACTAGACGTGTTAAAGTAAAGATTAGAACAAAAATCATCTGCCTTTATTTGCCTATCCGATCATAACACCGCAAAGAAAGGAAAGGATTCGAGTGCGCCTTTGTTTGTTGCACTTTCTTGTTTACCCAATCGGCTCAAATAATGCATGTCCCCACTTCAAAACACTTTTAATTCGAGTTCAGTTAAGTTGCTAACGTTGTCTAGTCATGAGCTCTATCAAAATTAAATAACGCGATTTGTGTGCTTGCGGGGTGGTACAAATTTCGACGTATTCCTTCGACAAAATCACCCTGAACTTGACGACGAAAACATTTCTTCAATGCTGATAACTCTAAGCAAGAGTTTTGTGTCTCATTTTAATAATAAAACATAAAAGAATTATGATTGGGCGTAAATCCCAATCATATGATACTCTAGATGAAATGAGAAAGAGTTCAATGTACCGGAAAATATGTCACCTCCAATTCTTTTAAATAATTAATAGTGACTTTTGTATGGGAGGTGGTAGAAGCAGAGGAGGAAGGTTTGTAATTTTTGGATATGACACCTAATGTGGTATGCAAAATATTTCGTATTGAATTTAAGATTTGTAGCTTTCATTATTTTCAATTGGACATAGTTTTCCTGAAATTGTGGCATTTGTATGGGAGGTGGTAGAGGAAGTGGAGCGTTTAAGATGATTTTGAAACTGCTTATAATCATCCTTATCACCACGCTTTGATTCAATTTCAAATTCGATAGTTCTAATATATTCGAAGGAGAAATGCTTTTCTTGAATTTATAATACAGATATTTGTATGGGAGGAGGTAGAAGGAGTGAAGAGGAGCTGATAATTTTTTTTAGCATTTATTGCAATTATTAAAAAACAAATTCTGGCAAAATTTTAAGTTTATACTTTTTCTAGTTTTAATGGAAATCGACATAATGCACTTAACAAAAATTATACATTTGTATGGAGGGGGTAGAAGGAGTGTAAAATTTTATACTCGTTATTGATATTTCTATTTTTATACTTTATACAAAATATCAAGTTGATAGCTTTAACAGTTTCGAAGAAAAATAATTTAATTTAAATTTCAAAATTTCGTGAAACTTGTATGGGAGGGGGTAGAAGGAGTGAGGTGAAGTTGATAATTTTTTCAATGCTGATTGGAATTATAATAAAATTAATTCTGGCAAAAATTCATTTTTATAACTTTACTAGTTTCAATGAAAATCGAAAAACTGCATTTTTCAAATTATGCATTTGAATGAGAGGGGGTGGAAGGAGTGACGGGATTGGATCAATATTCAGTCATATTAATAACAATTATACCGTAATACTTTAACCCAAATTTCAAATTGATAGCTTAAATGGTTTCAAAGGAAAATCAATTTCTGAAAATTGCGGAATTTCGTGAAATTTTTATGGGAGGGGGTAGAAGGAGTGGGGGGATGTAGCCCGTTCACGAACTTAAAGTTACGTTTTTGCTAAAAATGACACAAAACAAATTTCAGCACGATAGCTCAAAGCGTTCGAGAGTTATGCTGTAGACAGACGAACAGACAGACGGACAGACGGACAGACAGCAACTCGGAATCGAAGTTTTTGAGCGAGAACAAATATTTCTGTACCCTTGGCAGCTTTGTGCGAGCATTATTTCTTAGCGTCACAAACGGTAAGGCAAACACAATATACTCTCAGATTTCATCTAGAGTATAAAAAAGAAATGCTAAATCGGGACCGGGCAAGGCTTAAAGACCTTGGGAGCCATGTATTTCCAGTTATAAAAAATTAATCCTCTCAAAGAAGCTGTGCTACCCTGAAAACGTGTCAATTAATGAAACATCCGCAATGGTCCCTTTGCAGAATATGCTTGACCATTTATTTATTATTTATTTATTTATACTAGGGGAACACGTGAGAGCACTGCGGCTTGTCCGGCATATTGTGCGATTATTGCCCCTTTACTCTACCATAACTCAATAGCTTTGGCTAATCTGAGTATCTCTAAGGGAGACATGTTGGCTATTTCCACGGTGGAAAGGAAACCTTTCCCAAGAAGATTATGTCTTTTCCTTGCCACTGCTTCACAGTGGCATAGGATATGTATTATCGTATCTGAGTCTTCGAGACAGAGGCGGCAGATGTCGGTTTCAGCTAAGCCCATATTATTGAGGTTGTGGTTCACTCCACTGTGCCCCGTCATTAGAGTTCTAATATCACTCTTTCTGAATTTCAGGATATCTTCCACTTTGTTTTTTTGAGGTTGATAAGCCTGGAAGTCTATTCCAGTAGATTTTGTGTTCTTGTTCAACCTACTTCTTAAGTATCGAGTTATGATGCCCTTTTGATTTTCCACAGAATTGCTCTGGACCAATAAAGTTTTTTTCCGCACCATTTTTAGTAAGGCGATCAGCCTCTTCGTTTCCCTCAATTCCCATATGTCCTGGTACCCAGACTAAGGTTACGTCGTTCCTTTTCCCCAGGATGATTAGGTCTTGAAGACAGTCCCAAACTAACCTCGTTCCGTGTTTATTGGATGCTAGGGCTTTGAGAACCGCCTGACTATCCGATAGGATATAAATTGATTTGTTGATGAGCTCTCCTTATATTCTCTTGGATACATAGCTCCATTGCAACTAGTTCAGCCTGGAAGATTGTGGCTTCTTTGCCGAGTGGTTTTAAAGCCGAGAAGTTAGGACCTTTGACTCCGGCTCCTGTCCCCTCAGAGTTGCGCGAACCATTTGTATACCAGATGGTTGATCCCTCTTCCATTTCAGGTAGCGTGGATTGCCAGTCCTTGCGTTATCTGATTATAACTTTGAAGGGGGTTTCAAAGTTAAATTTTGTCGGCATAGCGTCCGATAATGTGGAGGTTAGAACCTCCCATTTTGGGTTTCTTAGGATTTTGAGGTGGCCTCTAAAATCCCCTGGTTTGTACTTGTTTTCCCTCTGTATGCGTAACACCCCTTTGATAGCTTCCTTTTTTATTTGGAGATGTATTGGAGGGTTGTTAAGGAACATTTCCATTGCCGCTGTGGAACAGGTTTTCATAGCTCCTGTGATACCAAGACAAGCTAGCCTTTGAATTTTTTGTAGCGTAAGCTGTGCTTTTGTTTGTAAAGTTTTAGTCCACCATATCGTTGATCCGTATGTGACTATTGGAAGAATGATTGTTCTGTAGCACCAGTAAATCATTTTGGGCTTTAGTCCCCATTTTCTGCCAATTAAGCTTTTAGAGGCCCAAAATGTCCTTAGTGCTTTGGCATGAGTCCATTCAATATGTTTATTCCAGTTGAGTTTGCCATCTAGTATGACACCTAGATATTTTACCTCATCTGAAAAGGGTATTATTGTACCATTTATTGAAGGGGGTATGATGTACGTTTTCCTTCTATTTGTAACTGGTACTAACTCAGTCTTACTTGGGTTGATGTTCATGTTCTTAGACTGACACCAGTTTATTATCACTTCTAAGGTTGATTGTATTCTTTCCGATATAATTAAAGTATGTTTGCCTCTAATGATAATGACGAGGTCATCGGCATATCTTATAGCCTCGTATCCCTGTTCGGTTTGGTCTAGGATCTCATCTACTACAATTGACCAAAGAAGTGGAGATAGTACCCCACCTTGGGGACAGCCTCTATAGGTCTGTGCAGTCAATGTGCTATCATCTTGATCCATGGTTGTCATTCGGCTGTTTCGAAACCCTTTTTCCTAGCCGCCGCTATTATGGCTTCATGGGGAGTATTGTCAAATGCTCCTTCTATATCTAGGAATGCTCAAAGTGCAATTTCTTTATAGTTTTTTGCCTTTTCGATTTGTCTTACCAAACCGTGAAGGCCTGACTCTGTTGATTTGATTAGTATTAAGACGAATCTTGTTAGGTCTTCTTCTTATGTGTATGTCCACTAACTTCTCCATCGTTTTGACGAAGAAGGAGGTAAGGCTACACTACTATAGGACTAATAAAGCTGGCTTTAAAGATCCTTATCATTATTGGCATTAAGATCTCTAACACTTTTTGCAGTAATGCGGGGAATATTTTATCTACTTCGGCTGATTTGTAAGGCTTAAAGGTGTTGATCGCCCATCTGATCTTTTCCGGAGTGAAGATTTTACCAGCAATGCTTTTGCTGTGCGGAGTTTGACGATATGTCCTTTCCTCCGCCTCTAAATCCTCATTATTGTTTATTATTTTGCAGCCTGGGAAATGTGTTGCTAATAACACCTCAAGGGTTTCCATACCGCTTTTAGTAGAGGACCCATCCGGTCTCTCCAAAAGTCCGATATTTATCGGGGTGTCTTTTGATAACACCTTTTGGAGTCTTGAGGCCGTTGGGAGATCATCTATCTCTTCACAGAATCTTCTCCAAGACTACTTTTTCAACTCTTTTGGAAGATTGTTATATTCGGTTAGAGACTCTCTGTATTCGTCCCAGTTCCCGAAGGCCTTTGCTCTGTTCAACAATTTCCTAGTTTGCTTGCGTTTTGCCGCTAGTTCCTCGTTCCACCAAGGTGTTTGTCTGGCCCTTTTTTTTGTAGAATAGGGCAACTTTGTTCGTAAGCATTAATTAAATAAATTATTGTTTACGAGTTTGTTCGTGATTTTATCTATGCAGTCTGGGCTGCTTATTGATTCTTCTTCGATACCTAGTTCAAATTCTAGGACTGACTGGTACAGATTCCAGTTGCGTTTAGGGTTTCTGTATTGTCCGATATATTCAAATGAAGTCTTAATATCAAAACAGATCCGATAATGAGGCTTCCTTTGATACGTGCCAATTTTCGCACTTGTCAGCCAGGCAGGGGCTTGTTATTGTTAGGTCAAGTACTTCCTGCCTAACTGAGTTTATGAAAGTCGGTGTGTTACCTTTATTTATTACGTCTAGGTTGTTAGTAGTAAGATACTCCAAAAGTGACTCACCTCTTTTGGTGATATCACTGCTTCACCAGATAGTGTGATGAGCGTTAGCGTCACAGCCCAGAATGACTGGTACTTTGTGGATTCTACTGTATTCCACCAGCTCCATGACGCCTTGGGGTGACGCCTCTTGCTCCTCCCCCGGAAAGTAGGCCGAGGCAATTATTACCTCTTGGCTTCCTCCTGCCTTTGGTATTTTCACCAGTACCGCTACTAAATCTGTTCGGATGAAAATAGGCATATTCATGTAATTAATTTCTGATGATATTAGAATTGCAACTGTTGGCTTGCCACTTCTTTTATCAAAGATCACCTTACCCATTTTTTTAGGAATTCCAATAATTTTGCCAATAGCGGCTCTCGTTTCCTGAATTAGGGCTATGTGGAATTCCTCTTTAGCGAATCTCCATGTTATTGTGTCCATGGCCGCTGCTGCACGATGGAGATTCGCTTGTATAATTCTAATTTTATTTAGAGCCAAGGCCATCTTTGTTCAGCTGCGGCTCGCCGCTTTTGAACTCCTTGACCTTAGGGCAGAGAGTCACGCTAGAGAATTTAAAGCAGACTCTGTGCCCCTTTTGTTTAAGCTTTTCCATCGATTTGCCGTCGATGGAGAAGGTTATAATGGTGTTAGTGCCCTCTACTCTTCTGCTAAGTACCTTCCAGTTAGAGGCACACAAACCAGCATTTTGCGCATCAGTGAGGGTGGTAATCTCCTCTGATGTATTTGTCTCATGAGGAAAAAATCCCGTGATTATTTCTAATCGCGGGATATTCTCCTCCCGGGCTACCATGATGTTCGTGGACTCGTCCGGCTTGATGCCTTTTGCTGTTTTTTTTCAACCATGCTGCGGTTTGCTCATCTAGGCAAATGATCAGCATCCATCCCGGCTTAAGGCTGAGTCCACGAAATCGTGGAATTATCTCCTCTTTTGCCGCTTTGGGAAACTCTTTTTGTATACTTTCTTGTATTGTAGCAAGCTGCTCCGCTTTAAGGATCTTATTAGGATGTTCGGTATGTATTATACCGATCCTGATGCCTTTAACTGCGTCTCTGTAGCTAGTATCCGACGTGGAGGGCTGAGCCTCTTCTGCAGGTCTATGCATTACGCTTTTGCTTACTATTTTGGGCCTTTTGTTACCACTTCCCACAGATGGCGGTGTTGTAGAAGAGGTTCTGCCTCTTTTCATTGTCTTTTTCTGTGCTGACTATAACGTCTTTTCGATCGGCTGGCAAGCAAGATCGTACGCTTCATTAGCGGTTTTCCCTTGATTTCGATGGTAAGAATACCGTTTTCGGGCAGCTCCGCTTAGCATTTTTTCTTTTCTGTTAGCGTTAACTGTTTCAGCTCTGCTGATAAACGTTGCTCATCCACTAGAGGCTTACTAGGGGTTTTTTTATCCGCTTTGAGTGGCGGTCTGTTGTTCTTTATTGTGCTCGGAGGACTAGCCTCTGCTGTTATTTCACGCACTTTTTGTAGAGGATTTGTTGTTATTTTTTCCTCTTCATTTACGACATCAGCCGTTGCTTGTGATGCTTTAGGGGATGCATATGCCCTTTTGGTTACATTTGGTTTATCCATTCTATTTCCACGAATAGCGCGAGAAAGTAGAGTCACCCCTGGCAGAGCTCCGCTTTACCAGGGGAAGGCTAATTTAAACTGGAGGTTGCCTGATACGCAGAGTTCGTATATTAATGGTTAGTTACCCACTAACCATTCATCTTTTGGCGTATGCTGTTCCACCGTAGATTAGGGGATTTTTATATAAGAGATTTACTTCTCTAGCGTCGTACTTTATGAAGGTTACCATCTAGGTAGTACGTACACTTGCGAATCACTTTAGGGATTAATCCCCTTTTAACCATCAATATCTTGAAATCTGCCTAAAACATGACCAGTCCAGATTGCAGGAATATCAATGCTGCGACAGGATACGGAACCGACAGCTAGCTGAACGATTTGATCCCACATACAACATCCGCCAAAGACCATAGATAGGATACGGAGCCGACTGCAAGCTGTTCGACTTGTTCCCTCTATCTGTAGATATTTTAGCATTACCCAGTCTGCACCGCGAGGAGGCGATCTACATAACAGACCTAAAACCAGATTAATACAGGCTATTTTAAAATAAACTGTAACATAGCGGAGTTTTTGCGAAAAGGGAATGTTTCATATGTAAGCTTGGGTATCAAAAAATAGAAGCCAACGTTCAACTACATTCACCTGTAGCACCTCCAACAATCTCCAAGCTTGGACACAGCAATTTACAAATAGACTCACCAGAATCAAAAAGATCTCACTTTTCTTTCTCACGTCTATCGCACTAAACTAACTATCATTATAAATTCGGTTTATTGTGTCGTACATTTCTCAGGGTTATTATAACGTCTTGTAAAGCTATTCCACAGTTCCGATAACTTTCTTCCATAAATCATCGTCAACAGCGACAAGCAACAGTAACACAACTCCTTAGCGAGCCATGTAGGAAGAGGAATTGCACACTTCAGTAGCGCAGCGTTGCATTTTAAAATATCATGATATCGAAAAGGTGATCACATGCTCGAAACCAAAACTACTTTCGGCTTAAGATCACGCATCATTAAGTTTGCAAACTCCGGCGCAACATAATAACTAAGCAGTTATACGACCTAGCACAATCCATAATTGGTCCGGAAACAACTTGTACGCAACGTTATTGGACATATTTTTCCTGCGCTTTTCTTACAAGACTCTTTTTCAGATGGTACTCACGACGTTTCCTGTTGGGTATGAATAAATTTCGTGCGTTTACTTGTACTCGGCCCAAATACACTCAATTCGTCAATCGAATCGGAGATAAATCGGTCACGATTTTGCCACCGATAATTACATCATTGAAAGGTACATTCAAAGCGAATAAGAGGACGGGCTTTTGTGATCTCATGGATGAAGATGAGGGTGCCCAGCATATACCATATGCCCATCATCGATCACATAGGTGTATTCTTTTCTTTCTCCGCAACGTCGTATAGAGTATGAATGCCTATGGAAAGTAATTTGGCCAGAAATTTTGTACCTGGCGTAAAAATCGTCTTAATGTCTTCACCTCGTCAACCGCCCACGATGATTCCTCCGTGGTACTTTATGCGATCGGCGGTGATCAAGTTCATTACTCTTGAGCGGCGCGCTTATTCACTTCCGCGTAATCATCATGTGTCACAGAATAGAAAATTATTTACACCTTGGCAATGGGCTTTCTTCAGGTGTGCACACGTGCTAAGGAGAAGGTGTACAAGACTTCAACCTATAATCATAATAATCGTAAATTTCTGGTCAATGAATAAGGAGTCAGGCTTATCTGTGTTTGGGGTTAATGTGAATATAAATAGCCTTAACCGCACACATATGCTAGGAATGCTATACGACTGTCGATGATAATTGGTATCATAGGTCATCGGGGATAAGGAAGTAATTGTAGGTTGGACTGAAGTAGGTAAACTTGGAAAATACCACCGGTACTGAATCGTTAATGAAACTGACATTATTTCGAGTTTACAGTTGTCATGGGCGTTATAAGGGAGCTGTCTTGTAGTGTTTAATTCCAGGATCTAAAATAAGTGACCGTCCAACCATGTGGAATTACCTAGCAATTTTTTTGATATTTTAATGCGCAGTTTTACAGCCATCTTCATCACTCATTCCAGCTATAGAAATTATTATCATTTCTTGTTTTTGTGAAAGGATTGTTTGACCTTCGCACACTCGCTATCTACGAATTTTGGTTTTCGTAGACCTTCGGAGGCAGTTTGCAGAAATTTGTGCCGATGGAAATTTCAACTTACTCAGGTAATTTGCCATCAGATGAAAGTTTTACTTCGCCGCACTTTATGAAATAAATGTTACCCAGTTTTACGACAATTTACAAACGGTCTTTAAAGTGGATGGATTGTTTTTATGATCAGCACTGTATCCAAGTCTATCTCGAACATTACTCTCTGTTTTGCTAACAAGATACGCCTAATTCTTTTACCATCAGTTTCTGCTTTGTTTAATCATTCTTTCGTTGTGAGCTTTCCCAATTTGTGGCAAAACTCAACAATAACTTCCAAATTCAAAAATACTCTGGATGAAAACTGAGAGTATATTGTGTTAACCTTACCGTTTGAAACGCCAAGTGTACAGAAATATTTGTTGTCGCCCAAAAAATTCGATTTCGTATGACCGTCTGTCCGTCTGTCTACAACATAACTCTTGAACGCTTTAATCAATCGTGCTGAAATTCTTGCTATGTTGTTTTTAGCAAAAAAGAAATTGCATTTTGGTGCACAAGCTACATCCCCCACTCCTACTTCCTTTAATACAAATTTGATGAAATTTTAAAATTTTACTTAACTGAATCTTCTCCGAAACTATTTAAATTATCGACTTGAAAATCTAGTCCAATCCCCTCACTCCTTTTACCCATACGAATCAGAAAATCGCATTTCTTCGATTATCATTGAAACTAGCAAAGCTAAAAGGACGAATGTTTCCCAGAATTATTTCTATTATAATTGCAATCCATTTTTAAACAATTATCAATTTCACGAAGTTTCAATTAAATCCTTTTTCTTCGAAGCCGTCAAATCTATTAACTTGAAGTTTTGATTAATGTATTAGGAGTAGAAATAAGTTTCCGCCATTTTCTATAAAAAATTAGGAATTTATTGTGAAAGAAGAGTACATTACCTTTAATTCAAAGTATTGTCCATCACTAGCCACTACTTTTTTCCCCATCTTTCTGGCAGCATTTGAATAACACGTCGTAAGAACTTTTCATCTTTTGTGGCTATCCATGAATCGACCCAATTTTTAGTATCTTTGATGTAAAGTGCTGCTTAAACAGGCCATGTGCCATCGACTGGAACAAGTAACAATTGGAAGGGGCAATGTCTGGTGAATACAGAGGGTGAGGTAGGACTTCCCAATTAAGTGTTTCCAAATAGGTTTTGATCGTCGTCGCAACAGGTAGACGAGCATTATCATGTTGGATAATAATTTTGTCGTGTCTGGAGTAGTAATGGGCGCATTTTTCTTTGAGTCCTCGGCTCAATCTTATTAATTGTGTTCCGTAGATAGCTCCATTAATGGTTTCACCTCGTTTGAGCAACTCGTAACACACGACACCAAGATGATCCCACCAAATACACAGCATGAGTTTTTTTTCTATGAATATTCGATTTGGCTGTCGACGTTGAAGTATGGCCAGATGGTCCCCATGGTATTCTCTTCTTTGGGTTATCGTAGTAAGACTATTTTTCATCACCAGTGACTATGCCATGCAGAAACCCCTTTCTTTTATGCCTGGAAAGCAGAATTTAACACATGCAAAATCGGCGTTCAACGTCTCTCGGCATCAGTTCATATGGAATCCAATTTCCTTGTTTTTGAATCATTTGCAACGATTTGAAACGATGTGAAATTGGTTGTTGAGTCAATTCTAATGTAAATGCAAGTTTTTTTTGCGAATCTTCCTCCAATAATGCTTCGAATTCCGTGTCTTCGTATACTTTCGGCGTTCCAGTACGTTCTTTGTCTTTCACGTCAAACTCGCCATTTTTAAACTATTGAAAAATTCACCACAACTTCTCTCACTTAAAACAGTCTCACCATATGCTTCTACAAGCAATCGATGCGCCTCAACTGCAGATTCAATCAATCAAATTCCGCTTCCATGTGTTACGTGGTCGACCAACCCGACGTCTTCCTTGAGGATTATAATCCAGAGCCTGTTTGGCGATGTTCCGCTCTGGTTTCTTCAAAATATGACCGATCCACTGCCACTTCCGCCGTTGAATCTCAATACCTATTTTAGTATGGCTAGTTGTATTTCAAAGTTCGTCGTTGGAGACCACTTCTGGCCAGAATATTCCTAAAATTCGTCGAAGGCATTGGTTCACGAAAGTCTGTAGTTTCTTGGTAAGTCGAACGGTCACTTTCCACGTAGTACAACCATATAACAACACGGATTTGACGCATGCGTCAAAAACTCGCAGCTTCGTGCGAAGGAAGATCTCTCTTAACCTCCAGAAAAGGGAAAGTATACCGAAGGCTTGACGAGCTTTATTTAGCTGAGCCTCAACATCCTTCTCGGCTCCGCCGTCCATGCTGACAATGCTTCCGAGATAGCAAAATTCTTGCACCTCTTCCACATCCTATCCGTTAAGAACAATCGGTGTGCATGCGTTCGAACCCATGTGCATGTACTTGGTTTTACGCACATTTATTTTCAGTCCCGCCTCTTTGCATTTGGAATGCAACAAGCGAACATTTGACTCAAGTCCGAACGGTTATGTGCAAGCAAACACACGTCATCAGCATAATCAAGGTGACTTAAGATGTTAAATAGTCGTCATTGAAGACATTTACCTTCCCTACCTTCCAGTGCAGCTTTCAAGATGTCATTTATTACCACCAGAAACAGGGCTGGTGATAATATGCAGCCTTGTCAGACACCCGTTCGCACAGGAAATATTATCCATAGGGTATTTGTATGGTCGGTACAAGACGATCGTTTGCGGAATCCAGCCTGATAAACTTCGAGAGTGCTCTCGACGACATCACTAATCCTATTGAGAATTACCTTAGCCATAATTTTTGATACGGCAGTAAGTAGACATATACCACTCCAATTGCCACAATCCCGAAGGTCGCCCTTGTTCGGAATTTTCACAATGACGCCCTCCTTCCATTCAGTCGGATATCTTCCTTCGTTCCACACCTCAGTAAACAGTGGGAGGAGTATATCGGCTGTTATTTCCGGGTCCGCTTTGAGGAGTTCGGTTGGTAGTCCATGTATACCTGGAGCTTTCCTTCCCGCCATTGACCGAATGGCGGAAACTATCTCTTCCTTATCTGGGGGATCGTCCCTAATAGAGGATTGTTTCGGTTGGATGTTTGGAAGTTGTTCTGTTTCCGGAATATCTTCCTCTGACAAGATGTTTAAAATATCAGAGAAGTATTCCTTCCATCGCCGCAACTGGTGTTCACTCATATTAAGGAGAGCTCCGTTGACATCTCTCGCCAGGTGGTTGGCGGTGAAATTCCTGTTCGTCAACTGTTTCATGATTTTGAAAAGTGAACCCATATCCCCTAGGTAAGCCGCAGATTCCGCCTTGTTTGCCAGATCCTTTCTCTTGCCTTTCTCTTGTCGCGTCTAACTGCCCTCTTAAGCTATATATGAGCATCGCGGTAGTTCTGCCTCAAGTCGGGCGTTCGTTGGTTGACATCGGATTGAGAGATGATTGCCAATTTGGCTTTTTTCCGATTGCCAACCTTGACCCATGTGTCGTGCGACATCTAGGGTTTCTCACGGCTTTGCACATACCCCACAGATTCTTCAGCACTAGTTAGAAAAGTGTTTCTGGTTGCCTCCCAATTGGCGTCTAGTGTGCGCATTTCATATTTACCCAATGTGGATGACTTTTCGCGTAGCATACTGGTGTATTCGCGTTTTTTGTTGGGATCTCTAAGTTTATCCACATTGAGCTTGCGCTTCATTTGAAGAATTTGTGGTCGTCGGATAGCTGCTGTACACAATCTCAAGCAGGCAACCATCAAGTGGTGATCGCAATATCAACCTACCATATAAAAATTATGCGTGTCCTCCTCCTTCTACCACCTCTCATACAAACTGCACTTGTCATGAATTACTCTAAGCCAATTTACTCAGTGCGTATAAAATTTAGCGTGCTTAAATTGTGCGTCAAATATTTATTTAAAATTGTTAGTAAGGCCAAAAAAAATAAAACGATTACCTTCACTCCTTCTACCCCCTCCCATACAAAATGACACAATTTCGCAATTCGACAATAAATGGATTTGCTCAAAAAGTATAAAATCTATTAGTCTGAATTTCGGAATATATTACTTCCATAATGATTTCAATCTACGTAAAAATTATTTGCGTCCTCCCTCTCCTTCCACCCCCTCCCATACAAACTACACTTTTTCATGAAATGCCTAAAGCCGATTTTCTCAGAACATTTAACATTTATCGAGCTCACATTTTGTAATAAATACTTATTTAGCATTATCACTAAGATCAGAAAAAAATATTTAATTACCTTCACTGCTTCTACCCCCTCCCATACAATATGACACAGTTTCACAACTTCACAAAATATCGATTTTCTTGAAAAGTGTCAATGTTACTAGTCTAAAATGTAAGAGATGTCAATTTTATAATATTCCTAGTTATTTCTGAAAAAATCACTAAAATCCCCCCACTCTTTCTACCACATCCCATGCAAACTGCACATTTTCACTAAATCTAACACACTAATTTTCTCAGCTCCTATTCAATTTTTGGAGTAAGCATTTTGTGTAAAACATTTTTATAGCTACTTTAGCATGATGGGGAAAAAATTAGATCAATGCTATCACCCCTTCTGACACTCCACATACAAAATTTCTTGGGATCGTAAAAAATTCTATTTCATGTAGAGTGTCTGAAGATTGCGCTTTACACGCAATCGTAGCCCTGTTATGTTTTATTATGATTTTAGCTGGATTATAAGCCATCGAAAATTTGTTTCATGTTTCGCCCAATATTAAAATGAATAACTGTCTATTAGTGCGTTCTAAGCGGGTTTCAGATAAAAACAAAAAGTCAGGCTTTTTTGTGGTGACGAGATCTGTGAGTAAGACTTTCCTTGCTTTGGAAATTAGTGAGCCTACATTAAGGATGATTACTTTACTTGGAGTTCCTGCCATTGCAAATATCGAGGAAAAATTTAAAGTATTTGCACTGTTTTTCTTGTAATGTTTTAGCAGCGTTATATTGTGGTAGGAAGTCATTGATTTGTTTTAATAGCTGTGTTTAGGGAATACCAAAAAGTTCCTTGGACTGATTCATAAAATTTTCGTTGGGCAAATCATTGTTCGCCGATGGGAAAAGTGATCTCCAGGATGGAGTACTTGACTGTGGAGCATTAGTTATGAAATTGTTTTGTATTGTGGAGTTTACGAAGGCTATATTTTCTTCTCTTTTCTGTTTAGTAGTTTCTATTCTGTTTTGCTTTTTTAAGCAGCTCTACATATTTAGGAGAGCCTCTATAGTTTGCTGGGTGACCTGTTTCTTTGCAATTAGAACAATATGGTAATGAAGTAGAAGTTTCCTTACTACGACGGCACTCACCTGGACTGTGGTCTTCGGGACATTTGACACACCTGTACGTTATGCCGCAATTCTTGGGAATGCGTCCAAATCTTATGCACCTATAACATTGTATAATTTTGCTGGTCTTCGGTTTCTCTCACGCAACTCTAATATTAAGTATTGTCCGTATTTGCAGAAGTTCCTCGATATTTTGATTAGGAGATACTTGTACCAAAAATATATCTAACATTTTACCTATTTTTTTTTATCTGGATGTGGAAAAATTTCTGACAGTGAAACCTATCGGGTTCTTGAAAATTGATTTGATTTCGATTTTTAATTCATTAGCTGTGTACACAGAACAACTTTTAGAAGCAGCGTTATTAATTTCCTTTCTTTTGGTGTATGTGTAAATACTTCAAAATCCGATTGGTATTTGATGTTCTCAAAAATGTAACCGTGAATGTCGGGATCGTCGACAAATAATAACAATAATAATAATAATTTATTTCATCAAAGAATTGATTACTACATATATAGTACATAAAGCTGGAAACAATAAAAAAAAATAAAAAGAATTAAATACACAAAAATTTAAACTTTTTACATAATCAAACATAATTAAACATAATTAACCTCAAGAAAGCTGATTTTACTTTATTATTTTAATAATAAAGTATTGTGATCGACTTGGGAAAAAAAAAAATTTGCTACCCTGAAATTTTTTTTTTTCGCGTTTCATGACTAAATTAGCCTAAAAAAGCAAAAAAAAAAAATCCGTCTGTCTGTACGCCGTCCGCCGTACGCCGTACGCCGTACGCCGACGTGTACGCTCAGCGCACATTAACTCCCAAACCCTTCAAGATAGAAGGTTCATTTTTGGAGAGATTGTAGGTAGTTGCGGATCTCAGGCGGATACCCATTTTGGGGGGTGTACGGGTTCAGGGGGAGGCAGGGGGAGCGCTTAAACCGAAAAATACGAATTCAAATATCTCAACCATGGTTACAGCTAGGAAGCTAAAAATCAACACACATATAGAGGAGTTTGTGGGACAACTTTTAAAAATAATTTAATTTTTTTATCCATTGGGGTGCGAAAAGGGGGGGCTAAGAACCAATTGGCGGCCGAATTTTTTTTTCAAATGATTATATCTTCGAAATTACTACTCATAAAAAATTGATATTTTAAGACCATTAAGATGGCATCAAGATCTACTAGAATCAGTTTAGATAGAAGCTAATTCTTGTAAGGGGGAGGGTCAGGGGGGGTGCAAGGAAAAACACTTAAAAATTAATATCTCGACTGTCTCTTAAGCTATGTAATTGAAACTTGAAACGAATACTAAGCTTTACTAGTGGCATATGAAAAAAATATAACATATGGACATAATAGTAGTGGGGGGAAATGGGGAGCATTTAAAAAATGGCGCACTTTCCAAAACTACAAATCACCAAATCTCAAAATTGAGTACACATATCAAATTGAAAATTTGTCAGATTGTAGAACTATATAGTCTTTAATTTTGGTAAAAAATTTAAGTTGGGGGGTGTAAGGGGAGGGAGGTGGAAAGCGAAAATGTTGAAAATTTTGAGTGATTTTTTTATGGCTCTGGTAAAAGATACAAAGTTGGAATTTTGCACGTCGACACATCTATTTAATGTACATAAAAAAAAAATAATAATTTGTTCCAAAATTGTTATGCACCGAAGTGGGGGTCTAACGTGCACAAAGTGTTTCATGTGCAATGAAAAAAACACATAAACTGAAAATTTTTGAATGAAATTTTTAGGTACAAACTTGAAAATTTGCGAAATGCATTTAAAAAAAATCCCCAAGAGTTTAAAATATTAACTGGTTGAATATCTTTAAAACTTCTACCCCCTCCCATACAAAAATTTTTTTCGACCATTTCTAAGAAATCAATTATCACTTAACTATTAAATGCTATCAATTTGAAATTTTGCACAAGAACTTACAAAAATAATTGAAATAAAATTACGTTAAAAGTTTTGAAATAGCACTTGCCCTTTTACCCCCTCCCACACAAAAGTATGATTTCGACCAATTTCATTAAATCAACTAATAACTAACAAATTAAAAGCTACAAACTTGAAATTTTGTACAAGCACCTCACAAAAAAAAAGAAATAAAACTGCATCACAAATTTTACGATTCCTTTACCTCCTCTACCCCCTCCCATACAAATGTTTGGTTTCGTGAATTTAAAATTCACCGAATCCAATGAAAATTCTATGCAATTTCGTCTATGAAACTGACATTCTATACACAGAATATTGGATTTGGTTCAAGCAATCAATTAAGAAACTATTAACATCCACCCACCCTTACTATCACCCTCCCCCCTCCCTTCATGAAAACTCAAACTTGCATAAATAAACCAATGAAATATGGAGCTTTTGAACGTTTCCGGAAAGTGTTAAATTGAGAACTGCCCTGCCCAAGAAGCTCCTTTCACTTAGTCTTCCCTAACCCTTCTAACCTGCATATTGACTTTCTACGCATGCGCATTTTGTCCCAAAAATAATAAAGTTTCGCCCGACTTGTTGGCAGTTTATTTTACTTGTGGGACATGTGAAAATCCTATTGCGAGATGAAGCTATTAAAATCTCTTAACATGTATGAAACTGGTTCATAAAACCCGTAGTTCGTGCGATGCTGTGGAATTCTACAAAGCTCATAATTTCGCAAAGGACGACATGGAACGTTGAAATTAATCATAGACAGCAATATGTCAGAGTCAATTATACATGAAATAACCTTAAAACCAAAAACAACTCTGGCAAGGATCCGCCTTTTCTCAAGGGAATCCATATACAGCAGATTTAAACGGTCAACATATGGCGGTCACCTAAGTGGATCGGGTCGGGGAAGTCCCTGAAGAACAAACCTTAAGAACCGGCGCAGAACTGCTTCGATCCTATCTATGTGAATGGAATAAAATGGCGACCAGATAGGACTAGCATATTCTAGGATAGATCGGACGAATGCATAATATAACATTTTCATTGTAAAGAAATCATTAAATTCTTTCGATTGTCTCCTAATAAAACCGAGGATAGCGTTAGCTTTACCAGCAATGTGATTCACGTGATCATCAAAGGTAAAATTACAGTTGAATAGTACGCCCAAATCACGTACTTTGTCAGAACGAAGTAAAGAGCATCCATCTACAACATAGTCAAAGTTCAGTGATATTCTCTTCTTAGAATACGAAACAGTAGTGCACTTATTAATGTTGAGATGTAATTTGTTAAGTAAGCACCAGTCATGAAAACGCGAAATATCACTTTGCAATAATAGACAATCATTGCTACTGGAAATAATCTTAGAGATTTTCGCATCATCGGTATAGAGGTGAATGTTCGAGTTAGAGATAAACGAACTCACGTCATTAATAAAGAGAAGGAAAAAAAGTGGACCCGGATGGCTACCTTGCGGAATGCCTGAAGTATTAAATATTTCAGAAGATAAGGCTACACGAAAGTGTACTTTCTGAATGCGATCACTAAAATACGACTTAATCCAAAGGACGAAAATATCAGGAAAGCCAAGCAGGCAGAGTTTATGCACAAGAATATTATGGATAATTTTGTAAAAGGCTTTGCTAAAATCAGTGTATATGCAATCGACCTGCTGCCCGTTTTCAATAGCAGAAAGACAGTTGTTCGAGAATTCCATAAGATTAGTTACAGTGGATCTGCCTTTGACAAAGCCATGCTGGAATGATCCAATAATCGACTTGGAATGAAAATACATTTCATCACACACAATAGATTCAAATAGCTTAGCAACACATGGAAGATTCGCTATAGGCCTATAATTACATTGTCTCTTTTACCGGACTTAAGCAAGGGCATAATAGTTGAGTATTTCCATGACATAGGAAAAACTCCACTACGAAGCGATGAATTAAAAAGATACCCAAGGATAGGTAAAAGGGATAAACTACACTTTTTAATCACAGAAGAAGGAACACCATCTGCTCCACTGGAGAAATTAATAGTAAGTCTATCAATGTATTTCAAAATAGTAGATTCGTCAATAAAAAGATCTTTTGGAACCAAGGACGAAGAAGAAAACTTTGACATATATTCAAAGTTACCAACGGATGTTAGCGGAGTACTGCAATTGAAGGAGATCCGGAAATGGTTAGAAAATAAGTTGTTAATTGTAGTAGGATCAACACTGACTACATCATTGAAAAACTTACTGGAAGGATAACCATCAGAGTTTTTCTTAGAGTTGACAAAATTCCAGAATTGTTTCGGTTTATCTTCAAAAGAGTTTTTAACAGTAAAAAGGTATTGGTTATATGCAGCTCGAGACTGACTTATAAAACAATTACATTAGTTTATGTAAATTATGTAGTCCGCATCACTCTTTGAGAGCGAGTAAGTTTTCCAAACTTTTGTTTTTCGATTTATCAAATTAATTAAATCATCGTCAAACCAGGGAAACCTCCTGGTAGGTTTCGAACAAACTACAGGAACAGAACGCAGAAAACAGCCATTTAAAATAGTGTAAAAATTAGAAATGGCTTTGTCAACATCAGATTCATTCAACATAGGCGACCAATCGCAATTGGATATGTCAAGATTTAAAGTCTCAAAATCGGCTTTGGCGAAATTAAAATAATTACTAACAATACAATTCAAGTTCGTAAAATCTGTTCGATAGTTGAATGTTGCGTGAAGCGCAGGATGAATTGGCAAGTCAGACAGCAAAGGGCTGTGACATCTATTAACCATCGTAAGGCTGTCATCAGGTGAGAAAATCAGATCCAAAAATCTACCATGATCGTTCAAAATCGGACACACTTGCAAAAGTCCAGTAGCAAGCATGTTGTCCAAAAATTGTATTTCATGTCGGGCACAGGAGAAATACGAAGGCGACATACAAACCTCATTATCGTCAGAGCGTAGACACTGTATTTGTGGTAAGTCAAAGTCGTCCAGAATTAAAATATCGTCTGATGGATGTAGAAGACCAAGTAAGGTTTCAAACGCATTATATACCGCTTGTAAACTGATGAAGGTGAAGGCGATGTGATGTATACAGTCACGACGTATAATTTGCGGTTTCCGAGTGTTACAGCTACACACAAAAACTCTAAATTCTCGGTTCCTGAAACTTCGATGATCGTAGAAGCAAACCGGCGACGAACGGCGCAGAGAACTCCACCCCCAACTGGTGGATCAAGTAAGTTTGGGTGCCGGTCACGACGAAAAACTTCAAAGTCGGAATCGAATAGCTCAGAATCTTTGAACTGACAGGAGAACCATGTCTCGCAAATACTCACGATGTCAGAAATTCACGAACAATAGCAGATTTCGGTCATAGTTTCGAAGACACAACATGGGTAAAGGAAGCATCCGGCAGAACAACCTTGAATGAAAAACCCTCGTACCAACATCGCGGGATATAGGAGTAACCTTTCTACAGGATACTAAGTTCGGTGATAAATCAACATTTGTACAGCGTAAAATACCGTCAGCAATTTCCTTCTTCGTGGTGTGAGATGCTAATCGCGATACAAAAAGTAATTTTGGCTGCACAGCGGCGCGTAAAGTACAGCGGAAGTCTTTTGACGTAGTAGAAGCTTCAGGCACAATATCCATTTGGTTGTTATCCTTTGACGTAGTCGAAGCTTTAGGCACAATGTCCATTTGGTTGTTGTCGTTAACCGCAGCAGCTCTACATTGTAGGGTATTATCAGACTTAGAAGCGTTCTCTAGGTTCGATATACCATATGATGGGAAGGTACTGTTGTCATCAACATGTAGATTCGACCGCGGGTGAACGTCTTTAAGAGATTTAGCAGCCTTCCGTCGAGTGTTCTTACTAGTTTTCGTGCTCTTTCTGCGTTGCTTGTCTACTGCTTGCGGCTGTGATTCGAATGCACCAGAAAGTGACAGAGGTCTGGAATCAGTCTGGCAGCCAATAAAGCAGGATGAGGTATTCGAATCGGTTTGACAGTCAATGTTGGATCTGGCAACTGGCATATGCTGTTTGTTAATTTTTAAATTAGATGATAGTAGTTTCACGCTATCATTTAACATATGTATCTAATTTGTGTAATGTTTGTACGTTACCCAAAATAGGTCCACACTGCACTCAGTGAAGTTAGAGCAAAGATCGGTAATGCTGTTGGATAATGATGTCAATTTGCTATCCGAGTTTGACATTTTTTTTGACATTTTCGAAACGTTATGTTGCATGAGAGAGTAACAAGACTTAACCTTATCGATCTGTGTCGTTTGTCCTAGCGGTTGTTAGCTGAATGTTGTTGTTGTTATTGCAGGGGATTGTTCAAGGACTAGAGTTTCTTCACTTTTGCTTGATGCGATGCCATCCGACGTCAGAGTTCGGTGACGTATTTAGGTCAGCCGCTACATTGGAGTCTGTACGCTAATATTGGCTTTGTTGGTGGTTTTCGTTAGTGTGTTGGATCGTTGTTGAAGGTCCGTGACTATGAATGGAATTTTGTCGGTCCGTGGGATGATGATCTTCGATGATTGAGATATGGAGAATGTTTTTTCGATTATACTTCTTTTTTCTTAAGTCATTTCCACGGATCTTATGCTTCCATTGTCGTCACTTTCGTCATTACTAACACTAACCGTGTTCACAGTACTCATTCTCATCACTATGAGCTTCAGTTAATTTGTTTTCGATGAAAGAATTTCACTTTTAAACGTGGTCTTTTGGACTTTTTGTGGGTTTCCGGGGTCTGTTGGGTCCTTAGTTTTTGGGCCAATGTTCGACACTGTTCTTAGCGATAAGAGATTTCTAATGTTTGTTTTCTTTTGCAGCGTTTTTTGACCAATTAATAGATTTTTACACGTTCTTGGTTATCTCACTTGCGCTTAACGAAAAACGTCCGACTCGAGCAAAACGTCTTACTCTTAGTCTTGACAGTAAATTTTGTTCATTACCGGGACCCTTTTTATCACCCTTTATTTAAATAAAACAATTTCTTGAAGTCTTGAAAAACTCTGTTTTATTGTATTTGGAGTAGCCCGTGATTGGATTTTATGCGTAATTGAAGAGTGCAATTTTGATTTTTATCTCCCAATAACTACTCGTATTAATAAGCGGAAAAATCTTTCAAAATTATATGTTGCTGTAAGAAATTCTGTTTTTCTTAAATTAACAATGTTACAGTGTTTTGCACGAGTATTAACATGCGTATTGCACTTTAATTTGATTCAATAGAATAGATCGTTACACAAGAACTAGATTCTGTGACCGTCCATGTGAAAAAGTCCTAATACTAAATAAAATTCTGATAAAATTGCTTCGTTGAATTTTAAAGTTTTACGGTAAAAAACCCTTCTTTTGAGACATTGCGGCTTAAAGTGTGACAATTTTCAAGAACAATTCTTGAAATTCACCGGTCACAATTTTTTTCCGATTATTATGAAATTTAGCACAGAACATTGCTGAAAATCAGTGCTAACTAAAGTTTAAAAATCGACTAAATTTACCGAAACACCTATTTTTGGCTCTACTAAAAAACGTAGTCTGGCAGGATAATGTCCCATTTTACGGAGACAGTCACATATAATAATTTTACTCGAATATCAAACGATAGTTCCTAATACTTTCAGTTTCGGTCAACAGACTCCGCCAGCATTATCCGCAATTATCTACTGTATACGAAAATAATAAAATCTTCAAAATATTTTTTACATTTTTCAGAGAATTTCTCAATAAATCAGTTGTAATTCTGTAAAAAACTCCGCATTCATTATCCTTCTCTTCCTACACTCGCCAAAAAAGTAAACTACGTAGTAATTATTTCACTTCAATTTTACAATAAATTTTAAGAAGAAGAAGGGTTTGACTTAGGCGTGCAATGCAGCCTAAAAAACGGCAATTAAAAGAAATTTCCACTAAAATTTTACGACCTACATTAAGGCCTGGTCAAAAAAGTGGTCATTAACTTCGGAAATCGAAAGAAGCTACGAGTATGATCGTCGAATGAAAACGACAACGCCCCGTAGGACTTATAGGTATATGTACATATGTGATGAAAATAAAAATTAAACGAAACGTGTGATGTGAGAAAGGTAGGTCGGCATCGACCGGTAATAATAATAACAACAACAGCAGTAACAAACTGATGTCGAAGGAACAGGAATGGGTGAATCAATTGTCCAACAACCGTTACATCCTTCACATCAGCAACGTAATTTATTACCGTCATCAAGCTGATTGGACTTCACAACGTTTACGCCATCACCATAAGCAGTTTAAAGGACCCATTCGAGTCGGATGTGTCCCAAATTTTTTCCCGGATGGATGTGCCCTCCCTTTCCTGGCTGATCGTCATCTTGGATGCCTTTGACCATCAATATCATCAGAAGCTGTAGAAACACCATCATCACCATCACTCTCAAGCCTCTCTCTTTTACTTTGTGTCCACATGTATCACCCCTGCTGGAAGTACGGCAAAGCCCCATAGCATGCGAGCAGTTTCATTTCTTGATTTATGTCCAGCAATAACCATGCCGCTCGCCCCTCTGTCTAAATAGTGAGGCGATCGTCAGGATTTACCTGTGCGTGGTTTCACAAACATACCTAACTACATCCGCTGTGTGATGGGCGAAAAATATGTCGAATCGTGAATTAAAGATGCACTCTCGAACGGTACTCTAGCGGGTCGCGGCCAAAGTCTTCGCGAATCGTTCATGTATGCGAGTGTAGTGTGAATGCTTTATGTACTATCGCCTAAAACCAGATTAAGATCCCAGATACCACCAACACACTATCAGCCGAAATGGACTTCTTGACCAGCGTTATTTTGGAACACAACGACGATGGAGCTCGAGTTATAGTGATGTCCACCATACTCAGGAGTATCTTGAGTTCCTGTGGGGCTTTCGGTGGGGTTCTTCCTTCATGTCGTGGTGGTGGCAATTGGAACGTCATGCTATTCATTTCGCATAATTTGAAAAGCGTGCGATTTAAATAATTTTTCATTTATGCAAGAACGCGTAAAGTAAGATGGCAGTTGCATTTAAGTGTGAAGGCGTTTATTATACGCATTCCGTTCGATGTTGATGTTGTTGTTATTGCCTTGCGAATGATTCAGGTTAATCATTTCATGCATGGCTAGCACAAGAGTTATAATTTTTTTTTCTTTTTCATAATTATAAAGATAGTTAGAAAAATACCAAAGCAAAAAATGTAGACACCTAGGGTGTGCAAGAGAAATATTCTAGACCCAATCTGTTCTGCTAAGGAACGGAAGGGAGAATTGAAAGAAAAGTGTAGATTTAAAAGAAATGTGCAGTGAAATTATGAGAAAACATTTCTGAATTCCAAACTGCCGTGTTTTACGAAATGTCACTTACTCATATCATTCTGAGACCTTTAAAACTGATCAACCCATCAAATTCAATGATGTTTATAAAAAAGGTGATTTGTTGGAAGTGGCAGGGATAATAAGGGCTAATGAAGGATAATTGGCAAGTGTTGCTGAATTTTAAGCCAAGTAGTCAAACTGCCGACATCTTTTATCCGATTTCTCGGTTGAAATTTTGTAGATGTTTGGTTGATGTTGTTTCCCACTGTAAAATATTTCTATGAAAAACTTTTTCTCCCTATTTTAGTAATTGCTATGGATGAGTAATATACGACAGTAAAACTGATGAAACTAACGGTACTACTTTGAAAAAAAAGCGAAAAATGTGAATGGAGCTCAGTTTGACCTGCGACATTCATATGAGCGCATCGAGGAATTATTGAGTTTTCAACGGGAAATTTAAAGTTTTTGTTTGCAATTTTTGTTCTAAATAGCATTAAGGAATTTTCATTGAAAGTTTGTGCAGAATATATTTCGCAATATTATTTAGTATGAGCGTTGTTTTGCAGCAATGCCTTCTGGAAAGCGCTTAAATGAGGCGGAGCAGGTTGCCATCAATTTATTGAAAGAAAAAGGCTTCTCCAATAGGCAAATTGCTACTGAACTTGGTCGATCTGAATGCGCAATCAGGAATTTCTTAAAAACAGGCAATGGCTTTGGCGTTAAAGCTCCAACAAAGGGCAATACACAATTATCCTTGCGCGACAAAGGCATAATTCGACAACAAAATATCGTCTATCTGCAAAACAAATTAAGGACAAATTAGAGCTTAATATAACACCTCGTCACATTGCGCGTGTCTTACGGACTTCGCCAAATATACCATGGACGAAACTTAAAGGAAAACCCCGATTAATCTTGGACATCCAAACGGGAAAAAAGTAATTTTCTCTGATGAATGGAAATTCAATTTGGATGACCCAGACTGCTATAGAGACACTCGATACACACTAACACTTCTGTCCTTAAAGAGTTTGGACAATGTTCTAGTACCAAAAGTTAAGACTGCGTTTAGAAACACAAGAAGGCAACATAAGAAATACGAAAATCAGCCAAACTTGAGTTTGACCGATTTCAAATGTACGGACACGACCGAAAGCTTGCGCTAAACTACAAGTTTTTGAATAGAATTGTCATTGAAACCGAAAATAAATATGACTTTCATAAATAACAATTCAATTTGATTTTGTTTACTTCATAAAAGAAAAAGAATTGAGAAAATTCAAATTTCGGACGAAATTTCCCAAACTCTATTAGGACAGAAGTGTTAGTGTGTATCGAGTATCACTAGCCTGCCACAGTTGCTACTGGCATAATTTGAAAAAAAAAACACAACGTGTTCAGATTCAAGCGTAATTTCGACGGTGGAAGCGTTATGTTTTGGGGTGCATTCTCCTGCAAAGAAAAGCTTCCAATCTGTTTCATAAATTCTAGAATTAACTCCCAGATGTACATAGATCCCTTGAAAGACGTTGTAATCAGTCATCTGGATAGTTGCGACGATGAAGATGTAGTTTTTCAGCAGGATAATGCATTTATTCATGCTTCGAGGCAAACCAAGGATTGGCTTTCGGACAAAAATATTCGCACACTTGACTGGCCCGCTTGTAGCCCTGACTGTAATCCAATTGAAAACCTTAGGAGGATTATCGATAGCATGGTGTATGCAAATGGACGTCAGTCTGATAGCGTGGATACCTTAAAAGCAGCCATTCGCACGTGCTGGTTCGAAATTGGTCTGGATTTTCTAAATAATCTAACAAATTCAATGCCCAGCCGAATTTTTAGTGTAATTCAAAATAAATTAGCCTATACAAAGTATTAAATAAAAACATAACAGAATTATGATTGGGCTTAAAGCCCAATCATATGATACTCTAGATGAGATGGAAATGACAATGACAAACTCTTTCGAAAAGTGAATCGAGACTTTTGCATGGGAGGTGGTAGAAGTAGAGGGGGAGGTTTGTATTTTTCGTATATGGCACTGAACATGGCGTGCAAAATGTTTTTTGCTGAATTTAAAGTTTTTAGTTTTCATTATTTTTAAAGAAATTGGTCATAGTTTTCCTGAAATTGGAGCATTTGTATGGGAGGTGGCAGAGGAAGTGGAGCGCTTAAGATGATTTTGAAACTGCTTATCATCATCCTTATCACCATGCTTTGATTCAATTTCAAAGTTGATAGCTCTCATATATTCGAAGGAGAAATGCTTTTCTTGAATTTATAAAACAGATATTTGTATGCGAGGTGGTAGAAGGAGTGAGGCGGAGCTGATAATTTTTTCTAACACTTATTTCAATTATCAAGAAACAAATTCTGGCAAAATTTGAAGTTTGTACTTTTTCTAGTTTGAACGGAAATCGATAAAATGCATTTAACAAAAATTATGCATTTGTATGGGCGGGGGTAGGAGGAGTGTACGGATCGAAACAAATTTTTTTTGCATTATTAATATTTCTATTTGTATACTTTGTTCAAAATATCAAGTTGATAGCTTTAACAGTTTCGAAGAAAAATAATTTAATTTAAATTTCAAAATTTCCTGTAATTTATATGGGAGGGTGTAGAAGGAGTGAGGTGAATTTGATAACTATTTTTAAAAGAAATTGCAATTGTAGTAGAATTAATTCGGACAAAATTTCGTCTTTTCAGCTTTACTAGTTTCAACGAAAATCGTAAATATGTATTTTTCAAAATTGTCCATTTGTATGGGAGGGGGTGGAAGAAGTAAAGAGATTGGGTCAATATGCCGTGATAATAATGACATCTATATCATAATACTTTGACCTAAATTTCAAGTCGATAGCTTAATTAGTTTCAAAGAAAAATTTCTTAATATATCGAAATTTCATGAAATTTGTATGGGAGGGGGTAGAAGGAGTGGGAGATGTAGCCCATTCACGAACTTAAAGTTACTTTTTTGCTAAAAATGACACACAAAAACTGTTAGCACTATAACTCAAAGCTCTCGAGAATTATGCTGTAGACAGACGAACAGACAGACAGACAGACAGGCAGACAGACAGACGGACAGACGGTCACTCGGAATCGAGGCTTTTGAGCGACAACAAATATTTCTGTACCCTTGGTGGCTCTGTCCGAGCGTTATTTCTTAGTGTTACAAACGGTAAGGCAAACACAATATACTCTCAGATTTCATCTAGAGTATAAAAAGTGCCAAAAATATGAACTTGTTTATTTTTTTTACTTATAAGTGACAAGTGCGTTCATACGAAAGCCTAACCATTAATTAGAATTTTTTTTTTTAAATCCACAAAAAGGGAAAAATTTTGCCAGAAATGAATTCAAATTATTTCTTACCAAAGAAAACATAATATATCTCTTTTAAAAGTATTAAATTTTTTTTCCAAAAAATATCTCAAAAATATATAGTGCGCTCATACGAATGTCTACTACTCTATGTAATCTTTCCATGTCCGTCGCTGGTGTTCGTTTATTCACGTTGAACACTTGTGTCAATGAGAAAAAAAACACATTCATCAATACCTGGTCACATTTTTAGCCACATTATTTTATATGAAAATTCTTGATATTTATACTCTAGATGGCATCTCAGAGTATTATAAGTTTGCTTTGAAGTTTGAATCGCGAAGAAATAATGATCGCCAAGAGTACAGTAGTATTTGTTGTCGCTTAAAACCGGATGTCTGTCCATTTGCTCTCTAGCTCATGAACACGTTGAGGTAGAAAGTTCAAATTTTGTACACGTTGTTTTTGACAAAAAAAAAGTAAGGTCAAGTTTGTGAACGGGCCAAATCGCTATCCCCTCCCATACAGAATTGTGCAGTTTGCATGGGAGGTGGCAGAAGGAGCAGCGAGTTCTTAAAGACTTTTCAGAAATACTTATAAACATCATGCTTGTTTTAAATTATAGATCAGTAGCATTCATACTTTTAGGAAAATCCACTTTTTGTAAAGTTGTGGAATTGTGTCAGATTGTATGGAAGAGGGTAGAAGGAGTAAAGCTAATTGTCTAATATTTTTTGGCCTTACTAATAATTCTAAATAACTATTAAGTGCACAATTTCAGCTCGACAAATTTTATACGCACTGAATAAATTGGTTTAGAGTATTTCATAAAATAGTACAGTTTGTATGGGAGGTGGTGGAAGGAAGGTCCTCCTCTTTAAATCATTTTTACATAGTAGATTGAAATCATCATAAAAGTAATATATTCCAAATTCTAGATCAATCGCATTTATACTTTTTGAGCAAATCCGTTTATTGCCGAATTGCAAAATTTCGTCATTTTGTATGGGATGGGGTAGAAGGGGTAAAGCCAATCGTCTTCCTTTTTTTGGTCTTACTTATACTTACATATAATTATTATTAATAATTCTGAATAAGTTATTAATGAACGATTTGAGCTCGACAAATTTTATACGTACTGAATAAATTAATTTAGAGCATTTCACGGAAAAGTGCAGTTTGTATGGGACGGGGTGGAAGGAGAGGAAGGACGCAAATAATTTTTATAGGGTAGATTGAAATCATCATGAAGGTAATAGACCCCAAATTTTCGATTAATAGCTTTTATACTTTTCGAGCAAATGCGTTTATTATCGAATTGCGAAATTGTGTCATTTTGTATGGGAGGGGGTAGAAAGGGTGGAGCGATTTGGCCCGTTCATGAACTTGACCTTACTTTTTATACTTTAGATGAAATCTGAGAGTATATTGTGTTTGCCTTACCATTTGTAACACTAAGAAATGACGCTCGCACAGAGCCGCCAAGAGTTCAGAAATATATGTTGCCGCTCAAAAACCTCGACTCCGAGTGACCGTCTGTCCGTCTGTCCGTCTGTGCGTCTGTCTAGACCATAACTCCCGAAAGCTTGAAGCTATAGTGCTAAAAATTTGTGTGTCATTTTTAGCAAAATATTAACTTTAAATTCGTGACATCATCTACATCCCCCACTCCTTCTACCTCCTCCCATACAAATTTCATTAATTTTCGAAATATTAAAAAATTGATTTTTCTTTGAAACTATTTAAGCTATCGACTTGAAATTTACGTCAAAGCTTAATGATATACATAGATGTCATTAAAACCACGGAATATTGACCCGATCGCTTTACTCCTTCTACCACCTCCCATACAAATGGACAATTTTGAAAAATACATATTTTCGATTTTCATTGAAAGTAGTAAAGCTGAAAAGACGAAATTTTGTCAGAATTAATTCTACTATAATTGCAACTCATTTTCAAAATAATTATTAACTTCACCTCTCTTCTTCTACCCCCTCCCATACAAATTTCACGAAATTTTGAAATTTAAATTAAATTATTTTTCTTCGAAACCGTTAAAGCTAGTAACTTGATATTTTGTATAAAGTATACAAATAGAAATATTAATAATTTAAAAAAAAAATATGGTTTGATCCATACACTCCTTTTACCCCCTCCCATACAAATGCATAATTTTTGTTAAATGCATTACAAACTTCAAATTTTGCCAGCATTTGTTTCTTAATAATTGAAATAACTGTAAGAAAAAATTATCAGCTGCGCTTCACTCTTTCTACCACCTCCCGTACAAATATCTGTATTATAAATTCAAGAAAAGCATTTCTCCTTCAAGTATACATATGAGAGCTATCGACTTTGAAATTGAATCAAAGCATGGTGATAAGGATGATGATAAGCGTTTCAAAATCATCTTAAACGCTCCACTTCCTCTGCCACCTCCCATACAAATGCCCCAATTTCAGGAAAACTGTGACTAATTTCTTTAAAAATAATGAAAACTAAAAACTTGAAATTCAACAAAAAACGTTTTGCATGCCATGTTCGGTGTAATATACGAAAAATACTAACCTCCCCCTCTACTTCTACCACCTCCCATGCAAAAGTCTCTATTCACTATTCGAAAGAATTGGAGATGACATATTTTCCGGTATATTAAAGTCTTTTCCATCTCATCTAGATTATCATATGATTGGGCTTAAGCCCAAAAACGACGTGTACGAAATTTGAACTTTCTAGCTCAACGCTCATATTCAATCATTTACATTAGTTAAATTTGCTTGGAAAGGCTAACAATCCTTCCAGAATATGTGATAAAAATGTTAAGGAACGAGAAAGCCAAGACCCGAATTAGGTTGTAGTATCATTGAGAGGAGGAGAAGGATTGTCTTCAAAAACTTATCACGAAAACAATCCTAACAATCGCTCTGGTAGAAGACGAATTTCTCTCCAGGAAGTTGGCGTACGGTTAGTCTTACCAAATATTAATCACGGAGTAGAATATTTTGCAATAATAACAAACTTCAACACTCATAGTGGAATAGAAAGAGGTTTTCGAAAATCAATACAATTATCTATTTTCTCAGGTGAAATACGTTCAATTGAACCAGCTCAGCACGTTGAAAAATGCAATGGCTGTTTGGCATCTGTAATAAAAAGGCACCAGAAAATCTTGTTTTATTTACAGGAAGACTATTTGCCGCGAGTACTGCATAATTACAACAAAATGTTTACTATAGGGTTATTCTATATGAGGTGTTATTTTGAATAGCCTGCTATTTCGGTAGATGTCACTTTTGAAGCTGCCATTTTTTGACATTTGACAAGTAGAAACTACGCCATTAATAAAAATGGAACGATAGACGCTTCAACAACGCATTGAAATTATTAAAATTCACATTATTAAAATTCACATTATTAAAATTCACATTATTAAAATTCACTATTCTTGACTGATGAGGCCCTTTTCCACCTCGGTGGCTACGTCAACAAGCAAAACTGTCGCATCTGGGGCTCGGAAAACCCAAGAGTTATTGTTGAAAAGCCTCTCCATCCTCAACGTGTGACTGTTTGGTGCGGTTTATGGTCCGGCGGGATCATTGGACCTTACTTTCGAAAATGAGGCTGGTGTTACAGTTACGGTGAATGGATTGCGCTATCGAGAGATGATTAATGACTTTTTATGGCCGGAATTGGATGATATTGATCTGGACAACGTTTACTTTCAACAAGACAGTGCTACGTGCCACACAAGCAGCGAAACCATTGATCTTTTACGGGAAAAGTTTCAAAATAACACCTCTTATTGGAAAACCCTATATACCTAATACCTAATTCCCAAATGTAATATACATATATATAACAACAATACTTATTTATTTATTTATTTATTATATCTTCGTCCCAGTAGTTTATCTTATTTGTCTAGATTTTTTTTTGTGCCGTATTCTAGGGACAAGTACGAGTGTCACGGAATATACATTTTTTTTCGTAAATTTATTTCAGTCTAAAATAAAGACAATGAGCGGATACTAGAGTCTTAACACTCTGGGACTTCCCCGAAGAATTGAGATATCTTCCTTTCAATCTCAAGATTTTCCTCATCTATGTAAATAGGTGAAAGATGAGTATCCGTCGTCGTTAATCCCCTCAAGTGCGTACCACAGCGAAAAAAAAAATGTTTTTCTTCGGAATATGTACACCCACTCCCATGTTCCTGACTAGTCGGCAAAAATCGCGATTTATCCGAAGAAAACATTCGCTAAATAATCTGATGGCGAAGAACGAAAAATTTTAGAAGACTTCGGTCTTCCACCTTCGTTTTTCGTCACAGTTAATTACAAAATTTTATATTAAATTGAATGTTCATATTACTTAATTAATGAAATTAGATTCATCGCTTATTTAACAATTCTTATCGCTGGTCAAGTATATAGTTCCTAATTTCAAATTTAGATATATTAAATACATAGATCAAAAGAATTAGAATGCTTGTTTCCCAAGCGCATTAGTCTGTTAATTATAGAGTACCTGACATAATTTATTCTATGACTAGCAAACGCCCGCGACTTCGTCCGCGTAAAAATAGCAACAATAAGCAATTTTTGAGAGTGTAGTTAGTAATATATTATGTGGGATATATAATCTGCTTACTTTAATGGCTCTTTGAAGAAAATGGTTTGTATATTGTTGGAATCAGAACCATAAATTATGAAGCATGAAAGCATGATACTCCCATTTTTATGGCACAGGTTCGTGATCAAATCAAACCCGTGATTAGAGATCATATACGTGTTGAAAACGTTAAGGACATGTGAATAATTGTAGATGATGTTATTTAAAAAAAAAAAAATAAAATAACATTAAGCTTGAAAACATAACAGGACTACGATTGTGCGTAAAGCCCAATCATACGATACTATGTATAGATGAAATCGAAATTTTTGCGGTGCTAAGAAATTTTGTATGGGGAGTGGTAGAAGGGGTGACAGCACTGAACTAATTTGTTTCACATCATGCTAGAGTAGCTATAAAAATGTTTTGTACCAAATTTAAGCTTCAAAAATTGAGTAGACACTGAGAAACTTAGTGCATTGAATTTAATGAAATTGTGCAATTTGTATGGGAGGTGGTAGAAGGAGTGGGGGGTTTTTGGTGATTTTTCGAGAAACAACTATAACTATCATGCAATTGATATACTTTAAATTTCAGATCTGTATCATTCATACTTTTCAAGAAAATCGAATTATTGTATAGTCGTGGAATGTGTCTCATTGTATGGGAGGGGGAAGAAGGAGTGAAGCTACTCGGTTAAGTTTTTTCACGATATTAATAATAATGCTAATTAAGGATTAAGTTCAAATTTTTACCTCGATGAAATTTAAATGTACTGAGAAAATTCGCTTAGAGTATTTCATGAAAAAGTGCGGTTTATATGGGAGGTGGTGGAAGGAGAATGGGGTTTCTGGTGATTTTTCGAAAAACAACTATAAATAGCATGCAATTGATATATTTGAAATTTCAGATCAGTAACATTGAGACTTTTCAAGAAAATCAAATTCTTGTGAAGTCTTGGAACTGTGTCACATTGTATGGGAGGGGGTAGAAGGAGTGAAGCTAATCGGTTAATTTTTTCCCGATATTAATAATAATGTTAATTAAGGATTTAATACAACATTTTAGCTCGATGGAAGTTACACGTACTGAGAAATTTGATGTAAAGTAATTCATGAAAAAGTGTAGTTTGTATGGGAGGTGGTGAAAGGAGTGAGGAAACTCAAACAATTTGTAGACCAAAAGACTGCATTTATAATAGAAATAATATATTCCAAATTTCAAATTAATAGCTTTTATGGTTTCCAAGAAAATTTGATTAATACATATTTTGAAAATGAGTCACTTTGTATGGGAGGGGGTAGAAGGCGTGAGGGGAGTGAAATGAAACCAAGTGCAGATTTCATTCCGATGGACACCTAACAAACTGTGCAAGTTTCATTACAATCGGTTCAGCCGTTTGTGCGTGAAAAGCGGTCGTACAGACAGACAGACAGACAGACAGACAGACAGACAGACAGACAGACAGACAGACAGACAGACAGACAAAAATTTCAAAAATGCGTTTTTATGCTTAGTTAGTGCTAAAATAACTCAAAAAACTAACTTATAGCCATTTATAAGCAAATAACAGACAGACACTACAATTATATTTATATGTATAGATTTTCGATTCGAAATAATTCATTTGATCTCGTAGGGTATGTTGGGATTTTTAATGCTAGTTCACTTAAAATATTTGGAGCAACTATGTAGGAAAATAATATCAAAATAGCATCGTCTTCTTTCAAAGGATGTAATATTTACAAATAAGATTAAAATTTACGCTGACAATGTGATTGGGGAGTACCAAGGCGGTTTTAGAGCTGGTCGATCAACGACTGATCAACTTTTTACGTTCAAGCATGAAAATGCTGGGAGTTCAACATCGTCGTCACCAGGTTTTTGTGGACTTTAAACAAGCATACGACAGTATTGATCGAAACGTACTGTACAAAATAATGCTGCATTTTGGCATCCCAGCAAAACTAGTCCGACTGACCAAAATGACGATGACATCAACAACATCACAAGTCAGAGTCAACAACCAACTAACTGATGCCTTTGACACAAATGTCAGACTAAAACAGGGTGATGGGCTGGCCCCTCTGCTTTTTAACCTAGCTTTAGAATACGTCATCAGAAAGTTACCCGTTGACACATAAATCCAGCCAGATAGTGGGTTATGCAGACGATATCAACATATTATCACGCTCTTTCACATCCGCAAAAGAAATTCTACTAAGCCTCGATCAAGCAGCAAAAGAAGTTGGCCTGAAAATCAATGAAACAAAAACGAAAATAATGACACAAACAAGGAAAAGGACCCCAATAGACAAAACATTACAATTGACGAATATAATTTGGAAAATGTGGACGAATTCATATACTTAGGCACAAAATTGACAAACGAAATAAAAAGACGAATCCAGCTCGCAAATAAAACGTATTATTCATTCTTAGCTATTCTTAAGGCCAGCTGCGTACACAGAAAGACCAAACTCCAAGTCTACAAATCAATAGTAAGACCTGTGCTTTGCTACGGATGCGAAACATGGACCCTTACACAAGCATCCGCAAATATGTTGAACGCTTTCGAAAGACGGGTCCTGAGACGAATAATTGGAGCGAAACGTGATGGTGACCGATGGCGAACTAGATACAACAGTGAGCTGTATGATATGTTTGACGAACCGGAGGTTTCCACTATCATCAGACTGCGGAAGCTGCAATGGGCTGGCCATGTACAAAGGATGGACGAAACTCGAACACCTAAAAAGGTATTCGAGGGAAAAACGGAGGGCCAGAGGCCAGTGGGAAAACCCAGGAAACGCTGGTCCGACTCTGTTGACGAAGACCGTTCATCGCTGCTCGGATTTCAAAATTGGAGGACGCGGTCACTGGACCGAGATCGCTGGAGACTTCGGCTACGGGAAGCCAATGCCCGAAAGGGGCTGTAGCGCTGCGACGAGAACGAGAATATTTACTAATTCCATTAATGCATTATAGTCAATGTTTTTAACAGGTAGGCCTAGTTTATACATATACAATAAATCTGAGAAATTTATGTTGAACCGTTTCCAATGAATGACTATGTATATTAAAACAGGGACTCCATATGACTGACAAATACTAAAAGCAAAACAACCTTCTTACTGATAACCAATTCGGTTTTAGAAAAGGTCGCAGTACCCATGACGCCATATCTTCTTTAAGTAATAAAACAACAACAGCACTCGATAATGGAAACAAGGAATTTGACTCCATCCCGCATGAAAAAATTATAAAGAAGGTGAACAAAATCTAACTAAAAGCAGGGGAAGATGGGGAAATTGGTTTGCGAGCTACCTGGAGTGAAGAGACGAAAGAGTTAAAATTTTAAATTAGTAAGTGATACTTTGTATTCTGAATACTTAGTATCACAAGGTACGATACTAGGACCAATATTATTCCTAATTTACGTTAATGACCTGTATGAGGAACAAGTAAAGGGAGAAATGATATCTTATGCTGATGATGCAGTACTTTTCATTGAAGACAATATATGGGAAGGCGTTAACCTAAAGGCTAGCTATAGTATGTTGTTAATAAAGGATTCTTTAAATAATAACTTACTTACTCTGAATGCCTCTAAGTCCAATTTCATTGCATTTGCATTAAGACAAAATGAACTCCCTGTCTCATTTGATATACCGCTTCATTCTTCGGAGCGTACTTCAAATTGTCAATGTCCTAAATTATCAAGAGTTTCTAATGTGAGATACTTAGGTGTCTTTCTAGACCAAAACATGAAATGTGAATATCCCAGTAGAAAGTGTAACTAAACGTTTAAAAAAGCTTATTCCTGTATGTCTTGATATTAGGTCATTCCTAACGAAAATAGCAGTAAGAACTTTTTACTTTCGAGTAATATACGCAGTTTTACAATACGGGTTAATAATATGGGGATCTGTTACCGCCACTATAGCAAAGCCACTAATAATAATCCAACAACTACTGATAAAAATATTATTAAAAAAGCCAAAAAGATTCCCCTCACATCTCCTCTTCCCTATTATAAATGTTATCAGTTTGGAAGACATGTATAAATTGATTTCTAGCATTCAGATTTATAAAGACTATCAAAATAATCTTATAAAACTGAACTTGTATTACCACTACGAAAAACCACTATTGGGCAATGGGAATTAAATTCGTCAATACATTACCAAATGAAATTAAATTTAGTAATAGCCTTAACAAATTCAAAAGTAAAGTGCAAGAGTTTATGTACACAATATCGGTGAGATAGCCATTATCAAAGGTTAATTTCTTTAAAAGTTTATCTTACATTTTAGTAAATAAAGATTTGGATATGCACTGTAATTATCAAATGAATCGTAAAAAATAAATAAATAAATTGTAATAATATAATATATATATGTAAATATACGAAAATAGATTTAAAATGCAAAATAATTGTAAATTGAGATTAGTTTATATATGGATTATAATCATAAACAGAAGAACTCCTCACCCATAACACAATGGCAACCTTAATTGGGGGAGTAGTGCTAAGAAAAAATTATATATTAAAAAAAAAAAAACTAAAAGATTGCATTGATAACAGAAATAATATGTTGTGAATTTCAAATTAATAGCTTTTATATTTTCCAAGAATATTGGATTGTTAGATATTTTTGAAAATGAGTTACTTTATATGGGAGGGGGTAGAAGGAATGAGGGGAGTGAAATAAAAACAAAAGCAGATTACATCTCGGGGCATACCCAACGAACTGTACAAGTTTCATTACTGTTATGTTCGTTGTTATAATAAAAGACTACGTCTGTTCTAGTTGGCTACTTGTATTTGACTGACTCTCTACTTTACAACTGGTATACATGTACTGGTATAAATCTACTACTATATATTGTAACAGCTCCCTTACAAAATACATTTTATTTTTTTTTTTCATTGGAAGCAACTGGTCAAAATAAAAATAAAATAATTTTAATTCATAAATTTAAATTCAGCACAAAAGAATAATGTAAACGTATTTCAATTTAACAAAATATACAAAGGTAACATAAAAATTAGTAATGATTTTCAAAACATCAATTCAATACATTAATTTAATCCATTTCATCCCTTGTAATGAATCTATTAATTTCTTTTCCACTTCTTAATACTATAACATCATTGTTTGGTTGCTCATTAAATAAAGCTGCATCGTCGTTGCCGGATTGCTTAGGAAGTTCATTGTTTGTACTTGTGTTATTAAATCTATAAAAATAATTGTCATAATTTTTAATTTTAGGGGCTGACAACTTCAAATCATCCAATATTGTTTCATAACTATTTTTCAAGGTTTTACTTTTATCTAAAAAAATATGGTGCGCATTTCTTCTAAAAATGTTACCATTTTCCGCTTGTATTGTATATGATCGTGGCTCTTTACATTTTGATATAACTTTTCCCAAGCTGAAGATGGTAATTTCTTGAAATAAACGCTATCACCTGTAGTAATATTGTAGGACACTGTCAGAATTAAACAACCGCTGTAAATGTTTACGTGGCCGGAAGACATCTCCCGCCACTGAAGCTAGGTTAGATTGTAAAATACGTCAGGAGCGTTCGTTCTTCTGTTTTGGAACTTGTCCCGAGAGGTTGTGAATAAAGTTTATAAAATAAATATAAGAAGTCTATAATTTCAGAAGTGAGATTTGTAATCCATCCAGTGTAAACTTGTGTGATAGAGTCGCGTTTTTTTTTCGAAACGAAAAGGAATTTTTTTTTTCTGTGTGAAAAATGGCAAGCGAGCATGTGGCTACGCTTATTTCCGAATTTTTGGATCGCGCAAAAGTGTGTGGGCTTAAACACAAGCTGGAAAAATTGAACAGGAGCACAAGTGGTACAAAAGCTGTGCTAAAAGTGCGACTAGAGAACGCATTCAAAGAATTATCGGACGCTGAAGTGTTGAACCTCATGGCCGATAATAATTCGGGCGATGGTGAGGCCGCAGAACGCATTCAAGATCCCGGTGAGTTGAACGGAATGAGTGATTCCGAAACAATTGAGGACTTGGAAGATGAGGTATCTTCCTTGCGGAAGATTATAGAGAAAAAACAGGAAATTTCTAACCTAAAAAGACAGCTAGCGGAACTCAATTCAGATGACGACGTGGCTCGAAAAACTCATGTAAATTTTAAAGAAGTAGAAGATTCCATACCGTTATTTTCGGGAGATGATAATCTTGCAATCCGCAAATGGATTCGAGATTTCGAAGAATCGGCAGAAATTTATGGCTGGGACGTACGGTCAACATTCATTTACGCCAAGAAATTGTGTAGTGGGACTGCAAAACTTTTCCTCCGAACAATTCGCTCAAAATCGTGGC
The DNA here is from genome assembly GCA_963669355.1 of Chorisops tibialis. Taxonomy (NCBI): domain Eukaryota; kingdom Metazoa; phylum Arthropoda; class Insecta; order Diptera; family Stratiomyidae; genus Chorisops; species Chorisops tibialis. The sequence continues at coordinate 238,954,993 of OY770262.1, forward strand.
CGGAATTGAAGGAAGCTTTGATCGTCGAATTCGACAAGAAAGTTACACGAGCGGATGTTCATTGGCAGCTGCAAAATCGAAAAAAAAAGAATAATGAAACATTGCAACAATACGTGCTAGCAATGCAAGAAATATCATCTCTATCAGAAGTTGAAGAAGATGACGTAATCCAGTACATCATTAACGGTATCCAGGACTTGCCAACAAATAAAATGATTCTCTACAGCGTGAATAATATCAGAGACTTAAAAATCGCTCTGCAAAAGTACGAAAAGATGAAAACAGCAAACAGCCTCAATACTAAGCCAAGTTTCACACCATTAAATACGGACAGAAAAAGTGCAAGCAGTTCTAAAATTAAATGCTATAATTGTGGTCTCATCGGACACATTAGTACAAAGTGCCCTAAACCAAAGCGAGACAAAAATAAGTGCTTCTCATGTGGTTCTCCTGATCATCGTGCCAACGAATGTACAAGTAAAACGTCAACAGTACATGTCGTCAAGGCAGACAGCTCCAACATTCACGACTTCGAAAGCGAGGTTAAGTACACTTTTACCAAAGAAGAAACAAATGCGACGGGTACGTGTTCCCTGTCACTCCTTACATTACTGGATTCTGGATCGCCGATAAGCTTCATCCAACGGAGATATGTTTCAACGTTCTACGTCAACAGTGCTGATGCAGACAACGTAAGATATTGCGGCATAAATGACAGTCCTCTTCGCATCATAGGTACTTCTAACTGTATCGTAAATTATGTTAATAAGTCATTTGATTTTTGTATATTTGTTGTAGATGATAATAGCATGAAATACCCAGTTGTTTTGGGAAGGGATTTCATGAAAACCTGTAACCTAGGATTGTTATTAAACACTACAAAAGTAAAAAGCGATAATCCAGATTTTGATGTGAGTTCCGGTGAAAATGTCCAAAGTGTTAATCTCGGTCACGAAGAAGTGAATTTCGGTGAGCAAATTTATTTAATTGATATGAACGATAACTGTAGTACTAAATCATCGTTGCCTGACTTAAACATAGCGCACAATGTTCCCTATCAAGTGAAAGAAAAAGTGATTAAAATAGTATGTCAGGGAATTACCAATAGAAATAAAGTTCATAATGAGATTTGCCCAAAATTCAAACTAAGTATCAAATTGATGAAAGATATTCCATTCTCTTGTACTCCGAGGCGGTTAGCATACTCCCAAAAACTTGAGCTTAAAATTATTATTAATAAACTACTAGAGGAAGGAATAATTCGCGAGAGTTCATCCCCATATGCGTCTCCAATCGTTATGGTACGCAAGAAAAACGGTGAGTCGCGCTTATGTGTTGATTACCGCGAACTTAATAAACTTACGTTCCGCGACAATTACCCCCTTACTCTCATTGACGATTTGCTGGATCGATTGCGAGGGAAAACTATTTTTACTATTTTGGATCTTAAGAGTGGATTCCATCATGTTAGTGTAGCAGAAGATTCAATTAAATATACATCCTTTGTAACACCTATTGGACAGTTTGAGTACCTTAGAATGCCATTTGGCTTGAAAAATGCACCTAGTGTATTCCAGAGGTACATAAATGGTATATTTAAGGATCTGATTGATGCAGATCGAATTTTTATTTACATGGATGATCTGCTTTTGGCTTCCGACGATGTTGAAACGCATTTAAAATGTTTGGAAGAAGTAATGCGAATTGTAGAAAAGAATAATTTAGAACTCCGTTATGATAAGTGCAAATTTTTACAGGATCAGATTGTTTTTCTGGGTTACTTGGTAGGGTCGGAAGGCATAAAACCAAATTTAGAAAATGTGGAAGCTATTGAAAAGTTTCCAATACCTAATGGTACGAGGGCAGTACATAGTTTTATTGGACTGTGTTCATACTTTAGAAGATTTATTAAAGACTTCGCTCTTCTCGCGAAACCACTCTACGATTTGTTGAAAAAGGATGTTATTTTCAAGTTTGGAAGCGAAGAAAGGCAGTCTTTCGAAACACTTAAAGCCAAATTGATAAATGCACCTATACTAGCGATTTACAGTCCGTTGAACGAAACTGAGGTACACTGTGACGCAAGTGCCATCGGTTTTGGATCCGTTTTGTTCCAACGCCAAAGCGACGGAAAGATGCATCCAGTATTTTATTTTTCAAAACGTACAACGGAGGTTGAATCGCGTTATCATAGCTACGAGCTCGAGACGTTGGCAATAATCTATACTTTACGTCGATTCCGCATTTACCTGTACGGTATAGAATTTAAGATTATTACCGATTGTCAATCGCTGACGCTAACTCTTAGCAAAAAATTGCTAAACCCAAGAATTTCGCGTTGGGCACTTGAACTGCAGGACTATAATTATAAGATTGAGCATCGAGCTGGAAGTCGTATGACTCATGTAGATGCACTTAGTCGTGCCCATAACATCTTGTTCATAGAAAACGATTCATTTGAATTCGCTCTTGCTGCCGCCCAACACAAAGACGAAGAAATAATAAGGATATCAAGAGAATTAGAGGAAAAGGAAAGTAAGTTCTATACTTTAATAAATGGATTAGTCTATAGGAAAAATAAAAACACTGTGGTATTTTATGTTCCTAAACAAATGGAACAAAGTGTAATTCAAACCCACCATGAAGCCATGTGTCACATTGGTACGGACAAATGTTACATACATTTGAAGAAAACCTATTGGTTTCCCCATATGAAACAAAAAATTCAAAACTTTGTTAACAATTGCCTGAAATGTATCCATTTTTCTCCAGTTGCTGGAAAAGTAGAAGGGGAATTGCATAATATTCCAAAAGGAAATATACCTTTTGAAGTTGTGCATATCGACCATTTGGGTCCTCTTCCTCGGACACAACATAAAAGACAACATATCTTTGTCGTAATTGATGGATTTACTAAATTCGTCAAACTCTACGCAGTCAATTCTACTAAAACGCAAGAAGTTATCAAATGTCTTAAGTCTTATTTCGAGACCTACAGTAGACCTGCGAAAATTGTTTCGGATCGTGGAACGTGTTTTACTTCTGAAGAGTTTTCTGAATTTCTTTCCGAAAACAATATTCAACACGTTAAAATAGCGACAATGTCTCCACAATCAAACGGACAGGTTGAGCGAGTGAACCGTTCAATTATACCGATGTTATCCAAAGAGTGTGATTCTCAAAGCACTATCGCTTGGCACTCCCATCTTCCAAAAGTGGAGCACGCTATAAATAATACGGTGTGCCGTAGTACAGGATACACTCCAAGTACGTTACTTTTCGGAGTAAATCAAAAAGGTGAAGTATGCGACAAAATCCTAGAACATATTTTAGCAAATAGCGATATAACTAAGCGTGATTTAATCGCTACAAGGGAACATGCTTCCGGAAATATAAAAAGAAACCAGAACTATAATAAAACATACTATGACAAAAGGCATAAAGCGCCACATCAGTATCAAGTAAATGATTATGTCATGGTAAGGAACGTATCAACTACGCCAGGGGTTAACAAAAAACTGCTACCAAAGTACAGAGGACCCTATGAGATAGTTCAGATTTTAGGAAATGATAGGTATCTTATTAAGGATGTAGAAGGACTACAGTTATCGAGATTACCTTATAAGGGAATTTGCTCACCCGCGAATATGAAAATGTACATATCAAATGTTAACTGAAGGTATCCGGAGTTATTACATATTAGTTGAAATAAGCTTTGGACATGATTAAAAGGAACATATTTAGTTTACTTTTATATATATAATTAAAAAGAAAAGAAAATTAAATGAACACTAATTGTTATAAATTTTGTATTGTCACAAAAATACGAAATGTTTTCAACATTATAGCATCAGTTTTACGAAATGTACCTATATATGAAAAAATGTCAGATTGTATTGTTATATTACTTGTTCTCATAAAAGTTTAATTTAGTGCTTTACTATTTTCGATGTATAGACATTCATAAATGTAATTTTAAAATGAGAAAAGAACGAACACAGAATGTTATCAACATTGTATTATTAAATTAGTTTTAAACAGGTCCTAATAATTTGTAAAGATTGATGTAAATAATCAGGATGATTATATGTCAGGATGGTCGAATCCTGTAGTAATATTGTAGGACACTGTCAGAATTAAACAACCGCTGTAAATGTTTACGTGGCCGGAAGACATCTCCCGCCACTGAAGCTAGGTTAGATTGTAAAATACGTCAGGAGCGTTCGTTCTTCTGTTTTGGAACTTGTCCCGAGAGGTTGTGAATAAAGTTTATAAAATAAATATAAGAAGTCTATACACCGCTACTAAATGTCATTGAATCTGTTTTATTTCGATCATATTTAGTTTTGACATTGTCTTGCAACTTTAGCATATCATTTCTATATTTAGTGTGGTTAACGTATTGTGGTCCTGTTTTTTCGTCAAGGGTCGGAATTTTTGTTCTCAACGATCTACCCATTAGCAACTCAGTGGGCTAATATTGCCCTATTTTCGTATTCCTTAAACTTAGAAGGGCCAAATATGGATCATCCCCTGATTCGCGACATTTTCTTAAAATGTTTTTAATAGTTTGCACAGATCGCTCTACTAATCCTTTCGATTGTGCGAAAATTGGGCTTGAAGTTTGATGGTTAATATCCCATTTGGATAAAAAAATTTTGAATTCTTTCGACGAGAAAGGTGGACCGTTATCTGACACAAGATTTGACGGTATTCCGAATCTTGCAAATATTGATTTCAGATGTGTAATTACAGTAGAACTATTATTTGAAGGTAATTTACACATATCTACAAATTTAGAATAATAATCTACAACAAGGAGATAAATATTTCATTCAAAATCAAAAAAGTCTATCGCTACCGTATCCCACGGTTTTTTCGGTATTTTATGTGGCATTAATTTTTCTTTCGGTTTTACTTTCCTGTATTTCTGGCATATACTGCAGGAAAATACATAATCTTCAATGCTTTTTGATATTCCTGGCCAATATACAGCCGCCCTAGCTCTCATTTTCATTTTCTCTATCCTTGGGTGTCCCGTGTGTAATATTTCTAGCATATTATTTCTCATTATTTTAGGTATAATGATGTTAGAACCTTTAAAATATAGACCACTATTGAAAGACAGCTCATGCCTTATTTTCCACAAAGACTTTAATTCTTTACTCAAGCCAAATTTATTTCTGGGCCACCCATTAATTTCATAATTCCTATTTTTTTGCAATACGTCATCCTCTTCTGTGGCCTTTGCAATTTCTTCTTGCTTTTCTTTCGTGACTGATAAATTTTTTTGTATAAATCCTACGTGTATCTCAATATTTTTGTCTAACTCTGATTCCTCTTTGTATGGGAGTGGAGCCCTAGATAAAGTATTTGCAATGACTAGTTCCTTTCCTAGCTTATATGTGACAGTCAGTTTATAGTTTTGTAGAGCGAGCATCATACGGTGTAAGCGTCCTGGTATATCTCCTAAGGATTTTTTAAAAACTGCAATCAAAGGCTTATGGTCTGTTTCTATTATTACGTCACGTCCATAAACATATTCGTGAAATTTCGTAACACCAAATACTATACCATATAATTCCTTTTCTATTTGGGCATATCTAATCTGTGTGATTGTTAAGGACTTAGAAGCAAATGCGATTGGTCTGTTATTTTGTAAAAGTACAGCACCGACTGCACTTTTTGAGGCATCTGTTGAAACAACAATTGGTTCTTTTTCATTATAATAGGTTAATATCATAGGAGAAGATATAATGTTCTTTAATTTGTTAAAGCAAAGCTCATGATTTTCTGTCCATTGCCAAACTGCTTGATTTTTAACAGTAGTCTTAGTGGCTCAGATTCATGAGACAAATTTGGTATGTACTGTCCTAAATAGTTCAACATTCCCAGAAATCTTTGCACATCAGGTTTGTTTCTTGGTGATGTCATTTTTTTGATTGCTTCAACTTTAGACTGATCAGGGGTCATTCCATTTTCGTTAAATATGTGGCCAAAATATTTTACTTCCTGAACACAGAACTTATATTTATCTTTGTTAAACTTCAGATTTGCTAATTTAGCTCTTTTTAATACTTCTTCTAATCTATGATTATGCTCTTCCATAGTATTACCCCAGACTAGCAAATCTATACATATAAATATAATTGTAGTGTCTGTCTGTTATTTGCTTATAAATGGCTATAAGTTATTTTTTTGAGTTATTTTAGTACTAACTAAGCATAAAAACACATTTTTGAAATTTTTGTCTGTCTGTCTGTCTGTCTGTCTGTCTGTCTGTACGACCGCTTTTCACGCACAAACGGCTGAACCGATTGTAATGAAACTTGCACAGTTTGTTAGGTGTCCATCGGAATGAAATCTGCTTTTGGTTTTATTTCACTCTCCTCACTCCTTCTACCCCCTCCCATACAAAGTGACTCATTTTCAAAAATATATATTAATCAAATTTTCTTGAAAACTATAAAAGCTATTAATTTGAAATTTGGACTATATTATTTCTATTATAAATGCAGTCTTTTGGTATACAAATTATTTAAGGTCTGTCACTCCTTCTACCACCTCCCATACAAACTACACTTTTTCATGAACCACTTTACACCAATTTTCTCAGTACGTGTAACTTTCATCGAGCTAAAATGTTCTATTAAATCCTTAATTAACATTATTATTAATATCGAGATAAAATTAACCGATTAGCTTCACTCCTTCTACCCCCTCCCATACAATGAGGCACATTACACGACTATGTAACAATTCGATTTTCTTGAAAAGTGTGAATGATGCAGATCTGAAATTTAAAGTGTATCAATTGCATTTTTCGAAAAATCACCAAAAACCCCCCACTCCTTCTACCACCTCCCATACAAATTGCACAATTTCATTAAATTCAGTGCACTAAGTTTCTCAGTACCTACTCAATTTTTGAAGCTTAAATTTGGTACAAAACATTTTTATAGCTACTCTAGCATGATGTGAAACAAATTAGTTCAGTGCTGTCACCCCTTCTACCACTCCCCATACAAAATTTCTTAACACCGCAAAAATTTCGATTTCATCTATTAATAATATCGTGTGATTTGGCTTTACGCACAATCGTAGTCCTGTTATGTTTTTATGCTTAATGTTATTTTATTTACTTTTTTTTTTAATTAACACCAGCTACAATTATTCACATGTTCTTAACGCTCTTCAACACGTATATGATCTCGAATCACTCTTAATAATTTATGGTTCTGATTCCAACAATATACAAACCATTCTCTTCAAAGAGCCATTAAAGTAAGCAGATTTTATATCCCACATAATGCATTACTAACTACACTCTCAAAAATTGCTTATTATTGCTATTTTTACGCGGACGAAGTCGCGGGCGTTTGCTAGTCATCAATATAAATTATGACCTCTAGGTCTCCAAATAATTTTACCATTGTACGATGGAATATTTCCGGTGCAACACTAAGCCCATGTGGCATTCTTAAATATTTGTACCTATCAAATCGAGTATTAAATGTACACAACTGTGTACTTTCGTTATCTAACTTAATCATCGAAAAGCCACTACTTGCGTCTAGTACCGAAAAATATTTTGCTCCTATTAATTTAGATTTAATTTGATCGATGTTTGGTATTGGATAATGAGAACGTAGCAAACACTCATTTAGATTTTTAGGATCTAAACAAATGCGTAACTTTTTATTGGCTTTTTCTATAACAACAATTGAATTTACCCACTGTGTAGGACCCGTAACCTTTTCTATTACCTGTAAATCAAGCATACGATCTAGCTCCTTCTTAAGTCTGTCACGTAAGCTGAGTGATATTTTACTAGGTGCATGAACCACTGGCTGTGCATCCTTTTTTAAGACTAGTTTACAAGATACGTTCTTTAAACAACCTAATCCCGAAAACAACTCCTTATATTCTTCCATTTCACGTGTGTGAACTTGTCCCCCCCAATTTCGATTTTTCTACTTTTTCTTGTTGCAATCGTTTGGTGGTCGTTTGGTGGTGATTGGTAGTCACTTTTTTTCGTTTGGTGGTAATCCGTATTCTTAGAAATCACGTTTACTTTATTTAGCGTGAACTTAGCCCCCCAAAAACACATTTTCTTAAATATCTGGAGTTACAGTTATCTTAGCGTAAAACAAATTATGCCATTCGTTTGGTGGTCGTTTGGTGGTGTTTGGTAGTAACATTTCAACATTTGGTAGTAATTCAATTATCTGTAATAAATGATTTTCTTAAAAAGCGTGAAGTTAGCCCCCCATTATGTGTTTTTGTAAATAACTGGAGTTAGGATATTCTTAGTCGTTTGGTGGTGATTGGTAGTCACCTTTTAAACTTTGGTACCCATTCACACAGCAATAGTAGGCAAATTTCGATATGAGCTTTAAGCTTTCCGATTTTGTGTGAAGTTGGCCCCCCCAATGTAAAATTTCGAATTTTTTTTTATTGCATTCGCTTGGGGGTCGTTTGGTGGTGCTTGCTAGCCGAATTTCATCGTTTGGTGGTGATCGGTATAGTTACAATATCGAATTTCCGTTAGTTTTATTCCGAAAAAGGCAACCCGAAATAGAATTATGAATGAAAATTTCCCCAATATTTTTGATTTTTGAATTTTTCTTGATGCATTCGCTTGAGAATCGCTTGGGGGTGTCTGGTAGTCTAATTTTATCTTTTGGTGGTGATTAGTATAGACACAGCATCGAATTCCCGCAAGAGCTTTATTTCAAAAAAAGCAACTCGAAATGGATTCATGAATGAAACTTATCCCCAAATGTAAAATTTTTTAATTTTTCTTTTTGAATTCACTTGGCAGTCGTGTGGTGGTATTTGGTAGTCTAATTTTATTGTTCAACGGTGATTAGTATAGTTACAATATCGAATTTCCATTAGAGCTTTACTTCAAAAATAGAAACCTGAAATATAATTATGAATGAAAATTTCCCCAATATTTATGATTTTTGAATTCTGATTTCTGCATTCGCTTGGCGATCACTTGGTGGTGTTTGCTCGTCTAATTTCATCGTTTGGTGGTGTTCAGTATAGTTATGGTATCGAGTTTCCTTGGGAGCATTTTTCCAATAAAAGCACCGAATCTAATTATTAATAGAACTTCCCACAAATTAAAATTTTTTCAATTTTTCATTTTGGATTCACTAGGGGGTTGTTTGGTAGTGATTGGAAGTCTATTTTAAAATTTAAAAATTTTAAATTTGGGGGGAGTTTCATTAATGATTAGATTCGATATTTTTATTGAAAAAATGCTCTCAAGGGAATTCGATACCGTTACTGTACTGATCACCACCAAACGGTAAATGTAGACCACTAATCACTACCAAACGACGCCCTAGCGAATCAAAAATGAAAAATTTAAAAATTTTAAATTTGGGAAGAAGTTTCATTAATAATTAGATTCGATGCTTTTATTGAAAAAATGTTCTCAAGGAAATTCAATACCGTTACTGTACTGCCTTTTTCGGAATAAAACTAACGGAAATTCGATATTGTAACTATACCGATCACCACCAAACGATGAAATTCGGCTAGCAAGCACCACCAAACGACCCCCAAGCGAATGCAATAAAAAAAAATTCGAAATTTTACATTGGGGGGGCCAACTTCACACAAAATCGGAAAGCTTAAAGCTCATATCGAAATTTGCCTACTATTGCTATGTGAATGGGTACCAAAGTTTAAAAGGTGACTACCAATCACCACCAAACGACTAAGAATATCCTAACTCCAGTTATTTACAAAAACACATAATGGGGGGCTAACTTCACGCTTTTTAAGAAAATCATTTATTACAGATAATTGAATTACTACCAAATGTTGAAATGTTACTAACAAACACCACCAAACGACCACCAAACGAATGGCATAATTTGTTTTACGCTAAGATAACTGTAACTCCAGATATTTAAGAAAATGTGTTTTTGGGGGGCTAAGTTCACGCTAAATAAAGTAAACGTGATTTCTAAGAATACGGATTACCACCAAATGAAAAAAAGTGACTACGAATCACCACCAAACGATTGCAACAAGAAAAATTAAAAAAATCGAAATTGGAGGGGCCAAGTTCACACACGTTCCATTTCTTGCCATCCGTCTTTAATTTTTACTAGACAAATTTTCTTAATGAGATTGCACTTAAGGCAATCTTCCAGACCAATAATTGTTTTACAGTTCAAATCCACTATAACAAATTCTATGACATGACTTGAAGATTTGTTGTTGTCACCCAAATATTCACATTGTAGAGCACATTTTCCGACGCAGCCAAATTTTGAGCTACCAAAAGATGTTAAAGTAATATTAAAATTTTCTAAGACATTATTTGAATCCTTAACTTTATTAAATATATCTCTAGACATGACACTAACCTGTGCGCCGGTGTCAATTTGACAGCAAATATTTTTTTCATTAATTTTTAGGTTTACTATAAATTCAGATTTATTATTATTTAGAGATTTTAATTTTAATGTACCTACAACAAATTCCTTACTGTCATCGTTGTCGCTTTCTATGTTGACGATATTTACTTCCCTTCACATTTTGGCAAAATGTCCAATTCGACCACAATTCAGGCAACGTAATCCAGCTGCTGGGCACTTATACCGATGACGTTGACCACGTCTACTGCAACTACCAGAAAACATTGCAGTTCCCGGTGGTATGAACCGCTGACTTTTTTGATGACCGTTGTGTATGTTGATCTGCAAAACGTTGCGGCTGCTGATGTTGAAATCCGTAGCGCTGTATTGACTGTTGTTGTGATAACTGATGTTGCGATGGCTGATGTTGCGTTGGCTGATGTTGCGATGCATTCCTTCGAAACTTTTTGACCTGGTCTTTAATTGTATTGACATCGACGTCACATGTAGTCGCCATTTCTTTTGACTGTATTTTCGTTAGCTCATATGATTTATATTGCGTTTCGACTGCATTTAATGATAATTCTGTTATATTCAGAAATTTTTCTCTTAGGACGCCATCTTGGATACCAATTATGAACATGTCGCGAATCATGTTTTCTATTTCCAGAAACTCGCAAGATTTCGACAATTCCTTGAGTTCAATCATGAATTCGTTGATCGATTGATGTGGCTTTTGGCGGCATGTGAAAAACTTATACCTTTCAAAAGTTAAGTTTTTTTTAGGTTCGAAAAGATTTTTAAATTTTTCAATCACTTTAGCCAAAGTTTCATCCTCACTTCCTTTGATGATATTATAAAGAAGAACGCCCTGCTCGCCAATAGAGTGTAAAAACAATGCAATTTTTCTAGGCTCGCCAGCACCATTCAAATTTGCAGCAATCAAAAAAATTTAAAATCTTTGGAACCAATTTTTCCATGTGGCTTCCATATTTGTCGATGCGAAATCCAGCTTCGAAGGAAACTTACAGCATCCATATTCACACGATAATTCACTCGATATTTTTTTGTTTTTTAATTTTCACTTTACTAGTTTAAACTTTCACTTCTGACACCATGTTCTGTTCGTTGTTATAATAAAAGATTACGTCTGTTCTAGTTGGCTACTTGTATTTGACTGACTCTCTACTTTACAACTGGTATACATGTACTGGTATAAATCTATTACTACATATTGTAAGGTATAAATGTACTTGTATAAATCTACTACTACATATTGTAACAATCACAATTGGCTTAACAGTTTGTGCGTGAAAGACGGCCGGACAGACCGACAGACAAAAATTTTAAAAACGTTTTATGCTTAGTTAATGCTAAAATAAAGCAAAAATCTAACTTATAGCCATTTATAAGCAAATAACAGACAGACACAACAATTCTATTAATCTGTATAGATTGCAGGGTATCCAGCAGATAATATGTGGTATGGGCTTGTGGGCCTAGTTGGTTTAAATCTTGCTCGCCGTATAATTCGTGCATGGGTATATCTGGACTACCTCAATCTTCGAAAATGAAAATTCATAGATGGAGGGTTGTGTAAAGATTGCAAAGACTTAACAACCCATCCACAAGAACCAATGAACGTTAAGAAGCCTGAAGATCAGAAGAGCAAAACCCCGATTTGGGCTGTAGTGCCATTCAAGAAGAAGAATATCGGGAGAGTAAAACGTGCCATAAGTTGGCAGGCATACCATTAATATCGTTATAGTAGATCTAGACATATCCAGCAAAGTTATAATGTTACTATATATTCCACTTATACACGAATCTTACAGCACATAACTTTTTTTCTAAAATCAAATTAACTTCCATGCTTCCCATCACGATAATCGCTCATTACGATTGTTAACGTCGTCCTCTCAGAATTTTCTCACCTATTCCTCTGCGGTGCAGATAATGGCGCTGTCTACAGACGACCTCAGCTTCGACGGCCTGCACTTAACTTATCTTGTAGCTACGCGTGCAAAGATACGATGCCAGCTGGAATCATACGGAAGTGAAATTACCCATCAATTAACTTCTTGAGTAACTAACCAAAACGGCACAAGACTTCGATTTCATATTTCGCCAACGACTTTAGGTCACCACGTTAACCGCGTGGTTCGTCCTGTGAGCCATTCGAAATTCTTTAATCGCGTGCTTCTAATCCTTTGGATTCGGTGCTCTCGTACAAATCGACGCACGCATACGAAACTATTCTCCGTTGAAGTAGGACACACCGACCTCTTCTCGAGACGTTGTCTCGATTCGTTGCACCTAGGATTCATGGTGTAGCGCTTTCGGATGTGCCATAGGAATCGGTCATACTTGCCATATGTGAAAATAGAAAATTGTTGGAATAACAGTCGCATTGCCACGGCAATTTTTACATACTAACTCCGGCGGTCGCAGTAACACAAGCAGCGATGGCGTCTTGCCTCAGCTTCTTGCTGGCCGCAGTCAATTAAAATTCTGCGCTTAAAGGAGAATTCTATGAGCATTCCTGATGTACTGCTCGGATAGTTGGCTATATGCATCGGCCTACAACAGGTATGCCGGCTAGTTGTGTAAAACTAGAGAAACCTCCGGGAGAAACTTGCGGATCATCATCACGCCGGAACGCCGGTGTCCGCTCAAATGACAATCGCACGTCACAATCAATTACAATTTAATTCAATTATTTCATTTATTCCATTCGAGCGAAATTAAATCCAATCCGCAGCCTATTTCAATCGCAATGTCACATATCTTCGCCGCAGTCATTTTGCAGAGGTTCTACCGTACATTTTTTTGCAGGCCTTCTGGGCGACAGCTATCAAATCTTGAAGAATTGTTGCGTAGCTATGACCGAACCGGTCAACAATCCGCGATTGCAACAGGTGCCAATTTGCCATGCTTACGGATGATTGCAGATTTTCAACACTTTGATGTCAAAATAGATAATTGTTGATTGGCATTAAGTGTCGTAAGAACAGAGTGTATGCCATTCTGTCAAGAAGAGTGAGGATTGTTTTTTCGTGCTGGGTAATTGCGAAAGAAAGGATTTGTTTGAGATTGAAGAGCCAAAAACCACGAGTTATTCAGGTTTTTTGTGATAATCGTAAAATAATTTTCAGATTATTTTAACAAAACAGAAAAATTTATAAGAACAATGTATTCTTCCAAACAATCACATTTTTCGTCGTAGGTGAATTATCTGAAATAAGGTACTTCCGCTATATCATGATTATGGATATATAATTTCGCAAATTTGGGTGATAATTTTAGGGCTCTGGTAGAAGATAAAAAGTTTAAATTTTGCATGTCGATACATCTATTTAATATCAAATCAATCAATCAAATTCCTGTTAAGACCCCCTATAGGGGCATAGGACAGAAACAACTCTCTTCCACAAGGCGCGATCCTGCGCATCGGCTTTAAGCTGTTGCCAGGACTTGTTTGTTCCTCTGGCCTCCTGCTCAACTGCTCGCTTCCATGTGTTACATGGTCGACCAACCCGACGTCTTCCTTGAGGGTTATAATCCAGAGCCTGTTTTGCGATGTTTTGCTCTGGTTTCCTCAAAGTATGACCGATCCACTGCCACTTTCGCCGTTGAATCTCAATACCTATTTTAGTCTGGCGAGTTGTACTCCAAAGTTCGTCGTTGGAGATCACTTCTGGCCAGAATATTCCTAAAATGCGTCGGAGGCATTGGTTTACGAAAGTCTGTAGTTTCTTGGTAAGTCGAATGGTCACTTTCCACGTAGTACAACCATATAACAACACGGATTTGACGCATGCGTCAAAAACTCGCAGCTTCGTGCGAAGGGAGATCTCTCTTAACCTCCAGAAAGGGGAAAGGATACCGAAGGCCTGACGAGCTTTATTTAGCCGAGCCTCAACATCCTTTTCGGCTCCGCCTTCCATGCTGACAATGCTTCCGAGATAGCAAAAATCTTGCACCTCTTCCACATCCTGTCCATTAAGAACAATCGGTGTGCTTGCGTTCGAACCCATGTGCATGTACTTGGTTTTACGCACATTTATTTTCAGTCCCGCCTCTTTGCATTTAGAATGCAACGAGCGAACATTTGACTCTAAGTCCGAACGGGTATATGCAAGCAAACATACTTCATCAGCATAATCAAGGTGACTTAAGATGTTAAATAGTCTCCATTGAAGATCTTTACCTTCCCCACCTTCCAGTGCAGCTTTCAAGATGTCATTTATTACCACCAGAAACAGGGCTGGTGATAATATGCAGCCTTGTCTGACACCCGTTCGCACAGGAAAACTCTCGGACAGCTCTCCTCTATGCAAGACGCGACACCTTGCGTAGGATTCTTTAATCATAGCTATGACCTTATTTGGAATACCTCTCCTACGCAAAGCATTCCATATGTAATCTCGCTTAACGCTGTCGAAAGCCTTCTCGAAGTCCACAAACATGAGATGTAGTGGCGAACCCATTTCGGCTGACTGCTCTAATATTATCCGTAGGGTATTTGTGTGGTCGGTACAAGACGACCCTTTACGGAATCCAGCCTGATAAACTTCGAGAGTGCTCTCGACGACATCACTAATCCTATTGAGAATTACCTTAGCCATAATTTTTGATACGGCAGTAAGTAGACATATACCACGCCAATTGCCACAATCTCGAAGGTCGCCCTTCTTCGGAATTTTCACAATGACGCCCTCCTTCCATTCAGTCGGATATCTTCCATCATTCCACACCTTAGTGAAGAGTGGGATTAGTATATCGGCTGTTATTTCCGGGTCCGCTTTGAGGAGTTCGTTTGGTAGTCCGTCTATACCTGGAGCTTTCCTTCCCGCCATTGACCGAATGGCGGAAACTATCTCTTCTTTATCTGGGGGATCGTCCCTAATAGAGGATTGTTGCGGTTGGATGTTTGGAAGTTGTTCTGTTTCCGGAATATCTTCATCTGGCAAGATGTTTAAAATATCAGAGAAGTATTCCTTCCATCGTCGCAACTGGTGTCCACTCATATTAAGGAGAGTTCCGTTGACATCTCTCACCAGGTGGTTGGCGGTGAAATTCCTGTTCGTCAACTGTTTCATTATTTTAAATAGTGAACCCATATCCCCAAGGTAAGCCGCAGATTCTGCCTTGTTTGCCAGATCTTCAATGGCCTTTCTCTTGTCGCGTCTAACAGCCTTTTTAAGCTGTATATGAGCATCGCGGTAGTTCTGCCTCAAGTCGGGCGTTCGTTGGTTGACATCGGGTTGAGAGATGATTGCCAATTTGACTTTTTTCCGATTGTCAACCTTGTCCCATGTGTCTTGCGACATCCAGGGTTTCTTACCGCTTTGCGCATATCCCACAGATTCTTCAGCACTAGTTAGAAAAGTGTTTCTGGTTGCCTCCCAATTGGCGTCCAGTGTGCGCATTTCATGTTCACCCAATGTGGATGACTTTTCGCGTAGAATGGTGGTGTATTCGAGTTTTTTGTTGGGATCTCAGAGTTTATCCACATTAAGCTTGCGCTTCATTTGAAGAATTTGTGGTCGTCGGATAGCTGCTGTACACAATCTCAAGCAAGCAACCATCAAGTGGTGATCGCTCCCCACGTCAGCTCCACGTTTCGCTCGCACATCGAAGAGACATCTTCTCCATCGGCGACTTATAGCCAAATGGTCGATCTGGTTCTGAGAAACACCGTCAGGGGAAACCCAAGATGTTTTATGATGACTCTTGTGTGGAAAAAGGGTCTCGATGATCATTTGCCGAGTACTTCAGAACTCCACAAATAATTCGCCGTTTTCGGGTCTCTTAATCCAAGGTCGTGAAGCGTCGACCCAAGGGTCACCATGCCTCCCCATGACGTGTTCTAGTCCAGTGTTGTCTGATCCAACCTGGGCGTTCATATCTCCAGAGATGATAATAATATCACCTCTTGGAACACGTTCGAAGGTGGCACTCAGTTGGCTATAAAACTCCTCTTTGTCACCAGATGTTGCGGTATTAGTTGGTGCGTAGCTCTGCAGAATTGTGACGTTTCTGACACTGGTCCTGAGCCTGACGACGATAATCCTATCCGAGATTGGTTCCCAGCTAATGAGACTGTTTCTCGCTCTCGGCGCCATTTCTGGCTTCACTTTCAGGGCCAACGTACAGAATAGTGTTTCCGCTAGGGGTTCGTTCTTCTCCTGATCCTGTCCACCTGACCTCGCTCAAGCCCAAGATTTGGATGTTATAGTGCTCCATTTCACGGTCGATCACTGATTGGCGGTGCAAGGACCGAGTAACCCCAGCTCTTCCCCCATCATTCAATGTTCGAACGTTCCAGAAGCCAATCATAGTCCGTTTTCGAATGCCAAAAGTCGTTACCGTAGAATCAGTCCGTATCCGAGGCGATGTATCCGTTTCTCGTATCATTTAGGTCTTAAGATCACGGGTGATAAGCCCATGATCCAGTGAGTGTCCATTTGCCATTTTTAAGGCATGCAGGACTGGCTGTGGGTGAATTCTACAGCCCCCATCCTAGAGGGGGATAGTTAGCTCAGGTCCGTGGAGTCGCTAACTCCAAAGATAGTTGCAGGAATTGGTAAAACCTCATACTACAACTACCCCCTTGCGGGGAACTCTATTTAATATACATTGTGACAATAAAGTATCGGCAATTTTTAATTAAAATTACTCTGGGAAATGATATTTCAAAACTTTTTTTCTTTTTTGATAAGCAGGTAGGACTGTCCTTAATTATTATCCCACAAGTGAGCGCAGTCTGTTAATCAGTTTGTTTGTGACAACTGGTTGAATCGATACACCTTAGTAGTCGACGGTAAGTACTATCATAAACAAGAGCCTAAGAGTGATACAATGCCTTTAGGGATGGTTGAGAGATCGTTGAAGACATGCCTCGCTCTGGACGACCTCCGACCTCTGCAACTGACGGAAACATTTGTGGCGACCAACGCCAACAAAACAACATAGTCCAAGAACACACACCTATGGAAATAATATTTGAAAAAACTTCCCGCCATCGTCAAATGTAACATCGAATTTATATTGCGGCGGCTTGCGGCTTATGATGTCGTCATCACGCCGCCTGCCTGCTCAGTCAACGTTCTTGTCTTGTCTTGACAAAAACGCTACCGGTAAAATTGTATTCTTCGTGCTAAAACCATTGATGCAATTTACAACTCCCACAAATGGAAGTAAAAATAAATTGTTTTCTGGTAGAGGTTTAAGTGATACTGTGTTTATTCCTTTCAACCCTCACACATTCAAAAAGTGAAGAAAATGCTGCTTGAAAATCTTCATGCCAGTATTAGGGAGATAGCAGGAGAACTCGAATCTCTCACGAGTCCGTTTGTTTGATTTTGGTGGATACTTTGGCCATGAAACGCGTCCTTGTTCGACTAGATCCAATAAAGCTGAATTTTCTTAAAAAAAGTGCACTTTGGACATGCTTAATCGTGCGAATTCTGATTCCACATTCATGGATTTTGGGGGGACAAATGGTCAATACGGAGTACTATTTATTCATATTGAAGCGTTTGCGTGAGCAAATCCTTAAAAAAACGGCCGGAATTGTGGAAGGAGAATTCATGGATTTTCCACGATGAAAATGCGCGATCGCATTGAGCCTCAATTGTGACCGAATTTAAGGCCAAAAAAGCAAAAAAATTTTATCAATCAACCACCGTATTCCCCAGATTTGGCCCCATGTGACTTTTCCTATCCTCGAAACTGAAATTACTGCTTCGTGGAATCCGTTTTCAGTCAATCGAGGACATAAAAATCGCAGTGGACTACTAAGGTGTACCGATTCAACCAGCTGCTGCAATCAAACTGCGCTAATTTGTTAATAGTTAAGGACAGTCCAACCTACTTATTTTTATACTCTAGATGAAATCTGAGAGTATATTGTGTTTGCCTTACCGTTTGTAACGCTAAGAAATAACGCGCGCAAAGAGCCGCCAAGGGTACAGAATAATTTGTTGTCGCTCAAAAACCTCGATTCCGTGTGACCGTCTGTCCGTCTGTCTGTCTGTCTGTCTGTCCGTCTGTGCGTCTGTCTACAGCATAACTCTCGAAAGCTTTGAGCTGTAGTGCTAAAAATTTGTGTGTGTCATTTTTAGCAAAAAAGAGAGGTCAAGTTTGTGATCGGGCCGCATCGCTCCACCCCTTCTACCCCCTCCCATACAAAATGACACAATTACGCAATTTGATAATAAACGGATTTGCCCGAAAAGTATGAAAGTTGTTAAAATCAAATTTGAAGCATATTACTTTTATAATGATTTCAATCTACCGTATAAAAATTATGTGTGTTCTCCCTCTCCTTCCACCACCTCCCGTACAAACTCCACTTTTTCATGATATACTCTAAACCAATTTACTCTATGCGTAGACAATTTAGCGAACTGAAATTGTGACGATACCATATAAAATTATGCGTGTCCTTCTCCTGCTTCCACCACCTCCCATACAAACTGTACTTTTTCATTAAATACTCTAAACCAATTTACTCTGTGCGTAGAAAATTTATCGAGCTCATATTTAGCACTAAATATTTATTTAGAATTATTAGCAAGACCAAAAAAAATTAGATGAATAGCTTCACCCCTTCTACCCCGTCCCATTCAAAATTACACAATTTCGCAACTCGACAATAAACAGATTTGCTCGAAAAGTGTAAAAGCTATTGATCTGAAATTGGAAAGTAATACTTTTATTATAATTTCAATCTACTGCATAAAATTTATTTGAGTCCTCCTCTTCTTTCCACCCCCTCCCATACAAACTGCACTTTTTCATGTAATGCTCTAAACTAATTAATTCAGTACGTATAAAACGTATCGAGCTGAAATTATGCATTAATAACTTATTTAGAATAATTATTCAGCCCAAAAAAAAATGGATGATTAGTCTTACCCCTTCTACCACCTCCCATACAAAATGGAGCAATTTTGGAATTCGACAATAAACGAATTTGCTCGAAAAGGATGGATGCTATTGATCTAAAATTTGGAATATATTACTTTTATGATGATTTCAATCCATCATATAAAAATTATTAATTAAGTCCTCCCCTGTCTTCCACCACCTCCCATTCAAATTCTATTTTTTCATGAAATACTCTAAAACAATAACTCAGTGTGTATAAAATCTATCGAGCTGAAATTGTGCACTTAATATTTATTTAGAATTATTAGTAAGCCCAAAAAAATGAAGCTGTTATCTGAACCCCTTCGATCCCCTCTAATACAATCTGACACAATTTCAGAACTTTACAAAAAGCGGATTTCCCTGTAAAGTATGAATGCTATTGTTCTACAATTTAAAACTTGTCAAAAGGATGATGTTTATAGTTATTTGTGAAAAAGACTCGCCCCTCCTTGTACCACCTCCCATACAAACTACACAATTTGGATAAACCAAATAACCTAATTTTCTCAGTTTTAATCCTAAATTTTGTGAAAAACATTTTGATAGAAACTTTAGCGTAATGGGAAAAAATTAATTCAATGTGGTCAACCCCTGTACAACTTCCCCTACAAAATTTCTTGAAATCAATAAATTTCTCTTTCATCTAGAGTATCGCACGATTGGGCTTTATGCCCAATCCTAGTCCTGTTAAGTTTTTGAAATATCATTTCCCAGAGTAATTTTAATTACAAATTGCCGATACTTTATTGTTACAATACACAGAGAAAAAAAAATAATAATTTGTTACACAATTGTTATGAACCGAAGTGAGGGTCTGTTAAGGTAGAAACTTGAACATTTGCGAAATGCATTTAAAAAAAATACCTAAAGGTATGAAATGTTTACTGGTCTAATACATTCAAAACTTCTGGGAGCGGATACAAAATTATTTTTTCGACCATTTTTAAGAAATCAATTATAACCTAACTATTAAGCGCAATCAATTTAAAATTTTGCACAAAAACTTACAAAAATAGTTGAATAAAATTACGTTAAAAGTTTTGAAATCGCACTTGCTCTTCTACCCCCTCCCACACAAAAGTATGGTTTCAACCAATTTCATTAAATCAACTAATAACCAACAAATTAAAAGCTACAAACTTGAAATTTTGTTCAAGCACCTTACAAGAAAAAGGAAATAAAATTGCGTCACAAATTTTACCATTCCCCTACCTCCTCTACCCTCTCCCATACAAATGTTTGGTTCCGTGAATTTAAAATACTCCGAATCCAATGAAAATTCTATGCAACTTCGTCTATGAAACTGACATTCTATACAGAGAATATTGGACGTGATTCAAGCAATCAATTAAAAAATTATTAACATTCACCCACCCTTGCTATCACCCCTCCCTCCTCCCCTCATGAAAACCCAAACTTGCATAAACAAATGCAATTTTGATTACATGTACTGGAGGTATTGACCGTATTCGCAATTAAGAGTTAAATCGACAGCAGCCCTGTCCACCTGTGAAAGGGAGTTTCACATAGTCTTCCTTGACCACTCTAACCTGCATATTGACTTTCCATGCATCGTCAACTTATACCAAAAATAATAAAGTTGCGCCCGACTTGTTGGCAGTTTATTTTTCTGATTGTAAAGTTTCAGCTTTCGCAGTAGATTTATTAGGAAGTGTAGTTTTTCACTCCAGCCTTGACCTGCTTTCCTCTTCAACAGGGCACTTCTCAAAATGTAGGTACTATCACGTACTTACATCCCTGATGGCCAAACATCGATGAAGCACCTCTGAAGATTCGATGAACAGCTTCGAAACCTGTTGGTGAAAAGAGCTTATCAGCCTGCAGAAAATTCTCCTATAATATCTCCTATCTGTGAATACATGAGAGTGTTTCATTTTCTTTCTAACCAGCAGTAAACCACATCGCGATCTCTCAATCGCACTCATTGGTGCATTGTAGGTGCTATCTCATGACTGAATAGCAAAATCAATGAGTGCGATAGAGATAGGAACATGTTTGTTGCACTGAGTGTTCATTAATAAGTATTAATGAATGTTTCATTACTATTCATCGATGAAGGATATTTTCTAAATACGCATGAAGTTTCTATTACCGATCCGCGATGAGTGGTAATTGAGAATTCACAGGTGTTTCTTTGATGTTTGGGTGTCGCGGTTTATTTCTCTGTTAATAAATGGCAATGATGAGTCGCATAAGATATTTAGATGCTTCTTGGTATTGTACCGAGCACGTCTCATCAGACGAAGATCGATCTTGAAACTGCGGAAAATTTTTAATATCTTAAGTAAACAAACCGAAATTTACAATTGGTACTATTTATTTCGTAAGAAGAAAACCCCTAGGAGAAATATATAATGGACTGAATGTATGTCTGTCCCTTTTTTCATCGAGTGTAAGCAAATTAGATATCTATGATAATTGATTATTTTTTCCTTTTATTTACATTGGCATGCATACTTGCGAACTTTCCGTACTTTAGTATTGGTTCGTATATAAGAAGTCATGAATTACTTTATTATTTTAATAATAAAGTATTGTGATCGACTTGGAAAAAAAAAAAATTTGCTACCCTGAAATTTTGTTTTTTCGCGTTTCATAACTAAATTAGCCTAAAAATGCAAAAAAAAAAAATCCGTCTGTCTGTACGCCGTCCGCCGTACGCCGGTGTGTACGCTCAGCGCACATTAACTCCCAAACCCTTCAAGATACAAAGTTCATTTTTGAAGGGATTGTAGATAGTTGCGGATCTCAGGCGGATACCAATTTTGGAGGGTGTGCGTGTTCAGGGGGAGGCGGGGGGAGCGCTTAAGCCGAAAATTACGAATTCAAATATCTCAACCATGGTAATAGCTAGGAAGCTAAAACTCAACATACATATAGAGGAGTTTGTGGGACAACTTTTAAAAATAATTTAATTTTTTTATCCATTGGGGTGCGAAAAGGGGGGGCTAAGAACCAATCGTCAGCCGAATTTTTTTTTCAAATGATTATATCTTCAAAATTACTTACTGTAAAAAATTGATATTTTGAGACCATTAAGGTGACATATAGTTCTACTAGAATCAGTTTAAATAAAAGCTAATTATTGTAAGGGGGAGGCTCAGGGGGGGTGCAAAGAAAAACACTTAAAAATCAATATCTCGGCTATTTATTAAGTTATGTAACTGAATTTTAGAACTTATATTAAGTTATACTAGATAAATACGAGAAAAATATAACATTTGGACAAAATAGTAGTGGGGGGAAATGGGGAGCATTTCAAAAATGATGCACTTTCCAAAATTTCAAACCGTTATAATTCAAAATTGAGTACAGATATCGAATCAAAAATTCGTCAGATTATAGAACTATATAATTTATAATTTTGATAAAAATTTTAAGTCAAGGGGTGTAAAGGGAGGGAGGTGGTAAGCAAAAATGTCGAAAATTTTGAGTGATTTTTTCAGGACTCTGGTCAAAGATAGGAACTTTAAATTTTGCATGTGAATACATCTACTTGATATACATAGAAAAAAATAATAATTTGATCCACAATTGTTACGAACCGACCACCACGGTCTAAGGGGCACAGGCTGTTTCATATGCAGCGAAAAAAGCATGAAAACTGAAAATTTTTGGATGTAATTTTAAGGTAGAAACTTCAAAATTTGGGAAATACATTTAAAAAAAATCCCTAAAAGTATAAAATACTAACTGGTCGAATACCTTCAAAACTTCTACCCCCTCCCATACAAAATTATTTTTTCGACCATTTTTAAGAAATTAATTATCACCGAACTATTAAAAGCTATCAATTTGAAATTTTGCATAAAAACTTATAAAAATATTTGAAATGAAATTATTTTAAAAGTTTCAAAATCGCACTTGGCCTTCTACCCCCTCCCATACAAAAGTATGATTTCGACCAATTCCATTAAACCAACTATTAACCACCAAATTAAAAGCTACGAACTTGAAATTTTGTACGAGCACCTTACAAGAGAAAGGAAAGAAAATTGCGTCACAAATTTTGCAATTTCCCTACCTCTTCTACCCCCTCCCATACAAAATTATTTTTTCGAGCATTTTTAAGAGATCAGGTATCAGCTAACTCTTAAAAGCTATCCATTTCAATTTTTGCCGGAAAACTTACAAAAATAATTGAAATGACATTTTGTTAAAAGTTTTGCAATCGCGCTTGCCCTTCTACCCCCTCCCATACAAAAGTATGATTTCGACCAATTTCATTGAACCAACTAATAACCAACAAATTAAAAGCTACGAGCTTGAAATTTTGCACGAGAACACTACAATAGAAAGGAAATAAAATTGCGGCACAATCTTTACGATTCTCCTACCTCCTCTACCCCCTCCCATACAAATGTTGGTTTCGTGAATGTAAAATATGAAAATTCTATGCAACTTCGTCTATGAAACTGACATTCTATACAGAGAATATTGGACATGATTCAAGCAATCAATTATAAAACTATTAACACCCACCGACCCTTACTAACAACCCTTACCCCCCGCCCCCCCACACAAAACTCAAACTTGCATAAATAAACGAACGAAATATTGGTTATATATACTGAAGCTTTTGAACGTTTCCGCAAAGTGTTGACAACTGTCCTGCCAAAGAACCCCTTTCACTTAGTTTTCCCTAACCACTCTTACCTAAATATTGACTTTCCACGTATCCTCAACTTATCCCAAGAATAATAAAGTTTCGCCCGACTTGTTGGCAGTTTATTTTTTCCGAGTTTTGACTATCAGGGATAATGTAGATTATCCACCCAAAATTAACTTCTTATCTTTAAGTATCTCGGAGATATGAGTCCATATGTACGGCGGACGGCATTTGTACCCTTCTGGCTCTTAATGTTTGAGGGATTTTCCTTCTTGTTAATTGTTCTCTCCAGATATAGCAGCACTAGTACAGTTAATTATGCAGGTTAGAGTGGTTAGGGAAGACTAAGTGAAAGGGGGTTCTAAGGCAGGGATATTGTGAATTTAATACTTAATTGCGAATACGATCAATAGCTCCAGTACATATAATCAATACTTCATTCGTTTATTTTTGCAAGTTTGGGTTTTTATGCGTTGAGGGGTAACAGTAAGGGAGAATGGAGGTTAATAATTTGTTAATTGATTGCCTGTATCACGCCCAATATTCTTTGTGTAGAATGACAGTTTCATAGACAAAGTTGCATAGAATTTTCATAAAATTCGATGTATTTTACATCACGAAACCATACATTTGTATGGGAAGGGGTAGAGAAGGCAAGAGAATCGTAGAATTTGTGATACAGTTTTATTTCGTGTCTATTGCAAGGTTTGTTAATTTTTTTCTTTTTGGTTACGCCAGGGAGGTGTGGAATCTTCATTAGATACCAATAGCCCATGCCATCGGTATGCACAATTCACATACCTGATCCTGACAGAGAACTGTCAACCGATATTTGCCTGCGTACTAAACCACACCTCCGCACACAGTCTTTAACCACTCTCCCCGCGGGACGGCTGTTAGGTATTGTTTCGCGAGGCTGGCTAGCATTTTATGCTATGCGCTTTATACTACTTCTGCTCTCCTTTCTCTCTCCATTTTCGAAGATCCTTTTGCACATTCGTTACGAGTGTGCAAATTTCCATCCAATTTTCCTCTGATTCCATCATCTAATCTATGAAGAATGGTGGACTTGGCACTTTATTTCTCCATTTTTCGAAGCGATTGCAGTTGAAAACCGCGTGTTCTGTGTCTTCTTCTTGATCTGGACAATTTGAACAAAGAGGCGAGTTATCGTGTCCGAACCTATTTAGGTATTTGCGGTAGCCACCTTGACTTGATAGGAACAGCGTGAGGTGTTAGTTGCAGTTCCCATGCGCTCTATTTGTCCAGACCTGAATTGAGGGGATAAGCTTAAAGGTCCATCTGCCTTTGTAGTGTTGTCCAACCTGGCTTGGCCACATAGCTATTGATCTTGCCTTTTCTTCTTATTCAATTTTTCTGGCAACAGCTGCCAATTGTTGGATCGTGGATCTTCTTTCGTAGATCCTCAGCATCTTATACGCGAGAATTTCAATGGGAATCATCCCGGCTATAATACAGGCTGCTTCGTCCGATATTGTTCAGAAACCGCTGATTGCACTTATTGCGAAGTCCACGTGAACTTTAAATTTTAATCTATTATCGAGCATAACTTTTATAATTGGTGTGACAGGATTTTTACTTGACTGGCTGAAATCCTATCTTAATAATAGAACTCAATTTGTTAAGTTTCAAGGTCTTATTTCCAAGGAAATATTAGTGTCCTCTGGGGTACCTCAAGGAAGTTACTTGGGACCTCTCTTATTTAATGTTTTCATCTCAGATCTATCAGAAGTATTGGAAAATGTTTCACATCTGATGTACGCTGATGATCTAAAAATATATCATGCCATAACCTCGCCCGCAGATGCCGCATTCCTGCAATCCAAACTTATTGCACTAGATCATTGGTGCATTCAGAACAAATTAGAGCTTAATGTCAGTAAATGCCACGTTATAAGCTTCTCCCGTAAATCATTCTCATATCACCATGACTATATCTTAAGTGAAACTCAACTACACCGTGTTGATCAAATTGAGGACCTCGGCTTACTAATGGACAACAAAATGTGCTTCAAACCTCACTATAATCGAATAATTTCAAAATCTTTATTCTGTTCTCTTGTCCGCCCTATTCTGGAATATGTATGTCCCATTTGGGACCCTTTTTTCCAGCTATATAGCAACAAAATAGAGTCAATCAATCTTTTTGCTCTCAGGGACTTGTATGATCCTAGAGACTTTGAAAACGTTCCACCCTACACAGCTAGGCTGCAATTATTAAATCTTTTACCGCTTGGTTCTAGAAGAACTATACTCACATCCTGTTTTACCTTAGATGTATTGAATGGCGATATTAAGGTTGACCATATCTCAAATAAATTCAGACTCAATGACAATGTCAGGCTGATGAGACATTCAAAACCACTTAAGGAATATGCACATCGTACTGATTACGGACAAAATGAACCTATTAACAGATGCTGTAGAGTATTTAACAAATTCAGCGCCCACTATGCACCTCCAATAAATAAGCTGACATATAAACTGAGACTATGCTCCGTTCTATAAGGTCCCCACATCCTGCTTGACCCTTCCACCATTGCCTATCATATATGTATATCAAATTTTGTTTAATTAATTAAGTTAAATTTAAATTTATTAGGATATATTAAAATAAATTAAATTAAGCAATTTATTAGTATGTAAACTATCTTGTTATGATTAATAAATAAATAAATAAATAAACTCCTAGATATTTAATTGCATTCTATCGACTTGTTGTTAGATCAGCCTCCGTTTTGTTGCCAATTAGTTGTAAACCAGCGGACTTTAGCCAGTTTTGTAACTTTCAATACTGCTTCGTTTGTTGCTGACTCTATTTCGTGGATGTGCTTAGCCACGGTAACGACGGCCATGTCGTCAGCGAACCCGATTAATTTTACTCCTTGCGGCAACGATAGTTGAAGAACTCTATGGTACATAATATTCCACAGGAGAGGACCTAGTAAAGATCCTGGTGGGACTCCCGCGACGACGTTGTAGTACCTTACCCTTTCATCAGTTTGGTACCTCAACTTCCTGTTGCTGAAGTAGTTTGAAATTATTCTCAACAAGTAGCATGGTATATCCATCCTGGTTAACGATCTTCATGTATGTTAAGTGACCAATCTGTCGGGTGAAAGGCATTCTTAATGTCTAGTATCACTACTGCACAATATTTCGTTGTCCCCCGTCGCCATCTTTCTCCTTGTATCGCCTCAGATGCAGTACCGACTACCACTTTTATGGCGTCAACAGTTGAACGCAATTTTTTAAATCCGAACACCAGTTCAGCCTTGTCATCGCCATCCTGTATGCTATACGCCAGGAATTTATATCCGCTCCGCTACAGAGATTTTCGAAACAAGTTGCCTTACTTTGTTTAATCGCCTTGTTTAGGTCTCGTCTTGCCACTTTAAAAGTGTTTAATCGGTCCTGAAAATCTACTCTTCCCCTTAATCGTTGGACTCTCATTTCTTCGAAAGTGTCCATGTCGAATAGTTTATCCTCCCATTTTGGGCTTGTTAATTTAGGTCGTTGTACGGCTTTTCTTAGTTTTACGTATATCAATTATTATTGCTTAATGATCAATGTGTGTATATTCCTCGCAAACGCAATTTCGTATTCCGTAGAAGGGAGTTGCTAATGTCTATGATGGAGCGCATTCCTGCTTTGCGAAACGTGTTTGCCCGGCCGAGATTTGCAATTCCTATTTCCAGTGGTGCAAATGTTCTCTAGCATTGGTGGGCCTGTTACCCCATTCTGCTACCCATGCATTAAAGTCACCGCCTATGACCATTGGAGTTTTACCGCGTGCTTCGGTCGTTAGATTATCTAACATTGTCTGGTATTAACTCGCGTTCAGCTGGGTCGCACATAACAGCTGTAGAAATGAATTCCATTTATTTTTGCTCGAACGAAGGCCTCCGCCTGCTCACTGGTTTCTTGGAACGCGTGTTTTCCACATATTCATATTTCCGCTGGCTTTGTTGTGTCACAGAGCCAGATATTGTCGACGAAAGTTTTGTCCATTCTACCCCCTCCAATACAAAAGTATGATTTCGATCAATTTAATTAAATCAACTAATAACCAACAAATTGAAATTTACGAACTTGCAATTTTGTACGAGCATCTTACTAGAAAAACGAAATAAAGCTGCATCACAAATTTTATGATACCTTTACATTCTCTTCTACTACTTCTACAATGGCGCTACAGCCCAAATCGGACCTTGGCCTCCTGATATTCAGGTTCCTTAACATTTTATATTACTTATTGTGGAAGGGTTGTGAACCCTTCGCACAACCCTTTTTCTACGAATTTTTCATTTTCGTAGATTGAGGTGACTAAGGTTTATCCAAGCAGGTAATGTGCTACAATTATATATTGCGTCGACCGGGATTTGAACTCACGACCTTAGCATTACAAGACCAACACGCTACCTACTAGGCTAGCTCTTTACCTTCTCTACGCCTTTCCATACAAATGTTTGGTTCCGTGAATAAACCGAATTTTATGAAAATTCTATGCAACTTCGTCTATGAAACTGACATTCTATACAGAGAATATTGGACGTGATTCAAGCAAGCGATTAAAAAATTATTAATCTCAACCCACCCTATCACCCCTCCCCTCATAAGAACCCAAACTTCCATAAATAAGCAAATGAAATATTGATCATATGTGCTGGAGCTATTGATCGTATTCGCAATTAAGTTTGAAATTGACAATATCCCTGCCCTAGAACTCCCTTTCACTTAGTCTTTCCTAACCACTCTAACCTGCATATTGACTTTCCACGCATCCTCAACTTGTTAGACAAATAATAACCTTGCGCACGACTTATTGGCAGTTTATTTTCTCTTCTATTTTCTTTCTCCTGCTAATACACTTAGTATAAAATCGTCACGCACCTTTGCTGCAATCCCATTAACATTTTTCTACGACATTACTTGTCGATGACAACTGGCCATAAAACATAACTATGATGATGGTGATAACTCTCCAGCGATATCTTTTTAAGTAATCGACTCTATGCTGGAAAAAAACCCAACATAATCTTAAAAAAATATCATTTATGCACACTTTGTGTCCTTTATTCGCAATAAAGTGCATCAACATCTTCGAGGTTGTAATCACACCTGTCTTGAAATGTCGTAGAATGGTCACAGGGCGAAATTCTTATAAGTCCATCATCAGCTACTACTTTACTTTATTTCCATCATGTTAGGAGAGTGTGTTTTTGCCGACCACTACTTCTTCGAAAGATACGAAAGGAAATCTTGACTTCCCAGCAGGGAATTCGGTAATCCATGTGGTAGTCAATCGCAACCTTGTAATTAGTAATGAACGTAATATTATTCTTTCGAATTACGACATTCCTAAGTCTGAGACGATTCTGTTTTTTGCTCTGTTTTGTTTTTTGTTTTTCTGTTTCATTATATCGAAAGGATTTTGGTTACAAATAAACATACGAGTATGTAACACATTACACTTTTTTAATTTCCTAGTTCGAAGCAGAGTTTGATTACGGTGTAAGGATTGTGATAATTTTTTTTTTCCCTTTTCTATTGCGGAGGTTTAGTTAAAATATTTGCCAACAAGTTGAGTGCAATTTTATTATTCTTGGGACTAGTTGAGAATGCGTGGGAAGTGTATACGTTGGTAGCAAAAAAGGAAGAATAAGTGAATGGGTGTACTAGGGTAGTGCTGCTCTGTTTAGAATATTAGTTTCAGAGACGAAATAAATCCTATGAAATTCGGTGTATTTTATATTCATCCCATACATACATTTGTATGGGATAGGATAGATAAGTTGAGGAAATCGGAATATTTCTGACATAGTTTTATTTGTTTTGTTTTGGAAAGTGTTCATACAAAATTTCACGATTGTAAATTTTAATTTAATGGTTATCAGTTGATTTAATGAAACTGGCCGAGATCATACTTTTGCATTGGAGGAGGAGAAGGTCTGAAAGACATTCAAAACTTTCGATGTAACTTTAGGTTAAATACTTTAAAGAGTATTTGTACAAGTTTTCAAAGTACGAGAATTTTTCCCTTTCTAGGTTTATGGTTGGACCTATATAATACCTAGCTAGGGTATAGCCTAGTAGGTAGTGTGTTGGTCTTGTAATGCGAAGGTCGTGAGTTCAAATCCCGGTCGGCGCAATATATAATTCCGGCACATTGCCTGCTTGGATATACCTTGGTCACCTCAATCTAAGAAAATAAAAAATTCGTAGAAAGAGGGTTGTGCGAAGGGCTAACAACTCTTCCACAATAAGTAATGAAAAATGTTAAGGAACCTGAATATCAGGAGGCCAAGGTCCGATTTGGGCTGTAGCGCCATTGTAGAAGTAGAAGTATATAATACCTAATTGGTCCTAAAATATAAACGTTTTATGGTAAGTAATTCTGAAGATACATATAATCATTTGAGAAAAAAATATTTGACCGAAATTTGGTTTTTAGCCCATCCCCTGCCTCTTTTTATACCCCACGGATAAAAAGTTATTTTGCTTTTACTTATTTTCCGAAAAAACAATAAATCTGTCGAGTTTCAGTTTTTTATCAGTATTCGTAGTGGATATATCAGCAGCTGTAGTTTTTGATTCCAGACCACTCTCGCTTTTGCTTTCCACCTTACACACTTAGTCAAAAAAACTTCCCAACCAAATCTACAAATACCCCAAAAATGGACTTTCTATCTTTAAGGGTTTCGGAGATATTAGACGTTAAAATTTAAAAAGTGTTTTTGATATATTGATATTTTATTTATTTAGTGTATAAAACAAGATTATAAATCTTTTATAAGTATAATAAATGTGGTAAGTACTCAAATCTAATAAAATTAAATTAAAATTAAAACAAAAATAGAAGAAACTACAAAAAATAATAGATAGAGTACAAAATTATTTGTTAATGAAATAGAAAAAAGTAACAGAAAAGAAAATACAATATTGAAGAAGCCAAAAGTACATATGTCTTGAAGAAACTACAAATCAAAGGAAAATAAATTAAATCTCTAAGGAATACGCAAATCGTATGAATGTACTCGAATCATCAACATGCTGAATATGAAAGTTTGTTCCAGATTCATATGGTTTGGATGAAAAAGGAACACTCACAAACTGTCTTAAAGGAACGCGGAGCAAGAAATTTACGATGTCTAATAGTTTTAAGAGGTATTAAGAAATCGCTTAAGTAAAGTGGCTTACCGGTCGGTAAGATATTATACAACAAAATTAGTGATCTAGGTTTCAGGAAAGATGATAAAGTGCACCCTAAAATGCTCTTTTGATATTGTGATACATGGTCCAAGCCCAAAGACAAAGCAGATTCAGTCGTTGAAAGCCACGTTTAGCCTCTGTTGACAATTTGAGTCATGTCTAGGAAATACTAGACTACTGTAAGCGAAGAAAGGTACAATTAGAGATTTAATGAGCATTAGCCTACTATGCAATGGTAGGACACTAGCAAATATCTATAGTCTTCTCAGACTACCATATACCTTTTTTAGGGCAGAAGCGATATGCTTACATCTACTCATAAACAAGTCGAAAGTTACTTCTAGATTCTTTACATATGTTTGGGGTGTACTGTTGACTATTGGGCGGGGAAGATTCCAAGAATTTGGATTATTTGTGTCCATTATCCAGTGTAAAAATAATATATTGCCGACATAGTCTTCAACTAACCCAATGGCCTACTTAACTAGATCTTTGAATCATCCGCATACAAATGAAGGCTGCAGTCGTCCAGTGTATCCGGTAGCTCATTAATATAAATGCTAAAAAGCTGTGGAGTTAAGACTGACCCTGGTGCGACATCACACATAAGGGATAAAAATGAGGATAGAACATGAATAATTCTGACTTACTGGTTGATTAGGCTACCAGCTACCAAGAAGTTTGATTGCAATCATAAAAAAAATTAAAATAGACGTTAGCTTGTCTAGGAGTCTGCTGTGGTTCACCATCACATAGGTTTTAGAAAAGCGTAAGAGAACAAGGTAGGATATAATATTGTTATAGATCTGGCAACCACGCAAAATTGATCTTTCCCGAATATGCCAGGACAGTCACCCAATATGTAAAAAGCTATAATCAAAGATCTAGAACCTCCCAGTATAGTCTAGACACACACCCAACGACACCTGACGGAAGCTTCAAGAATTGGGGAAAAATGGTATATAAGCACGAAGCTGTCAGACGGGAGGTAGTCATTCAGCGACATCTGTGGAAGAACGCGAACCGGTACAAGAAAGCGATAGAACAATATCGGTGGTGCCATTCAGTGCGAATTAAGTTAAAGTGCGAATTAAGTCAAAGTGCGAATAAATAAATTATCACTTATTTTTAAACGAATTGTGTTTTACTTGAAATCCCGGCGAACCCCTAGCTCGCAACAATATTATTTCCATAGTGGCTCTAATATCCGAGGTTACTGAAATCAGTGCAGATTCGCAGCTGTGACAAGGCCGAAACATTCATTGAAAAGGATATGACGATCTTCGCATTGTAGACTGCACCACTAGGCTACACCCAGCAAGAAGTCTCGAAGTTACGGATCAAATTTTAATAGTTTTCAAGATGTAACACACAATCCTTAATGAGGCAAAACTCAAATTACGGTCTACTTTTAGTTTATGCAGGAACATTGTCGAGAAATTAAAGATACGCTTCTCCAACAGGAGTATGATTTCAAATTCTCTATGAGTTATTCGACCACAACTAAATCAATTCCTGATAAAAAAATGTGGTACATGCAAAGGATAACAGTAACATTCTCAATTGCATTTTGCATTTTGAGGAGAATTGGTCAATCCTTCATTCTTCTAATGACTTGAATACCTGTAAGGATATATTTTATGATATTTTGGTAGAAGCCGTCAATCAAGTAAAACTACTGGAAGTAGACTGAAAATGAATTTGCTTCCCATAAATGCGCGGGCTACCTCCGGAATTGTAAAATTCATTAGTCGGAAAAATAAACTAGCAAGACTGCAACCATTTAATGTCAAACTTTTAAATTTTTACAAATTATGCAGACATAATCCAAATTCGATTATTAGAAACGCAAAGATTCGTTATTATAGGAGTGAAATAGAATCCTTTAAAAATGAGCCCAATAAGTTGTGCCAAAAACCTAATGAAATAACTTACAAAAGAAAAGCTAAGGATGGAATCGATCAAATAGTGAACTGTATTAATGATATCAATCAATCAATCAAATTCCTGTTACGACCCCCGAAATAATGGCTCAGAAAATTACTAAAACGTTCAAACTTTTTTTCTTGACTTTCAAAAATCCTTCGACACTGTCAACCACAATTTATTACTTGGCTAGCTATGGAATATAGACCTACGAGGAAATGCATTTGCTTTACCTATTTAAAAGATAGAATACAAAGTGTCAAGCTTCACGATTGAATAAGTACTCCCTTATACATCAAATGCGGTGTACCTCAAGGCCCAGTTGTGGGTACTTTATTATTTGCGGTATACATAACGACATCTGAATCTTGAGAATTACGCTGTCGCATAACACATTGTTGCTTTTGCTGATGAAACAGTGATATTATATAATAGCGAAGACTGCAATGTTACTGAAATGCAGCAAGACTTGACTGTGATACAGAAGCTTCCGTGGCGTAATGGAAAGCGTGCTTTCTTCACAGTCAATTGGTCGTGGGTTCGATTTCCACTTCAGACAATGGGATTTTTTAAGCACGAATTTTCAGTAGCTACTGGCGATGAAAAATTATTCGAAATAAAATGGGCAAACTGTAAAAGTGAATCAGTTCCACTTCAAGAAGGTCTATATACTCAGTAGATGGTTTCTGTTCGCCTCCCATAACATCTGTAAATATTTGTCAGTAGCAGCCAGTACAACTGAAAAATAAACTGCCAACAAGTCGGGCGAAACTTTATTATTCTTGGGACATGTTGCGGATGAGTGGAAAGTCAATATGCAGGTTAGAGTGGTTAGGGAAGACTAAGTGAAAGGGAGTTCATGGGCAGGGCTGTTGTCAATTTAACAATATTTCATTCGTTTCTGCAAGTTTGGGTTTTTATGAGGGGAGGAGGAGGGGTAAGAGTAAGGGTGGGTGGATGTGAATAGCTTTTTAATTAATTGCGCTTGAATCGCGTCCAATATTCTCTGTATAGAATGTCAGTTTCATAGACGAAGTTGCAAATTTTCATAAAATTCGGTGTATTTTACATTCACGAAACCGAACATTTGTATGGGAGGGGGTAGAGAAGGTAGGGGAATCGTAAATTTCGATATGTAGTTTTATTTCGCTTCTCTTTTAAGGTGCTTGTATAAAATTTCAAGTTCATAGCTTTTAGTTTGTTGGTTATTAGTTGATTTAATGAAATTAGTCGAAATCATAGTTTTGTATGGGAGGGGGTAGAAGGGCAAGCGCGATTTCAAAACTTTTAAAGCAACTTCATTTGAATTATTTTTATAAGTTTCTATGCACAATTTGAAATTGATAGCTTTTAAGAGTTAGCTGATAACTTATTTCATAAAAATGCTCGAAAAAATAATTTTGAATGGAAGGGGTTAGAGGAGGTAGGGGAATCATAAGACTTGTGATGCAATTTTCTTTCTTTTCGGTTGTAAGGTGCTCGTACAAAATTTCAAGTTCGTAGCTTTCAATTTGTTTGTCATTAGTTGATTTAATGAAATTGGTCGAAATCATACTTTTGTATGGGAGGGGGTAGAGGGGCAAACGCGATTTCAAAACTTTTAACGTAAATTCATTTCAATTATTTTTGTAAGTTTTTGTGCAAAATTTCAAATTGATAGCTTTTAATAGTTCGGTGATAATTGATTTCTTAAAAATGGTCGAAACAATAATTTTGTATGGGAGGGGGTAGAAGCTTTAAAGATTTTCGACCAGTTAATAATTCATTCTATTAGGAATTTTTTTTAAATGCATTTTCAAGTTTCTACCTTTAAATTTCATTCAAAAATTTTCAGCTTATGTGTTTTTTCATTTCACATGAAACACCTTGTGCACGTTAGACCAGGGGGGTCGGTGCATAACAATTGCAGAATTTTTATTATTTTTTGTGTATGTACAATAAATAGATATATTGACCTGCAAAATTTAAACTTTGTATCTTTTACCAGAGCCCTAAAAAAATTACTCAAAATTTTCAATATTTTTGCTTTCCACCGCCCTCCTCTTACACTCCCCCACTTAATTTTTTTATCAAATTTAAAAATTATATAGCTCTACGATCTATCAAATTTTTGATGTGATATCTGCCCCCAATTTTGAGATATAATGGTTTGAAATTTTGGGAAGTTCAATGCTATCCATTTTCCCCCACTACTATTTTGTCCAAATATTATATTTTTTTCGTATTATCCTAGTACAGCTTAATATAAGTATCAAGTTTCAATTGCATACCTCAACAAATAGCCGAGATATTGATTTTTAAGTGTTTTTCTTTGCACCTCCCCTGACCCTCTCCCTTACAATAATTAGCCTCTATGTAAGCTGATTCCAGTGAATCTGTATACCACCTTGATGGTCTAAAAATATAAATTTTTTATGCTAAGTAATTTCTAAGATATAATCATTTGAAAAAAAAATTCGGCCGACAATGGTTTTTAGCCCACCCTTTTGCACCCCAATGGATAAAAAAATGAAATTATTTTTAAAAGTTGTCCCACAAACTCTTTTATATGAACATTGATTTTTAGCTTCCTAGGTGTAACCATGTTTGAGATATTTGAATTCTTAGTTTTCGGTTTAAGTGCTCCCTCCGCCTCCCCCTGAACCCTTACACCCCTCAAAATGAGTGTCCTTTTGAGATCCGCAACTATCTACAATCCCTCCAAAAATGAATTTTCTATCTTGAAGGGTTTGGGAGTAAATGTGCTCTGAGCGTTCACACCGGCGTACGGCGGACGGCGTACAGACAGACGGATTTTTTTTTGCATTTTT
Organism: Chorisops tibialis; assembly: GCA_963669355.1. Lineage (NCBI taxonomy): Eukaryota > Metazoa > Arthropoda > Insecta > Diptera > Stratiomyidae > Chorisops > Chorisops tibialis. Next base: position 238,990,914 of record OY770262.1, read on the forward strand.
AGGCTATTTTAGTCATGAAACGCGAAAAAAAAAATTTCAGGGCAGCAAATTTTTTTTTCCCAAGTCGATCACAATACTTTATTATTAAAATAATAAAGTAATATACCAGCTTCTCCACGCGTTACGGTAGTTTTCACTCCCCTTCCCCCACCTTCCCAGTCCCATTCCTTCCCTCCATGACTATCACTATCAGAATTCCTTAATGCAAGGAAATGCCATAAAATCGATTCCAAGTATAAAAGATGGAAATCATTTTATCCTTTGGCTCATCATTTAGTGAAGGGACAAAACAAACATCAATATCCCTACACAAACACATTAATAACAGAGCACAGTAAATAGACAAAACCTGACATAAATTGGTGTCAACTAGCGTTAAGTCTACGTCTCAAACATACTTTATCTATAGAGAAGTCAAATACATCAATATTCTCGTTAACTTATCTTGCAAGACGCGAAATCGGTTCACTCATACCATAGTTAGTCCGGTGAAAGCAAATATGCAACAATCTTGGATGCCTTGGTAAAAATTTACCAACAGCAAATTGCATCAAACCCAAAAGTGAGGAGGAATCAACCACCCCAGTGAGAAGTTGGTGAGCAAAAACTACTTCAGCAACTTCACGTCGTCTCGCGAGTGATGACATATTTAGTAGCTGAAGCCGGTCAATATAAGGAGAAAGATTCAATTCTGCCAATATGCACATCATAATAGGGAGACCAAACTTGAGAAGCATACTCAAGATGAGATCTGACAAAAGTGTTATACAGACTCAACCTAACAAAGGAATTGTTAAATTCCTTGGATACGCGAGTGGTGAAACCCAGCATAGAATTACCCTTTTGCACAATCTTATTTATATGCAAACCAAAATCAATCTTTTGGTCAAATGTGACGCCTAAGTCAGTAACTGAATTAACACGATCTAAAATACAGTCATTGAGACTGTAAGTTACTTCAAACGGTGAGAATTTTCGAGAAAATGACATTACATGACATTTATCCAAATTCAATCGAAGGCCATTATTGCGACACCAGTTACTAAAATTAAACAAATCCTCCTGAAGAACATTATCTGAGATAGAACTAATAGATCCAAAGATTTTAATGTCATCAGCATAGATGAGTACTTCCGAAAATTTAAAAACAGAGGCTACATCATTAATGGCCAGGATAAATAGAAGTGGTCCCAAATGACTTCCTTGAGGGACCCCAGAATGCGCAGTAAATGGCTTAGACGTACAATCACGAAAGATAACTTGGTAAGTTCTATTAAATAGATAAGACTTAATCCAATTTATAAACCATGTCGGAAAACCCAACAATCTTAGTTTTAACAAAATTATTGAATGGGGCAATTTGTCAAAGGCCTTACTAAAATCAGTGTATACACAATCCACCTGCTTACCATCCTCAATAGCCAAAATGGATTTATTCGTAAACTCCATCAGATTAGTAACAGTAGATCTATTCCTAACAAAACCATGTTGTTTACTCGAAATTATTGATTTACAGTGAAAAGACATGCATTCATACAATATAGACTCAAACAGTTTAGGAATAGCCGACAGTTTAGCTATTGGCCAATAATTTTCAACAGCAGATTTTGCACCGCTCTTGTGAGTAGGTATGATGAAGGACGACTTCCACACATTTGGAAAAATCCCCGTTCTTAAGGATCGTTGAAAGAGGTGAGAGAGTGGTTCAGCAAGAGAGAGACAACAACGCTTAAGGACAACAGCAGGAACACCATCTGGGCCAGGAGAAGACACATCTTTAAGGCGGGAGATGTGATTGACTATATCATTATAGGAAATTGGTAAATCAGACAAAGAAGTCGAAGTAGTATCTCTAAAGTCATTAAAATACACCATATCAGGAAAAAAGCTACTACTAGTAAAAGATCCACTGAAGAATGTGGCGAAAAAATTACAAATAGTAAATTGATCATTACTATCGTTGCCCAGGAATTGAAAAGAAGCTGGATAACCATCTGATTTACGCTTACTATTAACAAATTTCCAAAACTCCCTGGGATCTCTAATAATATCCGACTGCATTTTAATTAAATATTCAGAATATAAGCGAGTAGATAAATCCTTAAAAAGATCATAATATTCCACATACAGACAAAAATCAGTATCATTCTTCGTCCTAGTATACCTATTCCAGGCAGCATTACGAGCATTACGAATTACGCGCAACTCGCTAGTATACCAAGGGTATGACGATGAGATGTTCCTGCGATAAGTAAAAGGAACTGTAGCAACAAAAAATTGATACAGAACATAATAAAACTCAATTATGGCACCTTCAAAATCCGGATTGTCAAGAATTTCATTAAAGTTGAAATTAGATATAAGGTAGTCCAACCGAGAAAAATCTGCTTTGTTAAAATCAAAAGAAAGCTCCTTCTCACTAGGGCTAACAATATGCTCCTCGTCAATTATAACAAAAATGTTAATAGGAGGGTGCAAGACATCAATGGTAGTAATTGAAGTTAAGCTCTCATCTACGGAGCATGCACAATAGTCAGAATAAAAAATTAGGTTGGTGACTGTTTTGTACATTGCCATAAAGGCAGAAATTGCCTATCATCAAATCATCAAATTCCTGTTAAGACCCCCTATAGGGGCATAGGACAGAAACAACTCTCTTCCACAAGGCGCGGTCCTGAGCATCGGCTTTAAGCTGTTGCCAGGACTTGTTTATTCCTCTGGCCTCCTGCTCAACTGCTCGCTTCCATGTGTTACATGGTACGACCAACTCGACGTCTTCTTTTAGGGTTATAATCCAGAGCCTGTTTGGCGATGTTTCGCTCTGGTTTCCTCAAAGTATGACCGATCCACTGCCACTTTCGCCGTTGAATCTCAATACCTATTTTAGTCTGGCCAGTTGTACTCCAAAGTTCGTCGATGGAGATCGATTCTGGCCAGAATATTCGTGAAATACGTTGGAGACATTGGTTCACGAAAGTCTGTAGTTTCTTGGTAAGTCGAACGGTCACTTTCTACGTAGTACAACCATATAACAACACGGATTTGACGCATGCGTCAAAAACTCGCAGCTTCGTGCGAAGGGAGATCTCTCTTAACCTCCAGAAAGGGGAAAGGATACGGAAGGCCTGACGAGCTTTATTTAGCCGAGCCTCAACATCCTTTTCGGCTCCGCCGTCCATGCCGACAATGCTTCCGAGATAGCAAAAATCTTGCACCTCTTCCACATCCTGTCCATTAAGAACAATCGGTGTGCTTGCGTTCGAACCCATGTGCATGTACTTGGTTTTACGTACATTTATTTTCAGTCCCGCCTCTTTGCATTTAGAATGCAACGAGCAAACATTTGACTCTAAGTCCGAACGGGTATGTGCAAGCAAACACACGTCATCAGCATAATCAAGGTGACTTAAGATGTTAAATAGTCTCCATTGAAGACCTTTACCTTCCCCACCTTCCAGTGCAGCTTTCAAGATGTCATTTATTACCACCAGAAACAGGGCTGGTGATAATATGCAGCCTTGTCTGACACCCGTTCGCACAGGAAAGCTCTCGGACAGCTCTCCTCTATGCAAGACACGACACCTTGCATCTTCGTAGGATTCTTTAATCATAGCTATGACCTTATCTGGAATACCTCTCCTACGCAAAGCATTCCATATGTAATCTCGCTTAACGCTGTCGAAAGCCTTCTCGAAGTCCACAAACATGAGATGTAGTGGCGAACCCATTTCGGCTGACTGCTCTAATATTATCCGTAGGGTATTTGTGTGGTCGGTACAAGACGACCCTTTACGGAATCCAGCCTGATAAACTTCGAGAGTGCTCTCGACGACATCACTAATCCTATTGAGAATTACCTTAGCCATAATTTTTGATACGGCAGTAAGTAGACATATACCACGCCAATTGCCACAATCCCGAAGGTCGCCCTTCTTCGGAATTTTCACAATGACGCCCTCCTTCCATTCAGTCGGATATCTTCCCTCATTCCACACCTTAGTGAAGAGTGGGAGGAGTATATCGGCTGTTATTTCTGGGTCCGCTTTGAGGAGTTCGGTTGGTAGTCCGTCTATACCTGGAGCTTTCCTTCCCGCCATTGACCGAATGGCGGAAACTATCTCTTCCTTATCTGGGGGATCGTCCCTAATAGAGGATTGTTGCGGTTGGATGTTTGGAAGTTGTTCTGTTTCCGGAATATCTTCATCTGACAAGATGTTTAAAATATCAGAGAAGTATTCCTTCCATCGTCGCAACTGGTGTTCACTCATATTAAGGAGAGTTCCGTTGACATCTCTCACCAGGTGGTTGGCGGTGAAATTCCTGTTCGTCAACTGTTTCATGATTTTGAAAAGTGAACCCATATCCCCAAGGTAAGCCGCAGATTCTGCCTTGTTTGCCAGATCTTCAATGGCCTTTCTCTTGTCGCGTCTAACAGCCTTTTTAAGCTGTATATGAGCATCGCGGTAGTTCTGCCTCAAGTCGGGCGTTCGTTGGTTGACATCGGGTTGAGAGATGATTGCCAATTTGGCTTTTTTCCGATTGCCAACCTTGTCCCATGTGTCTTGTGACATCCAGGGTTTCTCACCGCTTTGCACATATCCCACAGATTCTTCAGCACTAGTTAGAAAAGTGTTTCTGGTTGCCTCCCAATTGGCGTCCAGTGTGCGCATTTCATGTTCACCCAATGTGGATGACTTTTCGCGTAGAATGGTGGTGTATTCGAGTTTTTTGTTGGGATCTCTGAGTTTATCCACATTAAGCTTGCGCTTCATTTGAAGAATTTGTGGTCGTCGGATAGCTGCTGTACACAATCTCAAGCAGGCAACCATCAAGTGGTGATCGCTCCCCACGTCAGCTCCACGTTTCGCTCGCACATCGAGGAGACATCTTCTCCATCGGCGACTTATAGCCAAATGGTCGATCTGGTTCTGAGTAACACCATCAGGGGAAACCCAAGATGTTTTATGATGACTCTTGTGTGGAAAAAGGGTCCCTCCGATGACCATTTGCCGAGTACTACAGAACTCCACAAATAATTCGCCGTTTTCGGGTCTCTTAATCCAAGGTCGTGAAGCGTCGACCCAAGGGTCACCATGCCTCCCCATGACGTGTTCTAGTCCAGTGTTGTCTGATCCAACCTGGGCGTTCATATCTCCCGAGATGATAATAATATCACCTCTTGGAACACGTTCGAAGGTGGCACTCAGTTGGCTATAAAACTCCTCTTTGTCACCAGATGTTGCGGTATTAGTTGGTGCGTAGCACTGCAGAATTGTGACGTTTCTGACACTGGTCCTGAGCTTGACGACGATAATCCTATCCGAGATTGGTTCCCAGCTAATGAGACTGTTTCTCGCTCTCGGCGTAAGGACGAACGCCACGCCATTTCTGGCTTCACTTTCAGGGCCAATGTACAGAATAGTGTTTCCGCTAGGGGTTCGTTCTTCTCCTGATCCTGTCCACCTGACCTCGCTCAAGCCCAAGATTTGGATGTTATAGTGCTCCATTTCACGGTCGATCACTGATTGGCGGTGCAATGACCGAGTAAGCCCAGCTCTTCCCCCGTCATTCAATGTTCGAACATTCCAGAAGCCAATCATAGTCCGTTTTCGAATGCCAAAAGTCGTTACCGTAGGATCAGTCCGTATCCGAGGCGATGTATCCGTTTCTCGTATCATTTAGGTCTTAAGATCACGGGTGATAAGCCCATGATCCAGTGAGTGTCCATTTGCCATTTTTAGGGCAAGCAGGACTGGCTGTGGGTGAATTCTACAGCCCCCATCCCAGAGGGGGATAGTTAGCTCAGGTCCGTGGAGTCGCTAACTCCAAAGATAGTTGCAGGAATTGGTAAAACCTCATACTACAACTACCCCCTTGCGGGGAAATTGCCTATAACACAGGTCATTCTGTAAAAAAAATGACATCACCGTGTTAAATGTAATGAATTCTGTAATTTGCAAAACTCTATGTTTGTTCATCACACCATCATGTCTTAATGATTCAATTTGCTGCTGGGATCTCGTCGTTATTGGAACGGGTCAGTTTTAGTGAATGAAAAGAATTTCTCAACAGAAATCTCAAGTAGCTGGCCGATAGTCATCCAGGCGGTAGTTTTGAATCTTGGTTTTTATTATTGTTATCTTTCATAAATAATCCATACAGTCGCGACCGCATGTTATAGATACGCGTAACTATAGATTCTATCTATATATCAGAGAGATATGTACTAAGCTTGTCTTTAGAAAGATGGGAGATGATAATTTAACTCTGATCAGTTTCTTATTTAGTTCGGAAAATGTATCGTGTTCTGTTCTCTTATAAAGCACTGAGTAAAAAAAAAAACAAAAAACATTCATTTACCTTGTTATTATTATTGTTGGTTTATTTTTGCACCTGATTATAATTAGTGGCCATTATGACGAGCTTCTTTGCAGGTATCATAACGTGAATAAAAGCAGTTTTTCTTGATTAAAATGGAATTATTGCATACTTAATGGTCGACTACAACATCCTTCCGATATTAAATACAACACATAAAAAAAAACTTGTCGATGGTTAAAATCTAGATTCTAGGACATTTAGTTCTTTAATACGCACATTTTTTTTTATGTATAAATAATTGGCGGCCGACACTTTGCTCTTTCAATACTAAGAAAATAAATAATTTTTGAAAAAGTTAGAATGGTACATTTGAATACGGTTTGTGTAAGAATTATTTAACTTTTGTGAATTTTAAAGTCATAATTTATTAATTTTTTATCTTTCTATGTAGATTCAGCTAGCGAAAGATATGAAACGTAGAAGATCAACTTGTAAGAGGAAAAGAATTCAGCGGGGTTTATAGTTTTGATCTATGTAGTTGATAATAGATGGAAATTTTCTTTTGGAAATCCGTCGTTTCATGAAATATCTAAATGATGAATCTCTGAAGATGAAGGATGAACATTTTCACACATTTTCTATTAACTGTTTATCAGTCATTAAGCCCGATATTATGTATAATTTGAATTTCAATTAAATGAATTTTTACAAAGAAAAGTTAAACTAAATCTCAAAATTAAAATAATAGGAGAAACTTCATCATCATCGGGATCACGAATTTCATGGCTAAAACGAAACGATAAAATGCGGGAAGAGCTAAATCGCCTTATCAATTATAATCGAGCTACGTACACAATTAGTATACATTTCAAGCTTCTTTTTAAATTTATTGTATTAATTAACTTCTGTTTTTCGAAAAATTAGCTTCTCCTATTTTTTTTTTTGCAGTTACTCTATTGCGATACCTTCACCGTAGTTTTTGTCTTACACCTTCATAAGACAATTTCCTCGACATCGGGGCTTGTTGGCTTCAATCTTATTATTCAGATACGAAGAGAGATCGAGTCTAAACGAGACTCTTTCTTTTTGAAGCCAAAAGTGTTTCTTTTTTTTTTGTTCGTTTGTTAGTTAGTTTGGTCTCACTTGAATTCAACGAAGATGGTGGTTGTACGTGAAATTTATTTAACGGATTGGCGCACGACTCAACTTCGACCTTTTTTAACTGTTTCGTTGTATCAGTTCTAATTCAAATTTTGTAAAATCTATCGTAACGTCTTTTCTCAACTTTGTTTTCTTGGCGGTTTTTTGATATTTATAGTGATTTAATGTTTTTTTTTTTGTATATACAATATGCCTAAAGCGAAGTTGTTTAGAGCAAAATTTATTTATTCGTCTTTTCTTAAGTATGTCGATGATGTCAACGACTTATCATGTTAGAAAGTGATTTGTTGCCGAACAAGTCGTTTTTGTCTGGAGTGAATGACCAGGCCGACAGAAGTTAAGCTAGTTTTATAGAGTTTTATGGAAATGTGAATGGCTTGAGGGGTTAAGTTCATCAGACTCTTCAGTAGACATCATAGATGTATGTAAGCCGAATCAAAAAAAAAAATGAATGATTCATTTTATCGTCATTTCTATTGTGAAATTAAGCATAATGTTTATAGATTGCTAAAAGCAATATCGGTAGGATGATGAACTTAAAAAAAATGTACAGCGGAATTAAATTGAAAATTATGTGGCACAAATTTTGGGATCATTATTGATATTTTATGTAAGCTTCCAATACCGAATTTATTATTGTCCTCAAGTTGAGTGCGGAATGAATTTCGGTATTTATTTACTAACCGATATCCTCCGCGACCTCGTCCGCGTAAAAATCGAAATAATAAGGAATTTTGCATTATGCGGGATATATAATCTGCTTAGTTTAATGGCGCTTTGAACGCAATGTTTCGTATTTTTTTGGAATCAGAGCCATAAATTATTAAGAATGAAACTATGATGATACTCGTATTTGTATGAGACATGCCCGTGATTAAATTATACGTTATTGATGCAGAAAGTGTGTTAAGAAAATCTTTTCATTTGAAAAAAAAAGTCCAAATAAAATAACATTAAGCTTAGAAACTCAACAGGACTACGTTTGTGCGAGAGGCCATATCATACTATATTATAAATGAAATAGAAAAATTTATAATCTTAAGAAACTTGTATGGGGAGTGGTAGAAGGGTTGACAACATTGAGTTAATTTGTTTCATATTATGCTAGTGCAGCTATACTTTACGCCCAATCATATGATGATGAAATGGGAATGACTTTGATATACCGGAAAATATGTCATCTAAAGTTCTTTCGAAAAGTGACTAGAGAGTTTTGCATGGGAGGTGTTAGAAGTAGAGGGAGAGGTTTGTATTTTTCGTATATGACACCAGCATGCATGTTTTTTGCTGAATTTCAAGTTTTTAGTTTTCAGTTTTTTTAAAGAAATTGGACATAGTTTTCTTGAAAGTAGGGCATTTGTATGGGAGGTGGTAGAGGAAGTGGAGCGTTTTAGATGATTTTGAAACTGCTTATCATCACCCTTATCACTATGCTTTGATTCAATTTCAAAGTCGATAGCTCTCATATATTCGAAAGATAAATGCTTTTCTTGAATTTATAATACAGATATTTATATGGGAGGGGGTAGAAGGAGTGAAGCGGAGCTGATAATTTTTTCCAGCATTTATTGCAATTATTAAAAAACAAATTCTGGCAAAATTTTAAGTTTGTACTTTTTCTAGTTTTGTTGAAATCGATATTGCATTTAATGCATATGCATTTAACAAAAATTATGTATTTGTGTGGGAGGTGGTAGAAGAAGTATAAGGATCAAACCGTTTTTTTTTCACTTTATTGATATTTCTATTTTTATACTTTATACAAAATATCAAGTTGATAACAGTTTCGAAGAAAAATAATTTAATTTCAATTACAAAATTTCGTGAAATTTGTATGGGAGGGGTAGAATTAGTGAGGTGAAGTTAAATTCTTTTTAAAACTAATTACAATTATAGTAGAATTAATTCTGGCAAAGTTTCGTCTTTTCAGCTTTACTAGTTTCAATGAAAATCGAAAATATGAATTTTTCAAAATTGTCCATTTGTATGGGATGGGGTAGAGGAAGTGAGGGGATCGGATCAATATTTCCTGATATTAATGACATCTATATCGTTATACTTTGACCTAAATTTCAAGTTGATAGCTTCAAAGAAAAATAAATTTTTTATATTTCGAAATTTCATGAAATTTGTATGGGAGGGGGTAGAAGGATTGGGGGAATGTAGCCCATTCACGAACTTAAAGTTACTTTTTTACTTAAAATGACACAACAATTTTTGGCAGTATAGCTCAAAGCTTTCGAGAGTTATGCTGTAGATAGACGCATAAACGGACAGACGGACAGACAGACAGACAGACGTACATACGTTCACTCGGAATCGAGGTTTTTGAGCGACAACAGATATTTTTGAACCCTTAGCGGCTCTGTGCGAGCGTTATTTCTTAGAGTTACAAACGGTAAGGCAAACACAATATTCTCTCAGATTTCATCTAGTAGTATAAGAAAAATGAATAAGTTAATATTTTTGGCACTTTTACTTTATTGTTCTAATAATAAAGTTTTTTAATCGACACAGAAAAAAAAATTTGCTACCCTGAAATTTTTTTTCGCGTTTCATGACTAAATTAGACTAAAAATGCAAAAAAAAAATCCATCCCGCAGTACGCCCTCTGCCGTACGCCGTTGGCCGTACAATGGACTCATATCTCTGAGACCGTTAAAGGTAGAATGTTCGTTTCTCTAATTTTTGGGATGTTTTAGGTGGAAAAGGGACGCGGGGGAAGAATGCAGATAGGAAGTTGAAAATCATTAGAGATGTAGAGACGGTTGTAGGACTAACTTAAAAAATTTAATTTAATGTTTTTATCCATTGGCGTCCGAAAAAACAAATTGTCGGCCGAATTGTTTTTTCAAATGATTATATCTTTGAAATATCTTATTGTAAAAAATGAGGTGATAAGCAAAAAAGTCGAAAATTTTGAGTGATTTTTTTAGGGCTCTGGTGAAAGATACAAAGTTTAAATTTTACATGAGAATACATCTATTTTATGTCCATACCATCGGCCACTGCGAGCACTTCTACGTCACTTAATGTACCGAATATTATTTCGGTTGTTTCCCCAACTGATAAATTTAGTGCTACATATAAGAATTCGTCTGCATCCCCAGAGTGGAGTGTTTTCCATAACAAGCGAAATTCCCGTAAGAAACTTATTGGGAAAGATGATGCCGAAGACACTTTAAAAGTTGTTACTGGTCATAAATGGCTACACTTATCGCGCCTGAACTCGGCCACTGATGAAAAGTCGATCATAGATTACGTTGCCAATAAGCTTAAAATTTGTAATGATGACAAACGATGTTTGAAACTCGTGAAAAGGAATGCCGATATTGCTAGTCTGCGTTTCATCAACTTTAAGTTAGGTATTCCTAACAATATTCAACCCCTTTGCAGCAAACGGATAAGGTGTTCCAGATTTATTATCAAAACGTCGGGGGTATGAAAACTAAGCTACTCCTCCTTCGCTTGAGCTTATTAAACACTGAATTCGATGCAATCATTCTTACAGAAACTTGGTTGGATGACGATATACTAATCAGTGAACTTGGTTTTTCGAGCTACAATGTATTCCACTTGGATCGGTGCCATACTCGGAGTACGAAGTCCAGAGGTGGTGGCTGCATATTAGCTGTGAAAAATTGTTATTCTGCCAAACTTTTGATTAAGTCCTCTAACGATGTGGAAGATATCTTCGTTGAACTCAGCCTCAGCCAACGCAAATTATTTATTGGATGTGTATACATACCACCATCATCATCAGCCGAGACTTACGCCAGCCATTGCCAGTTTATCGAAGGCGTAGTTAACAGTTTTCCATTTGCAGATACCTTGATTGTTGGAGATTACAACCAGCCTGAAGTTGCTTGGGCCTCCCTTAACTGGTTTGAATCCAGTGTTAATTGCGCGGGCAGTGCTCTTATTGATCAATTCTGCGATCTTAACTTTACTCAAAGTAACCGCATTTTCAACGCCAAAAGGAAGCTACTTGATCTGGTATTTTCTAATCTTTCACCACCACCTGAAGTGGTTTCATCGCACGACAAATTGCTGCCGCTTGATAAAAGGTACCATCCAGCACTCAATATAAACATTAATTTAAATTCTATCCCTAATATTGCTCACAATCATCACTTTGCCTCCTATAATTTTAAAATTGCCAACTATGGTTTCATCTGTGAGCGGCTCTCATTAATCGACTGGCCACTCTTACTTGAAATAGTTGACATAAATGAAGCCGTTTCTAGATTTTATGGCGTTCTGTATAAAATTATCGATGATTCGGTCCCTTCTCAAATTATTTCTAGCTCGTTATATCCCCGTTGGTACGACGCGCAATTGCGTCAACTTATCAAAAACAAAAAAGTAGCACATGCTAAATATAAGGAATCGCTCTCCCAAAGTGACTACCTGGAATTCTCACGTTTACAGTCTCTGTAAAGCTAAAAAGGCTTCCTGTTATACTGAATACACTAGTAATATTGAAGCTAATATTTCTTCCAATAACATTAAGGCATTCTGGAACTACGTTAATTCACTTAGGTCAGACAATGTTCTTCCTTCCTGTATGTATGCTGATGATATTACTGCATTGCAAACCTCTTTGCTAAGTATTTCTCCAGTGTGTACTCCGATAATAGCACTATTCCATCTGCCGTGCCGAATTTATCCTCACTGGGCAGCTATTACCTAAATCTGTCGTCGTCAAATGTTGTCATTTCAGATGTCACATTGATGCTTGATACCCTTGATACATCTAAAGGTGTGGGACCCGATGGTGTTCCACCATTGTTTCTGTTTAACTGTCGTCAGTTTTTGGCGTTACCCATAACGATTATTTTAAATTTATCTTTACGTTCGGGTCTTTTTCCTGAATTGTGGAAGACTTCTTTTGTTATACCAATTCATAAGTCCAATGATAAATGCAATGTTCTCAATTACAGGCCCATTTCAATCCAATCGACTCTATCCAAAATTTTTGATGCAATCGTCACGAACAAATTAACACCATTACTGAGAAGCTATACTACCCCTCACAAACATAGTTTTCTAAAACGGAAGTCTACAATGACTAATCTCTTGCCTTATGTTGAGACTATTATCCATGCAAAGGAGTCTAATTCCCAGGTCCACGCAATCTACACCGACTTCTCAAAAGCTTTCGACAAAGTTGATCACTGCCTACTCGTTCGAAGCTTCACGCTTTAGGCATCTCTGGCGATCTTCTGAGTTGGATACGTGATTAACTCCATGATCGCTATAGTATTGTAAATATAAAATCTGCTCACTCGGAACCTTTTCTCGTAAAATCAGGAGTACCACAAGGATCGCATTTAGGGCCTGTGCTCTTTCTTTTTTATACTCTAGATGGAATCTGAGAGTATTATAAGTTTGCTCTAAAGTTTGTAACGCCAAGAAATAAGGCTCGGAGAAAAAAATGAATGATACAGAAGATAATATTATCACTCAAAAATCTCGAAACCGGATGTCCGTCCGTCCGTCCGTTCGCTCTGTAGCTTGAGAACGCGTTGAGCTAGAGAGTTCAAATTTTGTATACGTCGTTCTTAACAAAAAAGTAAGGTCAAGTTCGTGAACGGGCCAAATCGCTCCACCCCTTCTATCCCCTCCCATACAAAATGACGCAATTGCGCAATTTGACAATAAACGGATTTGCTCAAAATGTATAAAAGCTATTGGCCTGAAATTTGGAATATATTACTTTTATGATAATATCAATCTGCCGTATAAAAATTATGCATGTCCTCCCTCTCCTTCTACCACCTCCCATACAAACTGCACTTGTCATGAATTACTCTAAGCCAATTTACTCCGTGCGTATAAAATTTAGCGAGCTGAAATTCTGCACCAAATATTTATTTAAAATTGTTAGTAAGGCCAAAAAAAAATTAGACGATTAGCTTTACCCCTTCTATCCCCTCCCACACAAAATGACACAATTTCGCAATTTAATATTAAATGGATTTACTCGTAAAATATAAAAGCTATTAATCTGAATTTTGGGATATATTACTTTCATAATAATTTAAATCTATGTTTGAAAAATTATTTGCGTTCTCCCTCTCCTTCCACCCCCTCCCATACAAACTACACTTTTTCACGAAATGCTCTAAGACGATTTTCTCAGAACATATATCATTTTTTGAGCTCATATTTTGTAATAAATACTTAATTAGTATTATCACTAAGATCAGAAAAAAATATTTGATTAGCTTCACTGCTTCTACCCCCTCCCATACAATATGACACAGTTTCACTAATTGACAAAAAATCGATTTTCCTGAAGAGTATGAATGGCACTAATCAGAAATTTAAGGGATGTCAATTTTATAATATTCCTAGTTATTTCTGAAAAAAATACTAGAATCCCATCACTCTTTCTACCACCTCCCATACAAACTGCACATTTTCACTCAATCTAACTCACAAATTTTCTCAGTTCCCATTCAATTTTTGGAGTAAGCATTTTGTATAATACATTTTTGTAGCTACTTTAGCATGATGGGGACAAAACTAGTTCAAGGCTATCATCCCTTCTAACACTTCCCATTCAAAATTTCTTGGGATCACAAAAAATTCTATTTCATCTAGAGTATCGTAAGATTACGCTTAATGCGTAATCGTAGCCCTGTTATGTTTTTTATTAACGATATATCTAATATATTCGTAAACGTAAATTTTTTGTTATTCACGGATGATCTTAAAATCTATAAAATTATAAACACTGTACACGATTGTACAATTGTTCAAAATAATCTTAATTACCTGTATGATTGGTGTATCACAAATCGTCTTCCATTGAATATTTCAAAGTGTAATTACATTGCGTTCAGCAGACGTCGTGAGCGGGTCAATATTAACTATTACCTTAATACTTGCGAGTTACCAGTGGTTGATGTTATCAAGGACTTGGGTCTATTACTTGACTCTAAATTGACATTCGTGCCTCACTACAACAAAATTTGTAGTTCAGCTCGGAGAATGCTGGGTTTCGCTATACGCAATAGTCAAGATTTCAAAAATATTTATTCCCTGAAAACTCTATACTGCTCATTGGTGCATCCACATCTGGAATATTTATGTCATTTGGAACCCCTTTTTCCATATTCACTCTGCCCATATTGAAACTGTTCAACACAAATTCCTGCGGTACATTGCCTTTAAGCTTCGCATACCTGTCGAAACAATTGACTATGACTGTTTGCTCACTACCTTGAATCTGGAGCCACTGTCTAAACGACTTGAACGATATGAGCTAATAGCCTTATTTAAAATTGTTAATGATAAGTTGGATTGCTCTGAATTTCTTGAAGCTTTAAACTTTTGGGTTCCAAGTCATGCATCACGCTCTACCGATAGTTTTTATGTCACACGTCATGTTACTAGTTACGCTAACAATAGTCCGGCCACTCGCTTGATGAGAACTGCTAACAAGCATTCAGCTATGTTGGACATATTTTCTACAAATATCGATTGCCTTGAGGCAATACAATTATTATGATTTTCTTTGTTATTTTGTTTTTAAAAATATTATTTACTTTTGTCTTATTTTTCATTTCCTTTTTTACTCTTTTTTTCATATATTTATGTTATTACCTTTATATTATTATTATGTTCTCTTTTACATTTATAGTTATAAGGATGTAACTTTCATTAGAGGGTCTGGTACCTGTAAATAAATAAATAAATAAATAGAAAAATAATAATAACTTGTTCCATAATTGTGATAAACCGATTCCCCGGTCTAACGTGCACAAGGTGTTTCATGTGCATTGAAAAAACACATAAACTGAAAATTTCTGAGTGAAATTTTAAGGAAGAAACTTGAAAATTTGCGAGATGCATTAAAAAAAATCCATAAATTAACGAAATATTAACTGGTCAAAAACCTTTAAGACTTCTGCCATACAAAATTATTTTTTCGACCATTTTCAAGAAATCAATTATCACCTAACTATTTAAAGCTATCAATTTCAAATTTGGCATAAAAACTTACAAAAATAGTTGAAATGAAATTGCTTTAAAAGTCTTGAAATCACTCTTGCCCTTCTACCCCCTCCCATACAAAAGTATGATTTCGACCAATTTCATTAAATCAACTAATAACCAACAAATTAAAAGCTACGAACTTGGAATTTTGTACGAGCATCTTACAAGAGAAATGAAATAAAACTGCATCACAAATTTTATTATTGCTTTACCCACTCTACCCCTCCCATATAAATGTTTGGTTTCGTGAATGTAGAATACATCAAATTTTATGAAAATTTTATGCAACTTCGTCTATGAAACACATTCTATACAGAGAATACTGGACGTGATTCAAGCAATCAATTAAAAAGCTATTAACATCAACCCACCCTTACTATTACCCCTCCACCTCCCCTCATAAGAACCCAAACATGCAGAAACGAATGAAATATCGTTAAATTGACAACAGCCCTGCCAAAAAACTCCCTTTCACTTAGTCTTCCCTAACCACTCTAACCTGCACATTGACTTTTCACTCATCCGCAACTTGTCCCAAGAATAATAAAGTTTCGCCCGACTTGTTGGCAGTTTATTTTTATTTAATACTTTTTATGACCTCCTTTATTTTGAATGACACTAAAAATTCGGCTGGGCATTGAATTTGTTAGATTATTTAGACAATCCAGGCCAATTTCTCTTAAGGCATTTACGCTATCAAATTTTCATGTTCATTTGCATGCACTATGCTAGCGAGAATCCCCCAAAGATTTTCAATTGGATTACAGTCAGAATTACAAGCTGGCCAGTCAAGTGTGCGAATATTTTTGTCCGAAAGCCAATTCTTGGTTTGCCTCGAAGCATGAATAGATTTTAGAATTTACCTATTGAAGGAGTCTTTTTCTTTCAATAAATTGATAGCAACCTGCTCCGCCTCATGTAAGCGCTTCCCAAAAAACATTGCTGTGGTAAACAACGCTCATACTAAATAATATTGCAAAATATATTCTGCACAAACCTTCAATGAGTATTCTTTATTGCTATTTAAAACAAAATTTGCAAAAAAAAAAACTTTAAATTTCGCGTTCAAAACTCAATAATTCCTCGATGCGCTCATTCGAATGTCGCAGCTCAAACTGAGCTCCATTCACATTTTTCGCTTTTTTTTAAAGTATTACCGTTAGTTTCATCAGTTTTACTGTCGTTTTTCTTAGATATATATACACAATATATAATACATTTTCAGATGCGCGCATACGAATGTCTACCACTGTATATATTGACGGCTAACAAGCAGAAGTGTTCAAGTTCATTCTTTTAGAAATTGTTTTCTTTTTAATGGAATCAGTTTACTGCTTTCTTTAGACCGTTTTAAAATACATATTGGGAGCTTATATTCAGGCTTTTACTAATTTCAAATGCAAAAAATATAGATATATAATTTCTTTCAGCCTAATTATCACAGTGAGTTTTGGGTTCAAAACGGTATGGTGTACACTTTGCATTTTGTCGCTTAGCCACGTATGCTTGTCAACCGTCGATGTATAAATATATACATTTTTCTAAATATACGTACGAGAATATTTTTAATGGGTCATTGAGATACTGAAATCACCTTTTTGGCAACGGAAATAGAGCGATTAAATCGTACTGATCCAATCAAATAAAAAAAATAACATTCATAAAAATCATCAGTGACAAAATAAAATAAAAATAAGTCGTAAATATTTTTATTATATCGCAGTCTAAGAAGAGAAAATAAAATCGATTTGATTTGTCGATATTCATTTGAATATTTCAAATGACCATAATGGAAATCACAAAATACAAAATTCAATAAATATAGCGAACTAATCAGCTTAGCTACCTGTTAACACTCTTAGAAATATGCACACCAAATTTATTATCCTTGGTATAAATTAAAAATAAAATCGTGCTATATTCTATCTTTTATTATGATGTTATTGTATATTGTTGTAGTTCCTTTTTTCTTTTCTAATAAAATTTAGTTGAGTCTAAAAACGTTATTGCTTAATCTTCAAAATAGCTCTTGTAAATTAAATTAAACGCTATATGTGTATCTATAAATGCTGGAACTTGAATTTTATTTAATTCGATGATATCAATAGGAATTAGAAAAAAAATTAATAGATTTTACTGTTATTCTTTTTAGTTCGAGGTTAATGGATTTTTCTAGAGTTAAAATGAATGAGAAGTAATTTTCATGTATGATTTTGAAAAAACACAACAGATTGGATTGATTTTATGGAAATTCGTTTTTAAATCATAGTTTACTAATTAGACATTTTTATACTTTTATACCGACATCTGAGAGTAATTGTGTTTACCTTACGTTTTGCAACTCTAAGAAATAATGCTCACCATCAAGTCGCCAAGGGTACACAAATACTTTTTTTCACTCAAAAACCTCGATTGACAGTTTGTATATAATATAACTCTCAAACGCTGTGAGCTATCGTCCTGAAATCAGTTTTATGTTATTTTTAGCAAGAAAATTTAAATTCGAGAATGGGCTTCATACAAATTTCATGATATTTCGAAATTTAAAGAAATTGATTTTCCGAAACTATTAAAGCTTTCGATTTGAAAATTAGGTCAAAGTGTAATGATATGAATATCATTACCTTAAAAAAATATTAATGCGATATCCTCATCCCTTCTACCCCTCCCATGGAAATGTACAATTTAAAAAAACTCATTTATTCGATTTTAATTGCATCCAGCAAAGCAAACATAATGACTTTTTTCCCAAAATTAATTTTATTAAATTGCATCCAATTTCGAAAAAACTATTACTTCACTCCTTTTACTCCTTCCATACAAGTTTCACGAAATTTCGTAATTTCAATTAAATCATTTTTCTTGAAAACCGTCAAAGCTATAGACTTGAAATTTTGACCAAAGTATAGTTTCGCAAATATCGTCAATATCTAAAATTTTTATTTTGATTCACAAGCTCCTTTTCTCCCTGTCATACAAATGCATAATTTTGGTAAATACATTATATAGATTTTCAGTAATACTAGAAAACGTATTAACTTAAAATTACGCCAGAATTTATCCCTCAATAATTGCTATAAATAGCACAAAAAAAAATATTAACTTGGCTTCACTCCTTCTACACCCTCCCATAAAATTTCAATATTAGAAATGCGAGAAAAGCATTACTCCTTCGATCATATGAGAACTATCGCCCATAAAATCGAAACAAAGCTTGATGTTGAGGATGCCGATAAGGATACTGAGGAGTAGTTTCAACTTCACCTAAAATCATTCAGTTTCTCTGCCATCTCCCATGCAAACCCCCCAATTTCAGAAAAACAATGTCCAATTTCCTTGAAAATTATGAAAGCTACAAAATTTAAATTAAATTTGAAACATTAAATATTCGGTTCCTTATACAAGAATTACAAACCCTCCCCTATGCTGCTAACACCTTCCATAGAAAAGCCATTATTCACTTTTCAAAAGAATTTAAAATTTTTTGTAATTTCCGGTATATTAAGGACTTAGGCTTAAGTAGTAGGAGGGTGGTTCCATAGAACCACAATGCACTGGGGCCACCAAGTTGGGCCCATTGTACTCCCCCTATTGATTATAAGCTGGAACTCACTTCTCCAGTTCTAACCACTTCGATTTGCGAACCATAGCAGGCTCGAATGGTTGACGCCTCTGAAGTCGTCTAGTTCTTAGAAGAATCTAGAGCCTAAACAAAGGAGATGACTGTTGGAGATTTGCGGACAGTGACAAAGATAATGTTCAATAGATTCTTCGCCTTCCTCGCAACCTCTGCAAAGGCTGTTGCTCGCGATCTGCATCCTAAATGCGTGCAGCCTTAGCAAGCAATGACCTGTGGTCAGGCCAAAAATAGTTCGGACGTTATAGTAACTACGTTGTAACAGCTAAGCTGTAATATTTTTATTTGGTTCTTCCCAAAAAGATTTGGCCGTTCCGCAGCTGTCCAGCTGCCGCCACCCCGGCGAAAAGGAATCCAAAATAGTTTGTTTGAAGCTAGTCTTCAGCACTGTTGGTGCTACATCGATTGACTTCCTTCTGGAATTGATGTTTGCAGATCCTTGCCGTGCAAGCGTGTCTGCTGCCTCGTTTCCTTGGAGGTCGCTATGACCCGGTATCTAAATTAGAAAAACTTCCGTTATGGGCGTTAGGTGATTCAATTTGTGTCTACAAATTGGCACTAGTTTGGACGTAGTCCTGTAGGATTAAAGTGCTAGAAGCGCAGCCCTGCTGTCCGAGAAAATGTAACAATTCCCGAGACTGTTCTGCATGTCTAGAATAATTTTTGTACACTCGTTAATAGCTAATGATTCCGCTTGGAATACTTTTGCGTGTTCTGGAAGATGAAATGAGGTGTGAATGTCAAGGTCGTGGGAATAAATCCCTGCACCTGTCCCCTAGTTAGCTATAGATCCGTCCGTATAGAGATGATGACCTGTGCATGTGCTGAGTATCGTGTTTATTGCCCATTCGTTTCGTTCAGGAAACTTAATGTGGAACTTCCGTTTCTGAACTTGCGGTTGGTTCATGCGATCATATTCGCAGTCTAAAAGAGAGTTTGCATCTCTAATGACTTTTTAAATTTTGCCATGACCAATCTGCGGCGCTGGCCACGAATTAGTGGTTTTTAATCTAATGGCAGCTAGGCCGCTATTTGTTTTATGAAAAGATCAATTGGAGGTAGTGAGAGAATTACCTCCAGGGCTGCAGTAAATGTGGTTCTAAGGGCACCTGTTATGCACAGACATGCCATCCGTTGGATTATCTGTAAAGGTGCTAGATTGGTTTTTAGCACCACAGCTGGTCACCACACCAGCGCGGTTGTAGCTTAAGGTCTCATCTCAAACCGACTATCCTTTTGCAAGCGACGAAAGCTACGGTAGCCTTTTTTGCTCATTCTTGAATCCTTCCAGGATAACTTGATTCGAGAGGACCATATTGATACTCCGAATGCTGGGTGGATTGAAAACATATGGTCCTCTTCTTCAGGAGAAGAGGACCAGATCTATTTTTTGAGGGTTAATGGTAAGTCCTTTATCTAGTGCCCAGATATCTAACAGTTGTAAAGTGGACTACATATGGTCCATTAGAAATTGTTCAAACTTACCAGTTAGCATGATGACAATATCGTCTGCATATGTTATTGTGGGGTAGCCGTTTCGATTTAAAATATTTAAAATAGAAAGGGGTTTATTCACTGTTAGAGCCCACAGAAGAGCTGATATTTTGCTGCCCTGTGGGGTTCCTTTGTGGACAGAGACTTCTTGTCTCGTCACCCATCCGTGCTGCGATTTTTCTTTAACGAAGAAGCTTAGCTATCCATGCAGTCAGGAGAAGCTCCACACTATGGCTGCGCTAGGCCTCAAGTATGGCAATAATGTTGATGTGGTTAAAAGCACCTTCCACGTCTAGAAAGGCACCGAGTGTAACCTCTTTATGATGGAAAGCTTTATTTATGGCGGCTACCCTCACACGCAAGGCGGTGACAGTGGACCTACCTTTCAGATAGGCGCGTTGGTGAGGGCATCTGACCGAAGGCTCAAAATTGCCCGTAGGTCGCTGCCCACTAGTTTTTCCAGGCCTTTCAGAAGGAACGAAGTCAGGTTGATGGGTCGAAAAGCCTTCGAGATATTGTGGGAGGCTCTGCCTGGCTTAGGTATGAAAACCACCTTAACCTCTTGTCATAGCTTCGGTATATGGCAGAGACTGACTCATGCTTTATACATATATGTAAGTCAATCAGGTATTGAATTATTACGCATTCTGGATCATTGCGGGATAGACTTCGTCCAGTCCTGGTGACTTGTGAGGTTTGATGCAACTAAACTCAATTCTTATGTTTTCTGGCGTCACGACTTTATCTACTAGTTCTGAGTTGTCCAGAATACGATCGACACCTGAACTTTGTGGCAAGGGCTCAAAGCATCCGGGGAAAGGCGTTTGCATTAAAAGTTCAAGTCGCATTTCTCCAGTAACTCAGGCATGTATGGGTCTTTGGATAGGGTCCCCTTTATCCTAGCAGTATCGTTGACGTTATCGATTTCTACGCAGAATTTCTTCCATGAGTTTCGTTTAATGGCTCTTAGCTGTTTTTAACGCTGTGTAAGTGCTTCTTTTCCCAGCCTGTGTCAAGTTTGCTGGAATTAGCTTTGTTAAAGAGTTTACTTGCTCATTTTTCCAAAATTTATTTCTTGAATTAGAGTGTGCTTCTACTTCTACAATGGAACTACAGCCCAAATCGCGCATTGGCCTCGTGAGCTTCAGGTTCCTTAATATTTTTCAATATTTATTGTGGAAGGGTTGTTAGACCTTCGCACAATCCTCTATCTTCAAATTTTTCATTTTTGTAGATTGAGGTGCCCAAAGTATACCCAAGCAGGCAGTGTGCTGAAATTATGCGCCGACCACGATTTGAAGGCTAGCTTGTTTTTACTTACTACAAGGTCGACTAATCTGACTAGTTTCATGAAGATTTTAGTATTACATATAAAATGTGATTTCATTGTTTGACGATTCTACAGTGGCTGTGATCTTTCACATCTTGAGTAGAATTTTAGAAAGACATTCTTTTGGCAGCTGAAATATCTTTGTTAAATTGATTCCTAACAGCATTCAGCTAAGAGGTCATACAAGTAACACGGTAATTATAAAAAAAATTTTCAAATACGATACATCTTAGAGCTTTAAATGCAGCAAATTTTTTTTTTCTTTATAAGTTTTTCTACGATCAAAATTTCTCAATATATGATTGATTTACTTTATTATTCTAATAATAAAGTATTGTGATCAACACAGGAAAAAAAAATTTGCTACCCTGAAATTTTGTTTTTTCACGTTTCATGACTAAATTAGCCTAAAAATGCAAAGAAAAAAATCCGTCTGTCTGTACGCCGTCCGCCGTCCGCCATACGCCGTCCGCCGTATATATGGACTCATATCTCCGAGACCGTTAAAGGTAGAATGTTCGTTTTTGGGTGGATTGTTGATTGGGTAAGTGAATTCAATTTTCTAAATTTTGGGGGGTGTTAGGTGGAAGGGGGAGGAAGGGGAGGGAAAGATTAAAAAATTACACTTGTTAATATCTCCACCACGAATGCAGATAGGAAGTTGAAATTCAGTAGAGATATAAAGAGGGCTGTGTGACAAACTTTAAAAATAATTTAATTTTTTTATCCATTGGCGTTCGAAAAGGGGGGCTAAAAACAAATTGTCGGCCGAATTTTTTTCTTTCAAGTATTATGTCTTCGAAATTACTTATCGTAAAAAATTCATATTTTGGAACCACTAAGGTGGCATATAGCTCTCCATTATCTCTTAAGCTATATAATTGAAACTTGAAACATATATTAAGCTATACTTCTACTTCTACAATGGCACTACAGCCCAAATCGGACCTTGGCCTCCTGATATTCAGGTTCCTTAACATTTTTCATTACTTATTCTGGAAGGGTTGTTAGCCCTTCGCACAACCCTCTTTCTACGAATTTGTCATTTTCTTAGATTACGGTGACCAAGATATATCCAAGCAGGCAATGTGCCGGAATTATACAGGGTGTTTGGTACTCCGTACATAACCTTGTAAGGGGTTATTCCTGGATATATTTTGAGCAAAAAATTGTTCTACGGAGATGGTCAATTTTCAATATCCACGGAGATACAGGGTGATCAAGAAAAGTCCTTCGGACCTGTACCCTCACTCACTCAAAACGCTATATCTTGAAAACTAATAATCACAATTCAAAGTGTTATAGCTTGTTTTTTAGGGAATCAAATTACCTTTCATTTGATGTAATAGTCCGCATTGTAACTGTATCCAATTCTGAGATATTTGCTTCAGAACACAAATTTTTGACAGTTTGACCGTCAAAATTCTAAGATCAATGTAGTTTTTCTCTAAAAAACCCATTATAAAAATGTCATTTTATTGTTGTTTTCTTTTGTGTCATATTATTGCCTACAAAAGACGCATACAGTTGCATTGCATAAGTTTTATAGTTTAGAAGAAATTATCATTCCAATAATTTAGCACTTTTGTCAAAAAAGCAAGAATAGGTTGATCAACACTCTCCGCTTGAACTAAAAGAACTTAAGAATGGTTTTTACGGTTTATTTCAAATTTCCTTAATTACAATAAATGTTCAAAATGGCTACCTTCATTTTGAATGCACGCTAAAGCTCGTTTTGCCAGTGTTCTCTTTGTGTTCATACTCCTCAACTGCTGCCTTACTTCTGTTGCTGCCGCATCGATTCTGGTGTTTAGATCCTGCAACGTTACTACTTCCGTTGCGTAGACAAGGTCCTTCATCCGTCCCCATACAAAGAAATCCATAATAGTTAAATCAGGGGATCTTGCAGGCCAGTGTATCGGTCCATTTCTACCGATCCAGCGATTGCTATAATTGGAATTTAACCAATCTCTGATCTGTCGGCCGTAATGAGCTGGAGCACCATCGTGTTGGTAAAACATGGAAGCCAATCGTTGCAGTGGCATATCATCTAATAATTCCTGTAGATCATTTGTCAAAAAATGCAAGTAATTGGAACTATTTAAGGTAGGCGGAAGCCTAATAGGACCAATAAAATCGTTGCCAATCACACCTGCCCATAAATTGACACTGAATCTGTGCTGAAATGATGCCTCTCTTCTTGTATGTGGATTGCTCTCAGCCCATGTGTGTAAGTTGTGGAAGTTTGTGATACCGTCCCTGGTGAATTGGGACTCATCCGTCCAAAGAATGTTGCTGATAAAATTCTCGTCACTTATTTGTCGTTCAAGGAGCCAATTGCAAAACTCCATCCTTTTGGGTAAATCAATGGGTAACAGCTCCTGCACTGGTGTGTGGTGGTAGGGATGGAAACGTTCTGCTTTCAGGACACTCCAAACTTTCCACGTAGAGACGTTAAGCCGCAATGCCAAGCGTCGTATACTAGTTGATGGATCATTTTGAACTGCAGCTAGGATTCGTTGATCAATTGAAACAGCGATTACCGGCGCAGGATTTGCATTCACTCTGCTTGTCCTAACACTGCCTGTTTCCCTAATCCTTCTGTAAACGTCTTGGAATACTCTCGGGTGAGGTATTCGACGATTGGGAAATCTGTGATGATACAAAGATCGCGCCGCTTGCTCATTTCCCTGACACTCTCCATAGAGGAAAATTATGTCTGCATATTCTTCGTTCGTGAACTCAGGCATTTCGAAATTCTTTTCTAAATTTTAGTGACACCTTGTTCTTTTACAAATTTAACTAAAACTGATAAAAATATGAAGTATGGTATGCTTTTATAGGCTTTTCATTTTGTTAGGTAACCCATTAAAAAGGGCAAAGTGCTGCACCTAGTTGTGTTGAAACTTATTTTAATTTAATTCATTTTCTCGATAATTTTAATACTACCTAAAGGACATTCATTGATAATTTAAATAGTAATTAAAGGACACAAAGAATATTTCAGTTTAACAACATTTCAGGTAGTTTTTTTAGAACGAGGGTTGGTTTATGGCATATTTTATTTTTAAGCCATATGTATTTTCGCTTATTACCTGGAAAACGAAAAAACCTAAGTCATAAGTATGTGTGCATCTTTTGTAGGCAATAATATGGCACATAAAAAAACAACATTAAAATGACATTTTTATAATGCGTTTTCTTGAGAAAAACTACATTGATCACAGAATTTTGAGGGTCAAAGTATCAAAAATTTGTGGTCTGAAGGAAATACCTCAGGATTGGGTACAGGTACAATACGGACTATTACACTAAATGAAAGATAATTTGATTCCCTAAAAAACAAGCTATAACACTTTGAAATGCGATTATTGGTTTTCAAGATATAGCGTTTTGAGTGAGTGAGGGTACAGGTCCGAAGGACTTTTCTTGATCACCCTGTATCTCCGTGGATATTGAAAATTGGCCATCTCCGTTGAACAATTTTTTGCTCGAAATATATCCAGGAATAACCCCTTACAAGGTTATGTACGGAGTACCAAACACCCTGTATATTGCGCCGACCGGGATTTGAACTCACAACCTTCGCATTACAAGATCAACACACTACCTACTAGGCTATACCCTAGCTATTAAGCTATAGTATAGCAAAAAAAATACAAAATATAACAAATTGAAATAATAGTGGTGGAGCAAATGGGGAGCATTTCAAAAATAGCGCACTTTTCAAAATTACAAATCCTTATATCTCAAGAGTACAGATATCAAATCGAAAATTTGTCAGATTGTAGAACTACACAATAGTTAATTTTAATAAAAATTTTAAGTTAGGAGGTGTAATGGGAAGGAGGTGATAAGCAAAAATGTCGAAAATTTTGAGTGATATTTTTAGGGCTCTGGTAAAAGATACAAAGTTTAAATTTTGCATGTGAATACATCTATTTGATATACCGGGTTTTCCAATAGGGACTTGGCAACTTTGAATTCAATTTGTGAACGCACCCTTTCACTAATCATCGAACTGTCACTGTCAATTTATTCAGTAAACTTAACATTTTTATCACGGTAAATAATAAAGTTTTTGAAATATCTCAAATGGTTTGCATTTCATTTTGAAAAAAAGTTGTCAAGTCCTTATTGGAAAACCCGTTACATGGAAAAATAATAATAACATGATACATAATTGTTATAAACCGACCCCACCTGTCTAACGTGCATAAGGTGTTTCATGTGCATTGAAAAAAACACATAAAGTGAAAATTTTTGAGTGAAATTTTAAGGTAGGAACTTGAAAATTTGTGAAATGCATTTAAAAACAATCCCTAAATAAACTAAATATTAACTGGTCGAAAACCCTTAAAACTTCTACCGCCTCCCATACAAACTTTTACCCCTCCCATTTCCAAGAAATCAATTATCACCTAACTATTTAAAGCTATCAATTTAAAATTTTGCTTAAGAACTTTTAAAAATAATTGAAACGAAATTGCGTCAAAAGTCTTGAAATCACTCTTGCCCTTCTACCCCCTCCCATTCAAAAGTATTCTTTCGACCAATTTCATTAAATAAACTAATAACCAACAAACTAGAAGCTACGAACTAGAAATTTTGTACAATCAACTTACAAGAGAAACGAAATGAAACTGCATATCAAATTTTACGATTCCCCTACCTTCTCTACCCCCTGCCATACAAATGTTCGGTTTCGTGAATGTAAAATGCACCGAATTTTATGAAAATTCTATGCAACTTCGTCTATGAAACTGACATTCTATACAGAGAATATTGGATGTAATTCAAACAATCAATTAAAAAGCTATTAACATCCACCCACCGTTACTATTACCCCTCCTCCTGCCCTCATAAAAACTCAAACTTGCAGAAACGAATGAAATATTGTTAAATTGGCAACAGCCCTGCCCAAGAACTCCCTTTCGCTTAGTCTTTCCTAACCACTCTAACCTGCATTTGACTTTCGACTCATCCGCAACTTGTCCCAAGAATAATAAAGTTTCGCGCCCGACTTCTTGGCAGTTTATTTTTCTTCTGAACGACTTAAAGAACTTATCACTTATGGTAGAAGCTAAGATTATCATCGTGTTTATGTGCTGAAAACAACCATTAATGCAAAAATTAGCCATATAAATTTTAGAAATGAGAAATTCGAGCAAACTGCCATTGTCGATTCAGTAGTTTATTCTTTACATATGTATAGAAACTGCCAACAAGTCGGGCGCAACTTTATTATTCTTGGGACAAATTGAGGTTGCGTGAAAAGTCAATTTGCAGGTTAGAGTGGTGAAGGAAGACTGATTACAATTATGGAACAAATAATTAATTCTTTTATATGTCTACCAAATAGATGTATCCACATGCAAAATTTAAAATTTGTCTCTTTCACCAGAGCCCTAAGCAAATCATTCAAAATTTTCGACATTTTTGCTCCTCCTCCCTTCCCTTACACCCCCCAACTTAAAATTTTTCTTCTAGTTGTATAATGGCACAACGGCCCAAATCGGGCCTTATCCTCCTGACCTTCAGGCTCCTTAATATTTTTCATTATTTATTGCAGACGGGTTGTTAGACCTTCGCACAACCCTCTATCTATGAATTTCCATTTTCGTAGATTTTTTGAGTTGATCAACGCATACCCAAGCAGGCAGTGTGCTGGAATTATGCATTGACCGAGATTTGAACTCACGGACCCTCGGTATTGTAGACTAATACGCTACGCGCTAGGTTACACCCTAGCTCTAGGCTACAGATAAGCTTAAATTTCTTACCAAAATTAAGAACTATGTAGTTCTACAATCTGACGAATTTTCGGTTTGATATCTGTACTCAGTTTTGATATATAAAGTCAATCAAATTTCTGTTAAGACCCCCTATAGGGACATATGACAGAAACAACTCTCTTCCACGAGGCGCGATCCTAAGCATCGGCCTTAAGCAGTTGCCAGGACTTGTTTATTCCTCTGGCTTCCTGCCAACTGCTCGGTTCCATGTGTTACATGGTTGACCAACTCGACGTTTTCTTTGAGGATTATAATCCAGAGCCTATTTGTTGATGTTTCGCTCTGGTTTCCTCAAAGTATGACCGATCCACTGCCACTTCCGCCTTTGAATCGCAATACCTATTTTAGTCTGGCCAGTTGTACTCCAAATATTCCTAAAATGCGCCAGAGGCATTGGCTTACGAAAGTCTGTAGTTTCTTGGTAAGTCGAACGGTCACTTTCCACGTAGTACAACCATATAATAATATGGATTTGACGCATGCGTCAAAAACTCGCAGCTACGTGCGAAGGGAGATGTCTCTTAACATCCAGAAAGAAGAAAGGATACCGAAGGTCTGACGAGCTTTATTTAGCCGAGCCTCAACATTCTTTTCGGCTCCGCCGTCCATGCTGACAATGCTTCCGAGATAGCAAAAATCTTGCACCTCTTCCACATCCTGTCCGTTAAGAACAATCGCTGTGCTTGCGTTCGAATGCATGTGCATGTACTTTGTTTTACGCGATTTGTTTTCAGTCCCGCCTCTTTACAATTAGAATGCAACGAGCGAACATTTGACTCAAGTCCGAACGGTTATATGCAAGCAAACACACGTCATCAGCATATTCAATGTGACTTAGGCTGTTAAATATTCTCCTTTGAAGACCTTTACCTTTTCCATCTTCCAGTGCAGCTTTCAAGATGTCATTTATTACCACCAGAAACAGGGCTGGTGATAATATACAGCCTTGTCTGACACCCGTTCGCACAGGGAAACTCTCGGACAGCTCTCCTCTATGCAAGACGCGACACCTTGCATCTTCGTAGGATTCTTTAATCATAGCTATGACCTTATCTCGAATACCTCTCCTACGCAAAATATTTCATATGTAATCTCGCTTAACGCTGTCGAAAGCCTGCTCGAAGTCCACAAACATGAGATGTAGTGGCGAACTCATTTCGGCTGAATGCTGAATATTTTCCGCAGGGTATTTGTGTGGTCGGTACAAGACGACCCTTTGCGGAATCCAGCCTGATAAACTTCGAGAGTGCTCTCGACGACATCACTAATCCTATGGAGAATTACCTTAGTCATAATTTTTGATATGGCAGTAAGTAGACATATACCACGCCAATTGTCACAATCCCGAAGGCCACTCTTCTTCGGAATTTTCACAATGACGCCCTTCTTTCATTCAGTCGGATATCTTCCTTCATTCCACACCTCAGTAAAGAGTGGGAGGAGTATATCGGCTCTTATTTCCGGGTCCGCTTTAAGGAGTTCGTTTGGTAGTCCGTCTATACCTGGAGCTTTCCTTTCCGCCATTGAACGAATGGCGGAAACTATCTCATCCTTATCTGGGGGATCGTCCCTAATAGGGGATTGTTGCGGTTGGATGTTTGGTAGTTGTTCTGTTTCTGGAATATCTTCCTCTGACAAGATGTTTAAAATATCAGAGAAGTATTCACTCCATCGCCGCAACCGGTGTTCACTCATATTAAGGAGAGTTCCGTTGAAATCTCTCACCAGGTGGTTGACGGTGAAATTCCTGTTCGTCAACTGTTCCATGATTTTGAATAGTGAACCCACAATCCCCAAGGTAAGCCGCAGATTCTGCCTTGTTTGCTAGATCTTCAATAGCCTTTCTCTTGTCGCGTCTAACAGCCTTTTTAAGCTGTATATGAGTATCGCGATAGTTCTGCCTCAGGTCGGGCGTTCGTTGGTTGACATCGGGTTGAAAGATGATTGCCGATTTGGCTTTTATCCGATTGCCAACTTTGTCCTATGCGTCTTGCGACATCCAGGGCTTCTCACCGCTTTGCACACATCCCACAGATTCTTCAGTTCTTCTAGTTAGAAAAGTGTTTCTGGTTGCCTCCCAATTGGCGTCCAGTGTGCGCATTTCATATTCACCCCATGTGGATGACTTTTCGCGTATAATAGTGGTGTATTCTGCTGTACACAATTTCAAGCAGGCAACCATCAAGTGGTGATCGCTCCCCACGTAAGCTCCACGTTTCGCACGCACATCGAGGAGACATCTTCTCCATTGGCGATTTATAGCCAAATGGTCGAGTTTTGATATATAACGGTTTTAAATTTTGGAAAGTGCTCCAGTTTTGAAATGCTGGTCATTTCCCCGCACAACTGCTATGGCCAGATTTTATTTTTCTTGTATTCCTCTAGTATAGCTTAATATATGTTTTAAGTTTCAATTACATAGCTTAAGAGCTAGTCGAGATATTAGTTTTTAGGTGACCCTGACCCTCCCCCTTACAATAATTAGCCTCCTTCTACGCTAATTCTCGTGCACCTGCATGCCATTAATGATCTCATAGTATGCATTTTTTATGGTAAGTAATTTCTAAGATAAAAAAAAACCGATCTACAATTAGTTCTTATCCCCCTCTTTTCGAACGCCAATGGAAAAAAAATAATTAAATTATTTTTAGAATTTGTCCTACAACCCTCTCTATATCTGTCACGATTTTCAGCTTCCTATCTACACTTTTAGTTGAGATATTAGCAAGTATAGTTTTTGACTCTTTTCCTCGCCCCGTGTCCTCCATCCAACGATCTTATTTTTTTTGCATTTTTAGGCTAATTTAGTCATGAAACGCGAAAACACAAAATTTCAGTGTAGCAATTTTTCTTTTATCGATCACAATACTTTATTATTACAATAATAAAGTGTAATACATATGTATATGTTTTCGAAGTAGTAGGAAGAAATTCGTTAACAACATAAGCAAAGATCTACCCTCACATACTACAATGGAAAATAAGAGCCGACGGAAAGAATCAATCAATCAAATTCCTGTTAAGACCCCCTATAGGGGCATAGGACAAAAACAACTCTCTTCCACAAGGCGCGATCCTGAGCATCGGCCTTAAGCTGTTGCCAGGACTTGTTTATTCCTCTGCCCTCCTGCTCAACTGCTCGCTTCCGTGCTACATGGTCGACCAACCCGACGTCTTCCTTGAGGATTATAATCCAGAGCCTGTTTGGCGATGTTTCGCTCTGAATTTCTCAAAGTATGACCGATCCACTGCCACTTCCGCCTTTGAATCTCAATACCTTTTTTAGTCTGGCCAGTTGTACTCCAAAGTTCGTCGTTGGAGATCACTTCTGGCCAGAATATTCCTAAAATGAGTCGGAGGCATTGGTTTGCAGTTTCTTGGTAAGTCGAACGGTCACTTTCCACGTAGTATAACCATATAACGGAATGAATATTGGGGCTGAAATCACGAATTTCTGATTGACGATGGTTATTCTTATGTTTTGCATTGTCCCGATTTTCAGTTCGGCGAAGAAAAGTAGCTAGGGTATAGCCTAGTAGGTAGTGTGTTGGTCTTGTAATGCGAAGGTCGTAAGTTCAAATCCCGGTCGGCGCAATATATAACTCCGGCACAATGCCTGCTTGGACCTCAATCTAAGAAAATGAATTCGTAGAAAGAGGGTTGTGCGAAGGGCTAACAACCCTTCCACAATAAGTAATAAAAAAAATGTTAAGGAACCTGAATATCAGAAGGCTGAGGTCCGATTTGGGCTGTAGCGCCATTGTAGAATAGAATAGAAGAAAAGTAGGTGGTAGAAAGTATTGGGTTATTTTTAATGGATTGTGTGTTATTATGCAGCCGACAGACTGTCATTCATTCTAGTTCTCGCAGATTCCATAAATAGCGTAATTATCTCGCTGCCATTTTAATAACAATTATAATACAAAAGAGCCAAGCAAATCAGTAAAATGTGGACTAAATTTGAATAAAATACGATTGCCAAGAAACTGTTAAGTCTCTGGAAATTAATGGATGTCCACATTTCGCCCACATAGAGAATCTGGATTAAAACCACCTCTTATGCACTGTCCACATTGATATTTTAAGCTGTAAAAATATAAGACAAAACCGAAACTGATGTCCTCGTGCAATTACCAAGACATTGGACCAGATTCCAATCAGCTATCTCCCGTATTATGATTTTTATTCGATTATTTATTCAGTTTCGTCGCATCGTTTTTCTCCTTAGCTCATTTTATTATCTGATTTTTCTTTCTTTTTTCTACAATTTTCAGTCAGAACGGATAATACCGTGTACATAATATCGTACATATGTGTACAGATATGTCGCACATGTGAATGTAGTGCAACTTCTGTTTTACCAGAATCCTCCATCTTGATTCTCTGACATGTGAATATTTAGTTCTCGCTTTAATTCAGGCTTTTACGCTTGATTTTGTGAGTTAAGGTGAAATGTTTTTTTCCCGCCTCTCATAAGAGCTCTGCACCACCTTCTTTCTTTTGCTCGTGCGACACATAAGGAAGTTGCTCGAAATGCGCCTGGTTTGCCGACTTTTAAAGATTTATGGTGTCCAGGGAAGGTTAATTAGATGATTTGTGAAGTTGAAGATGTATTGGTCTTGTGTTTTAATCAGACGTTGTGTAGGAGTTTTCGTCGTTGTCGAGACTGCAGAAATTTATCTTTCGCACAATAGATAAGAAATATAACTATGTATACTTTTCTTTAACTCAAATGCGATCCGGTTTTGCGGAGAAAGACACAAAGATGAAAACCATTTGATATTGGGTTTTCTCGTGAAAATTTATTTCTAATGTGGATAGAAAGTTGATTCCGAATCTGGCTATTTGGGAGCAGCTATAAAGACAAGAACTGTCGTTCATCAAGTATTTAATACCAGCTCTCATAAAAGTTGCAGTTATATCTATCAAGATGGAATTCGAGAGTATTATAAGTTTATTATGCCAAAAAATACTACTCTTGGCGACTCTGTGCCAAGAGTACAAAATATTTATTTTCACACAAGAATCTCACAATCAGATCCGCCCGTGCGGTTGCTTTCTAGCTTGAGAACGCGTTCAACGAGGAAGCTAAAATGTTGTACATTGTTATTTTTGGTGAAAATACAGGTCAAGCTCGTCAACGGGCCAAAAAGCTACGCCCTCCTGCCATACAAAATGATATAATACAATTTCACAACTTATTATAAGATAATTTTCTTGGAAGATATGAGTGCTAATGCTCTTAAATTTCAAACTTACCGTTTTCATGATAAACACATTTATTTCTTTAAAAAAAAAATGAAATCCCCCACTCCCTCTACACCTCCCTTACAAGCTGCACAATTTCACGAAATATAATAGATCGTTTTATTGCAGTACCTATAATATTGTTGTATGTCAATGCTACTTGCTCATCCTCTACCACTGAACACCGATGCAAATAAGTGTGTGCGTACGATCACTGTACTAGGAAATAAGGAACACCTGGGTCAATATTTCCGATAATGAATGCTATGCAATTCAATCGGAATGTTAAAGATCCAACCAACAGCAACTCTAATAGCGGAACACCTGTGACTTCTTTTGATGAAAAAGCAACAACAATTACACGTATAGTCTCGGCCGACAGGAAAAAGAATCGAACGACAAGGAATTTCTTTATAGAAACAACTAACAGCGCTCGCCCGAGAAGGAACAGCGCTTAGCTGAGGAGGAAACAAATAAATAAAGATTTGTGGTTAAATTAAACTGATCTTGTAGTTTTCTATTTACTTGAAATCCAGAGACGCCTTGCACACTTCAATATGATGCTCACATTTGGTGTTGTGTATTTTGCTAGTAATTTTTTTGATATTAGAAGAAATTAGTTTGAGGGACGGTGCCCTCATCTTATAGAAAATGACACAATTTTAAAACTTTATACTAGGGCTACCGACACACGATGCGAGTTAATATATATTAACTTCATATTTTGATATAAGTAGGCCGAATTATGTATAGGATAATGACACTAGTAATATCGAAAAGCGAGATAATATATATTAACTCGCATCGTGTGTCGGTAGCCTAAGTCGATTTCTTTTGAAAATATCAAAGCTAGTAAAATTAAAAAATTAAAACTTTTTCAGTAATATTTCATGGAATACAATTTACCAGTACTTTTCAAAGCTTCTCTTCTTTTCAAAGCTATGAAGTTCGAATTTAATTTAAAAGTATTTTGGTAGCGATTATCCCTTCAATAGTAAGATGTCACAAGACAGCCTTCCCGACAAAATTTATCACATTCTTTGATTCAGCTGTCTGTTGTCTCCTGGTGTTATCGCTCAAGAGTTTCTACAGAGAAATAGGACGCAGCAGAATTTCTTTCTTTTAAACATTGAAAACTTACATAACCTCTCAAGGTTTGAATGTAAGCCACCCGTTAGCTTTAAATGATTTCATCACTATGTCTAGCATTGGCCACTATTCTACCTCACTCCATAATAATTTTTCTAATCTTATTATTCTCTATCAAAATGTACATAGTCTAAGAAACAAGTTGAATGACTTCCGGGTGTCCACTCTTGAAAGTATGCCTGATTTTCTATATGTTACTGAATCCTGTTCTATGCTTGACTCTGAATTTTTTCCCAAATTTCAATTCAGTTTATATGTGAGATATGATCGTGGTCTTAAACGCTGAATTAAAAAGTATGAAGGTGGAGTACTTATTGCTGTCAAAAACAATTTATCATCATCACGTTGTCCGGATTTCGATACTTTTCCCTCTTCTTTTTAAAATTAAGGCTTCTCGTGGTCGATATTTGTTGTGTCTATTTCCCATGTTGCTGAAATGAGGGAACTATCGACAAAAATTTTAGATAACCTTTCCGAATTCGTCAACTCAGCTCCACATTTTCTATTTGGGGTGACTTCAATTTTCCTAACTTAAATTAGAATTCTGACGCGCTGCAATGTGTTTGACAACCTCAGACTTATGTGTTGATAACTTTATCATTATGTTCATTAACTCAACAAAATAAAAGCACTAATTATCGTGGAAAGATTCTTGAGCTGATATTTTTCAATGGTATTGTTTTCCAGATCAGTGTTGGCACCTCTATTGTAGTCCAGTCGGATTAGATCAAGAAAGGCCTGTTCGGCGAAATGCTACGATCTCGATGTTTTTTTTTAAACCTCGTTGTTTTTTTTGCGTAGATTACGATAAAAATATTGCGACCGCTGGAGGAGTGGGGGAGGGACTTGAAAAGTAGCAAATATGCAAATTTTCGCCTGTTTTAGAGGTTTTTTGATATTGTTGCGAGCTAGGGGTTCGCACACAAATTCGTTTAAAAATAAGTGATAATTTATTTATTCGCACTTGCACTTTAATTCGCGCTTTTACTTTAAATCGCACTTTTAACTTAATTCGCACTATATGGCACCACCGATATTGTACTTTCGCTTTCTTCTACCGGTTCGCGTTCTTCCACCGATAGATGTCGCTGAATGACTGACTGCTGTCTGAAAGTTTCGTGTATTTATACCAAATCTCCCAGTTCTCGAAGCTTCCGTCAGGTGACGTTGGGTATGTGTGTCTAGACTATTCTAGATCTTTA
Source organism: Chorisops tibialis (assembly GCA_963669355.1). Lineage (NCBI taxonomy): Eukaryota > Metazoa > Arthropoda > Insecta > Diptera > Stratiomyidae > Chorisops > Chorisops tibialis. Next base: position 239,026,257 of record OY770262.1, read on the forward strand.
ATTGCCTACATTTTGGAGTCTACTCTTCCGTTGGGTGTATACTGGAAGTTGCTAGAACTTTGATTATGGCTTTTTACGTGGGGGACGTGGGAGACTGTTCTGGCTTTTTCAGGGAAGATCAATATTGCGTGGTTGCCAGATCTATAACAATATTTATGACGTTATACTAAATAAGCTGCCAACAAGTCGGACGAAACTTTATTATTCTTGGGACAAGTTGCGGATGAGTGGAAAGTCAATATGTAGGTTAGAGTGGTTAGGGAAGGCTAAGTGAAAGGGAGTTCTTGGGCAGGGCTGTTGTCAATTAAACAATATTTCATTCGTTTCTGCAAGTTTGGGTTCTTATGAGGGGAGGAGCAGGGATAATAGTAAGGGTGGGTGGATGTTAATAGCTTTTCAATCATTTGCTTGAATCACGTCCAATATTCTCTGTATAGAATGTGTTTCATAGACGAAGTTGCGTAGAATTTTCATAAAATTCGGTGTATTTTACATTCACGAAACCGAACATTTGTATGGGAGGGGGTAGAGAAGGTAGAGGAATCGTAAAATTTGATATGTAGTTTTATTTTGCTTCTCTTGTAAGGTGCTTGTATCAAATTTCAAGTTCGTAACTTTTAGTTTGTTGGTTATTAGTTGATTTAATGAAATTGGTCGAAACCATAGTTTTGTATGGGAGGAGGTAGAAGGGCAAGTGCAATTTCAAAACTTTTAAAACAACTTCATTTGAATTATTTTTATAAGTTTTTCTGCAAAATTTGAAGTTGCTAGCTTTTAAGAGTTAGCTAACAACTTATTTCTTAAAAATGCTTGAAAAAATAATTTTGTATGGGAGGGGGTAGAGGAGGGAGGGGAATCGTAAGACTTGTGATGCAATTTTCTTTATTTTCTGTTGTAAGATGCTCGTACAAAATTTCAAGTTCGTAGCTTTTAATTTGTTGATTATTAGTTGATTTAATGAAATTGGTCGAAATCATACTTTCGTATGGGAGGGGGTAGAAGGGCAAGCGTGATTTAAAAACTTTTAACGTAATTTCATTTCAATTATTTTTGTAAGTTTGTATAGTTAGGTGATAATTGATTTCCTAAAAATGGTCGAAAAAATAATTTTGTATGGGAGGGGGTAGAAGTCTTAAAGGTTTTCGACCAGTTAATATTTCGTATATTTAGGGATTTTTTTTAAATGCATTTTGCGAAATTTCAAGTTTCTACCTTAAAATTTCACTCAAAAATTTTCAGTTTATGTGTTTTTTTCAATGCACATGAAACACCTTGTGCACGTTAGACCGGGAGGGACGAATCCACATGCAAAATTTAAACTTTGTATCTTTCACCAGAACCCCAAGAAAATCACTCAAAATTTTTGACATTTTTGCTTATCACTTCCCTCCCCTTACACCTCTCAACTTCAAATTTTTTATCAAAATTAACCATTATGTAGTTCTACAATCTGACAAATTTTTGATTTGATATCTTTACTGTTTTTTGAGATATAAGGATTCGTAATTTTGAAAAGTGCGCCATTTTTGAAATGCTCCCCATTTCCCCCCACTACTATTATTTCAAGATGTTATATTTTTTTTGTATTTTTCAAGTATAGCTTAATATAACTTTCAAGTTTCAATTACATAGCTTAAAAGATAGTTGAGATATTCATTTTTAAGTGTTTTTCTTTGCACCCCCCCTTACCCTTCCCCTTACAATAATCAACCATTCTCTAAGCTGATTCCGATGCAAATATATGCCAACTTGACGGTCCCAAAATATGAATTTTTCGCGATAAGTAATTTCGAAGATATAATCATTTGAAAAAATAATTCGGCCGACAATGTGTTTTTAGCCCCCCCTATTCGGACGCCAATGGATAAAAAAATTAAATTATTTTTAGAAGTTGTTTCACAAACCCCTCTATAGGTGTGTTGAGTCTTAGCTTCCTAGCTGTTACCATGGTTGAGATATTTGAATTCGTATTTTTCGGCTTTAGCGCTCCCCCCGCCTCCCCCCGAATCCGTACACCCCCCAAAATGGGTATCTGCCTGAGATCCGCAACTATCTACAATCCCCCCAAAATTGAACTTTTTATCTTGAAGGGTTTGGGAGTTAATGTGCGCTGAGCGTACACACCGGCGGACGGCGTACGGCGTACATACAGACGGATTTGTTTTTTTTTTGCATTTTTAGGCTAATTTAGTCATGAAACGCGAAAAAACAAAATTTCAGGGTAGCAAATTTTTTTTTTCCAAGTCGATCACAATACTTTATTATAAAATAATAAAGTAATACAACTACTACAAGGGTAATTATGAAAAAATTTGTCATGAAATGTCGATTGGGTCGAATAACAAAAGCTCTGAATCTTCTATGCAACACCGTTCTGGTCGTACGTTAGAAAGCTGCTAAAATCGCTCGTGTGACTGGTGGTTTGTCATTCGTCTTCGAAAAAGGTAGCTAAAAAACACATAAAATGGATTACGTGAAAAAAAATCGAAGAACTATGTCTTGGATGTTTGACGGAAAATTGGAGGATGTTGGAGCAAAATTATAAAATATTCGCTGTGGCGATTGAACTTAAATAAACTGCCAACAAGTCGGGCGAAACTTTATTATTCTTGAGACAAGTTGCGGATGCGTGGAAAGTTAATATGCAGGTTAGAGTGGTTAGGGAAGACTAAGTGAAGGGGGGTTCTAGGGCAGGGCTGTTGTCAATTTAACACTTAATTGCGGGTACGCTCAATAGCTCCAGTACATATAATCAATATCTCATTCGTTTATTTATGTAAGTTTTGGTTTTTATTAGGGGAGGGGTGATAGTAAGGATGGGTGGATGTTAATAATTGTTTAATTGATTGCTTGAAGCACGTCCAATATTATCTGTATATAATGTCAGTTTCATAGACGAAATTGCAAAGATTTTTCACAAAATTCGATGTATTTTACATTCATCAAACGAAACTTTTGTATGGGAGGAGGTAGAGGAAGTAAGGGAATCGTAAAATTTGTGATGCAGTTTTATTTCACTTTTCTTACAAGAAAAAAAAATTTTTTGTTTTTAAGCTTTAATTTGTTGGTTAGTAGTTGATTTATTGAAATTGATCGAAATCATACATTTGTATGAGAGGGGGTAGAAGGGCAAGCGCGATCTCAAAAATTTTGACGAAATTTCCTTTTAACTATTTTTAAAAGCTTTTGTGCAAAATTTATAATTGATATCTTGTAATTTACTCCTTCTTCCACATTGGCGCTACAGTTCAAATCGGACCTTGGCCTCCTGATATTCAGGTTCCTTAACATTTTTCATTACTTATTGTGGAAGGGTTGTTAGCCCCTCGCACAACCCTCTTTCTACGAATTTTTTATTTTCTTAGATTGATGTGACCAAGTTATATCCAAGCAGGCAATGTGCCTGAATTATATATTGCGCCGACCGGGATTTGAAATCACGACCTTCGCATTACAAGACCAACACACTACATACTAGGCTATACCCTAGCTTGTAGTAGTTAGATGATAATTGATTTCTTAAAAATTAACGAAGAAAAAAAAAATATTGTACGGGAGTGGGAAAAATTTTGAAGATATTCGATCAGTTAATATTTCAAACTTTTACGGATTTTTTTTAAATGCATTTCGCAAATTTTTAAGTTTTCAGCTTTAAATTTTATTCAAAAATTTTCAGCTTGTGTGTTTTTTACATTGCACTTCAAACAACTTGTGCATTTTAGACAACAATTGTGAAACAAATTATTATTTTTTCTCTATGTACATCAAGTAGATGTATCCACATAGAAAATTTAGACTTTGTATCTTTCACTAGAACCCTAAAAAAATCTATCAAAATTTTCAACATTTTTCGTACCACCTCCCTCCCCTTACAACCCCCACTTAAGATTTTTGTCAAAATTTAAAACTATCTAGTTCTACAATTTAATGAATTTTTGATTTGATATCTGTACTCAGTTTTGAGATAAAATGGTTTAAAATTTTGAAAAGTGAGCCCTTTTTAAAGTGCTCCCCACCTCCCCCCACTACTGCTATAACCAAATTTTTGCTATTATTTTTTTTTATTTCTATTTCCCTAGTACAGTTTAATGTATGTTAAAAGTTTAAATAACATAGCTTAAGAGATAGTTGATATATTCATTTTCAAGTGTTTTTCTTGGCACCCCTCCTGACCCTTCCCCTTACATTAATTAGCCTCCCTATAAGCTGATTATAGTGGACCTGTATGCCATCTTAACCAAAGTATGAACTTTTTACGGTAAGTAATTTCGAAGATATAATCATGCTAAAGTAGCTATAAAAATGTTTTGTACAAAATGCTTACTCCAAAAATTGAATGAGAACTGAGAAGATTTAGTGAAAATGTGCAGTTTGTATGGGAGGTGGTAGAAAGAGTGGGGGGATTTTAGTGATTTTTTCAGAAATAACTAGAAATATTATAAAATTGACATTCCTTAAATTTCAGACTGCCATTCATCCTTTTCAAGAAAATCGATTTTTTGTGAAGTTGTTAAGCTGTGTCATATTGTATGGGAGGGGGTAGAAGTTTTGAATGGCGATATTATGGTAGATCACATATCAAATAAATTCAGACTCAATGACAATGTCAGGCTGACGAGACATTCAAGACTACTAAAGGAATATCCGCATAGTACAGTTTACGGAAAAAATGAGCCTATTGACAGATGTTGTAGAGTATTTAACAAATTCAGTGTACACTACACACCTCCAGTAAATTGACATACAAACTAAGACTGCCCTCTGTTTTATAAAGTATCCCAAACCCTGTATGACCATCCTTCTACCAGTGCCCATCTTACTAGTTAGATTAGTTACGTAAGTTATATTGTCTTAAGTTACATTAAATTAAATTAAATTAAATTAAATTAAATAATATAAGTTAATTATTATGTAACTAAATATCTTGTTATGATAACTAAATAAATAAATAAATAAAGAAGTGGTGAAACTAATCAAATATTTTTTTCTGATCTTAGTGATAATACTAATTAAGTATTTATTACAAAATTTGAGCTCGATAAATGTTATATGTTCTGAGAAAATCGTCTTAGAGATTTCATGAAAAAGTGTAGTTTGTATGGGAGAGGGTGGAAGGACGCAAATAACTTTTCTACTGTAGATTGAAGTCATTATGAAAGTAATATATCCAAAAATTCAGACTAATAGCTTTTATGCTTTTCGAGCAAATCCATTTATTGTCAAATTGCGAAATTGTGTGATTTTGTATGGGAGGGGGTAGAAGGGGTAAAGCTAATCATCTAATTTTTTTTGGCCTTACTAATAATTTTAGATAAATATTTAGTGCATAATTTCAGCCCGCTAGGTTTTATACACACTGAGTAAATTGGCTTAGAGTAATTCATGACAAGTACAATTTGTATGGGAGGTGGTAGAAGGAGAGGGAGAACACACACAACTTTTATACGGTAGATTGATATTATCATAAAAGTAATATATTCCAAATTTCAGGCCAATAGCTTTTGTACTTTTTGAGCAAATCCGTTAAATGTCAAATTGCGCAATTGTGTCATTTTGTATGGGAGGGGGTAGAAGGGGTGGAGCGATTTGGCCCGTTCACGAACTTGACCTTACTTTTTTGTCAAAAACGACGTGTACGAAATTTGAGCTTTCTAGCTCAACGCGTTCTCAAGCTAGGGAGCGAACAGACCGACGGACGGACGGACAGACGGACATCTGGTTTTGAGATTTCTGAGTGATAATATTAACTTCTGTATCATTCATTTTTTTCTCCAAGCCTTATTTCTTAGCGTTGCAAACCTTAGAGCAAACTTATAATACTCTCAGATTTCATCTAGAGTATAAAAATTATTTTTAAAGTTTGTCCCACAGTTTCTCTATACGTATGACGATTTTCAGCGTCCTATATGCGTTCGTAGTGGAAATGCTATGTAGTAAGTGTAGCTTTTGACTCTTTCCCTTCCTCCACCTCCCCCTTCCAGCTGATACTCCCCAAAATTTGTGTAATGGAGTTCGCTTACGCAATTCACAGTCCATCCAAAAACGAACATTCTACCTTAACGGTCTTGGACATATGAGTCCATATGTACGGCGTACGACGTACAGCGTGCAGTAGATGGCGGACGGCGGACGGCAGACGGCGTACGACGGGACGGATGAAATCTGAAAGTATATTTTGTTTGCCTTGCCGTTTGTAAAATATAGAAATAATGCTCGCACAGAGTCGCCAAGGGTACAGAAATATTTGTTGTCGCTCAAAAACTTCTGACCGTCTGTCTTTCCGTCTGTCTGTTCATCTGTCTACAACATAACTCACGAAAGCTTTGACCTATCGTGCTAAAAATTTTTTTTCATTTTTAGCAAAAAAGTAACTTTAAGTTCGGAAAATTGCTACATCCCCCCATTTCTTCTACCCAATCCTATACAAATTTCATGAAATTGATTTTTTCAGAAACAATTTCAGCTATTGACTTGAAAATTAGGCCATAGTATAATGATGTAAATATCATTAATGTCAATGACCTGATGCCCTTACTCCTTATATCCCCTCCCAAACAAATGCACAATTTTCAAAAATTCATTTTTTCAACTAGCAAAGCTAAAATAAGCAATTTTTGTTATAATTAATTTTATTGCAATTGCAACTAATTTACGAAAAGTTATCAATTTCACCTCACTCTTTCTACCCCCTCTCATACAAATTTCACGAGATTTCGGAATTTTAACTAAGATATTTTTCACCAAAAACGAGAAGGCTATCAACTTCAAATTTTTAGAAAAGAGTACTATTATAAATATCATTGATGAAAGAAAATTTGGTTTTGGTTGGAACACTCCTTTTACCTCCTCCCATACAAATGCACAATTTTGGTAAACGCATTTAATCGATTTTCATTGAAACTAGAAAAGGTACAATCTTAACATGTTGCCACAATTTGTCCGTTAATAATTGCAATAAATGCTAAAATAAGTATAAACTTCACTTCCCTCCTTCTACCACCTCCCATACAAATTTTTTATTGGAAATTCAAAAAATGTATTGCTCCTTCGACCAAATGAGTAACAAAGCAAGGTTACTAGGCGTTGATAAGCAGATTTAAAATCGTCCAAAATATCTCACTTTCTCTGCCACCTCCCATGCAAATACCATAAATTCAGACAAAAAATGTTCAATTTCCTCGAAAATTGTGAAAGCTACAAACTTTGAATTCACCATGGAAAATTTTGTAAACTACATTCGGTGTTATATACAACAATTACAAACCACTTTCCGAGCTGGAGAGGAAAAAGCTGTTATATTGGTCAGTTGTACTGGCTGCTTACTGACAAATATTTACACATGTTATGGGGGACTGAATGATAGAAAGCGAACAGAATCCATCTACTGAGTATCTAGGCCTTCTTGAAGTGGAACTGTTTCACTTTTACACTGTTTGCCCATTTTATTTCGAATAATTTTTCATTGGCAGTAGCAACTGAAAAATTCGTGCTTAAAAAAATCCCGTCTCGAGTGGGAATCGAACCCACGCCCTATTGACTGAGAATCAAGCATGCTGCCCACTACGCCACGGAAGCCTTAAACCTGAATGCCAAACCCTGAGTACGGCGTGTTCTGCTTATTTATTTTATTTTTTTTTATTTAGGGGAACATTTGAGAGCACCGCGATCTTTTTGGTCTATTGTTCGTTTATTGCCCCTTTACCCTACCACAACTCTACAGCTTTGGCTAATCTAAGTATATTTAAGGGAGCCATGTTGGATGGCTCATAAGTTGTAAGGAAACCCCTTTTCTAGAAGAGTGAATCTTTTCCTTGCTACTGCCTCGCAGTAACATAGGACGTGCTCTGTCGTTTCTGAGTCTCTGAGACAGAGGCGGCAGATGTCGGTTTTAGCGAGGCCCATATTTTACAGGTGGTGGCTTAATGCACAGTGCCCCGTCAATAAGCCGATTAGAGTACTAATTTCACTTTAGTTGAATTTTAGAATATCCTCCACTTTGTGCGTGTTCTGCTTAGTTTATACAGGAACCCCAGGTAAAGCTAATAAAGATATGATCTATACTTACAAGGAATTCTGTGGAAAAGGGAGTTACGCCAGTGACTAAGCGAAAGATGATGTTGACACATTCAGTAAATAGTTAGGCCTGGAATGGGAGGCTACTGCCCCCTTTCTGCTACTTACCATACAAGGGTTGCGCTTTATCCATACCTTCATATGCGTTAAAACAATTTTCAAGACAATGATGTAATATACTTTTAAAAGTAGATTCCTGATATGGCAGGAAAATCGCCTTCTAAATTGAATGAAATTTGCATTCCATCTAAAGTATCGCATGATTGAAGTTTACTTGCAATCGTAGTTCCATTATGTTTCTTATTTAATTTAAACATCATCAGAATAAAACTAATCCCAAGTGACATTACGTTATAAGGCTTGGAAGGAAATGAGAAAATCTCATGAAGTGGAAGGCTCTTAAGGCAATATTGCACGAATCACGAATGGAAAATGTAACCGGAGAAGAGTGCAGCTTATTTGAATTTCGCCTCGAAAATCCAGCCCGTACTACAGAAGTTCAAATCCTTTCAGTTATGATGCTTTTGATGTGTCCGGCTTCAGTTGGAGTTCGAAAATTTTACGCATAATTAATTCGTTTATATAAGGAAGACATGTGAAACAAGGCCTTATTAATTTTTTCTTACGCTAACTAAAAAAAATGAACATTTTGCGGTCAATTAGCCGTGAACCAACAACCAAGCTCCATTTTGCTCGAAACTGCACTCAGTGAAGCGTAATTTATTTTCAATACGGCCAAGTAAGCAGTGTCCTCAAATTTCAATTTTGTTTTTCGATAATCAGGACATGCCAGATTCTTGTGTTTTTCTTATTGCTGTTATTGTGTAGGACGTGAATTGAGTAATCCAATATTTGTGGAAACTATTACGTTTTGAGTGTCGATGGTAAGATAATACAAGATACTAATTTTGGTGGGAGAGTTCAGCGAATTTTGATACGATATACGGAGTGTTTTGTTATTTATATCTTGAATACTTTGGGCCCCACTCTGTAGTGTCTATATCCCTAGACAACTCTTTAGATTCCTTTTTAGCCGAATCGACGCGAAACTCTTCGAAACAATAAAGAATTTGCGACCCTGAAATTTGGTTTTTTTTTCGCATTTCGTGACTAACTTAGCCTAAAAATACAACAAAATCCGTCAGTCTGTACGCTGTGTGCCGAAAGCCGTGATCATATATCCGATGTCCTTAAAAAAGAAATTTAATTTTTGGATGGATTGTAAATGGGTTAAGTTTACCTACATTTTGAGGAGTGTTATGTGAACGGGAGAGACGGGGAGATGGCTGGAATCGCATGCTAAAATCTCCGGTATGAATAGAGATAGAAAGCTGAAACTCGACATACACACATATTGGTCTATGGAAAAAAAGCGAAATAAATCAATTTCGTATCCAGTGGCATCCGAGAAGGGGGCTAAAAGAAAATTCCCGGCCGTATTGTTTTTCTAATGATTGTACATATCTGGTGAATTAGAAGTTGTAGAGCTCCACTATTCTTGACGTTGACGGATGCCAATACTTGTAAAGGTGGGGGGGGGGGGAAAGTCGGAGGGTGTGCAAGAACACTTAAAAATTAATATCTCAACCTTCTCTTAAGCTATGCAGGTAAAACTTGAAACATACTTTGAGCTGTAGTAGCGGAGTATGTAAGAAATAATATATTTTCAAATAACAGTAGCGGGTGGAAATGGAAAGCATTTAAAAAATGGCGTACTTTTCAAAATATCAAACCGTTATTTCTCATAAACCCATGCAGACATTAAGTAGAAATTTCGTCAGATTGTAGAGCTAATCTAAAATATTTAAACAAAAAAGAAAAAAAAAATTAAAATTTTGCCTGTACATACATCCATTTAATATAAATAAAGAAAAATTAATAATTTGAACCAAAAATGTTATGAACCGAAGTGGAACCTTATCCTGCATGGGGATGACAAGAACTCAAAATCTTTAATTGAAATTTTCAGCTAGCAATTTGAAATGGTGTAAAACCCATTTAGAAAAATACGTAAAGGTTTAAGATACAAAACAGGTCGAATACCTTCTAAACTCCTACCCCCTCTCATACAAAAATATTTTTTCAATCATTCTTAAGAAATCAATTATCATCAATACAAACCAATTTCAATAAATCAATAAATAACCAACCAATTATAAGCTATGAGCTTGAAATATTGTGCGAACACCTATTGAGAGAAGCGAAATAAGATTGCATCATAAATTTCATAATTCCATCCACCTGATCCCCCCCCCCCCCCCTCCCTCATTCAAATATAGGGTTTCTTACATAGAAATTCTGTCAAACTAGCACTGTGTACGCAGAATTTTGAACGTGATTCCAGCAATTAATTTAAATATTTTTGTAACATCCACCCGCTCTTTCTATCGTGCTCCCTCTCCCATACAAACCCACTTACTTACTCACAGTGGCGCTACAGCTCAAATCGGGCCTTTGCTTCCTGTATGTTTTGCCTCCATTCATCTCAGTTCAGTCACCGCGTCCTTCAGTTTGAGAATCTTAGCATTGATTTGCTGTCTGCGTCAATAGAATCTTTACAGCACCTCCGTGGTTTTCCGGGCCTGTTAAGACGTTAGTGCTAGAGAGCTGTATTTACGAATTCGGTTTTCGGTACGTCACAACGAAAGTTTCATTTGTTAATCCCAAAAAGATTATCGGTGACATAAAACTTAAGGAGTTGTTTAATTTAACATATAAATTAGTGGTTATCGTGACTTTTTTAATCCGCCTCAGGGCGTTTTACGCCTAACCTCAAATTTGAGGTGATCGTGGTTATCGAAACTCGCAAATTTATCGATTTGGAGTCAAGCTTGAGCCCATTGAAGGGGTCGAGTGGGGTATTGGTCCTCAATTTCTTTTGTTTTATGTTTATCGAATTTAAATTAGGGGGTCACCCTTTAATGCGCGATGCACAGTTAATTCGACATAGGTAAGGGAAACAAGAGGTAATAGGGAAATCAGTAGCGAAATACAGGAGGGAAGAGTTTGAAGTGGCGGTGAACATTGTTCTTAAACTGCTGAAGGTTATATTCAGTGGGAAAGAGATTGCCTGGTAATGAATTCCACAACACTGTCGTCCGAGGGATGAAGGGCTGCCTAAACTTCACTGTTCTCCACGGCAAGGGCTACACAGTATACTCGTGTGAGCGTGCAGCTTGGCGAGTATTTCGGGGGCATTGAATAAAGGTGGTATTAGGGCTTTTAGTTCCTTGCTGCATTTACCATGGAAGTATCTATAGTAAATGCAGAGTACACCGATATTTCGACGGTGCTCGAGGGAATCAACTGAGGCTGACATAGCTTCATCTCCAATTAATCAGAAGGCATGTTTCTGGATACAGTCAAGAAGAGCCAGATGTGATTTTGGGGCCCCAGCCCAAACATGCGAGTTGTACTCAAGACGTGGTCGGATATAAGCCTTATAGATTGTAGCTAGTTCGGACGCAGAAAAGTATTTCTTACACTTCCGCAGAATACCTAGACGTTTCGAAGCGTCAAGAGCAACTTCGTAGATGTGTTGGCTCCAATCAAGGCGATTGTTAAATTTTACACCTAGTAACGTGAAGTCTGCAGAAAGTGAAATTTGTACGCCATTTAAGAACATATTAGCGGCCGACGTCGGAACGTTTTGTTTAAGAGATAGATGACGGGACTGCGTTTTTAAGGTATAAAACTCTACTCTGTTTTTCCTGCCCCATTCCAGGATTAAACTGAGGTCAGTGTTCAATGACTGTATTGACTCATTACGGCATGAGACCACTGATGTTGGGCGTGCTTTCACAGGGGAGTCAAATTGTAAGGTGTTATCTAAAGTGCTGTCATCTGCGAAACAAGGAATAGGATTGAGAGTAGCTGACAGAAGGTCGTTTATGAAGACTAAAAAGAGGGTAGGATATAAAACTGAGCCCTGAGGGACGCCGGAATCAATGGAGAAGGGTGCAGAAGTTACTCCGTCTAGCATGACTCTAATAGAGCGCTCGGAGAGAAAACTCTCAATCCATTTAAGGAAAGCTGTATTAAAATCATAGGCCTTCAGCTTAGCTAAGAGACATTTGTGCCAAACTCTGTCGAACGCTTTAGCAATGTCAAGAGCGAGTACATGACCTTCTCCGAATTTGTGGATGCAGGAGTTTCAACGCTCGGTTAAATAGACAAGGAGATCGCCAGTTGAACGTCCCGAGCGAAATCCATATTGGCGGTCATGTATGAGATTTTTATCCAGAAGAAATTTGATGAGCCTGCGATTGACAGCACTGAGGTAATGGGTATGGGGCGATAATTAGCGGGGTTCGCTTTACTTCCTTTCTTTGGGATTGGCTGAACATTTGCGACTTTCCAGATCTGGGGAAAGCACCCTGAAGAGTAAGAAAGATGATAGAGACTACGAAGAGGTTTAGCTAGAGAGGAAGCGCAATTTTTAAGGACAATGGGGGAGATGCCATCAGGGCCAGCAGACTTGTGAGTATTGAGCTCCTGCAGGATCCTGGAAATAACCCTAGTTCGAAAACGAATGGGCGGCAGCAAGAAGCCCGAGTTAGGTAAACACGGAGGACTCTGATTCGATGGTAGAAGCTTAGAGTTTCTTGCGAAGTTTGCTGCCAAAAGGTTTGCTTTTTCAACTGGATCAACAACGGTTCGGTCGCCATCGAGAAGAGGAGGTGTTGAAGACGTACTGAAATTTTTATTGACATATTTCAAAAATGACCAGAAAGATCTTGAGTTTTTGGGATTCTCAATGATCTTAAGTCGACGTTTCTGGTCATGTTCAAATTTAGCACGCTTTAAGATTTTATTGCAGGTGTTTCTTGACACTTGTAATAAGTCCTTATTTTGTATAGTCGGATTGTTGTAGAAAGCTTGAAAAGACTGCTTCTTGGCTCTAATTGCTTCAAGGCACTCATTGGTAAACCACGAATCTTTCGAAGGTTTGATCCTTTTTAGCAATCTAAAAAGGATCAAACCTTCGAAAGATTCGTGGAGTAAATAGCCTCATGCCTTTTATGATTGTTTCGGTCACAAGCTGTGCGATGACTTCACAATTTCCGGACTCAAAGCAAAGCCTCCAATCAAAGGCGCGGTAGAATGAATTAAGAGCCTCCGAATAAGCTTTCTTATAATGCCATACCGCTCTACGTGGTGTTATTGTAGTCGATGGAATTGATGCTGAGACAATGGATCAAAGTATGATTTATGTTCAGAAACTTAAATGGAGCTAGACGACAATGACAGGATAGATAGTCAAACAAACGTCAAAAAGTGTTAGAAGGGTCGCGGCGAAAATCCCCAAACTTACTATCAAGAAGACCCAAAGCAAAAGTGACGGAGAATATCTGAATATTTGCACAACACGGGCCGAATTCTACTCGATCCAAAGAGTTTCCTTTAGACTGTCCATTGCATCCGAAGATAGCAGAACTCCGGAAGATTCGCAATGTATGCTATCATCCGCCTAAAACTTTTTCACGGAGGCCAACGACGAAGCGGAGACTCTCATTGCAAAAAGAGCTAAACGCAAAACCAAAAACATGGAGAAAGGTGAAAAAAACACCATAATAGACTTAGTATATTGTCAAATTTGAATACCGAATACCATCTTCTATTTTTTGTAATATTTCGAATAAGCATGTAAATCCTACGAACTATAATAACTTTAACTAGACTAACTCTCAGTCCGCTGAGATAACACAAAAAACTAAGTGATGTCCACCGATATTTATAACTTTTCTAGGTGCTAAGACTGTTATTGACTCTGTTAGAAAAATGTCAAGCTCAGTAAGAATACGAATTGTCAACCAGGGCGTAGATAGGCAAAAGTTATATGCAGATGACGTAAATATTCATAAAACAATTATAGAAGATATAAGACCCCTAAAAGCTGATGCTTTTTCGTTCACTTCTAAGGAATTACGAAACAGTTCCATAATTCGAAGAGTCGTGAGTGGAGATTTAAATATCATGAGTTGTATCAACTTTACGACGAGCCAGAAGCTTCAACGTTCATCAAGTTACGTAAACTGCAGTGGGCTGGCCATGTAGAGCGAATGGAAGACAGAAGAATCCCCAAACGTGCTCTTAAAGGCAAAGCGAGTGGTAACCGGCCAGTAGGCAAACCACGCAAGCGATGGGAAGACTCGGTTGATGAAGACAGCAAAGCCATTTTAAAAATTAGCAGCTGGAGGACGCGGTCTTTGGATCGAGACGATTGGAGGCGACGACTTCAGGAGGCCAGGGCCCGATTTGGGCTGTCGCGCCATTGATGATGATGATGAATGGAGATTTTAGTACAAATGACATTCTGAACGATATCCTGCAGATTGATCCTTCCATTTCTATTTCTAAAGTGGAACAGATTCCAACTGCGAGGGCGAAAAGGGATGGTATCAGCTCTAATCTTTTGAAAATAACTCTGAAAAGTGGAGATGACCTCAAGAAGATTTTAAAGATCAATTATATTCCCTTTCGAAAAATTTACTTTGAAAAACCCAAAGGTGGGGAAGTCATACAATGCTACAGATGCCAAAGATTTGGACATGTTTCAGCCAACTGTTGATATGATAAACGTTGTGTCAAATGTGGTGATAATCACGAGGATAAAAATTCATATCCGAGAAAGAACGAATGTACTAGTCCCCCAAAGGGATTATGTATTAATTGTGGATCAGAAGGACATCTCGCCAATTGTAATAAATGCGAGGTATTTGGGAAAAACAAACAAAAAAGGGAAGAGATGAAGTTAGAAAACACCCGGAAGAATCAGGTGAATAGAAACTTCGTTCAACGTTCCGTTAATAATTTAGTTATCTCCAATTGTTCCTTCGCAAATATAGTTCGTGATAGTAGCCCAATCAGAGCCAGAATCTCAACCAATGAAACCGGAATATTTGATAAATTTTTAGACATTTCAGATTCACTGTTTGGAGTTCCTTTACCAACCTTAATGTAGAAGGTTACTAATTTTATGATGAACTTTAAGTCCATCTCGTCCAAATTTGAACAAGCCTCAGCTTACATCAAGTTTATTGCTGATCTGTAAGCCCGCGTATAATGTATTTAAAAATATATGCCGCAAACGTGAATTCCTTGATTGCACATGACAGAAGAAAGTCATTCGAAGACACACTTAATCATTTAAATGCCTGAATAGCGCTGATTTCAGAAACGCGTTTGAAACCTATATTTAGGTTAAAGGGTTGGGGTAAATTAGCCTTAAAGACTATAAAATGGTCAGAAGCGATTTGGGCCGTGGAACTGCTGTTTTTATTAAAGATAATTACTCATGTTCTGTAGTTTCGCTCACAAGGGAAAGGAACAAAATTTTGTGCGTCACAAAACTCGTTACCGTGAGTTTATCTCTCTAATCATCATCATCAATGGCGCGACAGCCCAAATCGGGCCTTGGCCTCCTGAAGTCGTCGCCTCCAATCGTCTCGATCCAAAGACCGCGTCCTCCAGCTGCTAATTTTTAGAATGGCTTTGCTGTCTTCATCAACCGAGTCTTCCCATCGCTTGCGTGGTTTGCCTACTGGCCGGTTACCACTCCCTTTGCCTTTAAGAGCACGTTTGGGGATTCTTCTGTCTTCCATTCGCTCTACATGGCCAGCCCACTGCAGTTTACGTAACTTGATGAACGTTGAAGCTTCTGGCTCGTCGTAGAGTTGATACAACTCATGGTTGTATCTTATTCGCCATTCCGTTCCTTCCTTCACAGGTCCCAAAATTCTTCGGAGGACCTTTCTTTCGAATGCGTTAACTGCTTTTTCGGAAGTTCGCGTTAATGTCCACGTCTCGCTGCCATAACAGAGCACAGGTCGTATAATAGTTTTATAAATCCGCAGCTTATTGTTCCTGTGCACTTTCTTGGATTTCATTATTGGAAGTACCGAATAATACGTCTTATTTGCAAGTATTATCCGTCGTTTGATTTCGTCTGTTTCATTACCGTCCTTTGCTAGATTAGCCCCAAGATTGTTGTCCACACTCTCCAAATTATATTCCGCAATTGTTATGTTTTGTCTGATTGGCGTTCTCCTTCTTGTTTGCGTCATTACTTTTGTTTTGCTTTCATTAATGCGCAACCCGACTTCTTTTGCGGCGGAGTCAAGATTGACAAATACCTCCTTAGCACTAGGGAAGGATCTTGCTAGAATGTTAATGTCGTCAGCGTATGCTACTAGTTGGGTGGACTTGAATAGTAGTGTCCCGTTGGTGTCGACTGGGATTTTTCGGACGACATACTCTAGTGCCAAGTTGAAAAGCATAGGGGCTAGACGATCTCCCTACTTTAAACCACATTCCGTTCGAAAGCTGGTTGTGGAATCGGTTTGTATTCTCACTTGGGATTCAGTGTTCGTCATTGTGAGTCTTGTTAGTCGGACTAGTTTTGGAGGAATTCCAAAGTCAAGCATGATTTGGTACATTACGCTCCTGTCGATAATGTCGTATGCTTGTTTAAAATCTACGAATATTTGGTGCACGTCTGTGTTATATTCCCAGCATTTCTCAAGCACCTGTTTCACCGAGAATATCTGGTCTGTTGTAGATCGTCCGGTTCTGAATCCGCCTTGGTATTCGCCAATTATTTCATTAGTATAGGGCTTAAGACGACGTTCAATAATTTTTGTCAGTAGTTTATAGGACGTACACAACAATGATATACCTTTGTAGTTCTCACAGCAGAGTTTGTCTCCTTTCTTGTAAATTGGACATATAATACTTTTTCGCCAGTCGTCGGGTATGATTTCCTCTGTCCAAATTTTGCATATCATGTTGTGCAGTATTTCAGCGACACAGTTTCCACCGTTTTTCAGAAGTTCAACTGGTATCTCGTCAATTCCCGGCGCTTTGTTTCGTTTTTGGTCACATAGGGCTGCTTTTATTTCAGCAAGCGTGGGTGGTATCGATGATGGTTCATCATTGTCAGTTGAGGCTTCAATTGAAATGTTGTCTGTCGTTATCGGTGCTACTGGGATGGGGTTCAAAAGATGTTCAAAGTAGGAAGCCCACCTCCTTTTGATTTCTTGTGCGTCGCTGATGATGTTGCCCTCCACGTCTTTGCAGAGACTGGTTTTTGGCTTATATCCTTTTTTTTAGATCTTTTACTATTGCGTATGCGTCCCGCGTTTTATTTTTTCTCATGTCGTCGTCCATTTTTTGTATCTTGTCATTATGGTACTTCCTTTGTTTTCGTCTGCAGGTCTTTTTCGCATATCGCCTAAGCTCGTCATATCTTTCTTTTTTGGCTCGTGTTGGTCGTTCAGTAAAAATTTTGTAAGCTTCGTTCTTTCTATCTATTGCGTCGCGACATTCTTGGTCGAACCAATTAATATTTTTTCGCCGTGCTTGATACCCTAATACCTCTTCCGCGGAGGATTTGATGCCGTCTCGTATCTTCATCCACGCATTCTCCACTGGCATATTTTGGATATCTTCATATATTGGTGTCAGGTGTTTATTACATGCTAACATGTAAGCCTGCGCCACCGTTTCGTCGTTAAGCTTGTCGACATTGAATTTGCGAGCTCTACTCGTTTTCGAATATCCACGACAAGCTATTTTGCATCGATACTTAGCTCTGACTAGATAGTGATCAGAGTCACAATTCGCAATTCACAGTCACAGAGTCACAATTCGAAGGTGTGACCGTCTGGTGATGCCCACGTTCGTTTGTGAATATCGCAATGTGGGAAGCATGTAGAGCTTACTATGATATTTTTGCTGCTTGCGAAATCAATAAGACGTTGGCCATTGTCGTTGGTTATGTCATGGAGACTGTGCCCTCCTGTTGTTCCTCTATGAGTCTCCTCTTTTCCGACTTTTGCATTAAAATCCCCTAAGACAATTTTTAGGTCATTCGAGGGCAGTGAATCATAGGTTGTCTCTTGGGTGGCATAAAATTCGTCTTTAGTTATATCGTCCTTGTCTTCTGTTGGTGCGTGAACGTTGATCAGCCAAGTGTTGAAAATAGTCTTTATTCGGATTGCACACAATCTCTCACTTACTGGTCTGAAGCTCGTGACCTGCTGTTTAAATTTTTTGTCAACGACAAAAGCGACTCCAAACTCTCTGCTTCCCGACAATTTTCCACTTGGATAGATTATGTGTGATCTCATGTCCATGATTTCGCTACCGAGCCATTTCGTTTCTTGGATGGCAGTTATGTTGATGTTGTGTTTTGCCACTTCTTCGGGGAACTCTTTCAGAGCTCCTGTCCTAAATAAGGATCGAACATTCCAAGATCCAATAGAGTAGTCCATTTTCCGTTTGCGGGGTCGTTGCCGTTGAGTCCATCCTTTATGAGGCTGTTCTTCAGGTTTCTGGACAGTGTTCTTTTTCCGGTGATGCGTTGTCGGCGCCTCGCCCAACCCCCGACCTGGAGGACCGGTCCTACTTATTTATTACACCCTAGTAGAAAAAGGGTGGGAGTTTTGAGCTAAATATGACATGCTGGAGTTCTCACAGCTATGCTGCAAGTCCAACTATGTCATACTTTTTGCCTAATTCCTGAGACGCACTGGTGTTACTGGCCATTCAGGTTAACTCCATGTTCCCTCCTCCTTTCTCAAACTGGGCTTGGGACCGTCTATGGCGGAGTTTTATCTCTCTAATAGGCGTCCATAATCTCAACTAAGCAGTAGGCACAAGAATGTCAACCAACTCCAAATTTCCATCCGAAAAAAATCCGGCTGCTGGATTATAGGTGCCTGGTATTTCAGGTCAGATTTGTTTGGGAAATCGTAAAATTTTGCAAATCCTCAACCATGATCTGGTGAAATTTGATGAGTCGAAGATGAGGGTAGCGACAGCTCACGACGTTGCCGGCGACAATAAAAGGAAAACGTGCCCTACTGGTCTTCGTCTACATTTCGCCAAACATTTCGATTAAAAAAATACGTTTTTTTCGTTCGTTTAATTTTAGCTCGGTTCAGATTATGGGCGCCTGTTAGTCGGAGCTCATTTTGTGGGACTTTAATTTGTTGGCAGTCCGTGTTTTGAGTTTTGTGTTGTTGCTGTTGGATTCTGCATCGTTGGGATGTTCGACCGCGAAGCGAGAAGGCAAACAGAAGATCGGAGGAGCATTGCAGAAGATAAAGAGAAGAAGGGAGTGGGAGGAGCATAGGACTTAATTCTCTTTTCCAGAAATTTCGCCAAGATCTTATAATACGTACACAACAAAGATATTCCTCGTTAGTTTTCGCAGCAGAGTTTGTCACCTTTTTTATGCAAACTTATACTTGGTTGAATGAACGGATGAAATATTGATTATACCATATGTACTGGATCTATTGATCGTAATCGCAGTTAAGTGTTAAACAATTGATAACAACCTAGCCATATAACTCTCTTCCTCCAGTAAGTCTTCTTTCTCTACACAACCTGCATAATGGGTTCCCACGCATCCTTAACTTGTCCACCTTCTTGGCACATATTTTGGTATTGTTCAGGAGTCATAACACACCTCCTCCCGCTTACTTAATGTTTGCATAATAAATGAAAAGGTGTTGCTCTAAACAGAAAATAGTTTAATTTAATCTTAAGGAGTCATTACGTAGCAATGTTCCGATTAAAACCAAAGATCATTAACTTCAAACTTCCACAAATTCTTCTAGTTCGAACGCTATTGGACCATTCAGGTATGACCTCTTTCAAAAACAATTATTTTGATCTTAATTTATGTCCAAAAATGTTCACCCAAAGGGGAGTTCAGTCCGCACAAGTATCTGATTTCGTTGAAATCTATGTGACTTTTTTTTACCTTTTTCATTCATTTCCAGACTAATCCAGCATCTAGCCTTCTCTTATTCGTGAATACCGGGCAATTTCGTAGGAAATAAATCTGTTCTACCTTAAACATACCGAGATGTATTCTACTTGCTTCATACCTACATATGTATGTATAAGCTACACCTGATCTACATTCTGGCTGTCCGATTAAAATTGCTTAAATTACCTCATTATTTATTCCATTCGGTTGAAATGTTTATTGGGACATAAAAAATGTGAAACAATACAATCTAACATCGAAATGGTGAATTCTCGCGGGAGTCTAAGACTTGTAAACTTGAAGCTTTGAACGAAAATAGTGAGAAAATTTCTTCAAGCAGAACAAAATTCGAATGTTTTTGTATGAACTGTCGGCAAAGTAATCGCTTTAAAGTTTTGCTGGCGAGAAATTTTTTTATGAGTAAGAAAAATGAGAAATAATAAATATCGGAAATCTTGTCTCGAAATAGAGAAATAATCATAATTTTCGTATTATACATTAAAATATAAATGCAGCGTTGCATGACGGAACTAGGTAAATCACCTGGACGGCGGTTGTTGGATTGGCGTCACGTGTTCAATTCTTGATATTTGCCTTTGCAGTAGAATAGGTGCGAAAGCGGATGTACACCCTCGTTGAAAAATAAGGGGCCTAATTGTTGGTAATTGTTAATTCTCGAATAAACTTCAAGGGCTTATGATTTCAGCATGAAGCCTTTTAGCAATACTTACGACGACCATTCGTCTTTTATTTCAAAAAAGGGATTTTTACACTCTAGATGAAATCTGAGAGTATATTGTGTTTGCCTTACCGTTTGTAACGCTAAGAAATAATGCTCGCACAGAGCCGCCAAGGGTACAGAAATATTTGTTGTCGCTCAAAAACTTCGATTCCGAGTTGCTGTCTGTCCGTCTGTCCGTCTGTCTGTCTGTCCGTCTGTCCGTCTGTCTGTCTGTCTGTCTGTCCGTTTGTCTACAGCATAACTCTCGAACGCTTTGAGCTATCGTGCTGAAATTTTTTGTGTGTCATTTTTAGCTAAAAAGAAACTTTAAGTTCGTGAACGGGCCACATCCCCCCACTCCTTCTACCCCCTCCCATACAAATTTCACGAAATTCCGAAATTTCCAGAAATTAATTTTCCTTTGAAACTATTTAAGCTACCAATTTTAAATTTAGGTCAAAGTATTATGATATAGATATCATTAATATGACACAATATTGATCTGATCCTGTCACTCCTTCTACCCCCTCCCATACAAATGCATAATTTTGAAAAATGCAATTTTTCGATTTGCATTGAAACTAGTAAAGTTATAAAAACGAATTTTTGTCAGAATTAATTTTCTTATAATTCCAATCAGAATTAAAAAAATTTTGTACTTCACCTCACTCCTTCTACCCCCTCCCATACAAATTTCACGAAATTTTGAAATTTAAATTAAATTATTTTTCTTCGAAACTGTTAAAGCTATCAACTTGATATTTTGCATAAAGTATAAAAATAGAAATATCAATAACGGGAAAAAAATGTGTTTTGATCCGTACACTCCTTCTACTCCCTCCCATACAAATGTATAATTTTTGTTAAATGCATTATATCGATTTCCATTAAAACTAGAAAAAGTATAAACTTAAAATTTTGCCAGAGTTTGTTTTTTAATAATTGCAATAAATGCTAAAAAAATTATCAGCTCCTCTTCACTCCTTCTACCCCCTCCCATACAAATATCTGTATTTTAAATTCAAGAAAAGCATTTCTCCTTCGAATATATTAGAACTATCAAATTTGAAATTGAACCAAAGCGTGGTGATAAGGATGATATGATAAGCAGTTTCAAAATCATCTTAGACGCTCCACTTCCCCTGCCACCTCCCATACAAATGCCTCAATTTCAGGAAAACTATGTCCAATTGAACATAATGAAAGCTGCAAACTTTAAATTCAGCACGAAATATTTTGCATACCACATTAGGTGTCATATCCAAAAATTACAAACCTTCCTCCTCTCCTTCTACCACCTCCCATACAAAAGTCACTATTAATTATTTAAAAGAATTGGAGGTGACATATTTTCCGGTACAATGAACTCTTTCCCATTTCATCTAGAGTATCATAAGATTGGGCTTTACGCCCAATCATAATTCTTTTATGTTTTTATAATTATTTATTTATTTATATTAGGGGAACACGTGAGAGCACTGCGGCCTCTCCGGCCTATTGTGCAATTATTGCCCCTATACCCTACCATAACTCAATAGCTTTAGCTAATTTGAGTATCTGTAAGGGAGCCATGTTGGCTAGTTTCTCGGTGGAAAGGAAACCTTTCCCAAGAAGATTAAGCCTTTTCCTTGCCACTGCTTCACAGTGGCATAGGATATGTATTGTTGTTTCTGAGTCTTCGAGACAGAGGCGGCAGATGTCGGTTTCAGCTAAGCCCATATTGTTGAGGTGGTGGTTCACTCCACTGTTCCCCGTTAATAGACCGATTAGAGTACTAATATCACTCTTTCTGAATTTCAGGATATCTTCCACTTTGTTTTTTTGTGGTAGGATTAGTTTTTTTGAGGTTGATAAGCCTGGAAGTCTATTCCAGTAGATTTTATGTTCTTGTTCAACCCACTTCTTAAGTAATACCTGTAATACCAAGACAAGCTAGCCTTTGGATTTTTTGTAGCGTAAGCTGTGCTTTTCTTTGTAAAGTTTTAGTCCACCATATCGTTGATCCGTATGTGACTATTGGAAGAATGATTGTTCCGTATTGTTCTGGCTTTAGTCCCCATTTTCTGCCAAATAAGCTTTTACAGGCCCAAAATGCCTTTAGTGCTTTGGCATGAGTCCATTCTATATGTTTGGTCCAGTTGAGTTTGCTATCCAGTATGACACCTAGATATTTTACATCATCTGAAAAGGGTATTATTGTACCATTTATTGAAGGGGGTATGATGTTCATTTTCCTTCTATTTTAAATGGTACTAACTCAGTCTTACTTGGGTTGATGTTCAAGTTCTTAGACTGACACCAGTTCATTATCAAACAGTTGCACTTCAAGAAGGCCTAGATACTCATTAGATGGATTCTGTTCGCTTTCTATCATTCAGTCTCCCATAACATCTGCAAATATTTGTCAGTAGCAGCCAGTACACCTGAAAAATGTACATCAGCTTCTTCACTCGTTACGGTCGTTCTCACTCCCTTCCCCAACCTTCCCAATCCCATTCCTTCCCTCCATGACTGTGTTTGTGCATTGCACATAAAGGCCGAAATTGACTATAACACAGGTCATTCCGTAAAAAAAAAAAAAAAGTTGATTAGTATTAAGACGAACCTTGTCAGGTCCTGTTCTTATGTGTATGTCCACTAACTTCTCCATCGTTTTGACGAAGAAGGAGGAAAGGCTTATAGGACGGTATGACTTAGGCTGATCAATGGGACGATTCCCTGCCTTCGGTACAAATACCACCCACGCTTTCCTCCAAATTTTCGGGATGTATTCCCAAATAAAGCTGGCTTTAAAGATCCTTATCATTCTTCTGCAGTAATCAATCAATCAATCAAATTCCTGTTAAGACCCCCTATAGGGGCATAGGACAGAAACAACTCTCTTCCACAAGGCGCGGTCCTGAGCATCGGCTTTAAGCTGTTGCCAGGACTTGTTTATTCCTCTGGCCTCCTGCTCAACTGCTCGCTTCCATGTGTTACATGGTCGACCAACCCGACGTCTTCCTTGAGGGTTATAATCCAGAGCGTGTTTTGCGATGTTTTGCTCTGGTTTCCTCAAAGTATGACCGATCCACTGCCACTTTCGCCGTTGAATCTCAATACCTATTTTAGTCTGGCGAGTTGTACTCCAAAGTTCGTCGTTGGAGATTACTTCTGGCCAGAATATTCCTAAAATGCGCCGGAGGCATTGGTTTACGAAAGTCTGTAGTTTCTTGGTAAGTCGAACGGTCACTTTCCACGTAGTACAACCATATAACAACACGGATTTGACGCATGCGTCAAAAACTCGCAGCTTCGTGCGAAGGGAGATCTCTCTTAACCTCCAGAAAGGGGAAAGGATACCGAAGGCCTGACGGGCTTTATTTAGCCGAGTCTCAACATCCTTTTCGGCTCCGCCGTCCATGCTGACAATGCTTCCGAGATAGCAAAAATCTTGCACCTCTTCCACATCCTGTCCATTAAGAACAATCGGTGTGCTTGCGTTCGAACCCATGTGCATGTACTTGGTTTTACGCACATTTATTTTCAGTCCCGCCTCTTTGCATTTAGAATGCAGCGAAAATTTGACTCTAAGTCCGAACGGGTATGTGCAAGCAAACACACGTCATCAGCATAATCAAGGTGACTTAAGATGTTAAATAGTCTCCATTGAAGACCTTTACCTTCCCCACCTTCCAGTGCAGCTTTTAAGATGTCATTTATTACCACCAGAAACAGGGCTGGTGATAATATGCAGCCTTGTCTGACACCCGTTCGCACAGGAAAGCTCTCGGACAGCTCTCCTCTAGCAAGACACGACACCTTGCATCTTCGTAGGATTCTTTAATCATAGCTATGACCTTATCTGGAATACCTCTCCTACGCAAAGCATTCCATATGTAATCTCGCTTAACGCTGTCGAAAGCCTTCTCGAAGTCCACAAACATGAGATGTAGTGGCGAACCCATTTCGGCTGACTGCTCTAATATTATCCGTAGGGTATTTGTGTGGTCGGTACAAGACGACCCTTTACGGAATCCAGCCTGATAAACTTCGAGAGTGCTCTCGACGACATCACTAATCCTATTGAGAATTACCTTAGCCATAATTTTTGATACGGCAGTAAGTAGACATATACCACGCCAATTACCACAATCCCGAAGGTCGCCCTTCTTCGGAATTTTTACAATGACGCCCTCCTTCCATTCAGTCGGATATCTTCCCTCATTCCACACCTTAGTGAAGAGTGGGAGGAGTATATCGGCTGTTATTTCCGGGTCCGCTTTGAGGAGTTCGGTTGGTAGTCCGTCTATACCTGGAGCTTTCCTTCCCGCCATTGACCGAATGGCGGAAACTATCTCTTCCTTATCTGGGGGATCGTCCCTAATAGAGGATTGTTGCAGTTGGATGTTTGGAAGTTGTTCTGTTTCCGGAATATCTTCATCTGACAAGATGTTTAAAATATCAGAGAAGTATTCCTTCCATCGTCGCAACTGGTGTTCACTCATATTAAGGAGAGTTCCGTTGACATCTCTCACCAGGTGGTTGGCGGTGAAATTCCTGTTCGTCAACTGTTTCATGATTTTGAAAAGTGAACCCATATCCCCAAGGTAAGCCGCAGATTCTGCCTTGTTTGCCAGATCTTCAATGGCCTTTCTCTTGTCGCGTCTAACAGCCTTTTTAAGCTGTATATGAGCATCGCGGTAGTTCTGCCTCAAGTCGGGCGTTCGTTGGTTGACATCGGGTTGAGAGATGATTGCCAATTTGGCTTTTTTCCGATTGCCAACCTTGTCCCATGTGTCTTGTGACATCCAGGGTTTCTCACCGCTTTGCACATATCCCACAGATTCTTCAGCACTAGTTAGAAAAGTGTTTCTGGTTGCCTCCCAATTGGCGTCCAGTGTGCGCATTTCATGTTCACCCAATGTGGATGACTTTTCGCGTAGAATGGTGGTGTATTCGCGTTTTTTGTTGGGATCTCTGAGTTTATCCACATTAAGCTTGCGCTTCATTTGAAGAATTTGTGGTCGTCGGATAGCTGCTGTACACAATCTCAAGCAGGCAACCATCAAGTGGTGATCGCTCCCCACGTCAGCTCCACGTTTTTCTGCAGTAATGCGAGGAATATTTTATCTACTCTGGCTGATTTTTAGGGCTTAAAGGTGTTGATCGCCCATCTGATTTTTTTCCGGAGTGAAGATTTTACCAGCAATGCTTTTGCTGTGCGGAGTTTGACGATATGTCCTTTCCTCCGCCTCTAAATCCTCATTGTTGTTTATTATTTTGCAGCCTGGGAAATGTGTTACCAATAACACCTCAAGGGTTTCCATACTGCTTTTAGTAGAGGACCCATCCGGTCTCTCCAAAAGTCCGATATTTATCGGGGTTTCATTTGATAACACCTTTTGAAGTCTTGAGGCTGTTGGGACATCATCACAGAATCTTCTCCAAGACTCTTTTTCCAACTTTTTTAGAAGATTGTTATATTCGGTTAGAGACTCTGTGTATTCGTCCCAGTTCCCAAAGGTCTTTGCTCTATTGAACAATTTCCTAGTTTGATTGCGTTTTGCCGCTAGTTCCTTGTTCCACCAAGGTGTTTGTTTGGCCCTTTTTTTTTGTAGAACAGGACAACTTAGTTCGTAGGCATTAATTATATTGTTTGCGAGTTTGTTCGTGATTTTATCAATGCAGTCTGGGCTGCTTACTGATTCTTCTTCGATACCGAGCTCAAATTCTAGGATTGACTGGTACAGATTCCAGTTGGTACGTTTAGGGTTTCTGTATTGTCCGATATATTCAAATGAAGTTTCAATATCAAAACAGATATGCCTATGATCCGATAATGAGGCTTCCTTTAATACGTGCCAATTTTCGCACTTGTCAGCCAGGCAGGGGCTTGTTATGGTTAGGTCAAGTACTTCCTGCCTAACTGAGTTAATAAAAGTCGGTGTGTTACCTTTATTTATTACGTCTAGGTTGTTAGTAGTAAGATACTCCAAAAGTGACTCACCTCTTTTGTTGATATTATTGCTTCCACAGATAGTGTGATGAGAGTTAGCGTCACAGCCCAGAATGACTGGTATTTTGTGGATTCTACTATATTCCACCAGCTCTATGACACCTTGAGGTGGCGCCTCTTGCTCCTCCTCCGGAAAGTAGACCGAGGCAATTATTACCTCTTGGCTTCCTCCTGCCTTTGGTATTTTCACCAGTATCTCTACTAAATCTGTTCGAATGAAAATAGGCATATTTAGGTAATTAGTTTCTGTGTTTGTGCCCTCTACTCTTCTGCTAAGAACCTTCCAGTTAGAGGCGCACAAACCAGCATTTTGCGCATCAATGAGGGTGGTAATTTCCTCTGATGTTTTTGTCTCTTGAGGAAAATATCCCGTGATTATTTCTAATCGCGGAATATTCTCCTCCCGGACTGCCGTGATGTGTGTGAACTCGTCCGGCTTGATGCCTTCTGCTGTCTTTTCGAACCATGCTGCGGTTTGCTCATCTAGGCAAATGATCAGCATCCAACCTGGCTTAAGGCTGAGTCCACCAAATTGTGGAATTATATCCTCTTTTGCCGCGTTGGGAATCTCGTTTAGTATGCATTCTTGACTAGTGGCTAGCTGCTCCGCTGTAAGGATCTTATTAGGATGGTCGGTATGTATAATACCGATCCTGATTTCTTTTACTGCGTCTCTATAACTAGTACCTGACGTAGAGGGCTGAGCCTCTGCTGCAGGTCTATGCACTACGCTTTTGCTCACGATTTTGGTCCTTTTGTTACCACTTCCCACAGATGACGGTGTTGTAGAAGAGGTTCTGCCTCTTTTCATTGCCTTTTTCTGTGCTGGCGATAACGTCTTTTCGATCGGCTGGCAAGCAAGATCGTAAGCTTCATTAGCGGCTTTCCCTTGGTTTCGATGGTAAGAATACCGTTTCCGGGCAGCCCCGCTTAGCCTTTTTTTCTTTTCTGTAAGCGTTAGCTGTTTCAGCTCGGCTGATAAACGCTGCTCATCCATTAGAGGCTTGCTAGGGATTTTCCTATCCGCTTTGGGTGGCGGTCTGTTGTTCTTTGTTGTGCTTGGATGAGTAGCCTCTGCTGTCATTTCACGCACTTTTTGTAGAGGGTTTGTTGTTGTTTTTTCCTCTACAATTACGACATCAGCCGTTATTTGTGATGCTTTAGGGGATGCATCTGCCCTTTTGTTTACATTTGGTTTATCCATTTGATTCCCACGAGTAGCGCGAGAAAGTAGAGTCACCCCTGGCAGAGCTCCGCATTACCAAAGGAAGGATAATTTAAACGGGAGGGCGCCTGGTATCCAGAGTTCGCATATTAATGGTCAGTTACCCACAAACCATTCATGTTTTGGCATATGCTGTTCCACCGTAGATTAGAGGATTTTAAATACGAGGTTTACTCCTCTTGCGTCGTACTTTATGAAGGTCACCATCTAGGTAGTACGTACACTTGCGAATCACTTAGAGATAAATCCCCTTGTAACCATCAACATCTTGATATCTGCCTAAAACATGACCAGTCCAGATTACAAGAATATCAATGCTGCGATAGGATACGGAACTGACAGCTAGCTGAACGATTTGATCCCACCTACCACATCCGCCAAGGACCATAGATAGGATACAGAGGCGAAAGCAAGCTATTCGACTCCCCCCCTATCTAGATAGGATATGGAGCCGACAGCAAGCTGTTCGACTTGTTCCCCCCTATCTGTAGATCTTTTAGCATTACCCAGTCTGCACCGCGAGGAGGCGATCTACACAACAGACCGATTTTTTTATAAATGATCCCATCTTTGTTTTTACGAGTTATATCTTTGATTTAAAAATACGTATTTCTTCAACGTTAATTGCTTTTTATTCTCGATTCGGAACAAAGCGGTTGTACAATGTCTGGAAGGCGGAAGAAGAGGGTGTCAATATGTCAAAGAGATTCTCATCTGGCACTTTGATTAAATAAATATTGATTGCTATAAATTCATATATTGACAGCAGTTACATCTTTCCCCCTTTAACAAAAGAAAAAAAAATATTAATTAAAAATTTTATTGTTCACATTCTTAGTTAACAAGTTTCACTAACAGATGACGCCAACGATAAGTACGTAGCCTTTTGATTTGACACATACGTCATTTTGTTTGTCTGACATTTAGCTACAAGCACATAAAAGTTGAATCCGCCAAAAACAAATGTCTTTGTTTTATTGCTCAATGATGATGTCGAGTTTTGTGCCTGAAAAAAAAAACATTTGCGGCAAGCATTGCGTTTCTTATTTAATTAAAAGAAAAAACTGTTGAAAGTCATCGTTTGCTGGTAGAAACATATGGTGAACATCCATCGGTTAGAACATGTAAGACATGGTTTCGAAAATTCTAAAGTGGTGATTTCAATGTGAAAGACAGTGAGCGTTCTGGTAAACCACAAAAGTGCGAAGACGAGCAATAGCAGGAGTTATTGGATGATGATCCAACTCAAACTCAAGATCAATTGGCAGAAGCATTAAATGTGACACAAGAACAATCAGCGGACATTTACGAGCAATGCGGAATATCAATAAACTCGGTAGATGGGTTCCACATAATTTGAATAAACGTCAAATGGAAAATTGCAAAGTCACTTGTGAAATGCTGCTTCAGCGCCACGAAAAGAAATTATTTTTGCATCATTTGTGATGGGTGGCGAAAAATGGATTTATTTTGAGAATCCGAAGCGGAAGAAATCATGGCTTGCACCTGGTGAAGCCGGTCCTTCAACACCAAGGCCAAATCGCTTCGGCAAGAAGACCATGCTCTGTGTCTGGTAGGACTAGAGCGGTATTGTGCATTATGAATTCTTGAAGCCCGGCGAAACCCATAATACACAATGCTATCGCCAACAATTGATTAGTTTAAACCACGCATTGATCGAAAAACGACCAGAATGGGCCAGAAGACTTGGCAAACTGATTTTATTACATGACAATGCGCCGCCTCACAAAGCAAAACCAGTAAATGACACCTTGAAATCGCTTGGATGGGAGATCCTTTCGCACCCGCCGTACTCCCCAGACCTGGCACCGTCTGACTATCACCTCTTCGCATCTCTGGGGCATTCGCTCAAGGAGCAGCACTTCAGCAATTTCGAAGAAGTTGAATGGCTCGACGAATGGTTTGCCGCAAAGCAGTTTTTCTGGGATGGTATTCGTAAATTACCAGAAAGATGCGCGAAATGTGTAGAAGCCGATGGCCGATATTTTGAATAAAAAAAATTTATTTTTTAATTCATCAAATTCAAAAATTTCGAAGGAATCCCTGAGATGGCAACCTTTCTTGTGGAAATAAAAATCACGGCTCTGAATAGTATCTCTCACATTAAAAAATTGAAACAGTTACATTTTAGATTACAGTAATATAATTTAAAGATAACATTTTGAAATATATTTTTTCAAACTCTAAATGAAATCTGAGATTATATTGTGTTTGCATTAAAGCTAAGAAATAGTGCTCGCCTAGAGTTGCCAAGGGTACAGAAATATTGTCGCTCTAGAACGTCGATTCCCTGTGACCCTGTCTACAATATATCTATTGAACGCTTTGAGTTATGTTGAAATTTGTCCAATGTCCTTTCCTGCAAAAACGAAACTATGAGGTCGTTAAAGGACATCCCCCTCCAATACAAATTTCATTCAATTTCGAAATTTTAAAAAATTTGGTTTTCTTCGAAACTATTTAAGTTATCGACTTGGAAATTGGGTCAAAGCATAAACATGTGAATATCATTAACGTCAAATAATTACGATCCGATCTTCTCGTTCCTCCTAACTCCTCCCCACGAAATTAGTCCAGTCGGATTAGAATTTCGGGGCGAAATGTTGCGATCTCGTTTTTTTTAAGCCTCATTATTATACTCTAGATGAAATCTGAGAGTATATTGTGTTTGTCTTACCGTTTGTAACGATAAGAAATAACGCTCGCACAGAGCCGCCAAGGGTACAGAAATATTTGTTGTCGTCTGTCCGTCTGTTCGTCTGTCTGTCTGTCCGTCTGTCTGTCTGTCCGTCTGTGCGTCTGTCTACAGCATAAGTCTCGAAAGCTTTGAGCTATAGTGCTAAAAATTTGTGTGTGTCATTTTTAGCAAAAAAGTAACTTTAAGTTCGTGAACGGGCCAAATCGCTAAATCCCTTCTACCCCCTCCCATACAAAATGACACAAATGCGCAATTTGACAATTAACGGATTTGCTCGAAAAATATAAAAACTATTGGCCTGAAATTTGGAATATATTACTTTTGTGATAATATCAATCTACGGTATAAAAATTATGCGTGCCCTCCCCCTCCTTCTACCACCTCCCATACAAACTGTACTTGTCATGAATTACTCTAAGCCAATTTACTCAGTGCGTATAAAATTTAGCAAGCTGAAATTGTGCACTAAATATTTATTTAAAATTGTTAGTAAGGCTAAAAAAAATTAGAAGATTAGATTCACCCCTTCTACCCCCTCCCATACAAAATGGCACAATTTCGCAATTCGACTATAAATGGATTTGCTCGAAAAGTATAAAAGCTATTAGTCTGAATTTCGTAATATATTACTTTCATAATGATTTCAATATACAGTATAAAAATTATTTGCGTCCTCTCTCTCCTTCTACCCCCTCCCATACAAACTACACTTTTTCATGAAATGCTCTAAGCCGATTTTCTCAGAACATATAACATTTATCGAGCTCACATTTTGTGATAAATACTTATTTAGCATTATCACTAAGATCAGAAAAAAATATTTGATTAGCTTTACTGCTTCTACGCCCTCCCATACAATATGACACAGTTTCACAACTTCACAAAAAGTCTAATTTCTTGAAAAGTATGAACGCTACTGGTCTAAAATTTAAAAGATGTCATTTTTTCTGATATTCTTAGTTCTACCACCTCCCATACAAACTGCACATTTTCACTAAATCTAACACACTAATTTTCTCAGTTCCTTTTAACTTTTTGGAGTTAGCATTTTGTACAAAACATTTTTATAGCTACTTTAGCATGATGGGGAAAAAATTAGGTTAATGCTATCACCCCTTCTAACACTCCCCATACAAAATTTCTTGGGATCACAAAAAATTCTATTTCATCTAGAGTATCGTAAGATTGCGGTTTACGCGCAATCGTAGCCCTGTTATGTTTTTTTGCGTAGATTACGATAAAAAAAATATTGTGGCCGCTGGGGGAGTGGGAGGAAGGACTCAAAAAATAGCAAATTTTCGCCTGTTTTAAAGGTTTTTTGATATTTATTACGTTGTACTAAACTATATTGAAAAACTAAAAATAAAGTTCGTTTGCAGAAATTTAGACCTCATATTTGAGTAGTACATAGTTAAATTCGGCTTATCTAAACCTGTGATATAGACTGTTTATGAAGACGTTTTTGGCAATTTTCAAAGAATTTGTGCTTTTGGAAGGAAATGAGTATCTCACAAAAATTTTTTTATTTTACGGTCGTCGAAAATAACTTAGAGGGTCACCCGTTAATACGCGATGCACAGTTAAGTGGATTGAGGAAAATTAGTAGGAAAACACAGGAAGGGAGATTTTAAAGTGGCGGTGAACGTTGTTCTTAAATTGCTGGAGGTTGTATCCCGTTGGAAAGAGATTGCCTGGTAATGAATTCCACAACGCTGTCGTTCGAGGGATGAAGGACTGCCTAAACTTCACTGTTCTCCACGGCAAGGGCTTCACGGTGTACTCGTGTGAGTGTGCAGCTTGGCGAGTATTTCGGGAGGCATTGAATGTAGGTGGTATAAGGGCTTCTAGTTCCTTGCTGCATTTACCATGGAAGTATCTACAGTAAATGCAGAGTGCACCGATATTTCGACGATGCTCGAGGGAGTCAATTGAGGCCGATATAGCTTCATCTCCAATTAATCGGAATGCATATTTCTGGATACGGTCAAGAAGGGCCAAATGTGATGTCGGGGCCCCAGCCCAAACATGCGAGTTGCACTCCAGACGTGGTCGGATATAAGCCTTATAGATGGCAGCTAGTTCGGTGGCAGAGAAGTATTTCTTACACTTCCTCAGAATTCCTAGGCGTTTCGAAGCATCAAAATCAACATCACCTGTAAAAAACATAACAGGGCTACGATTTCGCGTAAAGCGCAATCTTACGATACTCTAGATGAAATAGAATTTTTTGTGATCCCAAGAAATTTTGCATGGGAAGTGTTAGAAGGGATGTTAGCATTGAACTAATTAACTAAGTAGCTATCAAAATGTTTTATAAAAAATGCTTACTCCAAAAATTGAATGGGAACTGAGAAAATTAGTGAGTTAGATTTAGTGAAAATGTGCAGTTTATATAGGAGGCGATAGGAAGAGTGGGGGGATTTTAGTGATTTTTTCAGAAATAATTAGGAATATTATAAAATTGCTATCCCTTAAATTTCAGACTAGTGCCATTCATACTTCTCAAGAAAACCGATTTCTTGTAAAGTTATGAAACTGTGTCATATTGTATGGGAGGGGGTAGAAGCAGTGAAGGTAATCAAATATTTTTTTCTGATCTCAGTGATAATACTAATTAAGTATTTATTATAAAATATGAGCTCAATAAATGTTATA
Source organism: Chorisops tibialis (assembly GCA_963669355.1). Taxonomy (NCBI): domain Eukaryota; kingdom Metazoa; phylum Arthropoda; class Insecta; order Diptera; family Stratiomyidae; genus Chorisops; species Chorisops tibialis. The sequence continues at coordinate 239,059,430 of OY770262.1, forward strand.
TGTTCTGAGAAAATCGGCTTAGAGCATTTCATGAAAAAGTGTAGTCTGTATGGGAGGGGGTGGAACGAGAGGGAGGACCCAAATAATTTTTGAAATTATTATGAAAGTAATATATCCCATAATTCAGACTAATAGCTATTTTTTTTTTAAAGCCGAACACAACTTAGGGGTCACCCTTTAATGTAAATTATACAGTCATGTCGGTAAGGGAAAAAAGCAGTAAGGAGTTGAGGTTAGTCGGGATTAAAAGGAGGGAAAATCCTAAAATGCCGGTGAACGTTGAGTTTGAAACGTCGAAGGTCGTATGACAATGGGAATACATCTTTAGGCAATGCATTCCACAGCTTAGAAGTTCGGGGTATGAATGACCGCCTATATTTCACTGTGCGGGAGGTCGGAAGCTTAACAGTTAACTCGTGTGCGCTTGACGATAGGCGTGTGTTTCTAGGAAATGAGTACAGAGGAGGAATAAGTTTACCTCACTGCATTTACCATGAAAGTAGCGGTAGTAAAGGCTTAGTACACCAACATTTCTGCGATGCTCAAGGGAGTCTATAGAAACCGTGTTGGCTTCATCTCCAATTAGTCGGAACGCCTGTCTCTGGACACGGTCGAGCATTGCAAGTTGCGTTTTGCGTGCCCCAGCCCATAAATGAGAATTGTACTCGAGGCGTGGTCTAATGTAGGCCTTATAGATATTTGCTAAGTCACTGGGAGTAAAATATTTTTACATCTTCGGAGAACTCCTAGGCGTTTGGAAGCGTCAAGTGCTACGTCAAGTATATGCTGGTTCCAATTAAGGTGGTTATTTATTTTGATGCCATGGAGTGAGAAGTATTCGGAGGAGTTTAGTGGGACACCACCGAAGGTTACATTAGGAACCGACGCCGGGACATCGTTTAAGGGAAAGATGACAGGCCTGCGTTTTTGAAGTGTTGAACTCCACTCTATTTATCCTGCCCCATTCCAAAATTAGATTCAGGTCAGAGTTCAATGATCCAAATAGTTCGGCACGTTTAGATGCTACCGGGACACGGTGAGCGTTAGTAATCGAGTCGAATTCATAGATGTTATCCAGGGTACTGTCATCTGCAAAGCAATGAATCGGATTGAGCGTTGACGACAGAAGGTCATTGATAAAAATAAGAAAGAGTGTGGGTGATAAAACAGAGCCTTGGGGGACTCCGAAATCTATGGGAAAGGGAGAAGATGCCACGCCATCCAATACGACTTGTATAGAGCGTTCATGGAAGAAACTCTCGATCCATTTTACAAGGTTATTATTAAAGCCGACTGCTTTGAGCTTCTCTAGGAGACAATTGTGCCAAACTCTGTCGAACGCTTTAGCGATGTCAAGCGCCAGAACTTGACCTTCGCCAAATTTATGGATGCAAGAGTTCCAACGGTCAGTCAGATAAACCAAGAGGTCACCTGTAGATCGTCCGGAATGGAATCCGTATTGTCGATCAGTGATAAGTTTGTTATCTTCAAGATAGCGGACTATTTTGCGATTCACAGCCGTTTCCATCACTTTCGACAGAACGGAAGTAATGGCGATAGGGCGATAGTTGGCGGGCAACGCTTTGTTACCTTTCTTGGGAATCGGCTGAACATTTGCCATTTTCCACGTGCGCGGAAAATGTCTAGAAGATTAAGAGAGATGGAATAAATCTCGCACCGGTTTAGCCAGGGACGCAAAACAATTTTTTAGGACTAGGGGGGTAATACCATCGGGACCTGCAGATTTCTGAGCGTTGAGCTCACGAAGAATTCTGGATACAAGTCGTGTGCGAAAATGGATCTCAGGTAGACGACATCCAGATGGTGATACCGGCGGAGGAGACTATTTTGTCGCTGGTAGCCTGGAGTTTCATGCGAAACTTGCTGCGAGAAGATTGGCTTTCTCAACAGGATGGACTACAATTTGGTCCCCATCTAGAAGAGGTGGTGTAGATGATTTAACATGGTTGCTGTTAACCGTTTTAACAAATGACCAAAACGATCTCGAGCCATTTGGCGATTCGAGAATTTTTTGTCGAAGCTTTTGGTCGTGTTGAAACTTAGCTTTCTTCAAAATCGAATTGCATGTATTTCTCTACACTTGTTAAGAGATCTGTTGGCAAACGTTGGGTTACTCTTAAAAATTTGAAAATATTTTTTCTTGTTCCGGATGGCTGTAAGACAACCAATAGTAAACCACGAATCCTTCGACGGCTTGATACCTTTGTAATTAAAGGGTATGAAGAGTTCCATATGGCGATATTACAGAAACAGAGTATTTGTCGGGATGATTCGTTAGAAAAATGTCAAGCAAGTTTGAAGCATGGTTTGCTATTTCAGGCAATCGAGTTGGTTCGGTTACCAACTGCACTAGTCCATTTAGTGAAGCGAAGAGCTCAGTATCTTGACCCTGTTGTTCCGTATTAGTAGAATGTTTCAGCCAGACAACATTATGAACGTTGAAATCGCCCGCTACAACGATTTCAACGTCAGGGCTTGCATCATACAATGCCTGAATAGACTCAGACAACCTATCCAATTCTGTTCTATTTTTTGCTACTGTCAATGTCGGACTTCTGTAAACATAGCAAAAGAAAATAATTTGCCTTTGGACCTGAAGTTTCACCCAAGAGTAGTTAAACTCTGGATTGGTACAGGTACCTAGATGGGAAACAACTTGGAAGGCTACACCATCGCGTATATATGTAGCGATACCCCGCTGCTGGAAAAATGTAGGATACTGTTCACTACCAGGTAGCACTTTAGTCTCACAAAGTGCTAATACATCAGGTCTGGCGATTTGAGTATGGATGTATAGGGATAAATAGGCACCACTCAAACCCCGAACATTCAGTTGCTCAATGGTAAAATTTACCATAGCAAAGCAATAAATAGAGGACTAGAAAAGTACGAAAAAACAACGCAACAAAGATAATAGCAGTAAATAATACAAAAAAAAGGAACGAAGACAAAGTCAAACAAATTAGCTATAAAATTCTATGGAAATCAAAAAAAAAAAATTAAAATAAATATATAAACAAAAACTAATAATACTAAATGAATAAAGCCAAGGAAAAAAAAAAACCAAGTCATACGGCACTCCACTGTTTCAATGCAACTGCGGGACGGGGCTTGCAAAAAAGCAATGGGTGCAATGTATCCGCTAGTTCTAGGCCTTAACGGTACACGCATCCACAGCCCACGACCCGTTAGCCAACAGTTAGGGACTTAGCTGATGGATTGGATTGTAGGTAGCCGTCCATGTGTGATGATGCTGTACTGCTTGGCGACCCCCAACAAAAACTCGCGCACAATATGCCTTAATCCGATCCTAGTATTGTATGACTAATCAATCACGACACTCATAACGTAGTCGAACAACTCAATAGAAATAAAACAATAGAACAAAGAAAAAACTTAAAATGCGATGAGCGCGGAGTGAATCGTCCGATCACGGCGACGGTTGTTGATAAACTCAGCTTTTATACTTTTCGAGTAAATCCATTTATTATCAAATTGCGCAATTGTGTCATTTTGTATGGGAGGGGGTGGAAGGGGTGAAGCTAATCGTCTGATTTTTTTGGCCTTACTAACAATTTTAAATAAATATTTGGTGCACGATTTCAGCCCGCTAAATTTTATACGCATTGAGTAAATTGGCTCAGAGTAATTCATGACAAGTTCAGTTTGTATGGGAGGTGGTAGAAGGAGGGGGATGACACACATAATTTTTATACTTTTTTTGTTATCATAAAAGTAACATATTCCAAATTTCAGGCCAATCAATTTTAAACTTTTCGAGCAAATCCGTTTATTGTCAAATTGCGCAATTGTGTCATTTTGTATGGGAGGGGGTAGAAGGGGTGGAGCGATTTGGCGCGTTCACGAACTTGACCTTACTTTTTTGTCAAAAACGACGTGTACAAAATTTTAACTATCTAGCTCAACGCGTTCTCAAGTTAGAGAGCGCACTAACGGACGGACATCCGGTTTTGAGATTTTTGAGTGATTACATGAACTTCTGTATCATTCATTTTTTTCTCCGAGCCTTATTTCTTAGCGTTACAAACTTTAGAGCAAACTTATAATACTCTCAGATTCCATCTAGAGTGTAAAAAGCGATTTTTTTTTAATTTTTTCTTTGACTACCCCCTTAAACAAGTGGTTTTCTCACCTACGCGGATTAAACCCATAAAACTCGATCAAATTTTACCGAAGTAGGACCAATTCCGTCATCTCTCATAAATATTCGCTGTAATAACAAGATGTTAATCACTGAATTATCAAAAACGCAAACCGGTGCAATTCACGTTAAGATACCCGTCTGAAAGTAATAGATGTCATCACGTTAAAATATTCCTACATGGACAAACCTAATTATCCACTTGCGCGAATCGCTGCCAATGAACATATCATTGGACTGGGGCGAATAAATTCTGTCACTGTGCAAATAATAATTTTCCATTAAAGCTGTATAAGTAAAGCTGCAACTGAGTGGAGAAAAAAGGTCCAAGGATACGCTGGGCACCAGCGTCGCCGATTCCCATAAATAAAGTCAACGAAATAGAGCCAGCCTATCCTCTCGGCTGTTAATTGTCCAATTAAAAACAATGTTTATATAAATTCGTTTCCCATTCAATTTTCCTTCAAGTTGGTGGTGGGCTCCGCCCGTACAACGACTACGTCTTCATTTTTTCTTATTATTATTATTTATAATTTTGTCCCTCTTGACTGGAATTGTTGGTGGCACTTCTTCGCGGCATCGTTCAGTAGTGATGGCGGTCTTCGGGACAGACGCACCCGAACGATTGGCCGGGCCATTAGACAAGAACAGCTGCCGATGCAAATTGAGTTTGGCCAATAAAGTCGACGAAATGCAATTCAATTCGCCGGCATGCAAGTATGCTAATAACTCCATTTCGATTCTGGATCCATCGATGGTGTCCGAGCGATGTCCAGTCTAGTACGAGTACCAGGGCGGTGGAATAATCGAATGCAAACGTAGCATTATAGCTTTAGCCAGCAGGTATGGACTTAGCGAAGATCGCTTAGTTGGACTCGGTTATGAGAACTGCGGTCAAGTGGAAGGACGACTTGCCTTCTTGTCTGTAATGAAGACATTCACACTTTACGACCACGAGTGTGGCCAGCAGCCGGTCTTCGAACCATTTGATGCGACAGAAAGCTGTGAGAACTGGTGACAAGTAAGCTACAGACCGAACTGAAAATTGCTGTAATTAACACTTTTCGATAAGTTTGTGTGGTTGGCAAACACTCGGCATCGTACCACTTATTTGCGTATGTTTATACTTCATGTGTTTCGATGAAACCCAGAGATCCCGCATATTCGGAATTCGAGCTCTTGATGTCCAAACTGTTTCCAACGAAAAAGTCGTCTTCGTTATCTTCAATTACTGTCACCCAAGATCTTGATGCCGGCATTAAGTCAGATCTGTCATATAACTTGTCGATGATGGCCAGTGGTTTGAACTTCTTGCGCCGCGAGGTGTAATCATGCGCGCCGAACTCCGATTATCTTGTTTATAAGTTTCCAATATTAGTGGACAGGGAGGTTTTCTTGATTTATCCATTTCGAAGTACTTAAGATATGAGATGAGAAATTCATTTCTTCTGAAATCGTTGCCTCGCTTCTTCTTCTTTTTTATCGCTCTCCCGCAGGAAGCAATTTAAAAGTTGTATTTACGTGGATAATAGAAATACTAATTGATTGCTGCGGATTAAATGGTCGATTGAAATAACTGAGTTAGTAGTGGTATTAAGTGATCAGGATATGTAACATAAGGAGGGTTTCAATGGATGTAGGATTTTTATGTGAGCTGTGTAATTATATCTACGCTAATCTCAAATAAATAATAAACTGTTCTTGCTATTAACACAAACATAGGATGTTAAGCTCATAATTTCACATAACATTTTAATGTTAATATTTTCATATTTAAACGAAATCAAATGCAAAACACTCTGGCAAAGCTCAATGAACGACAACGCCTCCGCATTCGTCCGCATGAGGTTTGCATTATGGTGAAATTTTACGCATACCCAGGTGGAAAGTTTGAATGTTCGACTACCAATGAACACAGGTAAGTGTTAAGGTTATTTCTACCATACCATATTTGATTATAAGCCGAATGCGTAAAATTTTACCATACACTTTTATACGCATAGTAAAATAAAAAAAATTGGTAGATATGGTTTTTCACATTCGGTCGGCCATATTCAATATTAGTGACAACAAATATTCAACTTTAAGAGATACATTTCCTCGTCAGAATAGAAGGAACTCAGTAAGTGCTTCGTCTCCTGTGGGTTGGGCAACCTATCAGGCGCGTCCTCAGGTGGTGGATAGAGAACACGGCGGTGTGTCGCAAGACCCTCGTCCGCGGTTAGCATGGCAATAACAAGGAATTAAGTTTGACAGTTGTACCTTCCTAAACGTGCTCATCGGACACACGTTGACAAACGCCTCGTTGTGAGCGTAAAGAAATGAGCATGTTGAGGTGGATATAGCAGCAAACATTCTTCCTGTACAAACCATGCCGCGAACCAGTCCAAAAAAATCTATGAGATGGAGTCCCCCCGTATTGGCCCTCAATCCACGGCAAAAGAGGGTGCTAAAATCACCGGGTCCGAACGCAGCTCGTGAGCTACCAGAACGGTGCAACCAGGTTCTAGTAGTGCTGTGCTACTGGCAAACACCCAGCGAACTAAGTCTTCCATGTCAGAGCTCAGTGTTCTCGCATCCATAATAACATTAGGGGATGCAACCTCAGAACCGAATAAGCCGAAGGAGTTAGGTATAGATGTTGTTCATGCTTCGACGTCGACAATATCCTGCACATCTATCTCGGCTGGCCTTAGTACTGAAATCATCCAACCCCCTCAATATGGTATTAGCAACCGCGCTCGTCGCTGTGCTAAAACCAACCTAAAAAGAAAAGCAGCCTAAGCAAAGTTTCACTATCACTATCAGAATTCCTTAATGCAAGGAAATTGCCATAAATCGGTTCCAAATTTAAAAGATGCAAATCGAATTATCCTCTGGCTTATCATTTAGTGAAGGGACGAAACAAACAACAACATCCCTACACCAAGTACATAAATAAATTAACACAAAAAATTAACAAAAAATTGGGATCAACTAGCGTTAAGTCTACGCTTTAAGCACATCTTATCAATAGAGAAGTCGAATATATCAGCATTCTTATTAACTTCTCTCGCGAGACGCGAAATCGGCTCATTCATACCATAATTTGTCCGGTGAAAACATATCTGTAGAAGTCTAGGCTGCCTTGGTAAAAATTTACTAAAAGCAAACTTCATCAAACCTAAAAGTGTGGAAGAATCAACTAACCCTGTAAGAAGTTGATGAGCAAAGACTACATCAGCTACCTCACGTCGTTTTGAAAGTGATGACATATTTAATAGCTTAAGTCGATCGATATAAGGAGGAAGACGAACTCTGTCATTCCAATTAAGGTGGCATAAGGCAATTCTCACAAATTTCCGCTGAATTGATTCAATTCTTCCAATGTGCTCATCATAATGAGGAGACCAAACTTGAGAAGCATATTCAAGGTGAGATCTAACGAAGGCATTATAAAGAATCAATTTAACAAAGGGATTGTTAAATTCCTTAGATAAGCGTGTGGTGAAACCTAACATAGAATTACCCTTTGGCACAATTTTATTTATATGCAAGATAAAATCAAGTTTATGGTCAAATGTAACACCTAGGGTTTAGGTTTAGGTTGTAGGAGGGTGGTCCTATAGCTATGAGTTCGAAGTCACTCCTCTTGCTCTAACCACTTGGTTCGGTTTGCGAGCCTTAACAGGCTTAAATGTTGGACGCCTCTGAGGTCATCTAGTTCTGAAAAGAATCTAGAGCCTAAACAAAGGAGACGACTGTTGGAGATTTGCGGACAGTGACAAAGATAATGTCCGATAGATTCTTCGTCTTCCTCGCAACCTCTGCACAAGCTGTCGCTCGCGATTCGCATACTAAATGCGTGCAGCCTTAGCAAGCAATGGCCTGTGGTCAGACCGACAATAGTTCGGATACTATAGCGACTACGTTGTAACAGCTGAGCTGTAATATTTTTGTTCGGTTCTTCCCAAAAGGATTTGGCCGTTTTACAGCTTTCCAGCTGCCGTCACCCCGCGAAGAAAGAATCCAAAATAGTCTGTTTGAAGCTAGTCTTCAGCACTGTTGGTGCTACATCGACTGACTTCCTAGTGGAATTGATGTTAGCAGATCCTTGCCGTGCAAGCGTATCTGCCGCCTCGTTACCTAGCAGGTCACTATGACCCGGTATCCATAATAGAAAAACTTCCGTTATGGCCGCTAGGCGATTTAAATTGTGTCTACAGATGGACACTAGTTTGGATGTAGTCCTGTAGGATTGGAGTGCCTGAAGTGCTGCCCTGCTGTCCGAGAAAATGTAACAATTTCCGAGACTGTTCTGCTTATCAAGAATAATTTTTGCACACTCGTTAATGGCTAATACTTCTGCTTGGAACACTGTCGCGTATTCTGGAAGATGAAATGAAGTTTGGATGTCGAGGTCGTGGGAATAAATCCCTGCACCTGTACCCTGGCTAGTTTTAGATCCGTCCGTATAGAGATGAGAACCTATACAGGTGATGAGTATCGTATTTGTTGCCCATTCGTTTCGTTCAGGAAACTTAATGTGAAACTTCCGTTTCTCAACCTGCGGCTGGTTCATGCAATCATACTCGCGGTCTAAAAGGAAGTTTGCGTTTCTAATGACGTTTAGAATTTGTCCAATGACCAATTTGTGGCGCTGACCACGATTTAGTGGTTTTTAATATAATGGCTGCCAGGCCCGCTGCTTCTTTTATAAAAAGATCAAGTGGGGGTAGTGAGAGAATCACCTCCAGAGCTGCAGTGGGTGTGGTTCTAAGGGCACCTGTTATGCACAGACATGCCATCCGTTGGATCAGCTGTAAGGGTGCCAGGTTGGTTTTTAGTACCACCGCCGGCCACCACACCAGCGCACCATAGCAAATAATTGGTCTAACAATACTGGTATACATCCAGTGGATGAGGTGCGGCTTAAGGCCCCATCTCAAACCGAATGTCTTCTTGCAAGCGAAGAAGGCTACTGTAGCCTTTTTTGCTCGTTCCTGAATATTGGCCTTCCAGGATAATTTGCTATCAAGAATTAGGCCTAAATATTTAACATGATTCGAGAGGACCATATTGATTCCTCGAATGTTTGGTGGATTGAAAACATATGGTCTTCTTCTTCTGGAGAAGAGGACCAGTTCTGTTTTTTGTGGGTTAATAGTAAGTCCTTTATCTAGTGCCCAGCTATCTAACAGTTGTAAAGCGGATTGCATGAGGTCTCCTAGAACTTGCTCAAACTTACCAATTAGCATGATGACAAGATCGTCTGCATATGCTATTGTGGGGTAGCCGTTCTGATTTAAGATGGAAAGGGGTTCATTCACTGTTAAGACCCTCAGGAGAGGTGATATTATTCCGCCCTGTGGCGTTCCTTTGTGAACAGAGCCCTTCCTTGTCTCTCCACCCATTCGTGCTACGATTTTCCGCGAACGAAGAAGCTTTGCTATCCATGCAGTCAGGAGAGGTTCCACACTATGGCTACGCAAGGCCTCAAGTATGGTGTCAATGTTGACGTGGTTGAACGCGCCTTCCACGTCTAGGAAGGCACCGAGTGCAACCTCTTTTTGATGGAAAGCTTTCTCTACGTCGGCTACCGTCACATGCAAGGCGGTGTCAGTAGATCTACCTTTCAGATAGGCGTGTTGGTGGGGGCATCTAACCGAGAGGTTCAGATTTGCCCGTAGGTAGCTGTCCACCAGTCTTTCTAGGCCTTTAAGAAGGAACGAAGTCAGGCTGATGGGTCGAAAAGCCTTCGGGATGTTGTGGGAGGCTCTACCTCGGTTAGGTATGAAAACTACCTTAACCTCATGCCATAACTTCGGTATGTAACAAAGACTGATGCATGCTTTATATATGTCTACCAGGTACTGAATTATTGTATTATCCGCGTTCTGGATCATTGCGGGATAGACTTCGTCCAGCCCTGGTGACTTGTAAGGTTTGAAGGAACTGAACGCCATTCCTATGTTTCCTGGTGTCACGACTGTATCTACTAGTTCTGAGTTAGCTAGAATGCGATCGGCACATGAACTTTGTGGTGGGGGATCAAAGCAACCAGGGAAATGCATTTGCATTAAAAGTTCAAGTGACTCGCCGCTAGACCCCGCCCATGAACCATTGCCTTTACCCAGTAATTCAGGCATGTATGGGTCTTTGGATAGGGTCCTCTTTATCCTAGCAGTTTCGTTGACGTTATCGATTTCTTCACAGAATCTCTTCCATGAATTTTGTTTGACGGCTCTTAGCTGTTTTTTATACAGTGTTAGTGCTGCTTTGTATTTGTCCCAGTCTGTGTCAAGTTTGCTGGAGTTAGCTTTATTAAAGAGTTTCCTTGCTCGTTTTTTCAGGATATCGAGATCGTGTAACACCTAAGTCAATTAGACTACATATTATTATAAACGGTGAGACTTCCCTAGTAAATGACATAACATGACATTTATCCACATTGAAACGAAGATCATTGTGGCGACACCAATTGCTAAAATTAATCAAATCTTCTTGAAGAAAATTGTCAGAGTTGGAACTAAGGAACCTAAAGATTTTAATGTCGTATGCATAAATAAGTACTTAAGAAAGTATTTAAGTATTTAAGAACAGAAGCAACATCATTAATGGCTAGTACAAACAATAGTGGCCCTAAATGACTTCCCTGAGGTACACCAGAATGCGCAGTAAATGGCATAGAAGTACAATCACGGAAGAGAACTTGATAAGTTCTATTAAATAGATATGACTTAATCCAATTAATAAACCATATAGGAAAACCTAACATGTCTAATTTCAACAAAATAATGGAATGGGGTAGTTTATCAAAAGCCTTACTAACATCAGTATAAATACAATCCACCTGCTTGCCCTCCTCAATATCCACAATAGATTTATTCGTAAGCTCCATCAGATTAGTGACTGTTGACCTATTTTTGACAAAACCATGTTGTTTACTTGAAATCAAGGATTTACAGTGAAACGACATACACTCATACCCTACAGATTCAAAAAGCTTTGGAATAGCTGATAGTTTAGCTATTGGTCGATAGTTGACAACATCAGATTTTGCACCACCTTTGTGAGTTGGTATGATAAAGGATGCCTTCCATACGTCCGGAAAAATCCCAGTTTTTAGGGACCTTTGAAAGACGAGGGAGAGTGGTTCAGCAATAGAGAACAGCAGCGCTTTAAGACAACTGCAGGAACTCCATCTGGGCCAGGAGAAGAAACATCCTTAAGGCGAGAAATATGGTTAACTATATCATTATAGGAAATCGTTATATCAGACAAAGTAGTTGAAGCAGTATCTTTAAAGTTATCAAAGTACGACATATCAGGGATAAAGTTACTACCAGAAAAAGATCCGCTGAAGAATGTGGCAAAAAAATTACAAATAGTAAATTAATCATTAGTATTGTTGCCAAGGAATTGAAAAGAAGCTAGATAACCATCAGATTTACGCTTACAATTAACAAATTTCCAAAACTTCAGGGGATCTCTAATAATATCCGACTGCACTTTAAGTATTCAGAATACAAGTGATTAGATAAATCTTTGAATAAGTCATAATATTCTTCAAATAAACGAAAATCAGTTTCATTCTTCGTCCTAGTATACCTATTCCACGCTGCATTACGAGAGTTGCGAATCGCACGCAACTCACTCGTGTACCAAGGATATAATAATGAGATATTCTTCCGATAAGTAAAAGGAACTGAAGCAACAAAAAATTGGTATAGAATATAATAAAAATCAACTACGGCACCCTCAAAATCAGGATTGTCAAAAATTTCATCAAAGTTGAAGTTAGATATAAGATAGTCCAAACGTGAAAAATCGGCTTTATTAAAATTAAAAGATAGCACTTTCTCACTAGGGCTAAAAATATGTTCCTCGTCAATAATAAGAAATATGTTAATCGGAGGGTGTAAGACATCAATAATTGAAATTGATGATAAGCTCTCTTCCACGGAACAGGGACAGTAGTCAGAATAGAAAACCATGTCAAGCTGTCTTCACGATGCAGTAGAGGCTAAAGTGGCTGCAGTTTTGAGTCGACTGTCCTCAGGGACGGATGATTCACGAGCTGCATAAGCTTCACGCCCAGCCGAAGTAATCAGAATGGAGGCAAAAGGTCTCAGTATTACAGCAACCTCTCTGATTAATAAAGCTAGTGCTTTCGAAGCGAATGTGGACAGAGTAGTAGTGCCTCCAGCGCAAGAGTCTTTGCAAGCTCCGACCACTCTGCTGAAAGTAGGGTCGAACATTGCAACGGATAGCGCTGTGGTTCCGAAATTGTCGGCAATGAAAACGAGGAGTATGCTCAGAAGGGCAGCCCAACTGAATAAGGCTCATAGCTTAACTCCGGGTCCCAATCAGCTGCCATTTTGCAACTGTTAGTGGAAAATGTCGAAGTAGTTCAAATACTTTCATCCCCGCTTCCTTCGGGACGATCTGCTCGCGGCACCGCCTCGGGCAAAGCGAAGGAACTCTCATCGTCCGCGTGCACAGTCACCGGTAATAAGCTCGAACCACTGAAACAGAAACACAAGCGCGTCCGATCGGATGATAGCAATACCCCGATAACTGCAGCAAAAAAGAAACAGCTGAAATCGGCTACCTATGGCAACGTCGCTAGGAGTTCCCTCCAGGCAGCAGTCAAAAACACCAACACCAGAGTCAGTAAGTCCTCAGATCTAGTCTTCATTGAAGAAAATTCTGAGGGAGCATCTCTTAGGTAATCCACCAGCTAAGCCAAGCTTTTTGAAGTATGACTTCGAGCCTGGTTATCTTAGGATAACTTGTGCTGACCAAAATACACTGGTCCTCATTCAGGAGGCGGTTCCCAAGATGAAGGAGCTATTGAAAGATATTAAGCTACAAGTGATGGAAGGTGCTGAGGCTCCTAGACTGACAAAAGTGTATGTTTGGATCCCGGGTATCATTGAAGACCGTGGACTCCTATTCCAAGACATTAAGCTGCACAGCAATCTTTCCACGAAGGTATGGAAGCTTTTCCCTAGAGAACAAAAAGACAAGGGCCAGCTCCTTGTTCTCGGAATCGACCAAAGCTCTACGAAAAGATTGTCTGTACCGAAAGGTTTCGCGGATTGTGGAATCAACAAGGGCCACTTCAAACTAGCGAAACCAAATGCGGCCAACCTCAGGAGCCGGAAAACTCAGAGTGGTTCAAGCCAATCTACATCACAGTAAAGCGGCGGCCACTCTCCAACAACACCTCGAGGTTACTCGGATGTTGCAATTGTCCAGGAACCGTGGTTGAGTGGCTTTAACCACATTCTAGGATGGTGCAACAAAACTTTTACAGTTCTTCACGCATGACTACAACATTCAACAATTCATAAGAAATATTCCTGGCCACTTCCGTCTCTATCTCCATAATTCTCAAGAACCAATATCCTTCCCCCCTTACCGGAGCTGTGGTTCAGTACAAAAGGGCAACAATTTAGTTCTGGTATCACATACAAAAAAAAAACATATATTAAGCTATACTAGCGAAATAAAAGAAAAATTGGATCATGATAATGGTGGGGGGAAGTGGGGAACATTTCAAAAATGGTGTACTTTTCAAAATTTCAAACCGTTATATCTCGAAATTGGAAATAGGTATTAAGTTGAAATTTTGTAAAATTGTAGAGCTATATGATCTGTAACTTTCGTTAATTAGTTAATTTTAAGATGGGGGTTGTAAGGGGAACGAAGTGGTGAGCCAAATGTCGAAAATGTTCACTAAGTTTTTTAGAGCTCTGGCAAAAGACACAAAGTTAAAATCTTCCACGTGCATACATCAATTTGATATACGTGAAAAAAAAAATAGTAATTAGAACCAAAACCGTTACTCACTAAAGGGGGGACCCAACCTGATCCTTTTTCACGTGTATTGAAAAAAACATATAAAACTCAAAATTGCTGAGTGAAATTTTAAGCTACAAACTTTAAAAATTGTAAAATTCATTTATAGAAATCGCTCAAAAATTTAAGTGGGAGGGAGTCCACAGAAAATATTCTTTCGACCATTTATAAGAAATCAACTATCACCAAACCATTAAAAGTTATCAACTGGAAAATTTGTACAACCACTTTTAAAAATATTCCAACTAAAAATGCATTAAAAGTTTTGGAACCCTCCTGCCCTTTCACCACCCCTTCCACCTCCTCGCATGCAAAAGTATGATTTCGACCAATTTCAATAAGTCAACTAAAAAGCAACAAATTGAAAACTACAATATTTGGAATTTTATACGAACACCTTTCCAAAGAAACTTAATAAAACTGCATAATACATTTTGCTAATCCCTTATCTCTTCCATACATATGTATGATTTTGAGAATATAAAATACACCAAGAATGTATTTCGTCTATGAAACTAACATTCTGTACAGCGAAATTCGAGCAATCAATTAAAAAATGATAGACACGTAACCATCCCTTCTATCACACCCCACTCGGATACAAGCCAAAACTTGCATATATAAACGAATGAAATATTGATATTTGCAAGTGTTAAATAGTGCATAAGTGTTAAATAATTGACAAAAGCTCTGCCCTAAGAGCCCCACATAGTCTTCCCTATCCACCCTATGGGAGTATAAGAGTTGGCAGAGAAAGTGGAAGATTTTGGATGATTAAGGATGCTGCGAAGCAGTTTCAAAGTCGCTATGCTTTGTTCCAAATTTAAAGTCTTATGTGTAGCTCTCAAATGTTCGAATAAGAAATCCTTTTCTTGAATTCCAAATACAGGAATTTACATTGGAGGGGGTAGAAAAAGAGAAGCGAAGCACACATTTTTTTAGCATTTATTTGAATTATTAAGGAACAAATTCTGGCAAATTTTAAGTTTCTACGTTGTTTAGTTTTAATGGAAAACGGTATAATGCATTTGTATGGGAGAGTCGACGTTAGTGGTTTTTGCATTGTTACACCTGCTCAAAATTTCAAGTCAAAATAAAAAAATAGTCTAATTGACATTTCAAAGTTTCGTAAACTATCTTCGGTAGAGGGTAGAAGGAGTGACAGATAATGATAATTTTTTTAACATTGATTGCAATTATAATGGAACTAACTGTGGCAAAAATACTTCAAAATTGTGCCTTTTTATTGGAGGGGGAGTGAAGAGGTCGGATTAATATTTTTTCACGTTAATGATATTCACATCTTTATACTTTCACGTAATTTTCAAGTTTATAACTTGAATATTTTAGGAGAAAAGTCAATTTCTATAATTAAGAGATTTCATGAAATTCGTATAAGAGGGGCAAGAACGAGTGTGGGTATATAGCCCGTTCACGAACCTTAGGTTTCCTTTTTGCTAGAACTAATGTACTAATATTTTCAGCCCGATAGCTCAAAAGTTATGTTTAAGGCAGACGGACAGACATTCTCTAAAGACCCAATAATAAAAAACAAAATTTCCTGGCTAGATTCTTTTGTCAACGTCACTTGTTTTTAAAACGTTGGGTCCTTGATAACGCTCGTCGTCGTTCTTCTTGCCAGTAACACCAGTGCGTCTCAGGAAGTAGGCAAAAAGTATGACATAGTTGGACTCGCAACATAGCTGTGAGAACTCCAGCATGTCATATTTAGCTCAAAACTCCCACCGTTTTTCTACTAGGGTGTAATAAATAAGTAGGACCAGTTCTCCAAGTCGGGGTTGGGCGAGGCGCCGACAACGCATCACCGGAAAAAAAAACACTGTTCAGACACCTGAAGAACAACCTCGGAAAGGATGGACTCAACGGTAACGACACCGTAAACGAAAAATGGACTACTCTATTGGATCTTGGAGTATTCGATCCTTATTTAGGACAGGAGCTCTGAAAGAGTTTCTCGAAGAAGTGGCAAAACACAACATCAACATAACTGCCATCCAAGAAACGAAATAGCTCGGTAGCGAAATCGTGGACATGAGATCACACACAATCTATCCAAGTGGAAAATTGTCGGGAAGCAGAGAGTTTGGAGTCGGTTTTGTCGTTGACAAAAAATTTAAACAGTAGGTCACGAGCTTCAAACCAATAAGTGAAAGATTGTGTGCAATCCGAATAAAGACTAAATTTTTCAACACTTGGTTGATCAACGTTCACGCACCAACAGAAGACAAGGACGATATAACTAAAGACGAATTTTACAATCTATGATTCACTGCCTTCGAATGACCTAAAGATTGTCTTAGAGGGTTTTAATGCAAAAGTCGGAAAGGGGGAGGCTCATAGAGGAACAACAGGAGGGCATAGTCCCCAGGACATAGCCAACGGCAATGGCCAACGTCTTATTGATTTCGCAAGCAGATGAGCTTCCAACTTTGAACATCTTCTCAACCCCACCCCATTAACATCTATCACAACAGACAACATTTCAACTGATGAAGAAGAACCATCATCGACACCACCCACGCTTGCTGAAATCAAAGCAGCCCTATGTGACCAAAAACGAAACAGAGCGCCGGGAATTGACGAAATACCATTTGAACTTTTGAAAAACGGTGGAAACTGTGTCGCTGAAATACTGTACAACATGATATGCAAAATTTGGACAGAGGAAATCATACCCGACGAATGGCGAAAAAGCATTATATGTCCAATTTACAAGAAAGGAGACAAACTCTGCTGAGAGAACTACAGAGGTATAACATCATCATCTTAAGCCCTATACTAATCAAATAATTGGCGAATACCAAGGCAGATTCAGAACCGGACGATCTACAACAGACCAGATATTCTCGGTGAAACAGGTGCTTGAGAAATGCTGGAAATATAACACAGACGTACACCAAATTTTTGTAGATTTTAAACAAGCATAAGACAGTATCGAAAGGAACGTACTGTACCAAATCATGCTTGACTTTGGGATTCCCTCAAAACTAGTCCGACTAACAAGACTCACAATGACGAACACTGAATCTCAAGTGAGAATACAAACCGATTCCACAACCAGCTTTCGAACGGAATGTGGTTTAAAGAGGGAGATGTTCTAGCCCCTATGCTTTTCAACTTGGCACTAGAATATGTCGTCCGAAAAGTCCCAGTCGACGCCAACGGGACACTTCTATTTAAATCGACCCAATACGCTGTCGACATTAACATCCTACCAAGATCCTTCTCTAGTGCTAAGGAGGTTTTCGTCAATCTTGACTCCGCCGCAAAAGAAGTCGGGTTGCGCATCAATGAAAGCAAAACAAAAGTAATGGCGCAAACAAGAAGGAGATCGCCAATCAGACAAAACATAACAATTGCGGAAAATAATTTGGAGAGTGTGGACAACTTCATATATTGAAAGAAAAGATTTCCGGATTCTACACTGTTACGCTTTATTATTCGAAATGCACTGTGAAAACATTCACCAACCAACTTCATATATCTTGGGGCTAATCTAGCAAAGGACGGTAATGAAACAGACGAAATTAACCGACGGATAACACTAGCAAATAAGACGTTTTATTCGGAACTTCCAATAATGAAATCCAAGAAAGTGCACAGGAACAAAAAGCTGCGGATTTATAAAACTATTATACGACCTGTGCTCTGTTATGGCAGCGAGACGTGAACATTAACGCGAACTTTCCAAAAAGCAGTTAACGCATTCGAAAGAAAGGTCCTCCGAAGAATCTTGCGACCAGTGAAGGAAGGAACGGAATGGCGACTAAGATACAACCATGAGTTGTATCAACTTCCCGACTAGCCAAAACCTTCAACGTTCATCAAGCTACGTAAACTGCAGTAGGCTGGCCATGTAGAGCGAATGGAAGACAGAAGAATCCCCAAACGTGCTCTTAAAGGCAAAGCGAGTGGTAATCGGGCAGTAGGCAAACCATGGCAGCAATTGGAAGACTCGGTCGATGAAGATAGCAAAGCCAATTTAAAAATTAGCAGCTGAAGGATGCGGTCTTTGGATCGAGACGATTGGAGGCTACGAATTCAGGTGCCCAGGACCCAAATTGGGCTGTCGCGCCATTGATGATGATGATGACAGGGGCAAAGGACAGAAACAACTCTCTTCCACAAGGCACGATCTAGAGTTTCGGCCTTAAGCTGTTTGCCAGGACTTGTTTATTCGCCTGGACTTCTGCTCAACTGCTCGATCCCATGCCTTACATGGTCGACCGATCCGACGTCTTCCTTGAGGATTATAATCCAGAGCCTGTTTGGCGATGTTTCGCTCTGGTTTCCTCAAAGTATGATCGATCCACTGCCAATTCCGCTTTTGAATCTCAATACCTGTTTTCGTCTGGCCAGTTGTACTCCAAAGTTCGTCGTTGGAGATCACTTCTGTCCAGAATATTCTTAAAATGCGTCGGAGGCATTGGTTCACAAAAGTCTGTAGTTTTGTGGTTAGTCGAACGGTCACTTTCCACGTAGTACAACCATATAACAACACGGATTTGATGCATGCGTCGCAGCTTCGTGCGAAGGGGGATCTCTCTTAACCTCCAGAAAGGGGAAAGGATACCGAAGGCCTGACGAGCTTTATTCAGCCGAGCCTCAACATCCTTTTCGGCGCCACCGTCCATGCTGACAATGCTTCCGAAATTGCAAAAATCTTGCACCTTTTCCACATCCTGTCCGTTAAGAACAATCGGTGTGCTTGCGTTCGAACCTATGTGCATGTACTTGGTTTTAAGCAGATTTATTTTCAGTCCCGCCTCTTTGCATTTAGAATGCAACGAGCGAACATTTGACTCTAAGTCCGAACGGTTATGTGCAAGGAAACACACGTCATCAGCACAATCAAGGTGGCGGAAAATATTAAATAGTCTCCATTGAAGACCTTTAACTACCCCATCTTCCATTGGAGCTTTCAAGATGTCATTTATTATCGCCAAAAATAGGGCTGGTGATAATATGCAGCCTTGTCTGACTCCCGTTTGCACTGGGAAGCTCTCGGACAGCTCTCTTCTATGCAAGACACGACACCTTGCATCTTCATACGATTATTTAATTATAGCCTTATATACCTTACCTGGAATAACTCTCCTTCGCAAAGCATTCTATATGTAACCTCGCTTAACGCTGTCGAAAGTTTTCTCGAAGTCCACAAACATGAGACGCAGTGGCGAACCCATTTTGGCTGACCTCTGGAATATTATTCATAGGGTATTTGTGTGGTCGGTACAAGACGACCCTTTGCGGAATCTAGCCTGATAAACTTCGAGTGTGCTCTCCACAATATAACTAATCCTATTGAGAGTTACTTTAGCCATGAATTTCGATACGTAAGAAGATTTATACCACGCCAATTGTCATAATCCTGAAGGTTGCCCTTCTTCGAAATTCTTACAATGACGCGTTCCTTCCATTCAGTCGGATATCTTTCTTCATTCCACACCCCAGTAAAGGGTGGGAGGAGTATATCGGCTGTTATTTCCGGGTCCGTTTTGTGGAGTTCGGTTGGTAGTCCGTTTATACCTGGGGCTTTCTTTCCCGCCATTGACCGAATGGCGGAAACTATCTCTCCCTTACCTGGGGTATCGTCCCTAAAAGAGGATTGTTCCGGTTGGATGTTTGGTAGTTGTTCTATTTCTGGAATACCTTTCTCTTGCAAGATGTTTAAAATATCAGAGAAGTATTCCTTCCATCGCCGCAACTGGTGTTCACTTATATTAAGGAGAGTTCCGTTGACATCTCTCACCAGGTGGTTGCCGGTGAAATTCCTGCTCGTCAACTGTTTCAAGATTTTGAACAGTGAACCCATATCCCCAAGGTAATCTGCAGATTCTGCCTTGTTGGCCAGGTCTTCAATGGCCTTTCTCTTGTCGCGTCTAACAGCCTTTTTAAGCTGTTATATGAGCATCGCGTTAGTTTTGCTTCAGGTCGGGCATTCGTTGGTTGACATCGGGTTGAGAGATGATTGCCAATTTGGATTTTTTCCGATTGCCAACCGTGTCCCATGTGTCTTGCGACATCCAGGGTTTCTCACCGCTTTGCACATATCCCACAGATTCTTCCGCACTAGTTAGAAAAGTGTTTCTGGTTGCCTCCCAATTGGCGTCCAGTGTGCGCATTTCATATTCGCCCAATGTGAATGACTTTTCGCGTAGAATGTTGGTGTACTCGCGGTTTTTGTTGAGACCTCTGAGTTTATCCACATTAAACTTGCGCTTCATTTGAAGAATTTGTGGTCGTCGGATGGATGCTGTACACAATCTCAAGCAGGTAACCGTCAAGTGGTGATCGCTCCCCACGTCAGCTCCACGTTTCGCTTGTACATCGACGAGACATCTTCTCCATCGGCGACTTATAGCCAAATGGTCAATCTGGTTCTGAGTAACACTATCAGGGGAAACCCAAGATGTTTTATGGTTACTCTTGTGTAGA
Organism: Chorisops tibialis; assembly: GCA_963669355.1. NCBI lineage: Eukaryota > Metazoa > Arthropoda > Insecta > Diptera > Stratiomyidae > Chorisops > Chorisops tibialis. The sequence goes on from OY770262.1 coordinate 239,079,918, forward strand.
AAAATGGTCCCTCCGATTACCATTTGTCGAGTATTACAAAACTCCACAAATAATTCGCCATTTTCGGGTCTCTTAATACAAGGTCATGACGCGTCGACCCAAGGATCACCATGTCTCTCCATGACGTGTTCCAGTCCATTGTTGTCGAATCCAACCTGATAATAATATCACCTCTTGGAACACGTTAGAAAGTGGCACTCAGTTGGGTATAAAACTCCTCTTTAGCACTAGGTGTTGCGGTATTAGTTGGTGCGTAGCACTGTAGAATTGTTCCTGACACTGGTCCTGAGCCTGACGACGATAATCCTATCCGAGATTGGTTCCCAGCTGATGAGACTATTTCTCGCTCTCGGTGCAAGGACAAAAGCCACGCCATTTTTGACTTCACTCTCAGGGCAAACGTACAGAATAGTGCTTCCGCTAGTGGTTCGTTCTTCTCCTGATCCTGTCCACCTGACCTCGCTCAACCCCCAGGATTTGGATGTTACAGTGCTCCATTTCACGGTCAATCACTGATTGGCAGTGCAAGGACCGAGTGACCCCAGCCCTTCCCCCGTCGTTCATTGTTCGATCGTTTCAGAAGCCCATCGTAGTCCGTTTTCGAATGCCAAAATTCGTTACCGTATAATCAGTTCATACCCGAGGCCCTGTATCCGTTATAAGTGGGTGATAAGCTCATGATCCAGTGAGTGTCCATTGCCATTTTTAGGGCAAGCAGGGCTGGCTATCGGTAAATTCTACTTCCCCCATCCCACAGAGGGATAACTAGCTCAGGTCCATGGAGTCGCTAGTCTCTAAAGATAGTTGCTGGAATTGGTTAAAACTCATCCTACAACTACCCCCTTGCGGCGGGTGCGATTAAATGTGATTTAATCCATGTAGAAAAAATTTTAATGAATCAGTATGTTGTTATTAATTTTATCAAACGCTTTGCTAAAATCTGTATAACAGTCAACTTGTTTGCCTGCTTCAATCGCTGGAATCGCAAAATTTGAAAATTCGAGCAGGTTTGCTATGAACCCGTGTTAGGTCGGGCTAATTATTGATTTGCAATGAAAATAAGCTACGTCATAGAAAATTGCCTCGAATAATTTTGGAACATTCTGGGAGCAATGCATTTTACATAGTTTCACTATATAAAGAAATGAAACAGTGAGGACTGCATGTTCAGGAGTGGTTCACGCAGAGAAAGGAACTTGATTTTGAAACCAAAGTTAAAAAGAATCTCAGCAAACGATTTCATATATTTGCTGGCATTGTGCGACCTGGAATAGAAATATGGAATAGTTACAGGTTTTCAAAAGAATTTTTCGATTTCGGAAATGTTGCTTATTGGCTTGACGATTTCGTCTTACTAAGTGAATACTACCATGCGTTAATTCGTTTGGAGTTCGTTCAAATTCTTTCGACTAAAATAAAATTGGCATTCTTGAGGCTATTGTCGATTACTGATATTCGCATGCATATTCGTTTTTGTTGCATCACTAATATTCATTTTATTATTCTAAAAATAAAGTTTTGTAAACGACTCGGAAATAAAGGGATCAACTCCGTATTCTCTACTAACGTTATTGTTCCATGTTAGCCCTAGTCATCAGATCAAATATCCGCGGTATTCCACTGTACTCGAAAGTAATGCGAAATGTCACCTCTACCTCCTTATCATCAAATTAATGCGCGCGTACGAACACTATAAGAAACGCTATGCGACTTGAATGGAATGTCAAGGTTTTATTTAAAAACAACTATACGCGCGATCATCGAATTACTATAAAGAAGATCTGCTATCCATTTTCCTCATCTGCACACACACATTATTGACAATCCGCGATCATCAATTGCTTGTGACCTTGAATTTCTCGTAGGTACTGAAATGCAAACGAAATGCGGACGAAAAAGCAGGCGAAATACAGACTGGCTTTCGTCTGTATTTCGCCTGCGACAGACGAAATGCCGACGAAAGGCGACCGTAAAGAACCATATAAAAATGTGAGCATTTGCAACGAAAGTCTAAGTTTGAATTTGGAAGCGAAAGAGTAAAGATCGGGTGATTGCGTGGAAAGCCGCGATAGTCAATCGGACAGTTGTTAAACGGAAAAAGGGTTTGTGAGAATTAGAAAGAAGCGATAAATAAAGTTTGGGGTATCCAAGCTAAAGCGATTTGGTTTTATTTACTTTAAATCAAGCGACCCTTTGCGCACGACAATATAATTATGTAATAGTTTCAATGATGTTTCGATTCAAATGCCAACTCGTATCGTGTGGGTGATCGTGGCACGGATAAATTATTGGCTTACTCGCGTACACCAGGGTCAAAAATTTTTACGATCGTTTTAAGAGATCGCATTTGACTCGACTACCTTTTTATACTCTAGATGAAATGTGAGAGTATATTGTGTTTGCGTTACCGTTTGTAACGCTAAAAAATAACGCTCGCAGAGAGCCGTACGGAAATATTTGTTGTCGCTCAAAAATCTCGATTCCGAGTGACCGTCTGTCCGTCTCTCTGTCTGTCCGTCTGTGCGTCTTTCTACAGCATAACTCTCGAAAGCTTTGAGCCATAGTGCTAACAAATTTTTTGTGTCGTTTGTAGCAAAAAAGTAACTTTAAGCACGTGAATAGGCTACATCCCCCCACTCCTTCTACCCCTTGAAATTTCGAAATATTAAGAAATTGATTTTTTTGAAACTGTTTAAGCTATCGACTTGAAATTTAGGTCAAAGTATTATGATGTAGATGTCATTAATATCACGAAATATTGACCCGATCCCCTTACGGCTTCTACCCCCTTCCATGCAAATGGAAAATTTTGAAAAATACATATTTTTGATTTTCATTGAAACTAGTAAAGCTGAAAAGACAAAATTTTGTCAGAATTAATTCTACTATAATTAAAACTTATTTTAAAAATAATTATCAACTTCACCTCACTCCTTCTACCACCTCCCATACAAATATCTGTATTATATAGGTAAATTCAAGAAAAGCATTTCTCCTTCAAGTATATGAGAGCTATCGACTCTGAAATTGAATCAAATGCATGGTGATAAGGATGATGATAAGCAGTTTCAAAATCATCTTAAACGCTCCACTTCCTCTGCCACCTCCCATACAAATGCCCCAATTTCAGGAAAACTATGACCAATTTCTCGAAATATAATAAAAACTAAAAACTTTAAATTCAGCAAAAAACATTTTGCATGCCATGGTCAGTGTCATATACGAAAAATACAAACCTCCCCCTCTACTTCTACCACCTCCCATGCAAAAGTCTCTATTCACTATTCGAAAGAATTTGAGATGACATATTTTCCGGTATATTAAAGTCATTTCCATCTCATCTAGAGTATCATATGGTTGTGCTTTAAGCGCAATCATAGTTCTGTTATGTTTATTTATGGTATCGTGTTTGCTTAGAAAACTTAGTTGCAAATTTTCCGGACATCATGCTTTTCGACGTCCGTAACCAGCAGCCATACGTGGATATATTGTATTGTCTATATGTACGAAAATCGCCGGATGATCGTGTGCGAGAGATTGGAACGGGGAAAATGTATGTTAATTCTGAACTGATCGAAATTCAAAAGCAAAGTCGCTAACGAAGGAACGGGGCTAGGGTAATCAGCAATCTATGCCGAAGAGGATCGCATCGCATACTAAAATCTCAAAATTAATTGATTTTATATGTTTATTTGAAAGACAATTTAATTATTGAACTTCTACTTTGATCAATTATAATTACGATCGCGCAGAGGATCCCGCTGTACCAGTACTACAATTTAGTGTATCAGTCTTATTCGAAACTATATGTGCTTCATCATCTATATATCGAGAGTGGATGTAGTTGAGACGGTGCAACGGTGCATTTTTCATATGCGAAAAGATCGATCGCGTGTAAACTCGATTCGCTAATGCCTTATATCATTCCTATTCGAGCTCTCCGTACGCGCGATCGGTGTTATAATCACCCTTAAGACGTTTAACATTCACAAGTACTTGTGGCCGTACTGCAAGTAAACGCATTGCAAGGAGTTTCAATTGGTCGGGGCAAGTTTCCTGCAATAAAATCGCAGATCGCGGCGCAATGTTTGCATTTAAATCTTTAAACCGTGCAGCCATTAGCGAGAGCGCAAACCTCGGGCTCAATTGTAATTTATTTCACACTTTCTTGACACAATTTTAATGTGCCAATGCTTTCGGGTCGCTCGCTATGGATTGCGACCAAGCGTTTTCTTCCTTTTCTTCATCGCGATTTATTTGACTATTTATTTATATGATCACGTTAAATGACAACTTAGATAATTTAGTGTCGTACGGTGTTTTGAAATAGACATATAATGCAAAAAAGCGCGTTCTACGGGAAAAAATCTGCATAAGTTATGCAGAGCAACGTTTTTTTTTCGGTTTCTTAAGTGGCGTTCGAAAATGATCAACGCGATCAAAGGATCATTGCAGTAGCTGAATTACAATTCTCTATTATCAGTTTGCGTGTTCACTGAAGATTAATGGCGGTCGTTGACGAAAGGTGTTAAATAGGTGGCCAAAGTTATAATTCATTTGGAATGTCTTTAAGATGCCCACACCTGCTGGAATTTCGGTAAGTGCAGATAAATAAAGGATGAGAGTTAATCTTGAAAGACGAATCGTATTTAAATTTATTTATATTGTATTTTTGCTGCTGAAGGATTTATGGCGTTTTGGTTTTGAACACCTCGGCAATCGATACATTTCATATTTATTTGTAACTAGCGACTTCGTCCGCATAAAAATCGCATTAATAAGCAATTTTTGAGAATGTAGTTCGTAATACATTATATGGGATAAATAATCCGCTTACTTTAATAGCTCTTTGAACACAATGTTTTGTATTTTGTTGGAGTCAGAACCTTAAATTATTAAGAATGATAGGATGATACTCGCATTTGAATGGGAGAGGCTCGTGATCAAATCAAACCCGTGATTCGAGATCATATGTATACGTGTTAAGGACATGTGAATAGTTGTAGCTTGTGTTAATTGAAAAAAACCCAAATAAAATGACATTAAGCTTAAAAACATAACAGGACCTCGATTGTGCGTAAAGCCCTATTATATGATACTACCGATGAAATCGAAATTTTTGTAATCTTAAGAATTTTTGTGTGGGGAGTGATAGAAGGGGTGACAGTATTAAATTAATTTTTTTCACACCATGCTAGAGTAGCTATAAGAATATTTTGCACCAAATTTAAGCTTGAAAAACTGAATAGGTAACTTGAGAAACTTCAAATCAATCAAATTCCTGTTAAGACCCCCTATAGGGGCATAGGACAGAAACAAATCTCTTCCACAAGACGCGATCCTGCGCATCGGCTTTAAGCTGTTGCCAGGACTTGTTTATTCCTCTGGCCTCCTGCTCAACTGCTCGTTTCCATGTGTTACATGGTCGACCAACCCGACGTCTTCCTTGAGGGTTATAGTCCAGAGCCTGTTTTGCAATGTTTTGCTCTGGTTTCCTCAAAGTATGACCGATCCACTGCCACTTTCGCCGTTGAATCTCAATACCTATTTTAGTCTGGCGAGTTATACTCCAAAGTTCGTCGTTGGAGATCACTTCTGGCCAGAATATTCCTAAAATGCGTCGGAGGCATTACTTACTTACTTACTTACTACTTACGATGGCGCTACAGCCCAAATCGGACTTTGGCCTCCTGAATGCTTTGCCTCCATCCATCTCGGTTCAGTGACCGCGTCCTCCAGTTTGAAAATCTTAGCAGTGATTTGCTGTCTGCGTCAATCGAATCCTCCCAGCGCTTTCGTGGTTTTCCGACCGGTCTTTGTCCGTTGACTTTCCCTTTTAGTGTGCGTTTGGGAATTCTTCCGTCATCCATCCGCTCCACATGACCAGCCCATTGTAATTTTTTAAATTTTATGAGGGTTGACACTTCTGGATTGTCGAAGATGGCATACAATTCTCTATTGTATCGTATTCTCCAGATCGAGTCTTCCCTCACAGGTCCGAGGATTCTTCTGAGGACCTTCCTTTCAAAGGCGTTAAGTCGTTTTTCGGACGCCTGAGTTAATGTCCACGTTTCGCTGCCATAGCATAGCACAGGTCTTATGATTGTTTTGTATAGCTTAAGTTTTGTTTTCCTGTGCACGTTCTTGTTTTTGATTATTGGAAGTACCGAATAATAAGTCTTGTTTGCCATCATTATCCTTCTTTTAATTTCGATGGGTTCGCTTCCATCCTTCGATAGATTTGCCCCTAGATATATGAAGTTGTCTACGTTTTCTAGGTTATAGTCTCCTAGTGTAATATTTTGTCTGATTGGCGTCTTTTTCCTAGTTTGCGTCATAATTTTTGTTTTGTTTTCATTAATGCGTAGTCCAACTTCCCTTGCTACCGAGTCAAGGTTTACAAATACTTCCTTAGCACTCCCCAGAGATCTTGCAAGGATATCTATGTCGTCGGCATATGCTACGAGTTGTGTGGATTTGAAGCATAGTGTTCCCTTGGTGTCAACGGGAAGTTTCCGAACAACATATTCAAGTGTTAAGTTGAAAAGCATTGGTGCGAGGCCGTCACCTTGTTTAAGGCCGTTGTCTGTTTTAAAACTGGAAGTCAGATCGTTTTCTACTCTGACTTGTGACAAAGACTCGGTCATTGTCATTCTTGTAAGCCGAACCAGTTTCGGTGAGACTCCAAACTCCAACATGATTTTATACAGTACGCGCCTGTCGATACTGTCGTATGCTTGTTTGAAGTCAACAAATATCTGGTGCACATCAATATTATATTCCCAGCACTTTTCCAGCACCTGTTTAACTGAGAATATCTGGTCCGTGGTTGAGCGTCCAGCTCTAAATCCGCCTTGGTATTCATCAATTACTTTATCAGCATAGGGCTTAATTCTCTTTTCTAGAATTTTCGTCAAAATCTTATAAGACGTACACAACAGAGATATTCCTCGGTAGTTTTCGCAGCAGAGTTTGTCACCTTTTTTATAAATTGGACATATGATGCTCTTGCGCTAATCTTCAGGAAGTATTTCCTGCGTCCATATGTCCGCGAATAATCTATGTAGGAGATGCGTTTTGCAGGTGTCGCCGGCTTTCAGAAGTTCAGCTGGGATTTGATCAGTGCCCGGCGCTTTGTTGTTTGGGTGGTTCCTTAGGGCTGTTTTTACTTCTTCGAGTGTGGGAGGACTCAAAGCGGATCCTTCATCAGCTGTTGCATCAGTTATACCTGCTATTGTATCTGCTGCTGCTGTTCGTGTAGGTGATGGGCTCGGGTTAAGAAGGTGTTCAAAATATTGTGCCCATCTTAGTTTTATATCTTCCGCGTTACTTATAATGTTCCCTTCCGCATCCTTGCATAGGGTCGTTTTCGGTTTGTAACCTCCTTTCATCCTTTTGACAAGGGAATACGCGGCTCTTGTGTTGTGTAATTTAAATTGTTCGTCCATGTTTTTAATTTCGTCATTATTGTACTTCCGTTTTTTTTGTCTGCATATTTTGTTTGCAAATCGTCTAAGATCCTTGTACTTGTCTTGTTTGGCTCGTGTCGGCCGTTCCGTTAATATTTTGTAAGCTTCATTTTTTCGTTCTAAGGCATCTTGGCATTCTTTGTCGAACCAATCATTTCTTTTGCGCCGGGGTTGTTGTCCTATCACCTCCTCTGCGACAGATGTAATGCCATCTTTGATTTTTTGCCACATTTCTTCTACTGGCATGCTGACAGTGTTATTCAGCATTGTCGCGAAGTGCCTCTCCAAGGCTAACGCATATTTCGCAACTATTTTCTCGTTTTTGAGTTTCCCTATGTCGAATTTAGGAACCGGTTGTATTTTTGAGTGTCCTCGGTTTGCGATTCGACATCGAAACTTGGTCTTTACCAAATAGTGGTCTGTGTCGCAATTAGCCCCTCGACATGTACGCACGTCGAGAATGCAGGAGGCCGTCCTTTTCTCTATTAGAACATGGTCTATTTGATTGAATGTTCTTCCGTCGGGTGAAGCCCACGTTCTCTTATGAATGTCACGATGCGGGAAGCATGTCGAGCTTACAATAAGGTTTTTGCTGCTGGCGAAATCAGTCAGCCTCTGGCCGTTGTCGTTACTAATATCATGGAGACTATGCCCTCCAATTGTCCCTATGTATGCTTCTTCTTTGCCCACTTTCGCGTTAAAGTCACCTAATACTATTTTAATATCATTCGACGGAAGGGAGTCGAATGTTGATTCTAAGGTGCTGTAGAAATCGTCTTTAACTTCGTCGTCTTTGTCTTCCGTTGGGGCGTGGACATTAATAAGCCAAACATTAAAAAAACTTGTTTTGATGCGGATTGCACACAATCGTTCATTGACGGATTTGAAGTTGGTAACTTGGTGTTTAAACTTCTTGTCGACGATAAACGCAACTCCAAATTCCCGGCTTCCCGATGATTTCCCACTTTTGAAAATTGTGTGCGATCTTAAGTCATTAATCTCGTTACCTAACAATTTAGTTTCTTGGAGTGCAATTATGTTTATATTGTACTTGACTGCCTGTTCCAGAAGCTCTCTCACTGCTCCTGCTCTGTACAGGGATCGCACGTTCCAAGATCCGAAGGAATAGTCCATTTTTCGTTTGCGTGGTCGTTGCCGTTGAATCAATCCAGTCCGAGGCGTTGCTTCAGGTTTCGAAACGGGTGTGTTTTTTCCGAGGATGAGTTGTTAACACATCGCCCAACCCCCAACTTGGAGGGCCATATTATTATAGTGCTAGAATTTTTCTGTTTCATAAGCACTCGCGCCCATCAGTACAGCAAGTCAAGTCCGGATGGACAAGACCAGGATCCGGTGGCTACCACGAGGAGGTATGATGAGCACAATTGATGTGTATATGACAGTTACAACACTGGGCGTCGCCTAATGACGCCGATCAGATGCCTACCCTGTCTATACCCATCCAACCACCACGTCGGAGGCATTGGTTTACGAAAGTCTGTAGTTTCTTGGTAAGTCGAACGGTCACTTTCCACGTAGTACAACCATATAATAACACGGATTTGACGCATGCGTCAAAAACTCGCAGCTTCGTGCGAAGGGAGATCTCTCTTAACCTCCAGAAAGGGGAAAGGATACCGAAGGCCTGACGAGCTTTATTTAGCCGAGCCTCAACATCCTTTTCGGCTCCGCCGTCCATGCTGACAATGCTTCCGAGATAACAAAAATCTTGCACCTCTTCCACATCCTGTCCATTAAGAACAATCGGTGTGCTTGCGTTCGAACCCATGTGCATGTACTTGGTTTTACGCACATTTATTTTCAGTCCCGCCTCTTTGCATTTAGAATGCAACGAGCGAACATTTGACTCTAAGTCCGAACGGGTATGTGCAAGCAAACACACGTCATCAGCATAATCAAGGTGACTTAAGATGTTAAATAGTCTCCATTGAAGACCTTTACCTTCCCCACCTTCCAGTGCAGCTTTCAAGATGTCATTTATTACCACCAGAAACAGGGCTGGTGATAATATGCAGCCTTGTCTGACACCCGTTCGCACAGGAAAGCTCTCGGACAGCTCTCCTCTATGCAAGACGCGACACCTTGCATCTTCGTAGGATTCTTTAATCATAGCTATGACCTTATTTGGAATACCTCTCCTACGCAAAGCATTCCATATGTAATCTCGCTTAACGCTGTCGAAAGCCTTCTCGAAGTCCACAAACATGAGATGTAGTGGCGAACCCATTTCGGCTGACTGCTCTAATATTATCCGTAGGGTATTTGTGTGGTCGGTACAAGACGACCCTTTACGGAATCCAGCCTGATAAACTTCGAGAGTGCTCTCGACGACATCACTAATCCTATTGAGAATTACCTTAGCCATAATTTTTGATACGGCAGTAAGTAGACATATACCACGCCAATTGCCACAATCCCGAAGGTCGCCCTTCTTCGGAATTTTCACAATGACGCCCTCCTTCCATTCAGTCGGATATCTTCCATCATTCCACACCTTAGTGAAGAGTGGGAGGAGTATATCGGCTGTTATTTCCGGGTCCGCTTTGAGGAGTTCGGTTGGTAATCCGTCTATACCTGGAGCTTTCCTTCCCGCCATTGACCGAATGGCGGAAACTATCTCTTCCTTATCTGGGGGATCGTCCCTAATAGAGGATTGTTGCGGTTGGATGTTTGGAAGTTGTTCTGTTTCCGGAATATCTTCATCTGACAAGATGTTTAAAATATCAGAGAAGTATTCCTTCCATCGTCGCAACTGGTGTTCACTCATATTAAGGAGAGTTCCGTTGACATCTCTCACCAGGTGGTTGGCGGTGAAATTCCTGTTCGTCAACTGTTTCATGATTTTAAATAGTGAACCCATATCCCCAAGGTAAGCCGCAGATTCTGCCTTGTTTGCCAGATCTTCAATGGCCTTTCTCTTGTCGCGTCTAACAGCCTTTTTAAGCTGTATATGAGCATCGCGGTAGTTCTGCCTCAAGTCGGGCGTTCGTTGGTTGACATCGGGTTGAGAGATGATTGCCAATTTGGCTTTTTTCCGATTGTCAACCTTGTCCCATGTGTCTTGTGACATCCAGGGTTTCTCACCGCTTTGCGCATATCCCACAGATTCTTCAGCACTAGTTAGAAAAGTGTTTCTGGTTGCCTCCCAATTGGCGTCCAGTGTGCGCATTTCATGTTCACCCAATGTGGATGACTTTTCGCGTAGAATGGTGGTGTATTCGAGTTTTTTGTTGGGATCTCTGAGTTTATCCACATTAAGCTTGCGCTTCATTTGAAGAATTTGTGGTCGTCGGATAGCTGCTGTACACAATCTCAAGCAGGCAACCATCAAGTGGTGATCGCTCCCCACGTCAGCTCCACGTTTCGCTCGCACATCGAGGAGACATCTTCTCCATCGGCGACTTATAGCCAAATGGTCGATCTGGTTCTGAGTAACACCGTCAGGGGAAATTAACCCCGTCAGGGGAAAACTTAATGCATTGGATTTAGTGAAATTGTGAAATTTGTATGGGAGGTGGTAGAAGGAGGGAGGGGGGTTTTGGTAATTTTTCTAGATACAACTATCATCACCATGCAATTGATATCTTTTAAATTTCAGACCAGTTAGATTCACACTTTTCAAGAAAATCGAGTTTTTCCAAAGTCGTGAAATTGTGCCACATTGTATGGGAGGGGTAGAAGGAGTAAAGCTAATCGGTTAATTTTTCCGATAATATTATAATAATAATACTAATTAGGGATTCATCAGAAAATTATAGATCGATCAAAGTTATACGTACTGAAAAAATTGGTTTAGAGTATTTCATGAAAAAGTGCAGTTTGTATGAGAGGTGGTAGAAGGAGTGGAGGGTTTTTGGTAATTTTTCTAGAAAAATCTATAATCCCCACGCAATTGATGTGTTTTAAATTTTAGATCAGTTAGATTCACACTTTTCAAGAAAATCGAGTTTTTGAAAAGTCGTGGAATTGTGCCACATTGTATGGGAGGGTGTAGAAGGAGTAAAGCTAATCGGTTATTTTTTCCCGATAAAAATAATTATGCTAATTAAAGATTTAGTAAAAAAAATTTTAGCTCGATCGAAGCTATACATACTGAGAAAATTGGTTTAGAGTATTTCATGAAAAAGTGAAGTTTGTATAGGAGGTGGTGGAAGGAGTGGAGAGTTTTTAGTTATTCTTTGAGGAGCAAGTACAATTATCATTCAATTGATATATTTTAAATTTCAGAACAGTAACATTCATTCTTTTCAAGAAAATCGAATTTTCGCAAAGTCGTGGATTTGTGTCAGATTGTATGGGAGGGGGTAGAAGGAGTAAACCTAATTGGTTACTTTTTACCTGACATTAATAACAATGCTTATTAAGGATTTAATTCAAAATCTTAGCTCGATCAAAGTTATACGTACTGAGAAAATTGGAGTATAGTATTTCATGAAAAAGTTTAGTTTGTATGGGAGGTGGTGGAAGGAGTTGGGGGATTCAACCTATTTATATACTTGAAGATTGCATTTATAATAGAAATAATATATTTTAAATTTCAAATTAATAGCTTTCATGGTTTCCATGAAAATTTGATTATTATAAGTTTTTGAAAATTAGTCACTTTGTATGGGAGGGGGTAGAAGGCGTGAGGGGAGAAAAATAAAACCTAAAGAAGATTACCCCCCGAGGCAGACCTAATAATCTTTGAAAGGTTCATTGCAATCGGTGCAGCCGTTTTTGCGTGAAAGCCGGAAAGACAGACAGACAGACAGACAGAGAAATTTTTTAAAAACGTTTGATTCTGCTAAATTATTGCTAAAATAAAGCAAAAAACTTATTTATAGCCAATTATAAGCAAATAACAGACAGACACTACAATTATATTTATATAGATAGATGAGGCATTACTGTGTTGTTTCTATTTTATTAGAATTGATATTTAAATAAAAGCTGGAATTGCAGACAATTACGTATATATATTCCATGAAAGCGTATTAATATATTTCTTAGATGCAAGTTAAAACACAAAAAAAAAGAGTAGAAAATGTGCGATAGTTAAGTTATGATCCTTTGACTGCAATGTTCGTTACAATTTTATTATGAAAACATCTTCTTCTACTTCTACAATTGCGCTACAGCCCAAATCGGACCTTGTCCTGCTGATATTCAGGTTCCTTAAAATTTTTCATTACTTATTGTAGAAGGGTTGTTAGCCCTTCGCACAACCCTCTTCTACGAATTTTTTCATTTTCATAGATTGAGCTGACCAAGGTATATCCAAGCAGGCAATGTGCTGGAATTATGTATTGCGCCGACCGGGATTTGAACTCACGATCTTCGCATTACAAGGCCAACACGCTACCTACTAGGATACACCCTAGCTTTTATGAAAACATAACTGGATCAAAATGATTTATACAAAATTTAAGCTCTGAGAAAATTAGTGAGTTGGGTTTAATGAAGTCGTGCAGTTTATAAGGGAGATGGTAGAAAGAGTAAAAAGTTTTTGATAACTTTTTCAGAAATAACTACAAACAAACAAAATACAAATTGCAGCTCAGATGCATTCGTACTTTTCAAGAATTTTTTTTTTTTAAAGTTGGGAAATTGTATCATATTGTGTGGCCTGAGAGAAGTGAAGCTAATGGTCTAATTATACTCTAGATGAAATCTGCCAGTATTATAAGTTTACTCTATTTGTTTGTAACGCTAAAAAATAAGGCTCGGAGAAAAAAGTGAATGATACAGAAGTTCATGTAATCACTCAAACATCTCTGTCCATCCATCCGTGCGTCCGTCTGTGCACTCTTTACATAGCTTGAGAATGCGTTAAACTAGATAGTTCAAATTGTGGACATGGCATTTTTGACAAATAAGTAAGGTTAAGTTCGGGAAGGGGCCAAATCGCTCCATCCCTTCTACCCCCTCACATACAAAATTACACAATTTCGCAATTTGACAATAAACGGATTCACTCAAAGAGTATAAAAGCTTTTGGTCTGAAACTTGGAATATTTTACTTTTATGATGATTTCAAGCTACCGTATAAAAATTATGCGCGCCCTCTCCCTTCTTTCACCGCCTCCCATACTAATTGTACTTTTTCATGAAATACTCTAAGCCAATTTACTCAGTACGTATAAAATTTAGCGAGCTGAAATTCTGCAATAAATTAGAATTGTTATTTAATTAGCTTCACCCCATCTACCTTCTCCCATTCAAAAAGCCATAATTTCGCAATAAGACAATAAACGGATTTACTTGAAAAGCTATTGGTGTTAAATTTGGAATATATTATTTCTATAATAATATCATTCTACAGTATAAAAATTATTCGTGTCCTCTTCCTTATTCCAACGCCAAACTGCACTTTTTCATGAAGTGCTCTAAACCAGTTTACTCAATGCGTATAAAATTTATCGAGCTGAATTTGTACATTTAATATTTATTTAAAATTATTTGTAAGACCAAAAAAAAATAAACGATTATTAATAATAATAAAAATTTATTTGTTTTTCACATAATCTATATAAATATAATTGTAGTGTCTGTCTCTTATTTGCTTATAAATGGCTATAAATAAGTTTTTTGCTTCATTTTAGCAATAACTAAGCAGAATCAAAAGTTTTTAAAAAATTTCTCTGTCTGTCTGTCTTTCCGGCTTTCACGCAAAAACGGCTACAATGAAACTTTCACATTTTATTAGGTCTATCTCAGGGAGTAATATACCTTAGGTTTTATTTTACTCCCTCCACGCCTTCTACCTCCTCCCATACAAAGTGACTCATTTCCAAAAACTTATAATAATCAAATTTTCATGGAAACTATAAAAGATATTAATTTGAAATTTGAAATATATTATTTCTATTATAAATGCAATCTTCTGGTTTATAAATATTTTGAATCCCCCTACTCCTTCTACCACCTCCCATACAAACCAAACTTTTTCATGAAATACTATACTCCAGTTTTCTCAGTACGTATAACTTTCATCGAACTAAGATTTTGTATTAAATCCTTAATTAGCATTGTTATTAATATCAAGAAAAAACTAACCAATTAGCTTTACTCTTTCTACCCCCTCCCATACAATCTGACACAAATCTACGACTTTGCGAAAATTCGAATTTCTTGAAAAGGTTGAATGTTACTGTTCTGAAATTTAAAATATATCAATTGAATGATAATTGTAATTGCTTCTCAAAAAATAACTAAAAACCCTCCACTCGTTCCACCACCTCCTATACAAACTGCACTTTTTCATGAAATATTCTAAGCCAATTTTCTCAGTACGTTTAATTTTGATCGAGATACAATTTTGCATTAAATTTTTAATGAGCATTATTATTATTATCGGGAAAAATTAACCGATTAGCTCTACTCCTTCTACCCTCTTCCACACAATGTAGCACAATTCCACGACTTTGCAAAAACTCGATTTTCTTGAAAAGTGTAAATCTAACTGATCTGAAATTTAAAAGATATCAATTACATGGTAATTATTGTTGTTTCTAGAAGAATTACCAAAAACCCCCCACTCCTTCCTCCCATACAAATTGCACAATTTCACTAAATCCAATGCACTAAGTTTCTCAAGCTACCTATTCAGTTTTTCAAGCTTAAATTTGGAACAAATTATTTTTATAGCTTCTCTAGCATGGTGTGAAATAAGTTAATTTAGTACAGTCATCCCTTCTATCACTCCACACACAAAAATTCTTAAGATTACAAAAATTTCGATTTCATCGGTAGTATCATAAAATGGGGTTTTACGCACAATCGAAGTCCTGTTATGTTTTTAAGCTTAATGTCATTTTATTTGGGCTTTTTTTAATTAACACAAACTACAACTATTCAAATGTCCTTAACACGTATACATATAATCTCGAATCACAGGTTTAATTTGATCACGAGCCTCTCCCATACAAATGCGCGTACCATGGTTACATTCTTAATAATTTATGGTTCTGATTCCAACAAAATAATAATAATAATAATAATTTATTTCGTAAAATCATCCGTGAGCATAGCTCGTATGGATTGTATTTATAAATTACATTTAGTGATTTGATGACAAATAATGAATAAACAGAAAATGCAAAGTGAGCAAGAAAAATAAGATATTAAATAGGAAACAATAAAATGAAAATAAGACATAATAGCAAGAGTTAAAAATGAAAGAAAGAAGTTAATGTAATTTAAATTTAGATTAGCTAAATTATGAGCTTAAGTTTAATAAATATTCTTTTAATTTAGATTTGAATTTATCTGGATCCCTCTTGATCGTCTGTGGAAGTTCATTGTAGTTTTTAAATACAAAACATTGTGTTCAAAGAGCCATCAAACTAAGCAAATTATTTATCCGACATAACGTACTACTAACTACATTCTCAAAAAATGTTATTATTGCGATTCCTAAGCGGACAAGGTCGCGGGCGATCGCTAGTACTAAATACATTGTTTCGTACATATTTATTAACGCTTTAAAAGCAGGCTTGTATTAAGCGTTTTGTTTCGACTAGACTAGACGAGTAGAGTGAGTAAAAAATAATAAGTGAGAAAATAATTAAAAATAAAATATTAATAAATAAAATAAGTAAGTTAAAATGAATAGTATGAAAAATAGAAAAAGAAAAAAAAGTGTTTGCTATGCAAATTAAATTAACAACTAATACTGACTAACTTGTTAATTTACCATTGTTTGTCTTTCATTTTTGAGCGCAAATTTATATTATATTACCTTAATGTATTATTCTAATACTAAAATATTGTGATCGACTTGGAAAAAAAAATTTGCTAACATGAAAATTTGGTTTTTCGCGTTTCACGACTAAAATAGCC
The DNA here is from genome assembly GCA_963669355.1 of Chorisops tibialis. Classification (NCBI taxonomy): domain Eukaryota; kingdom Metazoa; phylum Arthropoda; class Insecta; order Diptera; family Stratiomyidae; genus Chorisops; species Chorisops tibialis. The sequence continues at coordinate 239,096,231 of OY770262.1, forward strand.
TAAAAATGCAAAACAAAAAAAATCCGTCTACGTCCGCCGTACGCCGAAGTGTACGCTCAGAACAAATTAACTCCCAAACCCTTCAAGATAGAAAGTTTATTTTTGGGGGGATTGTAGATAGTTGCGGATCTCAGGCGGACACCCATTTTGGGGGGTTGAAGGGTACAGGGAGAGGCGAGGGAAGCGCAACAACCGAAAACTAAGAATTCAAATATCTCAACCATGACTCCAGCTAAAAATCAGCATACGTATAGAGAAGCTTGTGAGACAAACTTTAAAAATAATTTAATTCTTTAATCCATTGGGGTGCAAAAAGAGGGGGCTAAGAACTAATTGTCATCCAAATTTAATTTTTTTTTTCAAATGATTACATCTTCGAAATTACTTACCATAAAAAACTCATATGTTGAAACCATTAAGATGATATATAGATCCACTAGAATCAGCTTAGTGAGAGGCTAATTATTGTAAAGGGGAGAGTTAGGGGGTGCAAAGAAAAACACTTAAGAATCAATATCTCAATTATCTCTTAAGCTATGTAATTGAAACTTGAAACTAGAAAATACGAAAAAAATATAACATGTTGAAATAATAGTAGTGGGGGGAAAATGGGGAGCATTTCAAAAATGGCACATTTCCAAAATTTTAAACCGTTATATCTCAAAACCGAGTACAGATATCAAACCAAAATTTTGTCAAATTATAGAACTACATAGTTCTTAATTTTGATAAGAAATTTACGTCGGGAGGTGTAAGGGGAGGGAGGTGGTAAGCAAAAAGGTCGAAAATTTAGAGTGATTTTTTCAGGGCTCTGGTGACAGTTACAACGTTTAAATTTTCTATGTGAATACATCTATTTGTTGCACATACAGAAAACAAACTGTCAACAATTCGGGCGAAACTTTATTATTTTTGGGACAAAGTGCGCATGCGTTGAAAGTCAATATGCAGGTTAGAGTGGTTAGGGAAGACTAAGTGAAAGGGGCTGCTTGTGCAGACCAGTTCTCAATTAAACACTTTGCGGAAATGTTCAAAAGCTCTATATTTCATTCGTTTATTTATGCAAGTTTGAGTTTTCATGAAGGGAGGGGTGATGGGTGATAGTAACGGTAGGTTAATAGTTAATAGTTTTTTGATTGATTGCTTGAACTAAGTCCAATATTCTTTGTAAAGAATGTCAGTTTCATAGACAAGTTCCATAGAATTTTCATTGGATTCGGTGTATTTTAAATTCACGAAACCAAACATTTGTTTGGTAGAGGAGGTCGGGGAATCGTAAAATTTGTGACAAAATTTTATTTCTTTTCGCTTGCAACGTGCTTGTACAAAATTTCAAGTATGTAGCTATTAATTTGTTGATTATTAGTTGATTTAATGAAATTGGTAGAAATCATACTTTTGTGTGGGAGGGGGTAGAAGGGCAAGTGCGATTTCAAAACTTTTAACGCAATTTTATTTGAACTATTTTTGTAAGGTTTTGTGCAAAATTTCAAATTGATAACTTTTAATAGTTAGGTGATAATTAATTTCTTAAAAATGGTCGAAAAAATAATTTTGTATGGGAGGGGGTAGAAGTTTTGAAGATATTCGACCAGTTGATATTTCAAACTCTTAGAGATTTTTTTTAATGCATTTCGCAAAATTTCAAGATTCTACCCAAAAATTTCATTCAAAAATTCTCAGTTTATATGTTTTTTTCATTGCACATAAGCACCTTGTGCACGTTAGACCAGGGGGGTCGGTACATAACAATTGCGGATTTTTTATTATTTTACTTTATCATTTTAATAATAAAGAAAATTTGTGAAATGCATTTAAAAAAAATTTCTAAAGTAATGAAATATTAGCTGGTCGAATACTTTCAAAACTTCTACCCCCTCCCATACAAAATTATTTTTTCGATCATTTTTAAGAAATCAATTATCACCTGACTATTAAAAGCTATCAATTTCAGCTATGGATCATGGGCTTATCACCCGTGATCTTAAGACCTAAATGATACGAGAAACGGATACATCGCCTCGGATACGGACTGATTCTACGGTAACGACTTTTGGCATTCAAAAACGGACTATGATTGGCTTAACAAGTCCTGGCAACAGCTTAAAGCCGATGCTCAGGATCGCGCCTTGTGGAAGAGAGTTGTTTCTGTCATATGCCCCTATAGGGGGTCTTAACAGGAATTTGATATTAAAAGCTATCAATTTTAAATTTCCCAAAAAAACCTTTTACAAATAATTGAAACGAAACTGCGCCAAAAGTTTTGAAATCGCGCCTGCCCTTTTACTTCCTCCCATACAAAAGTATGATTTAGACCAATTTCAATAAATCAACTAATAACAAACAAATTTAAAGCTACGAACTTGAAATTGTACGAGCACCTTCCAAGAGAAATGAAATAAAACTGCATCACAAATTTTACATATCCTTTACCTACTCTACTCCCTTCCATACAAATGATTGGTTTCGTGAATGTAAAATACACCAAATTTTATGAAAATTATATGCAACTTCGTCTATGAAACTGACATTATATGCAGAGAATATTGGACGTAATTGAAGCAATCAATTAAAAAATTATTGGCATCCACCCAGCCCTTATATCACCCCTCCCCCCTCAAAAAAACCCACTTGCATAAACGAATGAAATATTTATTACATGTACTGGAGCTATTGATATTATTCACAATTAAGTGTTAAATTAACAGCAGCCCTGCCCTAAAGGGGTTTCGACTTGTGAAAGGGGGCTCCACTTAGTCTTCCTTAACCACACTTACTTGCATATTGACCTTCCATGCATCTTCAACTTGTCCCAAAAATAATAAAGTTACGCTGCACTTGTTGGCATTTTATTTTTCTTTAGAAGTGAAACTATTTATTCTAGATTTCATGTCAAGTGGAAGTTCATTAAACTACTTTGTTAGTAAATACGATGCATGTTGCTGTGTTTTTGTCAGTTTACACTTTGCATTTAGTTTCTTTAAATCTTTACGAAATCTTGTGTCGGACCATAATCGCAGAGTGTAAAAGCTTGTGTTCTCTGTGCATGGAGAACAACTACCTTTTTGTATAGCCTATTCAGGTCTAGAATTTTTAGTTCTGAGAATGCTTGGTGCGACGAATATCTAGTTGGCTTCCTAAGAATTTGTTTAATAGCTGCTTTTTGGACAATACTGATAGGATATAAATTAGTTTTATACGCACCACCCCATCCCAAAATACCATATTGAAGAACACTTTCAAATGGAGCATGGCATATAGATTTCAGTGTCCCTCTTCTCTTCTTTAATGGCGCTACAGCCCAAATCGGGCCTTGGCCTCCTGATCTTCAGGTTCCTTAACATTTTCATTATTTTTATTGCGGACGAGTTGTTAACTCTTCGCACAACCCTCTATCTACGAATTTTTCATTTTCGTAGATTGAGGTAACCAAGGTATATTCAAGCAGGTAGTGTGCTGGAATTATGCGTCGACCGGGATTTGAACTCACGAACTTCGCATTGTAAACCAAACACGCTACCTACTAGACTACACCCTAGCATTTCAGTGTCCCAATCTAAATAATATTCCTGAACTGACGGATACTAGGAAGAATATTTCAATGTTTTTGAGAAACTGAATTTACCTGATTTCTCCATGTCAGATTACTGTCTATAATTATTCCTAGGTATTTTATAGATGTAGCCACTTCAAATTGTGAGCTGCAGGAACAGATATTGTGCAAATAGCAATCACAGAAGTGAACTGTGAGCTTCAAGTTGTTTGCACTAAAATGCATATATTTTGACTTATCAATATTTATTGTCAATCTATTTGCATCAAGCCATCTTTTCAGTTTAGTAACTGTAGCCGATACTTTTTGATAGGCTTCCTTCCATGTAAAGTTACTCACATATGTACGTTATAGTATCATCATCATACAGTATCATTCTGCTAAAGCGATCAGCTTATCAACAGAATCATTGATGTTGAACATATCATTAATCTATACATATAAATATAATTGTAGTGTCTTTCTGCTATTTTTAAAAATGGCTATAACTTAGTTTTTTGCTTTATTTGGACAATAACCAAGCAGAAACAAACGTTTTTAAAAAATTTCTCTGTCTGTCTGTCTGTCTGTCTTTCCGGCTTTCACGCAAAAACGGCTGCACCGATTGCAATGAAACTTTCACAGATTATTAGCTCTATCTCGGGAAGTAATCTACCTTAGGTTTTATTTTACTTCCCTCACTCCTTCTACCCCCTCCCATACAAAGTAACTCATTTCCAAAAACTTATAATAATCAAATTTTCATGGAAACTATTAAAGCTATTAACTTTAAATTTTAAATATATTATTTCTATTATAAATGCAATCTTCAAGTATATAAATAATTTGAATGCCCTTACTTCTTCGACCACCTTCCATACAAACGAAACTTTTTCATGAAATACTATACTCCAATTTTCTCAGTACGTATAACTTTTACCAAGCTAAGATTTGATATTAAATCTTTAATTAGCATTGTTATTAATATCAGGAAAAAAGTAACTAATTAGCTTTACTAATCCTACCCCCTCACATACAATCTGACACAAATCCACTACTTTGCGAAAATTCGATTTTCTTGAAAAGAATGAATGTTACTGTTCTTGAAATATATCAATTGAATGATAATTGTAGTTGAACCTCAAAGAATAAAAAATAAATTAACATTATTATTATTATCGCGCAAAAGTTAACCGCTTAACTCTACTTCTTCTACCCCAACCCATACAATGTGGCACACTTCCACGACTTTGCAAAAACTATATTTTCTTGAAAAGTGTGAATCTAACTGATCTAAAATTTAAAACATATCAATTGCATGATGATTATAGTAGTTTCTAGAAGAATTAGCAAAAACCCCCCACTCCTTCTACCACCTCCCATATAAACTGCACTTTTTCATGAAATACTCTAAATCAATTGCCTCAGTACGTATAACTTTGATCGAACTAAAATTTTGTATTAAATCCCTAATTAGCATTATTACTATTGTCAGGAAAAATGAACCGATTAGCCCCACTCCTTCTACCCCCTCCCTTACAATGTGACACGACTTTGCGAAAACTCGATTTTCTTGAAAAGCGTGAATCTAAATGATCTGAAATTTGTAAGATATCAATTGCATGGTGATTATAGTTATTTCTAGAAAAACTACTAGAAACCCCCCACTCCTTTTATCACCTCCCATACAAATTGCACAATTTCACTAAATCCCATGCACTAGGTTTCTCAAGTTACCTATTCAATTTTTCAAGCTTAACTTTGGTGCAAATTATTTTTATAGCTACTCTAGCATGATGTGAAATAATTTAATTTAGTACTGTCATCCCTTCTATCACTCCCCACACAAAAATTCTTAAGATTACAAAATTTATAGTATCATATAATTGGGCTTTACGCACAATCGAAGTTCTGTTATGTTTTTAAGCTTTATGTCATTTTATTGGGGCTTTTTTTAATTACCACAAGCTACAACTATTCACATGTCCTTAACGCTCTTCAACACGTATAAATTTGATCTCGAATCACGGGTTTGATTTGATCATGAGCCTGTCCCATTCAAATGCGCGTATCATGGTTTCATTCTTAATAATTTATGGTTCTGATTCCAACAAAATACAAAACATTGTGTTCAAAGAGCCATCAAACTAAGCAGATTATTTATCCGATATAATGTACTACTAACTACATTCTCAAAAAATGTTATTATTGCGATTCTTACGCGGGCGAAGTCGCTGGCGATCGCTAGTGTACAATATAAATAAAAGTGGGCCAAGAACATTACCCTGAGGAACACCGTATTCAATAATTGTCACAGAACTGAATCTACCTTCTATTTTAACCCTAGCTTTACCTCTTCTACACCCTCCCATAAAAAATGAAATAATTTCGCAATTCGTCAATAAACATATTTGCTCGAAAAGCATAAATCTTAAATTTGTAAGAAATAACTTATATAATGATTTCACTTTATTTTAGAAACAATTATTTGTGTCCACCATCTCCCACATAAACACGAAACATTTTGCATTCCATGTTCGGTGTCATATACAAAAATTCAAATATGCCCCTCTGCTTCTACCACATACAAGTACCACTATTCACTATTCTGAAGAATTTGAGATGACATATTTTTCGAAACATTAAAATCTTTTCCATTTTATCTAGAATATGGTACGATTGAACTTTACGCCCAATCATAATTCTGTAATGTTTTTCTAGCATACGAATGTTACACGAATTGCCCATCAGCTTTTAATTGCAATTTAGATGAATGACTATATTTGATATAAACTAAGGTATTTCTCATTGCATACCTCTTAGAATGGCCGAATTTTAAAATCTGTAATTTATTTCTAATATTTAATATGAGTATTAATTCTGAGATTTCTGGGTAATCTTTAACTAATTTACCTACCTTATACTTATTAACTAACCTTAATTAACTAATTTAATCCTAAATTACCCTTCCCACACCCTATTAACTCCATTCTGTGTAAAATAACAGTCTTCTGTAATTGTCGATCAGTTTGATAAAGGTGTCAGCAGAGACCGAAACTCACGAATAATAAAGCGTGTAGAGTCCGGAAATCTTTCCTTTCAATTCGAAATGCCCTTTGAAAATATTCACCAATCCACGAGTATTAATGTTTTTATAATTTTTTTCTTTTCAGGTATGTGGGCCTTTTATGTTCGACATAGATGAATACGTAAGTTGTTATAAAGAAACACTTGCTAATAATTGATATAAACGAACCACTTGAACACATATAATAAATTTATTTATTAATTTAAAAACTTTGTGTTGCTCTTTTAAAAATGTACACTTTGGTGCTAGAGCAAAATTGATGAAAGTATAAGCTGTGCTTCCGGTTGCAGCTGCGCCGAAATACCGAAAATAATAGATATACATATTATTTAATAATTCACGCGACCTTCATTAAAGTTTGCTTATCTCGCAATAATACGATTACGCACAATCATACTGGCAATGTTCAAAAGTTATGCAACGTATAATTGTGCATGAGGACTTGCAATTTCAAAGCGCATTAAGTTTTGCTTCTCGGCAATATTATCATGTATGTACACATATCATAACCTTACAAGGAGATAAGTGCTGAAAGTCACTCTCAAAAAGGTGCACTAAAGAATATTCACGATAACATATGTTACATATCCGTCTTTAAGTCATAACAGCATAACAAGTTGTGTGATAACAACCCTTTCAAAGTAAATAAGTAATGAAAATGTTAAGGAACCTGAAGGTCAGGAGACCAAGGCCCGATTTTGGCTGTAGTAAGGTGCGATCCTGAGTATTGACCTTTAGCTGTTGCCAGGACTTGTTTATTCCTTGGGCCTCCTGCTCAACTGCTTGCTTTCATGTGCTACATAGTCGATCAATCCGACGTCTTCCTTAAGATTATAATCCAGAGCCTGTTTGGTGATGTTTTACTCTGATTTCCTCAAAGTGTGACCGATTTACTGCCACTTCCGCCTATGAATCTTAATGCCTATTTTCATCTGTCCAGTTACACTCCAAAGTTTATCGTCGGAGATCATTTCTGGCCAGAATATTTCTAAAATGGGTCGGAGGCATTGGGTTACAAAAGTTTGCAGTTTCTTGTTAAGTTGTATGGTCACTTTCCATATAGTACAACTATAGAAGGGCGAGTAGTTCAGTGTTGTAATTATTATAAAAAAAAATTATGTTAAAAACTTGAATTATAATACAAAAAAAATATATAACAACACGGATTTGACGCATGCGTCAAATACTCGCAGCTTCGTGCGAACGTAGATCTCTCTTAACCTCCAGAAAGGGAAAAGGATACTGAAGGCTTGACGAGTTTTACTTAGACGAGCCTCAATATCCTTTTCGGCTCCGCCGTCCACGCTCACAGTGCTTCCGAGATAACAATTTTCTTGTACCTCTTCCACATCATGTCCGTTCAGAACAATCGGTATGCTTGTGTACGAAACCATGCGCATGTACTTGCTTTTACACACATTTATTTTCTGCATTTAGAATGCAACAAGCGAACATTTGACTGAAATTCCGAATGGTTATGTGCAAGCAATGTGACTTGAAGATGTTAAATAGTCTCCAATGAAAACCTTTATCTTCCCCACCTTTCAGTGCAGCTTTCAAGATGTCATTTGTTACCACCAAAAACAGGGCTGGTTATAATATGCAACCTTGTCTGACACCAGTTCGCACAGGAAAGCTCTCGGACAGCTCTCCTCTATGCAAGACGCTACACCTTGCTCTTTGTAGGATTCTTCAATCATAGCTATGATCATATCTGGTATACCTCTACTACGCAAACCATTCTATATGTAATCCCGCTTAACGCTGTCGAAAGCCTTCTCGAAGTCCACAAACATGAGATTTAGTAGCGAACCTATTTCGGCGGACTGTTCTGATGTTATCCGTAGGGTATTTCATTCGCAAAATTACCGCCAAACAGTACGGACGTCTTTTTATATCGCTCCGCGACATTATATTTTTTTTTGTTTATTTGCAATCAGTCCATTGTATTGTTCCTCTTTTAATTAAAATAATTCGGTCGTCGCGTGTTTATACATATATATATATGTTGTGTGAACTTATCGCCACGATTTTCGTTGACTTGCTGTTATTATTATTACATAATTATTGACTATAATTAATCACTTCGGTAATTGTGCTTATCACTCAGCCAACTTGACACAGTTTAAAACTTGACACAGTTTAAAACTTGACACAGTTTAAAATAAATAAAAAATAAAACTTAGTGAAATGGCTTTATGTGGTGTCTGCACGTTGCCGTTTAACAATTTGAAGGTTGTTACATGTGACGGGCAAGGGGGTAGTTGTAGTATGAGGTTTTACCAATTCCTGCAACTATCTTTGGAGTTAGCGACTCCACGGACCTGAGCTAACTATCCCCCTCTGGGATGGGGGCTGTAGAATTCACCCACAGCCAGTCCTGCTTGCCCTAAAAATGGCAAATGGACACTCACTGGATCATGGGCTTATCACCCGTGATCTTAAGACCTAAATGATACGAGAAACGGATACATCGCCTCGGATACGGACTGATTCTACGGTAACGACTTTTGGCATTCGAAAACGGACTATGATTGGCTTCTGGAACGTTCGAACATTGAATGACGGGGGAAGAGCTGGGGTTACTCGGTCCTTGCACCGCCAATCAGTGATCGACCGTGAAATGGAGCACTATAACATCCAAATCTTGGGCTTGAGCGAGGTCAGGTGGACAGGATCAGGAGAAGAACGAACCCCTAGCGGAAACACTATTCTGTACATTGGCCCTGAAAATGAAGCCAGAAATGGCGTGGCGTTCGTCCTTACGCCGAGAGCGAGAAACAGTCTCATTAGCTGGGAACCAATCTCGGATAGGATTATCGTCGTCAGGCTCAGGACAAGTGTCAGAAACGTCACAATTCTGCAGTGCTACGCACCAACTAATACCGCAACATCTGGTGACAAAGAGGAGTTTTATAGCCAACTGAGTGCCACCTTCGAACGTGTTCCAAGAGGTGATATTATTATCATCTCGGGAGATATGAACGCCCAGGTTGGATCAGACAACACTGGACTAGAACACGTCATGGGGAGGCATGGTGACCCTTGGGTCGACCCTTCTCGACCTTGGATTAAGAGACCCGAAAACGGCGAATTATTTGTGGAGTTCTGTAGTACTCGGCAAATGGTCATCGGAGGGACCCTTTTTCCACACAAGAGTCATCATAAAACATCTTGGGTTTCCCCTGACGGTGTTACTCAGAACCAGATCGACCATTTGGCTATAAGTCGCCGATGGAGAAGATGTCTCCTCGATGTGCGAGCGAAACGTGGAGCTGACGTGGGGAGCGATCACCACTTGATGGTTGCCTGCTTGAGATTGTGTACAGCAGCTATCCGACGACCACAAATTCTTCAAATGAAGCGCAAACTTAATGTGGATAAACTCAGAGATCCCAACAAAAAACTCGAATACACCACCATTCTACGCGAAAAGTCATCCACATTGGGTGAACATGAAATGCGCACACTGGACGCCAATTGGGAGGCAACCAGAAACACTTTTCTAACTAGTGCTGAAGAATCTGTGGGATATGCGCAAAGCGGTGAGAAACCCTGGATGTCACAAGACACATGGGACAAGGTTGACAATCGGAAAAAAGCCAAATTGGCAATCATCTCTCAACCCGATGTCAACCAACGAACGCCCGGCTTGAGGCAGAACTACCGCGATGCTCATATACAGCTTAAAAAGGCTGTTAGACGCGACAAGAGAAAGGCCATTGAAGATCTGGCAAACAAGGCAGAATCTGCGGCTTACCTTGGGGATATGGGTTCACTATTTAAAATCATGAAACAGTTGACGAACAGGAATTTCACCGCCAACCACCTGGTGAGAGATGTCAACGGAACTCTCCTTAATATGAGTGAACACCAGTTGCGACGATGGAAGGAATACTTCTCTGATATTTTAAATATCTTGTCAGATGAAGATATTCCGGAAACAGAACAACTTCCAAACATCCAACCGCAACAATCCTCTATTAGGGACGATCCCCCAGATAAGGAAGAGATAGTTTCCGCCATTCGGTCAATGGCGGGAAGGAAAGCTCCAGGTATAGACGGACTACCAACCGAACTCCTCAAAGCGGACCCGGAAATAACAGCCGATATACTCCTCCCACTCTTCACTAAGGTGTGGAATGATGGAAGATATCCGACTGAATGGAAGGAGGGCGTCATTGTGAAAATTCCGAAGAAGGGCGACCTTCGGGATTGTGGCAATTGGCGTGGTATATGTCTACTTACTGCCGTATCAAAAATTATGGCTAAGGTAATTCTCAATAGGATTAGTGATGTCGTCGAGAGCACTCTCGAAGTTTATCAGGCTGGATTCCGTAAAGGGTCGTCTTGTACCGACCACACAAATACCCTACGGATAATATTAGAGCAGTCAGCCGAAATGGGTTCGCCACTACATCTCATGTTTGTGGACTTCGAGAAGGCTTTCGACAGCGTTAAGCGAGATTACATATGGAATGCTTTGCGTAGGAGAGGTATTCCAGATAAGGTCATAGCTATGATTAAAGAATCCTACGAAGATGCAAGGTGTCGCGTCTTGCATAGAGGAGAGCTTTCCTGTGCGAACGGGTGTCAGACAAGGCTGCATATTATCACCAGCCCTGTTTCTGGTGGTAATAAATGACATCTTGAAAGCTGCACTGGAAGGTGGGGAAGGTAAAGGTCTTCAATGGAGACTATTTAACATCTTAAGTCACCTTGATTATGCTGATGACGTGTGTTTGCTTGCACATACCCGTTCGGACTTAGAGTCAAATGTTCGCTCGTTGCATTCTAAATGCAAAGAGGCGGGACTGAAAATAAATGTGCGTAAAACCAAGTACATGCACATGGGTTCGAACGCAAGCACACCGATTGTTCTTAATGGACAGGATGTGGAAGAGGTGCAAGATTTTTGCTATCTCGGAAGCATTGTCAGCATGGACGGCGGAGCCGAAAAGGATGTTGAGGCTCGGCTAAATAAAGCTCGTCAGGCCTTCGGTATCCTTTCCCCTTTCTGGAGGTTAAGAGAGATCTCCCTTCGCACGAAGCTGCGAGTTTTTGACGCATGCGTCAAATCCGTGTTGTTATATGGTTGTACTACGTGGAAAGTGACCGTTCGACTTACCAAGAAACTACAGACTTTCGTAAACCAATGCCTCCGACGCATTTTAGGAATATTCTGGCCAGAAGTGATCTCCAACGACGAACTTTGGAGTACAACTCGCCAGACTAAAATAGGTATTGAGATTCAACGGCGAAAGTGGCAGTGGATCGGTCATACTTTGAGGAAACCAGAGCAAAACATCGCAAAACAGGCTCTGGATTATAACCCTCAAGGAAGACGTCGGGTTGGTCGACCATGTAACACATGGAAGCGAGCAGTTGAGCAGGAGGCCAGAGGAATAAACAAGTCCTGGCAACAGCTTAAAGCCGATGCGCAGGATCGCGCCTTGTGGAAGAGAGTTGTTTCTGTCCTATGCCCCTATAGGGGGTCTTAACAGGAATTTGACATGTGACGGGATTTGTGAGAAAAGCTTCCATATTGATTGTGTTGGATCGCATCGGGCCACTTTTACATGTGACGAGTGCTCTACTATTAAGCCTTGCCACGTTCTGAAGCTGTTCAAAATAGTTTCCTCTCGAATTGACTCTAGCAATACTGATTTAGAAGATCTTAAAAGTTCTTGCTCTTTCATCGCGAATACAGTACATAGTCTCGCTGATAAACTAACAACTTTAAGCGACTATGTAGACGATTTTCGTGACTACGGGTCCCAACTCGATAAGCTTCAATCATGTTGTGGATTAATTCAACTTGACGTGTCAAAATTGCAGAAAAAGTGGACCCAATCAGACTCAAAACTTACCACGATATTAAATAGTTTATCGGACAATATCTGTGTTAATAGTCTATCTTCACCACCAGACAGCGTCTCGCTCTCGGACGTAAATACGGTTACAAGCAAGCTCAAAAGTATGCACGATGACATCGCATCAATTAAGCTACTTGTAGGCAAGGCGGACAAATCCTCAATACCAGCAAGCACTCCTCCTCCTGCTGCGGTTCCTGTTCTTGAATCTCGAGTAATGTCCAAAGAACTCGATTTGTCTTCAACGCAGCTTCACTTGACTCCAGGTGGAATGATCAAGGACAATGAAGGATGGCAGTATTTAATTAGGAGTAAGAAATGGTCTAGTATTAAAACCAATAGCATTAATGATAATGAAAATAAGAAAATAAATAATAGGCGCAAGACACCAATCTCTTCGCATAGCATTGCGCGCAAATCTAAGACGAATTATCCCCCGGACCTATTACCTCTAACTCCTCATTTATCCATTCCTCCCTTCTCACAGCAGTTTCCAAGTCCAACTTACATTCGCCCTGGGTATCCACAAATGGTTCAGACGCAGGTATCTAGCAACTATAAAAATAATAATAGGAACAATACTAAATTTAATCAAAATAATACATATAATAACAGTAAGAATAAAAAAATTAAAAATAACAATAATAATAACAATAAAAAAAGTAATAGTAATCACATTGACAAAAAAAGAGTAAATAGTAACAATGAAAATAGTTCTAGAAGTAGAAGCAAAAATACTACCGTGAGCCAAGTTGATCGCACAATAATGAAAAGCAATAATATTATATTAAAGCCAAATTATGATGCAAGCAATAGCATCAACAAAAGCAATAGAGTCCCCCAAAGTGTTGAGAAATCTCTTCCTATCCCTGAGTCTGCTACTGGGGTTTATGATAATTTTGTGAGTGGAGACACACTTAATCCATACACGCATACTTCGAACGATCCTCAAGTTAACAATAGGGATGGTAGTACACCTAATTGCACTTCATTTCTTGACCCGCTCCTTCCGCCAGTTGTGAAGCTCACAATAAACTCTGAGGGTTCCTCTGAAAATAGATACTTGCTATCGCGGTTAAGAGATCATAGAATTTTCGACAACGTGCGGCTTTATCTCGCCTATCTGCACAACAAATCTGACACGACCTGCATATATGGCAAAACTAAGACCAGTACGATTCTTTTTATTCAACAAGAGGGACTTCCAACTGATATTAAGAGCTTAAGACAAGTTTATACACGCTTTCATGAACAATTTAGCCTTTCTCCTGAGCAAGTTCAGAAAGATCTTGATGCTTATGGCTCGCATGTTTCTTGAAGGCACATCTCTGATCTCCAAAGAGCACGTGAAGATCATAGCAGGTTTTTTCGTGCCTAATAGTCTAGCACCTAATGACCCTAATTCTATCACTATCACTACTGTTAACTCATCTCATAATTCTGGCAGTCAGCTGCGTATCCTAAAGCAAGTTAAAATTATTCCAGATCTTTTCAATAATGCTAATGAACTGAATTTCTATTTTCATAATATGTCAGGAATGAGAGGCTCTCTGCCTCAGTTTCGTAATGATTTGGCAAACTGTCCTTATGACATTGCAATGATTACTGAGACTTGGCTCCTCACAACGCACTTGGATGCGGAAATCATCCCTCCTGGATGGTCTATTTTTCGAAATGATAAAATTAAACCAACCTTTTTGGTAGATCAACGAGGAGGTGGTGTCTTTATCGCAGTTAACAATAAACTTTCTAGCTGTCTCAAACCGGTTCAAGTACCCAATAATGCAGTTTTTGAAGTTTCTGCATGTAAAATTCAGTTGAAGGATAGAAATCTGGTCTTAGTCTGCTTCTACATCCCTCCTGACTCTGTTGAGCAGCAGTATGCTGATCTTGCAGAGTTCATCTCGATGTTACATTCATCTATCCTTCCGGGTGATGAATTCTTATTGTATGGCGACGCAAATCTCAGGGGCGTTAAATGGGCGCCCAGCGAATTTTGCAGTTCCGTTTTTGACCCATCCAATATCAAAAAGCATCATGTTACTTTTTTATCCGAAATCCACTCGCTTGGTTTGTTCCAATTATGTGATAAAATTAATAAATTCGGAAATGTTCTGGACCTCGTTTTCACTAGTTTCACTTCAAACTTTTCTTTAACAGAGGCTTCCTCTACTTTGACGAAAAAGACGAGTGTTTACCACAATATTCTTGCCTTAACTTATTTCTCTTCCAACCATGAGTTTCGTAGTGACTCTAATAAGATCATAACCTATGATTTTATCAACGCTGACTATGAAATGATAAATTTTGAAATTTCTAATTTAGATACTTCTGACGACATCGTTGATGTGAATGTTGAAGCTGAAAATCTTATTGCCACTTTAATGTTTATAATAGATAAATACACCCCCAAACGTATTAATACCAAGTTATCTTGTCCCCCGCATATGGATAAAAGCCTTAGAATATTGTGTAACAAGCGCAACAAGGCCTACAGAAAATGGACAAAATCTAAATCAGTTGTTGACCATACTAGATTTCTGCATCTGCGCGAGCAATTTGAAATTAGTGAAGCGGAAGCCATTGCACTTTATGACCGTAAGATAGTAAATAGTTTGATTGATCGTCCTAAAATGTTTTGGCAACACATTAATGACAAGCGCGGTACAAGTGGCTATCCAGCTTCTATGAATCTCGGTGATCGCTCATCTTCCGATCCTAAAATAATTGCAGATTTGTTCGCCAATCATTTCAAATCCAAACTAGCTAAGCCATTCAAGTTTGATCCTAGCAGGTTTTCTCATATTCCTGTTCATGATCAGAAGCTTACTGATGTGGTCCTAACTATTGATCAAATAACTTCAGCGTTGGTTGACCTAAATACTAATAAAGGTGCTGGCCCAGATCTCATTCCCCCAATTTTTTTAAAAAAAACTGCCCATACTGTATCTCGGCTATTGTCACCCTTATTCAATGCTTCCCTTCAGCAATCAATATTTCCTTTATGTTTTAAATCAGCGCATATAATACCTATTTTTAAGTCTGGGGATAGATCAGACATTCGAAATTACAGAGGAATAAGCATTTTATCCTCTATTGGTAAAATTTTCGAAAAATTGGTTGCGGAAATATTAGTGGATATCGTTAGTCCAATTATCCATCCGTGTCAACATGGTTTCTTAAAGGGTAAGTCAACCGTCTCTAACCTGTTGGAATATTCTACCTTCATTAGGCAAAAATTGTGTAACAGAACTCAAGTAGATTCTATCTACACTGATTTTTCTAGCGCTTTTGATGTTGTAGACCATGGTCTACTACTTTTCAAGTTGGAGCGTTATGGTATAAGAGGTGTTTTTTTGAAGTGGTTGAGGTCTTACTTGATGGATCGTACACAACAAGTTAAATTCTCATCACATCTTTCTAAAACGACTACAGTCTCCTCTGGCGTTCCTCAAGGTAGTATATTGGGGCCCCTTTTATTTATAATTTTCATTAATGACGTGCCATTACTCTTGAACGATTGCAAAATATCCTTTTACGCTGATGACTTAAAAATCTTCAGAGCTATTGACTCAAATCAGGATTGTCTTATATTGCAAAACAATATTGACATTTTATCTGATTGGTGTTTGAACAACGCTATGCAATTAAACGTAAAAAAATGTGCAGTAATAACATTTTCTAGAAAAATAGCTGGTTCTTTGCAGTATGACTACAATATTAGCAAGGAAAAGTTAAAACGTGTCTCTCAAATTAAAGATCTTGGGGTAATATTTGACACAAAGTTGACCTTCAAGTCCCACATAGATAAAATTTCGAACAGTGGTATGGCTATGTTGGGTTTCTTAAAAAGGAGAGTCAAGGAATTCAATAACCCACATTTATGTAAGGCTCTTTTCTGTACGTTGTTGTTGCCTCTGCTTGAATATGCAAGTGTTGTCTGGTCACCTTCCACTCAGGTCGACTCATACAGGGTTGAAAGAGTACAAGTGCAATTCCTACTGTTTGCTTTACGAAGCCTTCAGTTTAGTAGCTACCGTTTGCCTTCTTACAAATGTAGGCTACTTTTGCTTGATATGACCACGCTTGAGAGAAGAAGAGAGCTTGCTTCGGCAACCCTTGCATTCGATTTAATTAATTATAATTTAATTTCGGACGAGCTACTTTCCCGCTTTATATTTTTTGATCACAGGTTTAGTTTTCGAAACAATAGAATTCTGAAAATGGAGAATCATTCTTCTAATTTTATGTTGAATGATCCTATTGCTTGTGCCATAAAAAACTTTAATTTGCATTCAGATTGCTTCAACAGTTCTGTAAGTAGAAATACTTACAAAAACAAAATAATGACTAAATTCAAGACTTTATTTGTAAGATAATATGTAAGATATTATTAAAATTCTTAGGTCTAATACAATCATATTTTGTTTGCTGTTTAGATTATTGCAGTTGTAGTAATGGTTATTTAGTTTTTTTTTATGTATTTCTAATTTAGAATTAAGAATGATTGTTATTTATTCTATTATTATTATTTTTCTTTGTAAAATAGACTTTAGTTGTCTACATATATAAATAAAATAAATAATATTTGTGTAGTCGGTACAAGACGACCCTTTAAGGAATCATCACTGACAAAACTTCTAGAGTGCTCTCCACGACATCACAGTTCTATTGAGAATTACCTTAGTCATGATTTTCGATACGGCAGTAAGTAGACATATATCACGCCAATTGCCACAATCCTGAAGGTCGCTCTGCTTCGGAATCATCCATTCTTCTATTTAGTCGGATATCTTCCTTCGTTCCACACCTCAGTAACCAGTGGAAGGCTGTTATTTCCGTAAGGCTTTCCATCTCGCCATTGACCGAATGGCGGAAACTATCTCTTCCTTACCTGGGGGATCGTTCCTAATATAGGATTGTTATGGTTGAATGTTTAATAGTTGTTTTGTTTCTGTAATATCTTCCTCTGACAAGATGTTTAAAATATCTGAGAAGTATTTCTTCCACCGCCGCTACTGATGTTCACTCATTTTAAAGAAAGTTCTGTTGACATCTCTCACCAGGTGGTTGACGGTAAAATCTCTGTTTGTCAACAGTTTCATAATTTTTCGTAAGTAGTGTGCTTCGTCGAACGGGATTTGAACTCCCCATCTTCGCATTGCAAACCAGCACGCTACCAACTAGACTACACCCTTGCTTTTTTAGAATATTGATTAGTGACAATTTTCCATACAATTGGAAGGTAGAGAGTATGGAGGGAATTTGCAGCTTTTGAATCCACTAACCACTATTCCTATCACCATGCTTTGTACCAATTTTAAAGTTGATAGCTACTCTCTGTTCGAAAAGGTGTCTTCTTTCGTGTACGAACACTATTAGGAACACCTGGATGACTTCAATCGGCATGCTCAAGGTCTCAGCATTCAGTAATGAAAGAACACGTGCACTTGATAAGCAAATGGAATGCGCGATCATCGAATGTTCAACCAACCAAGAACAAATTACACAGTCAAAAAGACTCGGGTGACGAAGTAATACTTTATTGAAAGCAACAACAACTACACTCGGCCGACAGGGAGAAAACTCGACTCACGAGGCAACGCTTTGTATAAGTATTTAGCAGCGCTCGACCGAGAATGAAAAGTTCGTGCGACAAAAGAAATGATTCGCCCGACAAGAGCAATCTATGCACCATAAAACTAACACTAACACCATTACTACAGCTACAACTAATCGCGTTAAAACCAGTTTATCTCACTCCACTAACCTTCCAATTTCAAATTCACTACCTCTGTAATTCGAATCTAGTCCCAGTTCCTACTTCGAGCTTAGTCCCAATTTCTACTAATTTTCTAGTTTCCGGTCCTTACAAAAATTCCGTGCGAGGCGAATCAATCCCTACCCTTCATCATCAGTAACATGTGTTGACGATAACTAAACTGCCAACAAGTCGGGCGACACTTTATTATTTTTGGGACAAGTTGTGGATGCATGGAAAGTCAATATGCAGGTTATACCATTGACACATAGGGGTTCTAATTATAATTTAGCTAATTCGTAATTTAGCTCGTCTTCATCGTTTATAGATTGGTGACACACAGCACTTTGCTAATTAAGAAGAGCCACTCACTCATCTGTCATATTTTTAAAAAGTTGAATTGCATAGCCAATCTTTATAAATATAATTGTAGTGTCTGTCTGTTATTTGTTTAGAAATGGCTATAAGTTATTTTTTTGCTTTATTTTAGCAATAACTAAGCAGAAATTCGCGTTTGTAAAATTCTTCTCTGTCTGTCCGTCTGTCTGTCCCGCTTTCACGCTAAAACGGCTAAGCCGATTGTAATGAAACTTTCACAGCTTACTAGGTATGCTCCGGGATGTAATCTGCTTTTAGTTTTATTTCTCTCCCCTCACGCCCCTCCCATACAAAGTGACTCATTTTTAATAATAGGTAATAATCAAATTTTCTTGGAAACTATAAGAGCTATTAGTTTGAAATTTGGAAGATAATATTTCTATTACAAATGCAATATTCAATTATATAAATAATTTAAATTCCCGTACTCCTTCGCGCACTCTCCATACAAACTACACTTTTTTATTATATACTATAAACCGATTATCTCAGTACGTATAAATTCCATCGAGCTAAAATTTTGTACCAAATCCTTAATTGGCATTATTATTAATATCGGGAAAAAATTAATCGATTAGCTCTACTCCTTCTACCCCCTCCCATACAATATGACACAATTCCACGACTTCGCAAAAATTCGATTTTCTTGGACACCGTGAAAGTCACAGATCGAATATTTAAAATGTATCAATTGCATAATGATTGTAGTTGTTTTTAGAAAAATCACTAAGAACCACTAACTCCTTCCACCGCCTCCCATACAAACTGCACTTTTCATTAATTACTCTAAACCAATTTTCTCAATACGTATAGCTTTCATTGAGCTAAAATTTTGTATCGAATCCTTAATTAGCATTATTATTAATATCGGGAAAAAATTAACCGATTAGCTTCACTCCTGCTACCCCCTCCCATACAATGTGACACAATTTCACAACTTTTCAAAATTTTATTTTCTTGAAAAGTGTGAATGTTATTGAGCTAAAATTTAAAATATATTAGTTTTGTTTCTCGAAAAATCAGCAAAAAACACTCTTCTCCTTCTACCACGTTCTACACAAATTGCACAATTTCATTAAATCCAATGCACTAAGTTTCTCAGTACCTATTCAATTTTTGAAGCTAAAATTTGGTAAAGAAACATTTTTATACTCTAGATGAAATCTGAGAGTATTATAAGTTTGCCACAAAGTGTGTAACGCTAAGAAATAAGACTCGGAGAAAAAAATGAATGAGACAGAAGTTCAAATAATCACTCAAAAATCTCAAAACCGGATGTCCGTTTGTCCGTCCGTCCGTCTGTCCGTCAATCCGTCTGTCTGTCCGTCCGGGTCCTCTCTAGCTTGAGAACAAGTTGATCTAAAAAGTTCAAATTTTGTACACGTCGTTTTTGACAAAAAAGTAAGGACAAGTTCGTGAACGGGCCAAATCGCTCCACCCCTTCTACCCCCTCCCATACAAATTGACACAATCGCGCAATTTGACAATAAACGGATTTGCTCGAAAAGTATGAAAGCTAATTGTCTCAAATTTGGAACGTATTATTTTTATCATAATATTAATCTACCATATAAAAATTATTCGTGTCCTTTCCCTCCTTCTACCACCTCCCATACACACTGTACTTTTTCATGAAATTTTGCACTAAATATTTATTTAGAATTATTAGTAAGAGCGAAAAAAAATAGACCATTAGCTTCACCGCTTCTACCCCCTCCCATGCAAAATGCACAATTTCGCAATTTGGCACTAAACGGCTTTTCTCAAAAAATATAAATGCTACTGATCTGAAATTTGGAATATAATACTTTTATGATAATTTCATTCTACTGTGCAAGAATTATTTGTGTCCTCCTTCTCCTTCCACTACCTCCCATACAATCTGCACTTTTTCATGAAATACTCTAAACCAATTTACTCAGTGCGTATACAATTTATCGATTTGGAATTGTGCACTAAATATTTATTTAGAATTATTAGTAAGACCAAAAAAAATTAAACGATTAATTTTACCCCTTCTACTCCCTCCCATACAAAATGACAAAATTTCGCAATTCCACAATAAACGGATTTTTTCCAAAAGCATAGAGGCTAGTGATCTGAAATTTGGAATATATTACTTTTATAATAATTCCAATCTGCTGTATAAAAATTATTTAAGTCTTCTCCTTCCTTCTACCACCTCCCATAAAAATTGCACTTTTTTATTAAATACTCGAAACAAATTTACTCAGTATGTATAAAATTGATGGAGCTGAAATTCTGCACTAAACATTTATTTCGAATTGTTCGTAAGACCAAAAATAATTAGGCAATTAGCTTCACTCCTTCTACCTCCTCCCATACAATTTGACACAATTCAACAACTTTACAAAAAGTCGATTTGCCTGAAAAGTATGAAGGCTACTGATCTGCTATGCCAAATAAATGATGTTTAAAGTTATTTCTAAGAAAGTCGTTAATAACTCCACCCTCCTTCTACCACCTCCCATACAAACTGTACAATTTCACTAAATTCAATACACTAAGTTTCTCAGTACCTATTAAATTTTTAAATCCTAAATTTTGTATAAATCATTTTGATAGCAACCTTATCGTGATGTGAAAAAATTAGTCCAATGTTGTTACCCCCTCTACCACTTCCCCTACAAAATTTCTTAAAATAAAGAAATTTCTCCTTCATCTAGAGTATCGCACGATTGGGCCTTACGCCCAATCGTAGTCCTGTTATGTTTATACTTTAGATGAAATTTGAGAGTATATTGTGTTTGCCTTACCGTTTGTAACGCTAAGAAATAATGCTTGCACAGAGCCGCTAAGGGTACAGAAATATTTGTTGTCGCTCAAAAACTTCGATTCCGAGTTGCTGTCTGTCCGTCTGTCTACAGCATAACTCTCGAACGCTTTGAGCTATCGTGCTGAAATTTGTTGTGTGTCATTTTGAGTAAAAAAGTAACTTTAAGTTCGAGAACGGCCACATCCACATCCAAATTCTTTTATGTTTTTGTACTATGTTTATAGCTACTCTAGCATGATGTGAAACAAATTAGTTCAGAACTGTCACCTCTTCTTTCACTCCCCATGCACAATCGAAGTCCTGTTATATCACTATCAGGATTCCATAATGCAAGGAATTGCCATAAATCAATTCCAAATTTAAAAAATTGAAAATCGATTTAACCTCTGGCTCATCATTTAGTGAAGGGACGAAACAAATATTAACATCCCACACCAAGTACAGATAATAAAAACAAGAAATTGACAAAAAATTCTCATACATCGGTGTCAACTAGCGTTAAGTCTACGTCTTAAGCACTACTTATCAATAGAGAAGTCGAATACATCATCATTCTTATTAACTTCTCTCGCGAGACGCGAAATCGGTTCATTCATACCATAGTTTGTCCGGTGAAATCCAATCCGCAGCAATCTAGGGCACCTTGGCAAAAATTTACCAGTATCAAAGCACATCAAACCCAAAAGGGTGGAGGAATCAACTAACCCTGTAAGAAGCTTATGATCAAAAATTACATCAGCTACTTCTCGTCGTTTCGAAAGCGATGACATATTTAATAGCTGAAGTCGATCAGTATAAGGAGGAAGACGAACTCTGTCATTCCAATTAAGGTTACATAAGGCTGTTCTTACAAATTTACGTTGAATCGATTCGATTCTGCCAATATGCTCATTATAATAAGGAGACCAAACTTGAGAAGCATATTCAAGGAGAGATCTAACGAAGGTTTTATAGAGACTTAGTTTAACAAGCGAATTGTTAAATTCCTTGGATAAGCGAGTAGTAAATCCCAACATAGAATTACCTTTCTGTGCGATCTTATTAAAATGCAAACCAAAATCAATTTTTTGGTCAAATGTAACACCTAAGTCAATAATGGAACTGACTCGATCCAAAATACAGCCATTAAGACTATAAATTATCACAAACGGAGAGATTTTTCTAGTAAATGACATAACATGACATTTATCCAAATTCAGTCTAAGACCATTATGGCGACACCAATTACTAAAATAAATCAAATCTGCATGAAGAAAATTGTCAGAGTTGGAATTAAGAGATTTAAAGATCTTAATGTCATCAGCATAAATGAGAACTTCCGAATATTTAAAAACAGATGCAACATCATTAATGGCTAGGATGAAAAGAAGTGGCCCCAAATGACTTCTTTGAGGAACACCAGAATGCGCAACAAATGGTTTAGAAGTATAACCCCGAAAGAGAACTCGTTACATTATGTATTTAAGCTTAATGTCATTCTTTTTGGGCTTTTTTAAATTAACACAAGCTACAACTATTCACATGTCCTTAATGCTCTTCGATACGAATATGGTCTTAGATCACGTGATTGATTTGATCACGAGCCTGTCCCATACAAATGCGAGTATCGTGGTTTCATTCTTAATAATTTATAGTTCTGATTCCAATAAAATAGTAACCATTGTCTTGAAAGAGCCATTAAACTAATCAGTTTATAAATCCCGGATGATGCATTGCTACCTACATTCTCAAAAAATGCTTATTTTACGATTCTTACGCGGACAAAATCGCGGGAGATCCCTAGTAGGCAATAAAATTTTACAAGGAAGGAGACAAAAGAAGAAAAACGATCCTTTGTCCTGTTTTAGAATCGTTCGCGAGTCACTGTCATAGCTAGGCGTTTAAATCACGATTCCAAAATTTTGTATAATTCAGAGCTGTCAGATATTGACTTTTCTTCTCTCTTGCACGACGAAGCTTTTATGGAAGCTCGAACTCTAATACTACATTCTTAATCGTTATAGCCTAAATAATGAGAAAAATGAGAGGATTTAGCAGAGAGCATGACGAGATGATTTGGCTGCTAAATGATCACTATTTTGGTAATTTGGCTAAACAAGCGTATGGCACACAGCCATTTAATGGTAATTTAGGCCTTAATTATAATTTAGCTGCGCTATGTGTCAATGGTATTACAGTGGTTTGGGAGACTAAGTGAAAGTGAATTCTTGGACTGGGCTATTATGAATTTAACAATATTTCATTCGTTTATGCAAGTTTGGGTTCTTATGTGGGGAGCGGGAGGGGTGATACTAAGGGTGGGTGAATGTTAATAGCTTCTTAATTGATTGCTTGAATCATGCCCAATATTCTCTGTATAGAATGTGTTTTATAAACAAAGCTGCATAGAATTTTCATAAAATTCGGTGTATTCAACATTGACGAAACCGAACATATGTATGTATGGAAGGGGGTAGAGCGGGTAAGGGAATCGTAGTAAAATTTGTGATGCAATTTTATTTCATTTCTCTTGTAAGGTGCTCGCACAATATTTCAATTTCGTAGCTTTTAATTTGTGTGTTATTAGTTGATTTAATGATATTGGTCAAAATCATACTTTTTTATGGGAGGTGGTAGAAGGACACGAGCGACTTCAAAACTTTTAACGTAATTTCAATTCAATTATTTTTGTAAGTTTTTGTGCAAAATTGCAAAGTGATAGCTTTTAATAGTTAGGAGATAATTGATTTCTTGAAAATGGTCGAAAAAATAACTTTGTATGGTAGGGGGTTGAACTTTTGAAGATATTCAACCAGTTAATATTTCATATATTTAGGGATCTTTTTAAATACATTTTGTAAATTTTCAAGTTCCTACCAAATTCATTCAAAAATTTTCAGCTTATGTGTTTTTTTGAATGCATATGAAACAGCTTGTGCACGTTAGACCGTGGGGTCGGTTTATAACAATTGTGGAACAAATTATTTTTTTTTCTATGTATATCAAATAGATAGACCACAGCCCTAAAAAAAATTACTCACAATTTTGGACATTTCTGAATTCCTGGTGGAAATATTAGCAAGTGTAATTTTTGACTTTTTCCCTCGCCCCGCCTCCCCCTTCCACCTAACATTTCCCAAAATTTAGAAATTGGAGCTCACTTATCCAATCAATAATCTGCCCAAAAACGAACATTCTACCGTTAATGGTCTCGAAGATATGAGTCCATATATATGACGGACGGCGTACGGCGGACGGATTTTGTTTTTTGCATTTTTAGGCTAATTTAGTCCTGAAACGCGAAAAAACAAAATTCCAGGGTAGCAATTTTTTTTTTTTTTTGTTGTGTCGATCACACACACTTTATTATTAGAATAATAAAGTAAAAGTATTGTTTTTTTATTTACAATATCCGGACATCAAATTCTAGTTTTTACTTTTTTCAAATATTTCATTTTAGTGTCTTAAAATTACTAATTTAGCTCGCATTCCAGATTGACCAAATAATTTTGTGAGCAACTATATATGCAAACATACGAAATCCATTAATATCATTGCGCTACAGTGCTTCATTAATGATTGGAAAACAAGAAGGTTTCTTAAAATTAATTGAAAATGAGGCCTGCAAAGTCGGTAATACTTCAGTGCTAAATTTTCATTACATTATTTAGAATTTATTTTCGAAGTCCCTCAAAATGGACCATGTCATGGAAGTAATTGTCAAAATAGTTGACTGGTTTAAATCAACGCCAGTTCCAAGAATTTCTAAAGTCTTTGGACTCAGATTATAATGGCGTTACATTTTATACAGAAATGAAATGGCTGACCCGTGCCAAAATGTTGAAAAGAGTGTTTGGCTTGCAGCAATAAATGCACTCATTCTTTGCAAGCAAGTAGGAAGTATACCAGGGTTTGAAGACAAAGAGTGGGTTTGGGACTTCGCTTTTCTGGTCGATATAGCTAGAGATACTCGATACACACTAACGCTTCAGTCCTCATAGAGTTTGGACGATCCATGTGCAGGGTGGGCAATTAATTGGTTTCTTTTTAAATCATAGGTTATTTTGACACTGAAAGCTGTTTCCCGCTCAAAATCTTGACAGAAAATCAGTACAATACCTCCGCGAAACGAAATGAGTCACTTTACACTTGAAAAATGTTGGGAAATATTGAAAACTTATTTCCAAAGTGAGTGAAGTGTAGCCCAAACAGTACGTTTTTTGGCGTTTTTTGGCGTTTCGCGATGTCAATTGGCCGCCTCGGAGCTGCGATTTGACCCCTTTGGACCTTTTTTTTCTGGGAAACCGTGAGGGACCGATGTTATGCCAACAATCCAGAAACGATTCAAGCACTTAAGGCCAATATCATCCAAGCAATCTGTGAGCTACAGCCCGAAACCATCGACATGGTCTTGGAAAATTGGAGTGACAGAATGCGCTACTGCGAAGCCAGCCGAAGCAGCCACTTGAACGAAATTGTATTTTATTCCTAATGGGAATGTTCGCTCTTACTAATTAAGCTATAATACATGGAAAAAAATTAATTTTGTTCATTTTATTGCATTTTTAAAAAGAAACCAATTAATTTCCCACCTATACAGCGATCGCGCGGGAAATTTAGCCCGAAATTTGAATTTTCTCAATTCTTTTTCTTTTATGAAGTAAACACAATCAAATTGAATTGTTATTTATGAAAGTTATATTTATTTTCGGTTTTATTAAGAATTCTATTCAAAAACTTGTAGTTTAGTTCAAGTTTTCGCTCGTGTCCGTAGATTTGAAATCGGTCAAACTCAAGTTTGGCTGATTTTCGTATTTCTTATGTTGCCTTCTTGTGCTTCTAAACGCAGTCTTAACTGTTGGTATTAGAGCATTGTCCAAACTCTATTAGAACAGAAGTGTTAGTGTCTAGATAGTCTCTAGATATAACTAGCTACCTAAATGATGCCAATACTTGCCTGCATTGGAAAGATCAATTAATTAATAAGATGTTTGATCATATTTCTGCATTGGAAATGAAACTTGGTCTTTGGGAATGAAAGTTGAGGAAAAAAACTTATCACACTTTCCTACGTTGTCATTGCAACCATATGTCACACAGGACGCGGCAGATAAATGCGCTTCTTTCATATCTGACTTAAACCGGGGGCCCGGGCAGAACCGGGTACTAAGTTGAAAATATGGTTTAACTACACAAAAGGATTTTAAATTAAGAGAGCTGCAAATTTTTCTATAAATACATTATAATATAATAAGCACATTAATACAATAATATTAAAAGAAAACAAAAGAACAGTATTTTCGATTTCAGAAATAGAAAATATTGTCATTTGCCCCGTTCTGCTCCGGGCACAGGCAGAATTTTGTGGTTAGGACAAGTAATTATAAAACATATAATACTATCATAGTTGAAATGTAGAAAAAATAAACTGCCAACAAGTCGGATGAAACTTTATTATTCTTGGGCCAAGTTGCGGATGGGTGGAAAGTCATTATGCAGGTTAGAGTGGTTAGGGTGGTTGTTGTAGTGTTCTTGTACAAAATTTCAATTTCGTAGCTTTTAATTTTTTGGTTATTAGTTTGTTCAAAGAAATAAGTCGAAACGATACTTTTGTATGGGAGGGGTAGAATAGAGATACTCGATACACACTAACACTTCTGTCTTAATAGAGTTTGGACATGGGGTGTACCCCGATTGCGAAGCCTGCCTTTAAGTTCAGCTCGACATCGAAAACGGTGACCGCGAAACCAAAACAAGTTCCGGGCGGTAGCGACGTAAAAATGGAAATCGACGATGATGGGGCACTCTGACCGGTGGTGGAACTCTGAAACGGGAACGGGAGGAGGACGATTTTGAAATAGTCGGATGATTTCATTTTATTTTTTATTTTTAATCTTTCTTACAAATAAATTTCACAAAACAAAAAAACACTGAACTCTTATTTTTTCAGTGCCATTATCGCCACGCAACCAAGTTCCATGATTTGCAAGTACTCTGAACCGCCTTCTTGCAATCGGGACATGCACTCCTGCAAAAAAAAAGAAGAATTTAAGCACAAAAATAAATAATGAGACTTAGAGCACAAAGCATTCGGGAAGTGATCCGTAGAAAGGGCTCCCTCTAGAATTAGACTCAAAAAACGCTTCGGCTGCTACTTACCCCTAATTTATCGCATATGGTGCTCTTCTGATCATTGCTAAGATCGGCGCTGCGCAGGACGAAATCATTGAACTGTTATAGCATTTGCCCGATACTATACGCTTCGAATGAAAGGTCCAGCACGAATTCCTCGAGCTTACTGTAGTTCCCTAAGCGACAGACGGCAATAAATTCGTCCAAATATTTCTGCGGAATGATTCCCGAAATCTCGAGCAGGTTTTCTTCGACAATCTGTGCACAGTCACTTTTTAAGCGATCACACGATTGCAGAAAGGTAATGGCGCGCCGCAAATCACCACCCGAAATCTCGACAATGCTCTTGTACGAATCGTCGTTGCCAATATTCAGCTTCTCCTCTGCACAGATGAACCGTAACCGCTCGATGATTTTCTCCTCGCCGAGCGGCTTGAATCGGAATTTCGTGCATCGCGACATAAAAAGATAGAAATTTATGTTAAAAGGAAGGGAAATCTAACGAAACTGAATATCTTACCGCGTTCCACCCGGCGGCAAGTCAACAGCTGTCCATCTCGAATAAACGTCAAAACACTGTACACTTATTTGCACAAACACATTCACGTTTAGTACGGCCAAACTTAAGTTTGGCCGATTTTTAACAATGTAATATTTGTGCTAAAAATCTACTAAAAGCTTGAGACACTGTCAAAATTTGTGCATTGTCCAAACTCTATTAAGATAGAAGTGTTAGTGTGTATCGAGTATCTCTAGGGTAGAAGGGCAAGCGCAATTGCAAAACTTTTAAACGAATTTCATTTCAATTATTTTTGTAAGTTTTCGTGCAAAATTTAAAATGGATAGCTTTTAAGAGTTGGATGATAACTGATTTCTTGAAAATGCTCAGAAAATAAATTTTGTATGGGAGGGGGTATATTTATTTATTTGTGACGCAGTTTTCTTTCCTTTCTTTTGTAAGGTGCTCGTACAAAATTTCAAGTTCGTAGCTTTTAATTTGTTGGTTATTAGTTGATTTAATGAAATTGGTCGAAATCATACTTTTGTATGGGAGGGGGTAGAAGGGCAAGTGTGATTTTGAAACTTTTAAAATAATTTCTTTGCAAATATTTTTATAAGTTCTTATGCAAAATTTCAAATGGATAGCTTTTAATAGTTAGGGTTTTTTTTTAAATGTATTTCCCAAATTTTCAAGTTTCTACCCTAAAATTACATCCAAAAACTTTCAGTTTTCGTGTTTTTTTCGTTGCACATGAAACAGCTTGTGCCCATTAGACCGGGGTGGTCGGTTCATAACAATTGTGGATCAAATTATTATTTTTTTTCTATGTATATCAAATAGATGTATTCACATGCAAAATTTAAAGTTTCTATCTTTGAGCAGAGTCCTAAAAAATTCACTCAAAATTTTCGACATTTTTGCTTACCACCTCCCTCCCTTTACACCCCCTAACTTAAAATTTTTACCAAAATTATAAATTATGTAGTTCTATAATCTGACGAATTTTCAATTCGATATCTGTACTCAATTTTGAGATATAATGATTTCTAATTTTTAAAAGTGCACCATTTTTCAAATGCTCCCCATTTCACCCCACTACTATTATGACCAAATTTTATATTTTTTTTGTATTTCGCTAGTATAGCTTAGTATATGTTTTAAATTTCAATTACATAGCTTAAGAGATAGTTGAGATATTAATTCTAAAGTGTTTTTCCTTGCACCCCCCCGACCCTTCCCCTTGCAATAATAAGCCTATTTCTAAGCTGATTCTGGTTGATCTATACGCCATCTTAATTGTCCCAAAATATGAATTTTTTATGGTAAGTAGTTTCGAAGATATAACCATTTCAAAAAAAGATTCGGCCGACAATTTGTTCTTAGCCCCCCCCTTTACGGACGCCAATGGATAAAAAAATTAAATTATTTTTGGAATATGTCCCACAGCTCTCTCTATACGTGTGCTGATTTTCATTTTTCTATCTGCATTCGTGGTGAAGATATTAGCAAGTGTATATTTCGACTTTTTCCATCCCCCCACCTCCCCCTTCCACCCCACACTCCCCACACCCCACACTCCCCAAATTTGGATAACGGAGCTCACTTACCAAGTTAATAACCCACCCAAAAATCAACATTCTACCTTTAACGGTCTTGGAGGTACGAGTCCATATGTACGGCGTACGGCGGGACGGATTTTTTTTTTGCTTTTTATACTCTAGATGGAATCTGAGAGTATTATAAGTTTGCTCTAAGGTTTGTAACGCCAAGAAATAAGGCTCGGAGAAAAAAATGATGAATACAGAAGTTAATATTATCACTCAAAAATCTCAAAACCGGATGTCCGTCCGTCCGTCCGTCCGTCCGTGCGCTCTCTAGCTTGAGAACGCGTAGAGCTAGATAGTTCAAATTTTGTACACGTCGTTTTTGACAAAAAAGTAAGGTCAAGTTCGTGAACGGGCCAAATCGCTCCACCCCTTCTACCGCCTCCCATACAAAATGACACAATTGCGCAATTTGACAATGAAGAGATTTGCTCGAAAAGTATATAAGCTATTAACCTGAAATTTGGAATATATTACTATTATGATAATATCAATCTACCGTATAAAAATTATGTGTGTCCTACCCCTCCTTCTACCACCTCCCATACAAACTGTACTTTTCATGAATTATTCTAAGCCAATTTACTCAGTGCGTATAAAATTTAGCTAGCTGAAATTTTGCACCAAATATTTATTTAAAATTGTTAGTAAGGCCAAAAAAAAAACATAACAGGGCTACGATTGCGCGTAAAGCACAATCTTACGATACTCTAGATGAAATAGAATTTTTTGTGATCCTGTTTGGCGTTGATCATCTACAAATAATTGAATTAAATTTGCAATTAATAACTTCTACTTACCTGCAGAAATCTATAACACAGGACCACTTGACACTTCAAATTGACATTCGTTGCAATTCAGCATAAGCGCAGCATATACAGCGCAGCCTACAGCGCCGCATACACCGAAAGCGCAATGGGCACCCACACAGCTGGTCGCATCGCAGATGTAAGTAAATGCACTCAACAGCTGAGCGGTCGAATGGAATGCGGGTCAGTGCACTTACTTACATAAGGAGCCGTTTCTTTGCAACCTGTTGCTGATGGAATTTAGAATTTACTGGGACTTGAAAGCTAGCCTTTGTTCTATCGACAAATAAAATTGAATTCTCTTGCTCATTAACTTCCAATCAATTAAGTTCAAAATTATACATTTTTCTCGCATTCTAACCTTTTGTAACGATCCATTTCACAAGTGAATTAAATTGCTAAAGTATTCCGTAGTGTTTAATTATTGTGTTGTAATTTGCATTTATTTCTTGCTAGGAGTTTCTTATCGAGATTATCCTCAGTTACGATAACTCTTACTCGTGTTGGGATTATTCATACGAATTTCACAAACGTTAGGAGTTTCTTATCGAGATTATCCTCAGGTTTACGATAACTATTATTCGTGTTGTGATTATTCGCACGAATTTCACAAAAGGAATTATTCTCCGTTTTTACCAGAATTATCCGTCGTGCTGTGATTCGTCGCACGAAAAACAGATCCCAAGAAATTTTGCATTGGTAGTGTTAGAAGGGATGATAGCATTGAACTTTTTTCCCAATCATGCTAAAGTAACTATAAAAATGTTTTATACGAAATGCTTACACCAAAAATTGAATTGGAACTGAAAAAATTAGTGTGTTAGATTTAGTGAAAATGTGCAGTTTGTATGGGAGGTGGTAGTAAGAGTGGGGGAATCTTAGAGATTTTTCAGAAATAACTAGGAATATTATAAAATTGATATCCCTGAAATTTCAGACTAGTGCCATTCATACTTTTCAAGAGAAGCAGTGAAGCTAATCAAATACTTTTTTCTGATCTTAGTGATAATACTAATTAAGTATTTATTACAAGATATTAACTCAATAAATGTCATATGTTCTGAGAAAATCGTCTCAGAGCATTACATGAAAAAGTGTAGTTTGTATGGGAGGGGGTGGAAGGAGAGGGAGGATGCAAATAATTTTTCTACTGTAGACTTTAATCATTCTAAAAGTAATACATCCCAAAATTCAGACTAATATCTTTTATACTTTTCGAGTAAATCCAGTTATTGTCAAATTGCGAAATTGTGTTATTTTGTATGGGAAGGGGTAGAAGGGGTGAAGGTAATCATCTAAATTTGCTTGGACTTACTAACAATTTTAAATAAATATTTGGTGCTCAATTTCAGCCAGCTAAATTTTATACGCACTGAATAAATTGGCTTAGAATAATTGATGACAAGTACAGTTTGTATGGGAGGTGGTAGAAGGAGGGGGAGGACACGCATAATTTTTATAGTGAAAATTGATATTATCACAAAAATAATATATTCCAAATTTCAGGCCAATGGCTTATATACTTTTCGAGAAAATCCTTTAATTGTCAAATCGCACAATTGTGTCATTTTGTATGGGAGGGGGTAGAAGGGGTGGAGCGATTTGGCCCGTTCACGAACTTGACCTTACTTTTTTGTGAAAAACGACGTGTACAAAATTTGAACAATCTAGCTCAACGCGTTCTCAAGCTAGAGAGCGAACAGACGGACAGACGGACAGACGGACGGACGGATAGACGGACAGACGTACATCCGGTTTTGAGATTTTTGAGTGATAACATTAACTTCTGTATCATTCATTTTTTTCTCCGAGCCTTATTTCTTGGCGTTACAAACCTTAGAGCAAACTTATAATACTCTCAGATTTCATCTAGAGTATAATTAGACGATTAGCTTCACCCCTTCTACTCCCTCCCATACAAAATGACACAATTTCGCAATTTGACAATAAATGGATTTACTCGAAAAGTGTGAAAGCTATTAATCTGAATTTTTGGATATATTACATTCATAATAATATAAATCTACAGTAGAAAAATTATTGGAGTCCTCCCTCTCCTTCCACCCCCTCCCATACAAACATCACTTTTTCGAGAAATACTTTAAGACGATTTTCTCAGAACATATAACATTTATCGAGCTCATATTTTGTAATAAATTCTTAATTAGTATTATCACTAAGATCAGGAAAAAATATTTGATTAGCTTCACTGCTTCTACCCCCTCCCATACAATATGGCACAGTTTCACAACTTCACAAAAAATCGATTTTCTTGAAAAGTATGAATGGCACTAGTCTGAAATTTTAGGTATGTCAATTTTATAATATTCCTAGTTATTTCTGAAAAAATCACTAAAATTCCCCCACTCTTTCTACCCCCTCCCATACAAACTGCACATTTTCATTAAATCTAACTCACTAATTTTTTCAGTTCCCATTCAATTTTTGGAGTAAGCATTTTGAATAAAACATTTTTATAGCTACTTTAGCATGATGGGGAGAAAATTAGTTCAATGCTATCCCTTCTAACATTCCACATACAAAATTTCTTGGGGTCACAAAAAAATTCTATTTCATCTAGAGTATCGTAAGATTGCGCATTACGCGCAATCGTAGCCCTGTTATGTTTTAGGCTAATTTAGTCATGAAACGCGAAAAAACAAAATTTCAGGGTAGCAAATTTTTTTTTTTTTTCTGTGTCGATCACAATACTTTATTATTAAAATAATAAAGTAATAAGTTGGCTCTCTATTTAGTTTTAAACCACTATCAGGGTTTAACTACTACTTCCATTAATTATGTCATTTTCACAAAATTCACACACTAGGACAGCCTCATTATTTTCGCTATTTATTCACTCACAGGAATTGTTCTCCCATTTTTTGCACTTGGAATAAGTGACCCAACCTTCAACTGATTTTGAGTAAAACTTACCGCAATAAATAAAAATAAAATAAATAAATAAACAAATAAACTTTCTCAGTCAGAATGGAGTACTTCTCCATTCCGCTCCACCCGTTCCGCCACAGGGACACGATTCAGGTTAGGGAGGTAAATCCACTCAAAAAAGATACGTAAGCTACTCATTTAACTACACGAAATTAAAGACAATTAAACGTTCTTCAAGAATGTACTAACTATAGTTGTAATATATGTAAGTATGTTTACCTTGCCGTAATAAAAAAATCATCAAGAGTTTCAATAGAGCAGCGAAAAAACACCAAACGAAAACTTCACGCAATAATGCTCAAGAAAACTAGAGTGACATGGCTGCCATAGTTGAACAGTAGCAACATAGTCCAGTTGTGTCCCGGGCTCTCCTACACATATTTTTACATAAACCAGGTAAGCGTTCGACCACGATCTTACCTACTGGGTAGGGACGATGTGGTCAAAGCTATAGTTACTCCATGGGACACCAGAGGGCGTTTTACCAATGTTTGTTTAAGGTGAAACCGAATATTTGGAACGAAATTTAAAAAAGTGTCGCCTTTTTGTTTTTGTTTTTTTTTGGCGCGAAACATCAAGAATGTGCGCGGTTTATAATACTTAACTAAAAGTCACAAATAAAAATGTTGAAGCAACAATTTATCTAAGGGTAGATGAAATTTGTAAATGAAATCATTAAACTCACCACTCCACGAATGGTGAATTGTGCAAGGTGATTTTGGAGGTGTCGATTGTAACATATCTTCCAGACTCTGTTACAGTGTGTTTCTTTCTTCTCGCATGAAGTGACTCCAATCGAGGCTGTAGCACGTTTGCTTCTTCATTCTAAGGAAATATTATTTTTGAAATTTGGTCCGCCTGCTGAAAAGGTTGGCCGCCTCTGATCTAGAGTATAATCAACTCTTAATTTCCATTCCCTTTAAGAAATCCTTATTTGATATGTTCTCTACTAAACACATGCATAAACACTATGATTTTTACTATTCACCTGTTAACTCTGCATCAGCGGAGTCACAGAACGTCACAAAATGGTTCAAACTAGTAGTTCCGAAGAAGATTCTTTTCTTCAATAATTATGAGTTTCTAGAAAAGTCAATTAGCAGACACTTACATGATGCAAAAAGGTCGAGAGACGGATATTAAATAAATATGACATGTAAATAAATGAGCACCTATGCCAACAGGTGGAACATTAGGTAAGGCCAGTGGTTGGAACATGTTACCGAATAAACAAATATTTCAGACTAAAAATATTAACGCAAGTACCTGGATGGAAAAAATATTTTTTTCAGAAAGAAGAAGAAAAAGACAGAGTAAATAGTACTTGTAGAGTTTAGTGAGAAAATGGGGACTATGAGGTTCTAATAAATGTGACAATGATGATTATAAACTGAAAATTGATGCATTCCATACAGGTAAAAGACTAACAGTTGCCTTCGATAAACGGAAAAAATATTATGGAACTAGAACACCGCCTTCAGGGTCCAGCAGGTAGTTATCAATGATGTTTAAGCGCCAGTCCATTTCCAGTAGTTTTCTACTACATTTTAGTATTTTGAAGCTATTGAGATTATTCTGCATCTGGCATTAAACTCCTTTCGAGTTAAGGTTTATTAGAATTAGTTCTACGGCCATTAGGATTGAAATATATGATCTAAAATTAGAACTAAAGTATATTATTTTTATGATGATTTCAATCTACGGTATACAAATTATTTGAATCTCCAATTCCTTTCACCACCTCTCATACAAAATAAACTTTTTTATGAAAAACTAGAAGCCAATTTACTCATTGCTTATATAACTTAACGAGTTGAAATTGTGCACTAAATATTTAAATATTTATTTAGAGCTAGGGATCCCAATTTGTCCGCGTAAAAATCGCAATAATTAGCAATTTTTGAGAATGTATATAATTACTGATACATTATCTGGGATGTGTAATCCACTTAGTTTAATGGCTCGTTTAAAACAATATTTAATATTTTGTGGGAATCAGAGCCAAATATTATTAAGAATGAAACCATAATACTCGTATTTGTATGTGACAGGCTCGTGTTTACGGGGGCAATTTGCTATCATATACATATTGAAGAGGGTGAAGGAAATGTTATTAGTTGTAGCTTGTGTTAATCCTGAAAAAAAGTTTAAATGAAATAACGTTCAGTCCAAAAACATAACAGGACTATGATTGTGCATAAAGCCCAATCATACGATACTCTAGATGAAATAGAAATTTTTGTGATGTTAAGAAATTTTGTACGGGGAGTGAAGTAGTGAGAGCATTAAAATAATTTGTTTCGCATCACGCTAGAGTTGCTATGAAAATGTTTTGTACCAAACTAATGCTTGAATAGGTACTGAGAAAATTAGAGCATTGCACTTAGGGAAATTATGCAGTTTGTATAGGAGGTGGTAAAAGGAGTGAGCGGTTTTTAGTGACATTTTCAGAAACTACTACAATCATATATTTTAAATTTCATATCAGTAACATTCATTCATACTTTTCTAGAAAATTTATGAAATTATGTCACATTGTATGGGAGGGGTAGAAAGAGTGAAGATTTTTCCCCGATATTAATTATAGTGCTAATTAAGGACTAAGTACAAAATTTGAGCTCGATTAATGTTATAGGTACTGAGAAAATGGGAATATCGTTTTTCATGAAAAAGTGTAGTTTGTATGGGAAGTGGTTGGAAGGAGAGGGGGACTCAAACAATTTGATCACATTTATGATAAAGATAATATAAACGAAATTTCAAACTATTAGCTTTTATGGTTTGCAAGAAAATTTGATTATTTTAAATTTTAAGTGATTCATTTTGTATACAAGGGGATGGAAGGTGTGGGAAGATCAATTTAAAATTAAAAGCAGATTACGTCTGCAAGCATACCTGAGAAACAGTAAACCAAATAGGGAATACTGGAAAACAAGAACTGGGGGCACTATAGGAACAACTTTTCACTGACGGGTCTAAAACAGAGGAGGAGTAGGTGCAGCAGTGTACTCAAATGACCTTTCAATGGGCACGTTTTTCATGTTGCCAAATGATTCCAGCAATTCTGGCAGCCGAAATCACCGACACACTGCGGACAGGCAACGGAAAAATTAATGTCTATAGAGATAGTCAGGCTGCCTTGAAAGCACTGGAATCATGTATTATCAAGTCTAAGATAGTATTCAGCTGTAGTATTCGACAAAATTTCTGTACCAAAAAGTTACTAACCTTTAACTAGATTCCGCAGAAAACTCACCACTGCCAAACATATCGTCAAAAACTCTATAGACGAGTTGATGAGAAATTGAGCCGAAGCCTGTAAAATTACGAAATTAATGTTGAATACGAATAATATAAAGAAGAAGAAAAAACTCTTGCTATCATTAACCAGGAAGCAATGTGCGGCAGTAGTTGGTATGATTACCGGCCATTGCCTTATTGGAGGCATGCTTACAACGCTGCTTAAGGGGTTCAATATACTATAGAAGACTGTGTTCAAAGCCCTATAAATGACTAATTGGGCCAAAACGCATGCGTTTCCAAATTTCAGTAATAAGTACGCAATAAATTTCTGAGATCTTTTGATTTCAACCTAACCGTTTTAGATAATTTGATAGTACATACACATTGTTTCCGTAAGATGTTGGAAAAACATCGTTTTGGAAGAAAATCAGCAATAGTACAAAATATTTGAATTAAATTATGTATTCTTGTGCTAGAATATACATGTGTACATATGGCTCTATACGGGAACATCTGTTATTTTATGAAAAGGAAGGATATTTATTAAAGTAGCTCTAATGGTACTTTTCAATTGCTTTATGAAAGATCTTTCTTCACATATCAATGGTACTAATTCGAAACTATAAATTGCTTACTCATTTCTACGGATTTTACTTATGTTGCAGTAATTACTACAAAAACGAATTATAGATGTCAAATATCTTAAAAAGAAACTCTAAAAAATATGCATATATAAATTCAAATTTTAATTGAATAATTTTTTTGAAAAAGCTGTAAGTACCTATATAAGAATAAGTGGAAACCAGTATTTAAAAACCCAAGCTAATAAATTGAATACTTAATGATCCTTAACGCGAAATTTCAGTTTGTAATTAAAGACTTTATCAGTGTACATTTTCATTCAGGTAGATTCCCAATGTTTTACACTTTCACCCTTCAAAACCAAAAAAAATCGTGGGTCTAGCACCCAAAAGCTACCCATACTTACTTACTTACGGACCTTGGCCTCATGAATGCTTTGCTTCCATCCATCTCGCTTCAGTGGCCGCGTCCTCCAGTTTGAAAATCTTAGCAGTGGTTTGCTGTCTGCGTCAATTGAATCCTCCCAACGCATCCATGGTTTTCCGACCGGTCTTTGTACACTGACTTTCCCTTTTAGTGCGCGTTTGGATATTCTGTCATCCATCCGCTCCACATGACCAGCCCATTGTAACTTCTAAAATTTTTTGAGGGTTGACACTTTTGGATTTCGAAGATGGCATGCAATTCTCTACTGTATCGTATTCTCCAGATCGAGTCTTCCCTTAAAGGTCCGAGGATTCTTCTGAGGACCTTTCTTTCAAAGGCGTTAAGTAGTTTTTCGGACGCCTGGGTTAAAGTCCACGTTTCGCTGCCATAGCATAGCATATGTCTTATGATGGTTTTGTATAGCTTAAGTTTTGTTTTTCTGTGCACGTTCTTGGTTTTGATTATTGGAAGTACCGAATAATAAGTCTTGTTTGCCATTTTTATCTTTATTTTGATTTCGATGGGCTATCTTCCATTCTTCGATAGATTCGCTCTTGGGTATACAAAGTTGTCTACGTTTTCTAGGTTATAGTATCCTACTGTAATATGTATTTCGTCTGATTGGCGTCTTTTTCCTAGTTTGTGTCATAATTTTACTTTATTATTCTAATAATAAAGTATTGTGATCGACATAAAAAGAAAAAATTTGCTACCCTGAAATTTTGTTTTTTCGCGTTTCATGACTAAATTAGCCTAAAAATGCAAAAAAAAAAAATCCGTCCCGCCGTACATATGGACTCATATCTCCGAGACCGTTAACGGTAGAATGTTCGTTTTTGGGCAGATTGTTGATTTGGTAAGTGATCTCTATTTTCTAAATTTTGGTGGTTGTTAGGTGAAAGAGGGAGACGGGGGTAGGGAAAGAGTCAAAAACTACACTTGCTAATATCTCCACCACGAATGCAAATAGAAAGTTGAAATTCAGTAGAGATATAAAGAGGGATGTGTGATAAACCTTAAAAATAATTTAATTTATCCATTGGCGTCCGAAACGGGGCGGAAAAAATTCATATTTTGGGACCATTAAGGTGGCACATAGCTCAACTGGAATCAGATTAGAGAGTGGCTAATTATTGTAATTTTAAGCAGCAGGTCACGAGCTTCAAACCAGTACGTGAAAGATTGTGTGCAATCCGAATAAAGACAAAATTTTTCAACACTTGGTTGATCAACGTTTACGCACTAACAGAAGACAAGGTCGATATAACTAAAGACGAATTTTATGCCACCCTAGAGACAACCTATGACTCACTGCCCTCGAATGACCTAAAAATTGTCTTAGGGGATTTTAATGCAAAAGTCGGAAAAGAGGAGGCTCATAGAGGAACAACAGGAGGGAACAGTCTCCATGACATAACGAACGACAATGGCCAACGTCTTATTGATTTCGCAAGCAGCAAAAATATGATTATAAGTTCTATGTGCTCACAAACGAACGTGGGCATCACCAGATGGTCACACCTTCAACCAAATAGACCACGTTTTAATTGAGAAAAGGGCTGCTTCCAGCATACTTGATGTACGAACTCTCCGCGGTGCGAATTGTGACTCTGATCACTATCTAGTCAGAGCTAACTATCGATGCAAAATAGCTTGTCGTGGATATCCGAAAACGAGTAGAGCTCGCAAACTCAATGTCGCCAAGCTTAACGACGAAACGGTGGCGCAGACTTACATGTTAGCATGTAATAAACACCTGACACCAATATATGAAAATATCCAAAATATACCATAAGAGAATGTGTGGATGAAAATACGAGACGGCATCAAATCCTCCGCAAAAAAAGTTTTGGGATATCAAGCACGGCGAAAAAATATTGATTAGTTCGACCAAGAATGTCGCGACGCAATAGATAAAAAGAACGAGGCTTACAAAATTTTTACTGAACGACCAACACGAGCCAAAAAAGAAAGATATGACGAGCTTAGGCGATATGCGAAAAAGACCTGCAGACGAAAACAAAGGAAGTACCATAATGACAAAATACAAAAAATGGACGACGACATGAGAAAAAATAAAACGCGGGACGCATACGCAATAGTAAAAGACTTAAAAAAGGGATATAAGCCAAAAACCAGTGTCTGCAAAGACGCAGAGGGCAATATCATCAGCGACACAGAAGAAATCAAAAGGAGATGGGCTTCATACTTTGAACATCTTTTGAATCCCACCCCATTACCACCGATCACAACAGACAACATTTCAATTGAAGCCTCAACTGGCGAAGAAGAACCATCATCGATACTACCCACGCTTGCTGAAATCAAAGCCGGGTATTGACGAAAAATCAGTTGAAACTCTGAAAAATCGGTGGAAATTGTGTCGCTGAAATACTGCACAACATGATATGCAAAATTTGGACAGAGGAAATCATACCCGACGATTGGCAAAAACGTATTATATGTCCAATTTACAAGAAAGGAGACAAACTCTGCTGTGAGAATTACAGAGGAATATCATTGTTGTTACGTCCTATAAAATATTGACAAAAATAATTGAACGTCGTCTTAAGCCCTATACTAATCAAATAATTGGCGAATACCAAGGCGGATTCAGAACCGGACGATCTACAACAGGCCAGATATTCTCGGTGAAACAGGCGCTTGAAAAATGCTGGGAATATAACACAGACGTGCACCAAATCTTTGTAGATTTTAAATAAGTATACGACAGTATCGACAGGAGCGTACTGTACCAAATCATGCTTGACTTTGGAATTCCTCCAAAACTAGTTCGACTAACAAGACTCACAATGACGAACACTGAATCCCAAGTGAGAATACAAACCGATTCCACAACCAGCTTTCGAACGGAATGTGGTTTAAAGCAGGGAGATGGTCTAGCCCCCATGCTTTTCAACTTGGCACTAGAATATGTCGTCCGAAAAATCCCAGTCGACACCAACGGGACACTACTATTCAAGTCCACCCAACTAGTAGCATACGCTGACGACATTAACATCCTAGCAAGATCCTTCCCTAGTGCTAAGGAGGTATTTGTCAGTCTTGACTCCGCCGCAAAAGAATTCGGGTTGCGCATTAATGAAAACAAAACAAAAGTAATGACGCAAACAAGAAGAAGAGCGCCTATCAGACAAAACATAACAATTGCGGAATATAATTTGGAGAATGTGGACAATTTCATATATCTTGGGGCTAATCTAACAAAGGACGGTAATGAAACAGGCGAAATCAAACGACGGATATTATACTTTTTTAGCAAATAGGACGTATTATTCGGTACTTCCAATAATGGAATCCAAGAAAGTGCACAGGAATAATAAGCTGCGGATATATAAAACTATTATACGACCTGTGCTCTGTTATGGCAGCGAGACATTGACATTAACACGAACTTCCGAAAAAGCAGTTAACGCATTTGAAAGGAAGGTCCTCCGAAGAATTTTGGGACCTTTGAAGGAAGGAACGGAATGGCGAATAAGATACAACCATGAGTTATATCAACTCTACGACGAGCCAGAAGCTTCAACGTTCATCAAGCTATGTAAACTGCAGTGGGCTGCCCATGTAGAGTGAATGGAAGACAGGAGAATCCCCAAACGTGCTCTGAAAGGCAAAGCGAGTGGTAACCCGCCAGTAGGCAAGCCACGCAAGCGATGGGAAGACTCGGTTGATGAAGATACCAAAACCATCTTAAAAATTAGCAGCAGGAGGACGCGGTCTTTGCATCGAGACGATTGGAGGTGACGCAGAAGGCCAAGGCCCGGTTTGGGGGCTGTCGCGCCATTGATGATGATGAATTACTGTAAGGGGGAGGGTCGGGGGGTGCAAAGAAAAACATTCAAAAATTAATATCTCAACTATCTCTTAAGCTAAGTAATTGAAACTTGAAACTTATATTAAGCTATACTAGGAAAGTGCGAAAAAAATATAACATGTTGAAATAATAGTAGTGGGGGGAAATATGAAGCATTTCAAAAATGGTGCACTTTTCAAAATTACAAATCCGTATATCTCAAATCAGAGCACAGATATCAAATCGAAAATTTGCCAGATTGTAGAACTACATAGTCGTTAATTTCGGTAAAATTTTAAGTTGGGAGGTGGAAGGGGAGGGAGGTGATAAGCAAAAATGTCGAAAATTTTGAGTGATTGTTTTAAGGCTCTGGTGAAAGATACAAAGTTTAAATTTTGCATGTGGATACATCTATTTGATATACATAGAAAAAAAATAATAACTTGTTCCATAATTGTTATAAGACCCCCCCCCTGTCTAACGTGCACAAGGTGTTTCATGTGCATTCAAAAAAAAAACACAAACTGACAATTTTTGAGTAAAATTTTAAGGTAGAAACTTGAAAATTTGCGAAATGAATTTGAAACAAATCTTTAAATATACGAAATAGTAACTGGTCGAAAAATTTTAAGACTTCTACCCCCTCCCATACAAAATTATTTTTTCGACCATTTTCAAGAAATCAATTATCACCTAACTATTTGAAGCTATCAATTTAAAATTTTGCTTAAGAACTTTTAAAAATAGTTGAAACAAAATTGCGTCAAAAGTCTTGAAACCGCTCTTGCCCTTCTACCCCCTCCCATACAAAAGTATGATTTCGACCAATTTCATTAAATTAACTAATAACCAAAAAATTTAAAGCTACGAACTTTAAATTTTGCACAAGCACCTTACAAGAGAAACGAAATAAAACTGCATCACAAATTTTATGATTCCCCCTTACGCTCTACCCCTCCCATACAAATGTTCAGTTTGGTGAATGTCAAATATACCGAATTTTATGAAAATTATATGCAACTTCGTCTATGAAACACATTCTAAATAGAGAATATTGGACGTGATTCAAACAGTCAATTAAAAAGTTACTATCATCCACCCACCT
This sequence comes from Chorisops tibialis, assembly GCA_963669355.1. NCBI lineage: Eukaryota > Metazoa > Arthropoda > Insecta > Diptera > Stratiomyidae > Chorisops > Chorisops tibialis. The sequence goes on from OY770262.1 coordinate 239,138,808, forward strand.
CTACTATTACCCCTCCTCCTCCCCTCATAAAATCCCAAACTTGCAGAAACGAATGAAATATTGTTAAATTTACAACAGCCTTGCCCAAGAACTCCCTTTCACTTAGTCTTCCCTAACCACTCTAACCTGCATATTGACTTTCCATTCATCCGCAACTTGTCCCAAGAATAATAAAGTTTCGCCCGATTTGTTGGCAGTTTATTTATACTTTAGATGAGAACTGATAGCATTATAAGTCTGCCACAAAGTTCGTTACGCTAAAAATTAGGCTGTTAGAAAAAAATTAATGATACAGAAGTTCATGTTATCACTTTAAAATCTCAAAACCGGTTGTACGTCCGTCCGTTTGTCCGTCCGAGTCCGCTCTAGCTTTAGAAAACGTTGAGCTAGAAAGTTCAAATTTTGTGCATGTCGTTTTTGACAAAACAGTAATTTCAATAGTTTTTTGGTTTGGTTAAGTAATATCAAGTTCGTTAAGGAGCGAAAACGCTCTACCCCTTGTTTCCCCCCCCCCCCCCCCCCTACACCCATACAAAATAACACATTCTCGGAGTTATTGAAATATTGTAAGCCAATTTATGATGATTTCAATCTACTATAAAAAATTATTTAAGTCTTCCCCCTCCTTCTACCACCTCACATACAAACTGTTCTTTTTCATTAAATACTCTAAACCAAGTTACTCAGTGCTTATAAAATTTATCGAGCTGAAATTGTGCACTGAATATTAATTTAGAAATGTTAGTTAGACCAAAAAAAATAAGATTTACTCCTTGGTACCTTGATTTTTTTTTTTTTCAAATGTATGGTTTCACGAATATGACATTCATCGAATTTCATTGAATTTACTTCGTCTATGAAACTTGCATTCTGGACAGAGAATTTTTAATTTTATTCAAGCAATTACTCGAAATTTTTTTTAAACCCAATACTTCTATCGCCTTTCTCACCTCCTCATATATACCCAAAAGTACATGTACGTATTATTATTAACTGGAGCTATTAATCTTAATCGCATTTAAGTGTTAAATAATTAGCAATAGCCTTGCCCTAAAACCCCCATTCACTTATTCTTCTCTATTCACCCTTGCCTGCATATTGACTTCCCACACATTCTCAAATTGTCGCTAGAATAATAAAGTTGTGCTTGACATGTTGGCAGATATTTCTTTATTTATAGTAATTAAATTTGAATTAATTTAACTTTTGTTTTTCTTTTTCCAGGTAAATCCTAATTTAATTTTCTTCGTTGTTTAATATGTATGTAAGTAGAATAAAAATATTAGTACGTAAACGTTTTGTAATACGAGTAAATAAGTAAATCGATCTTTCATGAGGTAATTCAAATACCACCTCCAGTGTGCATTTCTTCCAAGAAATTTTTGTTAAGCCTAGAATAATGTATGTCTTACTAAACAATGTGTGTATGCACACAATGATATTTATTTTCTACCTGAAAACATTGTATTAGAAGTAACTGAATTGCCAGATACCATATTTCAAGCTTGTTTCGAAGATGGCTCTTTCTGTGTAAATAAAATATGTTGTGTATGTTAGCCCATTACACAGTATATTTTTTAATATTCATTTCTAAGGAAATCAGTAATTAGCATACACTTATACATTGACCGAAAAGAAACCCAGCAATTCAGAAGACTCAGATACAATTCATAATTGGCTCTTTATACTCTAGATAGAGTCTGAGAGTATTATAAGTTTGCTCTAAAGTGTGTACCGCCAAAAAATAATGCTCGCGCAACGGCGCCAAGGGTAAAGACATATATGTTGTCGCTTAAAAATTTCAAAACCGGATGTCCTTCCGTCTGTCCGTCCGTCTGTGCAATCTCTAGCTTGAGAACGCGTTGAGCTATATAGTTAAAATTTCGTACAAGTCGTTTTTGACAATAAGGTAAGGTCAAGTTCGTGAGCGGTCCAAATTGCCCCACTCCTACTACGCCCTCTCATACAAAATGACAAAATTTCGCAATTTGACAATAAACGGGTTTGCTCGTAAAGTATAAAATCTATCGATCTGAAATTCGAAATATATTACTTTTATGATGATTTCAATCTACCTTATAAAAGTTCTTCGTATCTTCTTTCTCTTTTCACTCCCTCCCATACAAACTGCATTTCTTCATGAAATGCTCTGAACCAATTTACTCAGTACATATAAAATTTATCGAGCTGAAATTGTGTAAATATTTGGTTAGAAATATTAGTAAGTCCAAAAAAAAATTAGACCATTGGCTTTACCCCTTCTACCCCTCCCATACAAAATGACACAATTTTGCAATTCGACATGAAAAGTATGTATGCTACTGATCTGCTATTTAAAACATATCCAAAGTATGATGTTTATAGTTATTTCTGAAAAAAGTCATTACGAAATCGCCCCTCCTTCTACTACCTCCCGCACAAACAAAACAAAATTTCACTAAATCCAATACACTAATTCTCGCATTAAATTTTTGAATCCCAAATTTTTTTTAAAACATTTTGATAGTAACTGAAATATAATGTAAAAAAAATAGTTCAGTGTCGTCACTCCCTTTACCACTTCCCCTACAAAATTTCTTGAGACCAAAAAATTTATCTTTTATCTTTCTTTATCGTACAATAATCGAGGTCCTGTTATTTTTTATGATAAAAACATCAGAAATGAACCGGAAAAAGTGTCTTAAATGATACGAAATGTACGACCGATAAGTACTAAAATGGTCACCAGCAAAGAATTATTTTTTTGTCAGTCATTAATGAAATAATGAGAGTTTTCGGAGTACATACCACCTTATACATTGAGACAAAAAAGTAAGGGTGAATTAGTCTGGGAAATAAAATTTCATCATTTTTGTTTTTTTCTTGTTTTGTTTTTAGTAACCAGGTAGGACTGTCCTTAATTATTATCACAAAAATTAGCACTGTTTTGTTCTGTTTTTTTTACAGAATGACCTGTGCTATAGGCAATTTTGGCCTTTATGTGCAATGCACAAACAAAGTCATGGATGGTAGAAATGGGATTAGGAAGGTAGAGGAAGAGGAGAGAGAACGACCGTAACGAGTGAAGAAGCTGATATACATATATTTTTCAGTTGTACTGGCGCTATTGTCAAATATTTGCAGATGTTATGGTACTGAATGAATCAGTTTGTTTACAGCAGCTGGTTGAATGGGTCACGAAAATCTTAATTATTTTAGCGATTTTCTTAATTTCGTACAAATAAGAACGCGCTCCGTTATGGAAAATTATCATAAATAAACAAATCGATAGCGATGTGCGTATTTTTCGACTACGAAATTCACTTCTGTATGGGACTCCTCAACCAGCCGAATATTTCCAACAGCTGCCGATTCACTAGCCGAAAATAAGCGCTTCAATCGTTTTAGAGCGGAAAGGCCAAACTCTGTTATGTATCTCTTCTACATAACGATCTCTTAATTTTTCTACTCACACTTTCACAAGAAATATTTTATTGTTTGAGTAACAATCGGGTCTGTGATTACTGGGAACAAAAACATTTATTTATGCAAATACACGACCGTAAAATATTGTTGCTTGATTTTAGTACCTTCATATTGTATATTTTTCTAACTATTTAAATAAAACAGTACCTTGATAGCTAAAACTCGGAAAATTTTTTTCCTTGGTATGTCAAACGTTCGCGAGTGTGCATGCCGATGTAAACAAAAGCAAGGAATCATCAATTAGGAAAGATATCTAATTTGCTAAGACTCGATGAAAAAGGGACAGAACTAAATTCAGTCCATAACATATTTCCCCTAAGGGTTTTCTCCTTACAAAATAAATAGTACCAATGGTAAATAGAAAATAGATTTCTTTGTTTTCGGTTTATGTTTACTTTAGATCGATCTTAAAAATTTTCCACAGTTTGAAGATCGATTTTCGAGGCACCTATGTAAATATCTTATGAGACTAATTACTACCATTTATCTACAGGGAAATAAGCCCTTATAGCCAAACTTCAATGAAACAACTGGTAATTCTTAATTATCGCTCATCGCTGATCGGTAATAGGAACTTCATACGAATTTAGGAAATCCTTCATCGATGAATGGTAATGAAACATTCATTAATGAACGTTCAGTGCAACCAACGTGTTCTTATCTCAATCTCTCGCACTCACTAATTTTGCTATTCAGTCATGACATAGCACCAACAATACACCAATGAGTGAGCTAGAGAGATTGCGATGTGGTTTACTGTTGGTTAGAAAGAAAAGGAAACACTCTCATGTATTCACAGATAGGAGATATATAGGTGAATTTTCTCCAGGCTGATAATCTCTTTTCACCAAAAGGTTTTGAAATTGTTCATCGACTCTTTACAGGTATCTTATCGATATTTGGCTATCAGGGATAAGCATAGATATATGTATGTATAATTTGCTCTTTTTCATTGACACATTAGTCAATAATTCAACTTCCTGTTAAGCCCTATAGGGTTCATAGAACAGAAAAGGTTCTCTCCCACAAAGCGTGATCCTCAACATCAGCCTTTAGCTGTAGCCAGGACTTGTTTATTCCTCTGGCTTCCTGCTCAACTGTTCGCTTCTATGTGCTACATGCTACATGCCCGACCAACCCGACGTCTTTCTCAGGGATTATAATCCAGAGCTTGTTTGGCGATGTTTTGCCCTAGTTTCCTCTGCTTGTACTCCAAAGTTCGTCGCTAAAGATCGCATCTGGCCAAAATATCCCTAAAATGCACCGGAAGCATAAGTTCACGAAAATTTGCAGTTTCTTGATAAGTCGGACTGTCACTTTCCATGTAGTACAACCATATAACAACAAGGATTATGCGTCAAATACTCATAGCTTTGTGTGAAAGCAAATCTCACTTAACCTCGTGAAATGGGAAAGGCTACCGAAGGTCTGACGAGCTTTATTTGTACGAGCCTCACCATCCTTTTTGGCTCCGCAGTCCATGTTGACAATGCTTTCTAGGCAACAAAAGTTTTGCAACTTTTCCACTTGTTGTCCGTTAAGAACAATCGGTGTGCTTATGTTCGAAGCCATGTGCTCATTTATTTAAAGTCCTGCCTCTTTGCATTTGAAATTCAGTGAGCAAACATTTGAATCTAAGTCCGAATATTTATAATCAAGTTTATTTTCCCCACCTTGCCGCTTTCAAGGTATCATTTATTACCACCAGAAACAGGCCTGCTGATAATATGCAGCCTTGGCTGACTCCCGTTCGCACAGATAAGCTCGTGGACAGCTCTTCTCATTGACAGTAGCTAAATTATTTATCAGGCTCAAATGACCATTGACTAAGTCTAAATATCAATCAATCAAATCAAATTCCTGTTAAGACCCCCTATAGAGGCATAGGGCAGAAACAACTCTCTTCCACAAGGCGCGATCCTGAGCATAAGTTGTCCCCAGGAATTGCTTATTCCTCTGGTCTCCTGCTCAACTGCTCGCATGGTCGACCAACCTGTCCTTAAGGATTATAATCCAGAGCCTGTTTGGCAATTTTTCGCCCTGGTTTCCTCAAAATGTGACCGATCTACTGCCACTTCCGCCTTCGAAACTCAATACCTATTTTAGTCCGTGCAGTTGTACTCCAAAGTTCGCTATTTGAGATCACTTCTGGCCAGAATATTCCTAAAATGCGTCTGAGGCGAAAATTTGTAGTTTCTTGGTAAACCGAACGATTGCTTTGCACGTAGTAAAACCATGTAAACACACGGATTTGACGCATGCGTCAAAAACTCACAGCTTCGTGCGAAGGGAGATTTTTCCTTAACCTCCAGAAAGGGGAAAGGATACCGAAGGCCTGACGAGCTTTATTTCTAAGAACCTCAATACCCTTTTCGGCTCCGCCGTCCATGCTGACAATGCTCCCGAGATAACAAAAATCTTGCAACATTTTCACAACTTGTCCGTTAGGAATAATCGGTGTGCTAGCGTTCGAACCCATGTGCATGTACTTGGTTTAACGCACATTTATTTTCAATCCCGTCTCTTTGCATTTAGAATGCAACGAGCGAACATTTGACTCTAAGTCCGAACGGTTATGTGCAAGCAAACACACGTCATCAGCATAATCAAGGTTACTTAAGATGTTAAATAGTGTCCATTGAAGACCGTTACTCTCCCCACATTCCAGTGCAGCTTTCAATATGTCATTTATTATCACCAGAAACAGGACTGGTGATAATATGCATCCTTGTCTGACACCCGTTCGCACAGTGAAGCTCTCGGACAGCTCTCCTCTATGCAAGACGCGACACCTTGCATCTTCGTACGATTCTTTAATCATTGCTATAACCTTATCTGAAATACCTCTCCTACGTAAAGCATTCCATATGTAATCTCGCTTGACGCTGTCGAAAGCCTTCTCGAAGTCCACAAACATGAGATGTAGTGGCGAACCCATTTCGGCTGACTGCTCTAATACTATCCGTACACGGTTAGAAATGTTGGTGTAAATTCTATAACAAAATAATATTCATATAAATCCTTACAAATTATTTATAAAATGAATATTATCCATCTCGATCAATTTTATAATTATTGAGAATGAATTTATACTTTTACTTATAGAACCATTTTATAACATTTTAGTATAAATGTTTTTCGCATTATTTATGAAAATATTATTTAAAATAAATGTATAAAATTAATAACAAAAAATGTTCACTATGTATCCATAGCTCCTATTTAATCTATCCTTTAATTTATTGAGATCTTTATACCTCTTACATATAAATTTTATACTCTTGTAATCCGGATAAAATGTACCTCTACAACACTACCTCTCAATCTGCAATTTTTAACAGTCTTATCAAAAACAATTTTAGCATTTCATAATATTTATTTCAATATTAAAAAATAAAATAGATTATAATACAAAATTAAATTACATTTTTAGCCATATAAATAATCTATAGAACTAAAGTATACATTTTTAAAGGACAATTTTCCGAATTTCAACATTTTATTAAACGTGACGTTTCGGTCTCTGCTTAAAAAGAGTTTCATAAAGTTCTTCAACCAGTTTGATAAAGGTCTCAGCAGAGACCGACACGTCATGATTGGTAAAACCGGAAATCTTTTGTATGAAGTCAAAATGAACTCTTAAAATATTCACCAAACCAAAAACTAAAGGTGTTTAGTTTGACTTTATAGATCGACGGTTGACTAGCAGATGTGTTTAAGTCCAATTTTTTAGAAATTGGTTTTTTTTTTAATCAACTTAATGCTGTCTTTACAACGTTTCAAAATATTAAAAGTTTATAGTTTCGGCTTAAAATTATTCGAAATATGAAAAATATCGACTTTTCCAGTTTAATTATCACAGTGCATTTCGGTTTCAAAACGTGCTGATGCAGAATTTTCATTTTGGGATTTAGACACCCCTGCTTGTCAACCGACGATATAATATGAAAAATATTACTTTGGCGTTCGCTTACAAAACTGTCTAAGTGTCGAATAGATGCTTTTGAGATAAATGCAATTGGAATGATTGAGTTTTAAAAGCGAACACATTTTTTAATTTTACTTTATTATTTTAATAATAAAGTATTGTGATCGACTTGGGAAAAAAAAAATTTGCTACCCTGAAATTTTTTTTTTCGCGTTTCATGACTAAAATAGCCTAAAAATGCAAAAAAAAAAAATCCGTCTGTCTGTACGCCGTCCGCCGTACGCCGACGTGTACGCTCAGCGCACATTAACTCCCAAACCCTTCAAGATAGAAAGTTCATTTTTGGAGGGATTGTAGGTAGTTGCGGATCTCAGGCGCATACTTATTTTGGGGGGTGTACGAGTTCAGGGGGAGGCAGGGGGAGCGCTTAAACCGAAAAATACGAATTCAAATATCTCAACCATGGTTACAGCTAAGAAGCTTAAAATCAACATACATATGCAGGAGTTTATGGGACAACTTTTAAAAATAACTTAATTTTTTTATCCATTGGCGTGCGAAAAGGGGGGGCTAAGAACCAATTGTCGGCCGAATTTTTTTTTCAAATGATTATATCTTCGAAATTACTTCCCATAAAAAATTGATATTTTGAGACCATCAAGATAGTATATAGATCTATTAGAAGCAGTTTAGATAGAAGCTAATTAGTGAAAGGGGGAGGGTCAGGGGGGGTGCAAAGAAAAACACTTAAAAATTAATATCTCAAATATCTCTTATGCTATGTAATTAAAACTTAAAGTATATACTAAACTTTACTAGCGACATATGAAAAAAATATAATATGTGGACATTATAGTAGTGGGGGGAAATGGGGAGCATTTCAAAAATGGCGCACTTTCCAAAACTACAAATCATCAAATCTCAAAATTGAGTACAGATATCAAATCAAAAATTTGTCAAATTGTAGAGCTATATAATCTTTAATTTTCGTAAAAAATTTGAGTTGGGGGGTGTAAGGGGAGGGAGGTGGAAAGCGAAAATGTTGAAAATTTTGAGTGATTTTTTATGGCTCTGGTAAAAGATACAAAGTTTAAATTTTGCACGTCGACACATCTATTTGATATAAGTAGAAAAAAAATAGTAATTTGTTCCAAAATTGTTATGCTTCGAAGTGGGGGTCTAACGTGCACAAGGTGTTTCATGTGGAATGAAAAAAACACATAAACTGAAAATTTTTGAATGAAATTTTTAGGTAGAAACTTGAAAATTTGAGAAATGCATTTAAAAAAAATCTTTAAAAGTTTGAAATATTAACTGGTCGAATATTCTTAAAACTTCTACTCCTTCCCATACAAAATTATTTTTTCGACCAATTTTAAGAAATCAATTATCACCTAACTATCAAAAGCTATCAATTTGAAATTTTGCACAAAACTTAGAAAAATAGTTTAAATAAAAATACGGTAAAAGTTTTGAAATCATGCTTGCCCTTCTACCCCCTCCCATACAAAAGCAAGATTTCGACCAATTTCATTAAATCAACTAATAACCAACAAATTAAAAGCTACGAACTTGAAATTTTGTACGAGCACCTTACAACAAAAAAGAAAGAAAATTCCATCACAAATTTTACGATTCCTTTACCTCCTCTACCCCCTCCCATACAAAATTATTTTTTCAAGCATTTTTAAGAAATCAGTTATCAGCTATCTCTTAAAAGCTATCAATTTCAAATTTTGCATGAAAACTTATAAAAATAATTCAAAATGAAGTTGTTTTAAAAGTTTTGAAATTGCACTTACCGTTCTACCCTCTCCCATACAAAACTATGATTTCGACCAATTTCATTAAATCAACTAATAACTAACAAATTAAAAGCTACGAACTTGAAATTTTATACAGCGAAATAAAACTGCATATCAAATTTTACGTTCCCCTACCTTCTCTACCCCCTCCCATACAAATTTTCGGTTTCGTGAAAATAAAATACACCGAATTTTATGAAAATTTTATGCAATTTCGTCTATGAAGCACATTCTATACAGAGAATATTGGACGTGATTCAAGCAATTATTAAAAACCTGTTAACATCCACCCACCCTTGCTATTACCCCTCCTCCTCCCCTCATAAAAACCCAAACTTGCAGAAACGAATGAAATATTGTTAAATTGACAACAGCCCTGCCCGAGAAACCCCTTTGCACTTAGCTTTCCCTAACCACTTTAACCTGCATATTGACTTTCCACTCATCCGCAACTTGTCCCAAGAATAATAAAGTTTCGCCCGACTTGTTGGCAGTTTATTTATACTTTAGATGAAATCTGAGAGTATTATAAGTTTGCCACAAAGTTTGTAACGCTAAGAAATAAGGCTCGAAAAAAAAATTAATGATACAGAAGATCATATAATCACTCAAAAATTTCAAAACCGGATGTCCGTCCGTCCGTCCGTCGGTCCGTCCGTGTCCTCTCTAGCTTGAGAACGAGTTGATCTAGAAAGTTCAAATTTTGTACATGTCGTTTTTGACAAAAAATTAAGGACAAATTCGTGAACGGGCCAAATCGCTCCACCCCTTCTGCAAATGAAACAATTGCGCAATTTGGCAATAAACGGATTTGCTCGAAAAGTATAAAAGCTATTAGTCTTAAATTTGGAAGATATTACTTTTATGATGATATCAATCTATCGTATAAAAATTATGCGTGTCCTTTCTCTCCTTCTACCACCTCCCATACAAACTGTACTTTTTCATGAAATACTCTAAACCAATTTACTCAGTGCCTATAAGATTTAGCGAGCTGAAATTTTACAATAAATATTTAATTGGAATTATTAGTAAGACCAAAAAAAAATAGACATACAGTTTCACCCCTTCTACCCCCTCCCATACAAAATGACACAATTTTGCAATTCGACATGAAAGCTATTGATCTGAAATTTGGAATATATTACTTTTATAGTAATTCCAATCTGTTGTATAAAAATTAGTTGAGTTCCCCCCGTCCTTCCACCACCTCCCATACAAACTGAGCTTTTTTATGAAATACTCTAAATAAATTTACTTATGAAATTTATCGAGCTGAAATTATGCACTAAATAATTATTTAGAATTATTAGTAAGACCAAAAAAAATTAGGTGATTAGCTTCAATCTTTCTACCACCTTCCATACAATTTGACACAATTCAACAATTTTACAAAAAGATGATTTTCCAGAAAAGTATGATTGCTACTGATCTGCAATTTAAAACATGTCACAAGCATGATATTCACAATTATTTTTAAAAACGTCATTAATAAATTCACACTCTTATACCCCCTCCCATACAAACTACACAATTTCACTTAAACCAATACACTAATTTTCTCAGTATCTATTCAATTATTGAATCCTAAATTTTTTATAAAACATATTGATAACACCCTTAGAGTGATGTGAAAAAATTAGTTCAATATCGTCAACCTCTCTACCACTACCCCAAAATTTAAAATAAAAAAAAATTCTCTCTCATTTAGAGTATCGCACGATTGGGCTTTAAGCCCTTTACGCCTTTACGTAGTCCTGTTATGTTTTTAGAAAAATTTTAACTCACTGATACATATTCAGTGTCAAATCATAGTTAAGACGTTGTTGCGTTAAATAGTAAAAACGTCTTAACTCATAACACAACCAGTAAAAAGTGCAAGTAAAAATTTATCTTTAGAAATCATTAATTATAAACAAACCCAAAATTTTTGGAATATTTTTGCAATCAGTGCGAGAAACTATAAAATAATATTAATTTTAAAATTATCTATCTACATTTATTATACTTATATACCTACTACTAACAATACCTAACTGCTATAATATATGGCGATTAGTTGATCGAATTTCGCACATACTCCTTCTTAGTTCCATAACCCAGCCTAGAAAAGAGTTTGATTTATTATTAAATTTGAGTGATTTAAATAATTAAAAAATTACGTGTTGCGCATTTGCCAATACGTGTTGCGAAACTTTTTTTTGTAAATTGCGTTTTAGCCTTTACCAGAATCCAATTCTACTCTTCCCTCATTTTGGTCGTAGTTTATCGCTTTATTTTCTTTTGTTTTGTTCCCATACTGTCCCTAGGTACAATTAGGATACACGTTATATTGTTTTTTTTGTCTCTAAACGTGAAATTATAACAAAATAATAATACGACCAAAATAATAAACTTAAAAGAATGCAATAATAATAAAAATAATCAAATTAGTTCGCGCCAAATAATGAACTGAAAAATTTTGGACTTAAAAACTCCTAGGGCAGCACTGCTGGAAAGTATTTTGGCGCCAAAACTAGCGATGAGATGGGGAGGAAAGCCGTTAAAGCTCGGTCTGCCGGGATTTGAAAAAAAAGTGGAAAGGTTTTCGGAGAGAAGCAAATAGACTGTGTTCAGAAGAACACCTTTGGTTACTAATAATAAAAAAAAAGTAGAAATAAAAGGGAAAAAAAACTCGATAGGGGATGGAGTAAAAAGTGGCGTTGATGGTGAACATCGTTTTGTTGTTAGGAAAAAAATAAGACAATAAAAAAAAAAAAAAAATAATACACTAAGTGACATTAATAGAAGTTGAATTTGTTAAGTTCATAATTAATAGTTTAAAAGAACTTTATAAAGTTATAAGTGACATTGAAAAACAAATAAGAAAAAAATTACCTTATAATTGAACAAGTGACATTAACAAAAATTGAAAGAGCGCTAATTTGTAATCAAATTCTTCGACACATCTGGATGCAGCAAGGGCCCCAACGTTAAGTACCAAATATTGAATTTTTTATATTATCATTTTTTTTATATCAATAGCAAGAGTTTAATAGAATATAATTATATGTTAATTTAAGTTATAATTTTTTACTTTTTTCGAGTGTCAAATTTTCTTTCTCTGTAAGTGCCTAGGAACAACCAATGAATTTATTGCGCGCGTTTTTTTTTTCCTTTCTTTTCTTCTTTCTCTTTTTCGTTTCTTCTTTTTTTGTTTCTCAAGATGAGTGAGTGAGGAACTCATGAGAGAGTTCCCAGGCTTTGTCCGGATATCGGGTAAGTGTGAATTATCGTCATGAGTGATACGCAAATTTCCTGTATTAAGGTTTTTTTTTTATCGTCCGCTAATTTGGATTAGCGGGGGATGAAAACATCCCGCTAAGCGAATGAACCGCTTGGGTAGTACGGTATCGTGATCCCTTTCCCGTTCCATTTTTGTTCATCAGCACGAACAAGGATGAGGATTTCTTGGGTCAACGACCCATCCCAAGCTCCTGAGCCGCCGGCAAAATCGTGCTGCCTCGACCTAAGAAATTCCCATCATCTGAAGCAGGATGAAGGATTTCCTTCATCTCTTAACATACGTTAATATGTGGGCAACTTTTTGTTTCCATTCGTTGTAGGTGGCAGTAATCGAAACAAATTAAGGCAGGGCAGCGTACTTCAATCTGAAATTTTTTTGAACCCTTAGCCATATGACAAAAGAATATCAATGTCTTACATTTTAAAGTTTTCTAGAATAGACTATGCTAAGTCTATTCTTTTAAGAAATGTAGATCATTGCAAATGCTGTAAACGTTGCAGCCTTAGAAACAATTTCTACAGCAATACTATTCGTTTCCGACTTCTAAACTATTATCCAATTTCTTCCTTATATATTTTCATAACCAATGTTTACTTCAGAATTTTTCTTCCGTTTGTATAGATAAATAAACAGTATTGCATAAGAACGTTTTCCATTCTTGGATTTGAAAATTTGTGAATTTCACTATAAATTTGGAAAATTATTATAAGACTTGGAAGCATATTATACATACCTGAATACAAAACATCTATTTTATGCACACTTTTCACTGATAAACTTGCCACCCACACTATTTTGACGAGAAAAATAAACTGACGTAGTCAAGAATCAATGCAATTATGATGTAAATTCGAAGAGCAAATAAATTTCATCAGCATTTTATAATAAAAAAAAATAGAGTAAATATAAAAATCGTATGCATGGCGAACATTTGTCAATCACACGTATAAAACCTATCCCGCGACCTATAAAAGCATCTTCCAGATGATTCCATTTGTTTCTTATGATTTTAGCCAAAAAAGTTTATTTCACGTTGTTATAAAAGCTATTGTGGTTAGTATAAGAAAAGCCTTTATTTTGCAACTTTTGAGCGTCTTTAACAGATCTTAAGATCTAATTTATACTGAAAGGAAGATAAAATTATTAACGACCATATTCTAGCATTCATTCAATAACTATCAGGATAAATTTTATATATAGTGGAATAAAATTTATTTTGCTTAAATTAAAGGCAAATCTATATAGTTAAATCCATACACACTCTAAGCCAAATTAATATAAAGCATTTTTATATAATCGTTTTTCATAAAAAGCCATACTAATTATCAGATACTTCACTTTTATAACAAAAAAATAATAGATGAGCTTTATCTTTTACACCAATATTTTTAACCGTGTAGGGTATTTGTGTGGTCGGTACACTACGACCCTTTACGGAATCCAGCCAGATAAACTTCGAGAGTTCAACTATTGACAATTACCTTAGCCATGATTTTCGATAAGGCAATAAATAGACATATACCACGCCAATTGCCACAATCCCGAAGGTCACCCTTCTTCAGAATTTTCACAATGACGCCCTTCTTCCATTCAGTCGGATATCTTCCTTCATCTACATCTCAGTAAAGAGTGGGAGGAGTGTGTCCGTTGTTATTTCCGGGTCCGCTTTGAGGAGTTCGGTTGGTACGCGTCTAACAGCCTTTTTAAGCTGCATCGCGGTAGTTCCGCCTCAGGTCCGGCGTTAGTTGGTTGACATCAGGTTAGGAGATAATTGCCAATTTGGCTTTTTTGCGGTTGGCAACCTTGTCCTATGTGTCTTGCGACATTCAATGTTTCTCACCGCTTTGCACATATCCCACAAATTCTTCTCCCAATTGGCGTTCAGTGTGCTCTTTCATATTCGGCCAATATGGATGACTTTTTAGAGGTAGAATGGTGGTGTATTGGCGCTTTTTGTTGAGGTCCTTGAAAAAACGTAGTGCAAAAATCGAATCTACCGAATTTTGAGACCGTTTAAATCATATATCGATGTGTATAATTACTTGGTACGATTTTGCATTGTTCCAGTAGGCATTTCTGTTTTATTGTTTTCGGAGCTTTCGAGTTGCATGGGAGATCGTTGAAAGGAAGTAGCGCAAAAATCGAATTTACCAGATTCTGAGAGCGCTTAAATTGCGCATAATTCCTATGTATTTAGTTTTTCAATTATATCATTTTTTAAGGGGTGTTGGGGAGGCTAACTTGCCCCTACTCAGCCCTCCCTCCACCTTAAAATAATTAATCCTACTAAATAAAAGGAGCACAAGTTTTTTTTCTTTGTGTTTTCGAGAGCGCATAAATAGCACATGATTCTGTAATTTTTTCGTTATTTTTCAATGAAGTGGAGAGGCTAGCTTGACATATGTAACTATTGATCAACATTCGACGCGTTATTGCCGAAATACAGCCCGATTTACTGCAAAGAGTGTGTGCAAATTGGACTGGATTTTTGAAATTGAATTGGATTGCGCTATGTACGCGCCAGCCACAGCGGTCACATGCCCGAAATTATATTCAAACATTAATGCTATAAAATTATCTTTCACATAAATCCAATGTTTATACTCTAGATGGAATCTGAGAGTATTATAAGTTTGCTCTAAAGTTTGTAACGCCAAGAAATAAGGCTCGGAGAAAAAAATGAATGATACAGAAGTTAATATTATCACTCAAAAATTTCAAAACCGGATGTCCGTCCGTCTGTCCGTCTGTCCGTCCGTCCGTCCGTCCGTCCGTCTGTGCGCGCTCTAGCTTGAGAACGCGTTGAGCTAGATAGTTCAAATTTTGTACACGTCGTTTTTGACAAAAAAGTAAGGTCAAGTTCGTGAACGGGCCAAATCGCTCCACCCCTTCTACCCCCTCCCATACAAAATGCCACAATTGCGCAATTTGACAATTAACGGATTTGCTCAAAAAGTATAAAAGCTATTGGCCTGAAATTTGAAATATGTTACTTTTATGATAATATCAATCTACCATATAAAAATTATGCGTGTCCTTCCCGTCCTTCTACCACCTCCCATACAAACTGAACTTTTTCATGAAATACTCTAAACCAATTTACTCAGTGCATATAAGAATTAGCAGACTGAAATTGTGCACCTAATATTAATTTAAAATTGTTAGTAAGATTAAAAAGAAATTAGACGATTAACTTCACCCCTTCTACCCCCTCCAATACAAAATGACACAATTTCGCAATTTGACAATAAATGAATTTACTCGAAAAGTATAAAAGCTATTAATCTGAACTTTGGGATATATTACTTTCATAATGATATAAATCTACAGTAGAAAAATTATTTGCGTCCTCTTTCTCCTTCCACCCCCTCCCATACAAACTACACTTTTTCATGAAATGCTCTAAGACAATTTTCTCAGAACATATAATATTTATCGAGTTCATATTTTGTAATAAATACTTAATTAGTATTATCACTAAGATCAGAAAAAAATATTTGATTAGCTTCGCCCCTTCTACCCCCTCCCATACAATATGACACAGTTTCAAAACTTACAAAAAATCTATTTTCTTGAAAGGTATGAATGTTACTGGTCTTAAATTTAAGAGATGTCAATTTTATGATATTCTTAGTTATTTCTAAAAAATCACAAAAATCCCCCCACTCTTTCTACCACCTCCCATACAAACTGCACATTTTCACTAAATCTAACACACTAATTTTCTCAGTTCGCATTCAATTTTTGGAATAAGCATTTTGTATAAAACATTTTTGTAGCTACCTTAGCATGATGGGGAAAAAATTAGTTCAATGCTATCACCCCTTCTAACACTCCCCATACAAAATTTCTTGGGATCACAAAAAATTCTATTTCATCTAGAGTATAGTAAGATTGCGTTTTACGCGCAATCGTAGCCCTGTTATGTTTTTTTATTTAAGGAACCGAACACAACTTAGGGGATCACCCTATAATTCTATGCACAGCTGTGTCGGTATAGGAATTGGAAAAAAAAAATTACGTTAGATCAGTTTAATTTAGGTAGAGAAAGACGAAAGTGATAGTGTACATTGCCTTTGAAGCACTGGATGTTGAGCTCGTTGGGAAATACTTTGGATGGCAATTTGTTCCAAAGTCTTTATGGATATTAAAATCATTATTCTGTATTTAATTTCAATTTTAAGCTCTCCGCCTATAAAAAAAACACCTCACACTATTTATTTTCATTTGAGTTATTTGAAAACAATAAATAAATTTAAATACATATTTATTTACAAAACAAAATGAAATAAACTGCCTTAAAACACCTACAGAAATAATAATAAAAAAAATCTCCCATATAATACATTTCCATCGAAGCTCAGAAAAAATACGAAGTATAAGAATATAAGAAAATAAAAAAGACTTAAAAACCTTTCCGCATGAAAATCTCTCACCTGCACGATCATCATGATCATGGTCATCTGGCAACCCATACGACAGGTATGCTTCGCAAAGGTAGTAAACTCTCTCCTTTAGTCTCGCATATGTGCCGAGTGTGGTTTGACGTGAACGTGTTTTTCGTAGTTTGCTGTTTAGATTTTGGTTTGGGCTCTTTATTCAAATACAAGAGAAATAAAAAAGTGATATTTAATTAAATGTAGAGGTGCGATCAAGAAAATTACAATAAAAGTAAATTTATTGAAAATAATTAGAAAAGATGGTGTAGTTGTTTTTTTTTTTCAGTTCGGTATTGTTTAATTTTCAAGTGAATAAATAAGAAAAGCGAAAATTTTGTGAACTACTGTGAAGGTTTTCATTGCTAGTTTTTCGGTTAGTGTGTTATACAGCTAATGTGAAAGTATCAAAATTTTGTCTTTTTTTAAACAAAAAAAAAAGAAGCCTTTGTGCAAGGGTAAAAATATTGAAAGAGAAAATTAAATGTTCCTTCCATTTTGGCATTATATCCTCCTCCAATGCCACCATGGCTACCACCGTGTACCACCAAAGCCGTGCTGAAAACACAACAAAGCAAGAACAACAACAACACCAACACGAAGCCCAACTTTTGGTCACCAAATTAAATCGCCATTCATTTTATGCATATGTTTGAGGTCATAGGACCATCTCCAGTCGCGCTGCTCCTGCTCGCCAGTACTCAGCGTGCGCGGAGCGTGGACCTTCCTAACCTACCCCGCTTAATAACTTAATCTTGCGATGACAAGCTTTTCAGCTTTATCTCCGTCAGAGTTGCTCTTTTACTCGCGCCATATAGATTTTCAGAATAAACCAATAAAATTGGAAATTTATGCAGGTCTCCCGCGATTGCTGTCGTACCAACAACACACACGCTTGTGTTCTCCTCCTTCTCCCCTTTACCATCCCTCGAGGCGATCCACCTTCTTCAAGTACACCTTTCTCTCTATAACTTGGCCGTCGTCTTCTTATTCTTAATCTCCTTGTTCTTCGTCGTCTTCGCCATCGTCTTCATCATCATCGTTGTCGTCTTTTACCTTTATAAGGCAAAATCGAAAAAAAAAAAATAAATTTAGCTACAACAACCTCATATTTCTAACCAAACACCAATATTGTTGTGATCTTATTCCTCTTGTACGAAATTTATGGTGTGCGTTAAATTGCGGCCAAGAAAAGATACGGTCTCTCTTCAACGCTCTCCCGTTCTCCTTAATTTACCAAAGACGCGATACATTTACCTGGAGAAGGTGTGCGCGATTACATGGAAGCTGGCACCACAAATGCAAACATTTGTTACGAGATATACGAGAGTATGCCAAGCAAAGTAGTGGGATGTTTAGAGGTTCACTCGCCTCTTCAAGAAGGCCACCATAATCTTGCCGTACCAGTAAGATCTTTGAGAATAACAAAAAAAAAATAATAATAATAACAATAAAAATAAATAAAACAACAACACAACTAATCAGAAGCAACACAAAAAAAAATTATTGAAAGAAGTAAATTAAAAGCAAAAAAAAAAAAAAAAATTGCGACATCGGCAATCTTTTGATGAATACGAAGAAAATCGAAAAGATATCGAGGTCTTCTTGGTTTTTACAAATTTTTTTTTTATTCGTTTTTTAATGCAAAAACACCTGAAAAAATCCACCTCTCTGTCGTGCTAAGAAGCTTAAGCTTACTTCTTGCTTGGCTAAGATTCATCATTGTGGAAATGATTCGTTTCTTTGGACGCTGTCTTTGTAAAGAGAAAAAATCGTGGACCGCGAGATGCAACAGCATGCAAGGCCGCCGCCGGGCATGATCGTTTTATGCCGCAACACAACGCAAACCGGACAATGCCCAATCATTTGCGATCGGGTCGCCCTTAATGCTGCTGCCCATTTTATAATGCAATCCAGTTGCAATGTAATGGCATTTTTTTTTCTCTTTCTGCTTTTTATTCCTTTTTATATTTTTTTGATAAAAAAAAATTAATATCAAGTCCAGCATGATCATTATGCAGAGTAACTCGACGTCTTCTGTTTTTATTATTTTTATTAATTTCATGATAATAATTTTGGATTAAATATTTATGTCTCAGTATAACATGATTACTTGTCATTTACAAAACAGAATAAATATTTGTTTGACCTCAATATTAAAAGTAATTTGGTGGTTTAAAGAAGAATTTTGACGAGATTATGAAACTATTACGATTCACTGCAATATCTCTTTTTTTCTATTCCGAAACATTTCGAACACTTTGGTTTTCATAATGTTTCTGCATACAGTCTATTTTGTACACCATATAGCGTAAATAGATAAAAGTCTAATTTTATTTATTTGGATCAAGGAGTTCGGTTTTCGTAGTGAACAGATCGTGTATCAATTGCAAGCACAACATTATAACGAGACATTAAACTCTAACGATAATTTTTGTTTACAAAAATGTAATTCCGAACTAACTTTGAGTGCCCATAACTAGACATTAAAAATAAAACCATCGAGAATAATTCCCATGGAGGCGTTCACGCTGGGCCTTCTCGTCTATTGATTAAAACTATTTATAGAAGTGAAGTACCGCAGACTTAAAAATGGTTTTAAAAAATATTAGTGAAGAAGCTAACATAACGCAAAACAACTCAGCAATCTAAGTCGCAGTTGACTGTGGCATATTCTACGGGAAAACAGCTGTCTAGTTTAAACATAGATGTGTCAGATGGCAGTTAACATTAACGAATAATCCTCTATAATTGGCAAGATGCAAAAACGGCATCCCGAGAAGAGAAATCAACGTCACGGTCACTAAAAGCCCGATACCAGCAACATCCAATCATTATCACTTACTGGAAACCACAGGAAATGGTAAAAGTACTCCAAATACTAATAATTTTAACATACCAGCAAAAAATGTAAAAAAAGTTGTTAACAGAAATCAAGAATAAATCAAGTTCTGTCCGCCAATAGTCATCTTTGACGCACTGGTCAGGGAAGTGGAGGCAATTTTGAAAGCTATCGTATCAGATTTTCCACCTGGAAAAAAATAATAGAAATTGTTCAATTAGGCTGTACACACAATCACGCAACCTTACGCTGAGTTATTGCTCTGCCCGCGATATGGGTACCATAGCCACCTCGTGTACGTCAAGAGACGACCTCAACCAGCGCAGGGGGTGGAAGCAACCTTCCATGGGCTCCCCAGCTCCTCCTGGTAGGCTACACAACTGAAGCATAGCTACCATGCACTTTGATCAGTCGCAACCCTCGGGTACGTGGGGACGGTCGGTCCCGCAAGTAGTCACTGGAATCGCCGAAGCTTTCTTGACCAGCACTTTCTTCCCTGCGTATTGATGTGTTGCGGAGCTGACAGACCGTTCAACTTTATCCCCCTACCTAAATGGGTTACGGAGCTAACGGTCTATTCAACGTTATCCCCAACATCATTGTAAGTTTCGGAGCCGATGCCAGTAGTATGATTAAATTGAATAAATCAATTTAATATACAAGACAATCGATTTAGTCCGCCCTACTTGCTTGTTGGGTTTCGGAGCCAACCGCAAGGGGGTAGTTGTAGTTGTAGGATGAGGTTTTACCAATTCCTGCAACTATCTTTGGAGACTAGCGACTCCACGGACCTGTGCTAACTATCCCCCTGTGGGATGGGGGCAGTAGAATTCACCCACAGCCAGTCCTGCTTGCCCTAGAAATGGCAAATGGACACTCACTGGATCATGGGCTTATCACCCGTGATCTTAAGACCTAAATGATACGAGAAACGGATACAGCGCCTCGGATACGGACTGATTCTACGGTAACGACTTTTGGCATTCGAAAATGGACTATGATTGGCTTCTGGAACGTTCGAACATTGACTGACGGTGGAAGAGCTGGCGTTACTCGGTCCTTGCACCGCCAATCAGTGATCGACCGTGAAATGGAGCACTATAACATCCAAATCTTGGGCTTGAGCGAGGTCAGGTGGACAGGATCAGGAGAAGAACGAACCCCTAGCGGAAACACTATTCTGTACATTGGCCCTGAAAGTGAAGCCAGAAATGGCGTGGCATTCGTCCTTACACCGAGAGCGAGAAATAGTCTCATTAGCTGGGAACCAATCTCGGATAGGATTATTGTCGTCAGGCTCAGGACCAGTGTCAGAAACGTCACAATTCTGCAGTGCTACGCACCAACTAATATCGCAACATCTGGTGACAAAGAGGAGTTTTATAGCCAACTGAGTGCCACCTTCGAACGTGTTCCAAGAGGTGATATTATTATCATCTCCGGAGATATGAACGCCCAGGTTGGATCAGACAACACTGGACTAGAACACGTCATGGGGACGCATGGTGACCCTTGGGTCGACGCGTCACGACCTTGGATTAAGAGATCCGAAAACGGTGAATTATTTGTGGAGTTTTGTAGTACTCGGCAAATGGTCATCGGAGGGACCCTTTTTCCACACACGAGTCATCATAAAACATCTTGGGTTTCCCCTGATGGTATTACTCAGAACCATTTGGCTATAAGTCGCCGATGGAGAAGATGTCTCCGCGATGCGCGAGCGAAACGTGGAGCTGACGTGGGGAGCGATCACCACTTGATGGTTGCCTGCTTGAGATTGTGTACAATAGCTATCCGACGACCACAAATTCTTCAAATGAAGCGCAAGCTTAATGTGGATAAACTCAGAGACAACAAAAAACGTGAATACACCACTATTCTACGCGAAAAGTCATCCACATTGGGTGAATATGAAATACGCACACTGGACGCCAATTGGGAGGCTACCAGAAACACTTTTCTAACTAGTGCTGAAGAATCTGTGGGATATGTGTAAAGCGGCGAGAAACCCTGGATGTCACAAGACACATGGGACAAGGGTGGCAATCGGAAAAAAGCCAAATTGGCAATCGTCTCTCAACCCGATGTCAACCAGCGAACGCCCGACTTGAGGCAAAACTACCGCGATGCTCACATACAGCTTAAAAATGCTGTTATACGCGACAAGAGAAAGGCCATTGAAGATCTGGCAAACAAGGCAGAATCTGCGGCATACCTTGGGGATATGGGTTCACTATTTAAAATCATGAAACAGTTGACGAACAGGAATTTCACCGCCAACCACCTGGTGAGAGATATCAACGGAACTCTTCTTAATATGAGTGAACACCAGTTGCGGCGATTGAAGGAATACTTCTCTGATATTTTAAACATCTTGTCCGAGGAAGATATTCCGGAAACAGAACAACTACCAAACATCCAACCGCAACAATCCTCTATTAGGGACGATCCCCCAGATAAGGAAAAGATAGTTTTCGCCATTCGGTCAATGGCGGGAAGGAAAGCTCCAGGTATAGACGGACTACCAACCGAACTCCTCAAAGCGGACCCGGAAATAACGGTCTTCACTAAGGTGTGGAATGAAGGAAGATATCCGACTGAATGGAAGGAGGGCGTCATTGTCAAAATCCCGAAGAAGGGCAACCACTCTCGAAGTTTATCAGGCTGGATTCCGTAAAGGGTCATCTTGTACCGACCACACAAATACCCTTCGGATAATATTAGAGCAGTCAGCCGAAATGGGTTCACCACTACATCTCATGTTTGTAGACTTCGAGAAGGCTTCCGACAGCGTTAAGCGAGATTACATATGGAATGCTTTGCGTGGGAGAGGTATTCCGGATAAGGTCACAGCTATGATTAAAGAATCCTACGAAGATGCAATGTGTCGCGTCTTGCATAGAGGAGAGCTGTCCTAGAGCTTCCCTGTGCGAACGGGTGTCAGACAAGGCTGCATATTATCACCAGCTCTGTTTCTGATGGTAATAAATGACATCTTGAAAGCTGCACTGGAAGGTGGGAAAGGTAAAGGTCTTCAGTGGAGACTATTTAACATCTTAAGTCACCTTGATTATGCTGATGACGTGTGTTTGCTTGCACATACCCGTTCGGACTTAGAGTCAAATGTTCGCTCGTTGCATTCTAAATGCAAAGAGGCTGGACTGAAAATAAATGTGCGTAAAACCAAGTAGATACATGCACATGGGTTCGAACGCAAGCACACCGATTGTTGTTAACGGACAGGATGTGGAAGAGGTGCAAGATTTTTGCTATCTTGGAAGCATTATCAGCATGGACGGCGGAGCTGAAAAGGATGTTGAGGCTCGGCTAAATAAAGCTCGTCAGGCCTTCGGTATCCTTTCTCCTTTCTGGAGGTTAAGAGAGATTTCCCTCCGCACGAAGCTGCGAGTTTTTGACGCATGTGTCAAATCCGTGTTGTACTATGGTTGTACTACGTGGAAAGTGACCGTTCGACTTACCAAGAAACTACAGACTTCCGTAAATCAATGCCTCCGACGCATTTTAGGAATATTCTGGCCAGAAGTAATCTCCAACGACGAACTTTGGAGCACAACTCGCCAGACTAAAATAGGTATTGAGATTCAACGGCGGAAGTGGCAGTGGATCGGTCATACTTTGAGTGAACCAGAGCGGAACATCGCACAACAGGCTCTGGATTATAATCCTCAAGAAAGACGTCGGGTCGGTCGACCATGTAACACATGGAAGCGAGCGGTTGAGCAGCAGGCCAGAGGAATAAATAAGTCCTGGCAACAGCTTAAGGCCGATGCTCAGGATTGCGCCCTGTGGGAGAGAGTTGTTTCTGTCCTATGCCCCTATAGGGGGTCGTAACAGGAATTTCATTGAAAAGAAAGTTCAATACACCAATCGTTTACTTTCTCCGCTCCGTTTGGATAGGTTTCGGAGCCGACTGCAAGCTGCCGACTTGGTCTCCTCTATCCATTGTATTTCAGTAGTCAGCAGTATATCAACGTTATCAACATCAGTTATTATTTGCTACTTTACCATCTGTATGTCGCACACAATTATCATTAATTGTATCAGTTTACAACCATTTGTACAACCATTTGTACAACCATTTTATCAACCTTTTCAATATCAGTAATATTGCGGCTACTTTACCATTTACGTTTCGCACGCAATTACCATCCATTGCATCAGTTCATCTACCATCATTTCAACTTTGTCAACATCCGTCAACATCGTGGCTACTTGCCATCTGCGTTTCGCACACAAGTTATTCTCAAATTGCATCAGTTCTTCCACCAAGTTCCAACCTTATCAACATCGGTCAATATCGTGGCTACTTTGCCTTCATTTTTCACACACAAATTGTCATCAGTTTCATCAGTTTACAACCAACATTGCACAACATCTGTCAACATCGTAGCCACTTAACTGTCCTTTTTTCGCAACTAATTGTCATCAGTTTCACCAATCGATGGGTTTCGGAGCCGATGTTACTCGACTTTATTCCCCCCATCTGTGATAGGATTCAAAGCCGACACAATGCGTTCAACTGTGTCCCCCCACATAAATGGGCTACGGAGCTGACGCTAGTATGTGACTTTGTCCCCTATCTGTAGATCCTTAGCGTTACCCAGTCTGCACCGCAAGGAGGCGATTTACATGGCAGGCTTTAGACATAGAACAATATCTTGATCGTTTATCGTACACGCCAGACACTAGGTCGCTAGCGCACGGTTGTCTTTAGCAATCGCGGATTGTTTTTGTGACGACAATCATTAACGCCCCCGAAGGTAGCAGTTTATACCAAATGCAAGTTTGGCATTCATACTGCTGGATGCGAGACCTATCTAAATCTCTGCCAGTCTATCGGTCATGCCACCGAGTTGAGGAACGCAACTCCATGGGCTCCCCGACACCTGTGGTACCAGAAAACCTCTGGTCAGGTTTCGTAATTTGAAAATTACTGTCAGTTGAGTGCCTTGCTGCTCGTGACTGGTGACACTCCGCATCGGGATACGTAGGGACGGCACTCCCTAAAGGTTATACCGGAATCGACCTAGGTCGTTCACCCGGTATGTGATAACTAGTGTTATCCCTTCCCTGCGCATATGTAAAAAGAACCTTGACTACGGGTATTTAGATCTCTACGCCCTCCTAAGCCTCCCCGTATCAGCCCACTTTCTACTGAATACCTCGTGCGTAAAAGCTCTGAGACAAAAGTTTTTCGACTCGATAAACATCTGCTGACATCTAAATTGCTACCATTACGAGTGATCCCCATATCAGTTAAATTCCTGATATCATCGTATCTTGGGCATTCGCCCAGTATATGCTGCCAATTTTCAAGCGCAGCTCCGCATAGGCAGCCCTCAGTTTCGTTTCTGCCTACTATGTGAAGGTAGGCGTTCATACTACCGTGGCCTGTCAGGAGAAAACCCAGACTGAGAGGAAATTCAAAGTCCAAGTTCTCTCTGGCATTCGTGCGTCACCCTACCCTTTTCACTTTCTGCCCATCTGTTTTGCCATATCGACGTCACCCTGAGGTCGAGGAGTTCTTTGTATTCGCGAAGGCTCCTCTCCCTGATCTCTTCATGAGTCAACCAATCGCTATCCAGCAATGGGACACCCTTCCGGATCTTGTAGGTGATAGCTCTGCGCTTCACCTCCAATGGCGGAACACCCATGAATACCTGTATGGCTTCGGTAGAAACCGTTCGACATACAGGTAAACATGCCCGCAGGATTACTCGTTGGCAAGAGTAAAAAGCCCAGGCTCCTGTGCCAGTCGCCATATAGTCGTACCATATCAACGATCCATACGTTGTGCATGCAAAGAACAGACCTTCGTATATGACACGTACCGCTCTCCTGGACAGGCTACATTCTTTCCGCAGAACTCTGCGGATCTGTCCCATAGTAGTAATGAGACGTTCCTTGAACTCTCGCAGATGCAGCTCAAACCTCAACCGCTCTGAAACTCTGATGCCCAGATACCTGACGTTGGTCACGTAACTGAGACCAGATCCCTCGAGCTTTACCAAGGGTGGACGTGAGAGCGAAAGTTTGCCTTTCAGCAACATGATCGCTGTCTTTTCTCTAGATACCTCCACTCCCACTTTCTGCCCCCATTCCAGAACGGTTGTCATAAGAGCCGTACCCTTATGCTCCAGCTCAGATCGAGAACCTCCCTCCACTAAAATGAGCAGATCGTCGGCATACGCTGCGACACTACTTGTGCTCGAGAGCTGTGCCAAAAGCTCATCCATCATTAGGTTCCATATAAATGGACCACTGATGGAGCCTTGAGGACAGCCCCTCCGTACATTTCTCCAGACAGTGTCATGCAATCCTCGAACGCATGCCGACCTGCCAGAGAAATAGCTCTGCCACAAGATCATTTCTTGATAGCCGCAATCGCATAGCTTATCAAACACGACGTCCTAGCTCAAATAGTCAAACGCCACCTTGAAATCTACAAAGGTTCCAAGGACGTATTTACTAGCACTCCTCGCCACCGAGCTCTTCACATGTCTCCACGCATCCTCCGTGCATCTCTCGGCGCGGAAGTCGTACTGCCATTACGAAGCCAGATGGGCCACTTTTTCACTCAATCTTCGTATCATAATCCTCTCCAGGACCTTGCCAAGGACCGGGAGAAGAGATATGCCCCGATAAGACCGAGGGTTACTTCTGACTTTCTCTGGCGACTTCAGGAGCACGACCACATGAGCAATCTTTCAAGCTGCAGGAAAGGTGCTTTTACACTCTCACCCGTCATCCCGTCAACCCCAGGCGCCTTACCAGATCTGATCCTGTTGAAACTTGATTCAATCTCTTCGTGTTCCAGCTCGGGGATTTCTCCCTCTGCTATTACACGATCATCATCACTTTCCCTCAGTTCAGGATCCGGAAAGAATTCTTCCAATAGTGCTTTGGCACACTCATTCCATGTCGACAAAATGTTGCCTCCAACATTAATACCAGACATTTCAGGCCCTGATCGTTTTCCCCTGCAGATTTCATAGACTTGACCCCAAGGGTCACGTGAGTTTGCTCGGATGAAACGTTTCCAATTCTCCTCCTTGGATGACATGATCAGAGCTCGGTACTCGTACATGCCTCGCTGGTGGTCAAGTTTGAGATGGTTCGTGTCAGCTCGACCTCTTATACGTGCTCTTTGGAATTTCTTCCTTAGGGCTCGTACTCGAGTGCGCTTCGCTGCAAGTTCTGCATTCCACCATTTAGCACGTTTTGGATTCACCTTTCGGATCCTCCTAATCGTGTCGTCGTTCACTTTTACCAGCCATTCTTGGATTTTCGTGATTTGAATATCCAAGTCGAGCAGCGTGAAGTCGCTCAGCGGAATCCTTTCTGGTTCGCCAAGCTACTTCGCGCAGGGGATCGCCTTCACACACAGCCCTATCGCATGAAAATTCTACGACGATTAGGCTGTGATCGCTAGTCCCCCATCCTGCTCTGATGCTCCACCGGGCGTCAAATACCATTGCTACGCGATTGGCCAGAGTCACATCGATATCGCTTACACCTCGCGGTCCGTCAAATGTGTAAAAGTCGCTCGGCTCATTCTAGACGAACATGTCATTCGGTGCTATCCAATCGCAGATAGCCTCTCCACGGCGCAATCCAAGACTACTAGACGTGCGTCCGTTAGTCTTGCTGAACCACAATGCAGAGGGCATTTGCTTCCATTCCAAATATGGCAGGAGTCCCGTTCACCTGTTGGATAAGCGTGTCCATGTAGTCTAGACATGGGTCGAGCGGCTCTCCAAACCTGCAGTATATGCTAACTAGATATACCGGGCCGAAAGGTCCGCTCACCTTAAAGCACACTCCCCATTCTGTTGTCAGGTGCTCAAGGGCAGGCTTTAGACAGTAGCTATGACACAGAAGAAGTTAAAGAAGAGCTTCTTAGACTTTCTGAATGCTTGCAACTCAGCTCCGTAAAGAGATTCTATACGCCAAGTATTTTGACATGCACCTAATACAGCTAGAACCAGGAGAGGATCCTACTAAAAGAAACGGAAATTAAGTATTTCCGAAACCACAAGATATCGTGGGAAAAGCCTAGAAGTGTGTGAGACATCCAGTGTAGAAAATTTTTTGGGCACGTACACTCGGTCACAAAAGTCTACATACACCGCTTAATTATGTTATATAAAGAGAACAACAAAGACTAGATTCAAATCAAAATTGCTAATATATGCAATAGTATAAACCAATCAATAAAGTAGAGTTAATTTCGATATGCGCTAGAATTGAAATAGTGGAAAAATGAGCTCTAGAAAAGAAATTTCCGCCTTTTAGTTGTTAGATTGCGACAAGAAGGAAAATCTTTGGGCGAAATCGCCGGAATATTTAAATTGAGTCGTTCCACTGTCCAAAGAACTATAAAAAAATTTAACTTAACTGGTAGTATAAATAATAAGCCAAGATCTGGACGACCTAGAGTGTTAAGTGAACGTAATATTCGATCAGTTTTAGAAAAAGGTAGAAAAAACCCTAAGATAAGACCACCAGAACTGGCAAAATATATTGAGAATGACTTCAGTAAAGTCTTACATCCGGGATTCGTGTGAAGAACATTACGATCTGCTGGCTATCATGGACGAATCGCAAGGAAGAAGCCGTTTATATCTACAGTAAATCGACAAAATACACTTGATTTCACTAAGATACATCTAAGAAAGGACTTCGAATTTTGAAGAACTGTACTTTTTACGGATAAAGTCGCTTTAATATGTGTGATTGCGATAGACCAGGAAAAGTTTTGGAGGAAGGCCAACACTGAAATGAAGAAAGAAAATTGTAGGAACGAGATTTTAAACATGGTAAAGGAAACGTAATGGTCTGGGGAGCCATGGCGGCGACAAAAGTAGAAATGTTACACTTCATTGAAGGAATAATGGACTGAAATCAATATTTGAATATATTGCGGGAAAAAACTAAGACCATCGCCAGAGTGCTTGAAGCTCGAAACCAACTGGGTATTCCAACAAGAAAATGACCCCAAGCACACCGCTATGATCGTTAAAGAATGGATCCTGTATAATGTGCCAAAGCAATTGCATTCACCACCCCAATCGCCGGATCTCAACCCGATCGAGCATATTTGGTATAAACTAGAGAGACGCGTACGTAAATGTAAAATAGCCAACAAGTACTCACTCATGGAAGCTCTACAAATAGCATAGAATGAAATAACGCCATCTATTACTGAAAACCTTATTCTTTCGATGCCAAGAATCGGTCATCGATGCTAACGGCGGCCCAACTAGATATTAACCTTATAAATTTTTCATTTTTTTTATTTTTCTATGTGAAGGTTTTTGTGAAAATTTGCATTTACCGAAATTGTGTATTTGTATGGGAGGGGGTAGAAGGAGCAGAGGGGGATGTGGCCCTTTCACGAACTTAAAGTTATTATTTTGCTAAAAATGACACATGATAAATTTCAGCACAATAGGTCAAGGCTGTCGAGAGTTATGTTGTAGACAGACGGACAGACAGACAGACGGATAGACGGTCACTTGGAATCGAGGTGTTTGAGCGACAACAAACATTTCTGTATCATTGGCGACTCTGTGCGAGCATTATTTCTTAGCGTTACAAACGGTAAGGCAAACACAATATACTCTCAGATTTCATCTAGAGTAAATATGTTTTTTTTTACAGAAACAACGACATGCTCCTATTAAAATCGATTGCAATTATTATGGAAAAAATTCTGTCAATAATTTGTATTTCTGCCTTTTCTTGTTTCAATTAAAATCAATAAAATGCATTTTTTGAAATGGTCTATTTGTGAGAGTGGGGTGGCTGGTAGAAGTGAGGCGATGTGACCACGAACTAAACGTTCCTTTTCTCTAAAAATTGCATATAAAGAGTTTCAGTGTGATAGATAGCTCGAGGCTTATGTTGCAGACTGCCGGTCACTCACACTTCATTTCGTCAGCTGCGTAGTTTTTTTACCAGTTTTCTAAAGATTTTTTTTCCAGAAAGAAAAAATTTCAGAGAGAAAAACACAGATATAAATTAAATTATAAAGATGGCAAAAGATGAAGATGTCGTGATCTTCTAAGATATTTGTGCAAGGTTAACCAAACGAGATATAATCTTTATCTCAACTCAAATTACGTCTCTGGAATTTTATTGCCACTTTCTTTAAGAGATAAAAAAAGAACAGACTCCGGCTATAACCTTTTCTATCTTAATAATATTCTACATAGACCTCTTTGTTACCTCACTCTATTTTCTACCTGATTCTTTTTTAAAGAGGCATTTTATTATTTTTTATATATGCCAACGTTAGTCATAAAGTTCAAGATAACCACATTAATTTTTTAAGTTCAGTAATGATAGGTCATCTTATTTAATTTTTATTCAATTTAAAAGAACCGATCAAAACATATGTATATAGATTCGGTTTCATAATTAATTTATTCGATTTTAATGTGCATTTAAAGATAAGAAGGTGATTTATTTTTGGAATCAATTTTTCATCATATTTAATTGAAATCGGAACAGAAGTCAGAGCGGATATTAAAAGAGTGATCGATAGTTTTAAGCTGACAGCTAAAAATTACTTATTTTATGACTAAAAATTTTTTTATCTGATTTATTAATTTGTTATTGTCACGG
Source organism: Chorisops tibialis (assembly GCA_963669355.1). Taxonomy (NCBI): domain Eukaryota; kingdom Metazoa; phylum Arthropoda; class Insecta; order Diptera; family Stratiomyidae; genus Chorisops; species Chorisops tibialis. Next base: position 239,169,220 of record OY770262.1, read on the forward strand.
AATAGAGAGATTTAATCAGACGAATTATTAATTTAAATAGATTCGCCGTCATTAATGAAATATGATATATGTACATATTTATGTATATATTAGACAAAATTGCTATGCATTTCAATAGACAAGCATAATATGAGTTTGTCTGTCTGTCAGAGTCTACATATCTGAATGGAAAATAAGAAAACAATTTCTGAATAATCACTTCACATAATTATTATTTACATCCCTTTGAGTGATAATTTCGAAATTACGTTGATAAAATATTCAGCTAAGCACTAGCATTTTCATTACAATTCTGCTATCATAAACGAAAACCGCTGTGAGCAACCTGTTCAACAATAATTTTATGGAAATATCGTCATAATTCGAAGCGTAATATTGCAAATTTAATTAGTTTTAATTTTCAACCAAATGTAACGAAGGGACTTCAAAAATTTCGCATAATGACAGGGAAGGGGAGTGAAATTAGACAAGTTATTATTTTTCTTTTTCAATATATTTTCCCTTAAGCCTAATACATTTCTCAAAGTTCATTAATTCCTTTTAAAAACATAACAGAATTATGATTGGGCTTAAAGCCCAATCATATGATACTCTAGATGAGATGGAAATGACTTTAATATTCCAGAAAATATCTCATCTCAAATTCTTTCGAATAGTGAATAGAGACTTTTGCATGGGAGGTGGTAGAAGTAGAGGGGGAAGGGTTTGTATTTTTCGTATATGATACCGAACATGGCATGCACAATGTTTTTTGCTGAATTTAATTTTTAAGTTTTCATTATTTTTCAGAAATTGGTCATAGTTTTCCTGAAATTGGGGCATTTGTATGGGAGTTGGCAGAGGAAGTGGAGCGTTTAAGATGAATTTGAAACTGCTTATCATCATCATTATCACCATGTTTTGATTCAATTTCAAAGTCGATAGCTCTCATATACTTCAAGGAGAAATGCTTTTCTTGAATTTATAATGCAGATATTTGTATGGGAGGTGGTAGAAGGAGTGAAGCGGAGCTGATAATTTTTATTTCAATTATAAAGAAACAAATTCTGGCAATATTTGAAGTTAGTACTTTTTCTAGTTTGAATGGAAATCGATAAAATGCATTTACCAAAAATTATGCATTTGTATGGGAGGGGGTAGATCAAAACAAATTTTTTTTCGCATTATTAATATTTCTATTTGTATATTTTATACAAAATATCAAGTTGATAGCTTGAACAGTTTCGAAGAAAAATAATTTAATTTAAATTCCAAAATTTCGTGTAATTTGTATGGGAGGGGGTAGAAGGAGTGAGGTGAAGTTAATAATTATTTTTAAAATAAATTGCAGTTATGGTAGAATTAATTCTGACACACAAAAATTTTTAGCACTATAGCTCATGGATCATGGGCTTATCACCCGTGATCTTAAGACCTAAATGATACGAGAAACAGATACATCGCCTCGGATACGGACTGATTCTACGGTAACGACTTTTGGCATTCGAAAACGGACTATGATTGGCTTCTGGAACGTTCGAACATTGAATGACGGGGGAAGAGCTGGGGTTACTCGGTCCTTGCACCGCCAATCGGTGATCGACCGTGAAATGGAGCACTATAACATCCAAATCTTGGGCTTGAGCGAGGTCAGGTGGACAGGATCAGGAGAAGAACGAACCCCTAGCGGAAACACTATTCTGTACATTGGCCCTGAAAGTGAAGCCAGAAAGGGCGTGGCGTTCGTCCTTACGCCGAGAGCGAGAAACAGTCTCATTAGCTGGGAACCAATCTCGGATAGGATTATCGTCGTCAGGCTCAGGACCAGTGTCAGAAACGTCACAATTCTGCAGTGCTACGCACCAACTAATACCGCAACATCTGGTGACAAAGAGGAGTTTTATAGCCAACTGAGTGCCACCTTCGAACGTGTTCCAAGAGGTGATATTATTATCATCTCGGGAGATATGAACGCCCAGGTTGGATCAGACAACACTGGACTAGAACACGTCATGGGGAGGCATGGCGACCCTTGGGTCGACGCTTCACGACCTTGGATTAAGAGACCCGAAAACGGCGAATTATTTGTGGAGTTCTGTAGTACTCGGCAAATGGTCATCGGAGGGACCCTTTTTCCACACAAGAGTCATCATAAAACATCTTGGGTTTCCCCTGACGGTGTTACTCAGAACCAGATCGACCATTTGGCTATAAGTCGCCGATGGAGAAGATGTCTCCTCGATGTGCGAGCGAAACGTGGAGCTGACGTGGGGAGCGATCACCACTTGATGGTTGCCTGCTTGAGATTGTGTACAGCAGCTATCCGATGACCACAAATTCTTCAAATGAAGCGCAAGCTTAATGTGGATAAACTCAGAGATCCCAACAAAAAACTCGAATACACCACCATTCTACGCGAAAAGTCATCCACATTGGGTGAACATGAAATGCGCACACTGGACGCCAATTGGGAGGCAACCAGAAACACTTTTCTAACTAGTGCTGAAGAATCTGTGGGATATGTGCAAAGCGGTGAGAAACCCTGGATGTCGCAAGACACATGGGACAAGGTTGACAATCGGAAAAAAGCCAAATTGGCAATCATCTCTCAACCCGATGTCAACCAACGAACGCCCGACTTGAGGCAGAACTACCGCGATGCTCATATACAGCTTAAAAAGGCTGTTAGACGCGACAAGAGAAAGGCCATTGAAGATCTGGCAAACAAGGCAGAATCTGCGGCTTACCTTGGGGATATGGGTTCACTATTTAAAATCATGAAACAGTTGACGAACAGGAATTTCACCGCCAACCACCTGGTGAGAGATGTCAACGGAACTCTCCTTAATATGAGTGAACACCAGTTGCGACGATGGAAGGAATACTTCTCTGATATTTTAAACATCTTGTCAGATGAAGATATTCCGGAAACAGAACAACTTCCAAACATCCAACCGCAACAATCCTCTATTAGGGACGATCCCCCAGATAAGGAAGAGATAGTTTCCGCCATTCGGTCAATGGCGGGAAGGAAAGCTCCAGGTATAGACGGACTACCAACCGAACTCCTCAAAGCGGACCCGGAAATAACAGCCGATATACTCCTCCCACTCTTCACTAAGGTGTGGAATGATGGAAGATATCCGACTGAATGGAAGGAGGGCGTCATTGTGAAAATTCCGAAGAAGGGCGACCTTCGGGATTGTGGCAATTGGCGTGGTATATGTCTACTTACTGCCGTATCAAAAATTATGGCTAAGGTAATTCTCAATAGGATTAGTGATGTCGTCGAGAGCACTCTCGAAGTTTATCAGGCTGGATTCCGTAAAGGATCGTCTTGTACCGACCACACAAATACCCTACGGATAATATTAGAGCAGTCAGCCGAAATGGGTTCGCCACTACATCTCATGTTTGTGGACTTCGAGAAGGCTTTCGACAGCGTTAAGCGAGATTACATATGGAATGCTTTGCGTAGGAGAGGTATTCCAAATAAGGTCATAGCTATGATTAAAGAATCCTACGAAGATGCAAGGTGTCGCGTCTTGCATAGAGGAGAGCTGTCCGAGAGCTTTCCTGTGCGAACGGGTGTCAGACAAGGCTGCATATTATCACCAGCCCTGTTTCTGGTGGTAATAAATGACATCTTGAAAGCTGCACTGGAAGGTGGGGAAGGTAAATGTCTTCAATGGAGACTATTTAACATCTTAAGTCACCTTGATTATGCTGATGACGTGTGTTTGCTTGCACATACCCGTTCGGACTTAGAGTCAAATGTTCGCTCGTTGCATTCTAAATGCAAAGAGGCTGGACTGAAAATAAATGTGCGTAAAACCAAGTACATGCACATGGGTTCGAACGCAAGCACACCGATTGTTCTTAATGGACAGGATGTGGAAGAGGTGCAAGATTTTTGCTATCTCGGAAGCATTGTCAGCATGGACGGCGGAGCCGAAAAGGATGTTGAGGCTCGGCTAAATAAAGCTCGTCAGGCCTTCGGTATCCTTTCCCCTTTCTGGAGGTTAAGAGAGATCTCCCTTCGCACGAAGCTGCGAGTTTTTGACGCATGCGTCAAATCCGTGTTGTTATATGGTTGTACTACGTGGAAAGTGACCGTTCGACTTACCAAGAAACTACAGACTTTCGTAAACCAATGCCTCCGACGCATTTTAGGAATATTCTGGCCAGAAGTGATCTCCAACGACGAACTTTGGAGTATAACTCGCCAGACTAAAATAGGTATTGAGATTCAACGGCGAAAGTGGCAGTGGATCGGTCATACTTTGAGGAAACCAGAGCAAAATATCGCAAAACAGGCTCTGGATTATAACCCTCAAGGAAGACGTCGGGTTGGTCGACCATGTAACACATGGAAGCGAGCAGTTGAGCAGGAGGCCAGAGGAATAAACAAGTCCTGGCAACAGCTTAAAGCCGATGCGCAGGATCGCGCCTTGTGGAAGAGAGTTGTTTCTGTCCTATGCCCCTATAGGGGGTCTTAACAGGAATTTGATTGATTGATTTGATAGCTCAAAGCTTTCGGGAGTTATGCTGTAGACAGACGCACAGACAGACAGACGGTCACTCGGAATCGAGGTTTTTGAGCGACAATAAATATTTCTGTACCCTTGGCGGCTCTGTGCGAGCGTTGTTTCTTAGCGTTACAAACGGTAAGGCAAACACAAAATACTCTCAGATTTCATCTAGAGTATAAAAATGTTTTATCAAGGCCTTTAAATAGGCTGGAATTGCAGACTTCACCTATTCATCGCTGGTAAATTTTCTTCCCCAAAGTTCTTTCTTCAGTTTTGGGAACAAATAGTAAATAGATTGGCGATTCAATATTCTAAATTTCTGTAGGGCAGCCATTGCAACGTGACTCTTGTGAAAAGGTGCGTTGTCGTGCACAGGCAGTTCATATCGAGTCCACTTTCCTCTTGTAGCAGGTTGGCATAGCGTCCCCCTGTAATATTTAGTCCTTTTTCTTTATAGTCGATCATCAAAACCCCCTCTGAATCTCAAAAAAATAGTAGCTAATAGAGAGGGGGGAAGCCTTTTCGGAGCCACTGCATTGACACCTACATTTTCGAGAAGAAGTTTTTCCACTTTTCCGACGATTTATGAGGAAGTGTGAGTTTTTATCATCTTGAATTAACTTTCTGCCTTACTTGAATTTAGCCGCCGTACCTACCATTGGTCGTTCGGTTCAAATCATTTTGCCTACGATTTAAAATCGAGAGAGTAAATGATTTTGTTCTCTCTGAACACTTTTTCGTGTCGTAATTTGCTCGACTCCTAGCCAGTCGTACATGCTGTGATGATTAGTTTTTCCACATCGATGCGGGAAGATGCGAATAAAGAAATTTGCAAGAATAAAGAGAAAGTGGAAATGAAAGCGGAGAAATAGGATGCGAAGGAATAAGGAAAGAAAATGATGCATTGGAAAAAATACAAACCCAAAGTTATCAACAAGCATAGGTAAATGGATTTCTCATCATTCACCACCTACGAAATCTGCGACATCACTTACTAAGAATGCAAGCGATCATCCAAAATGCAAAGGGAAAAGACAAATCTCTTGAGAGAGTACGAACACCTTCCAAAAGAGACCAACCGATTGAATAATCACCGCGCACCGACCTCTGCTCTGGTCGCCGTCTCAAGGCATAGTGAGCATCAATTTTCCCTGCGAAATTTACTGATTGATTTTCAAACAATTATGATATATTTTTTATGAAAATTAATACCAAACTCATTGAATAAGCTTAACAACATTCTATATTTCGATATCAGTGTTAAAAAAATTTCATAGTCATCAGTTTTAATACATAAATTCGAACAAAAAAATCAATAAGAAACGCTCTTTTTTAACTCCATTTATTATTAACAAAACTTATAAAATCGAAAAAGTTCTTCCGTCAAGCACTTGTCGCAACCTTTTTCTATTGTTATTACAAAAAATAATATATAGTCGTCGCCTGACTTATAGGTCATAAGTTGCATCGAAAAGTATAGTTTTTCTCATTTTTAAAAAACCGAACCCGGACTTATGCTGTAAACTTTTTCCTAAACATAATTTTAAAAATTTGTTTCCAACATGCTGTTGTAAAATTAACATGGATTAAAATTATAAAAACAAATTATCAGTATATTGAGTGCTTTGTCAGGAATATCTGTGCGAAAATAGCCATTTTTGCACGAAATCGTCGTTTCGGTATGTATGGCCCCTTAACCCACCACTTACAAATAATCCTTTTTCCAGAGTAAGAGTCTCCGTAAGCAGTTGACATTGTTCTCAAATAATTTGTGGTGTTTTTTCTTGTTTGGTAAGGAACTTTGTGACAGCACGAAACTCAGTTTTGTCCATAGTAAACGTACTATTTCCGATTGACTAGTTGATTTGGCCATAACTAAATTGTTAGTGATTCGATTTGACAGAAACTTTGTATTTATACCTGTATTGAGTCTTAGAATACCGCCAGGTAAAAATATTTGCTCGCTTTCTTGTCCATCCCCTTCATTCCGCTAAATTTTTGATCTCGTCACGTATATACATATAAAGGGTGTTTTTAGAGGCAGAGAGCCTTAAATTGCCAACACTATTTTCTGGGACAGCTAATTTCACAGTTATCGATTGTTTTGTGGTCAGTTTGTTTCGGCAATTTATTATGAATACACTCACGCTGGAGCAGCGTTTGCAAATTCTTCAAATTTATTTTGAAACCCATGGTTCAATTCGAGAAACTCATCTGGTACGACGTGCATTTTATGGTACTCGTAATCGTCCATCAGAGCGATTATTTCGAGAAATTATGGGTCGTTTCCACAATACGTTTACTTTAAATGATAATAAAGCTAGGATGTAGCCTAGTGGGTAACGTGTTGGTTTTGTAATGCGAAGGACATGAGTTCAAATCCCGGTCGACGCAATATATAATTCCAGCACATTGCCTGCTTGGATATACCTTGGTCACCTCAATCAACGAAAATGAAAAATTCGTAGAAAGAGGGTTGTGCGAAGAGCTAACAACCCTTCCACAATAAGTAATAAAAAAATGTTAAGGAATCTGAATGTCAGAAGGCTAAGGTCCGATTTGGGCTGTAGCGCCATTGTAGAAGTAGAAGAAACGATAATGAAAAATTTAATAATGCCGTAAGACGTCGTACAGTGCGCACACAACAAGCAATTGTTGTGCAGCGTAGTGTTGATGATGACTCAAATATGTCAATTCGTCATCGTGCTCAACAATTAAAAATCCATCCACTTTATCGAAAATTTTCCGTAAAGATTTTGGATAACATGCTTACAACGTTCAACTTATACAGGAATTGAAGCCACACGATCATCGTTCGAGCCGTACATTTGGTGAATGGGCCGAACGAAGCATTGCTATTGATCCACAATTTCATTTGAAAATTTTGTTCAGTGATAAAGCACACTTTTGGCTAAATGTCAATAAGCAGAATTACCGCACTTGAAGCGATGATAATCTACAAGCCACTATCGAAACAGGATTACATCCAGAAAAAGTCACCGTTTGGTTAGCTTTATGGGCCGGTGGAATCATTGGTCCATATGTCATCAAAAATGATGATGGTCAGAACATTACAGTCAACGGTGAACGGTACACAGACATGATTACTAACTTTTTCGTCTTCGTGGTTTCAACAGGACATATCACATACACATACCACACAGCGCGCGATACAATTAATTTACTAATGGAAACATTTGATGGTCGATTAATTTCACGAAATGAAGCAAACATTTGACGCGTTATTGCCGAAATACAGCCTGATTTACTGCGAAGAGTGTGTATGAATTGGACTTCCAGATTACGCCATGTACGCGCCACTACATGCCTGAAATCATATTACTGCATTAATCCTATAAAATTTACTTTCAAATAAAGTTAATTTTATGGATATTAAAAACATTTTTCTGTATTTATTTCAATTTAGAGCTCTTGGCCTTCTAAAAAAACATACATCCATGTATACATACATCCATTGTCACTAAACTACTATCATTCTGAAAATTTATGCTTAATGCACCCTTTTAGGTAGATAAATATCGCTATAGTAATGAACAAAAAAAAATACAAACAGATCAAGTCAATTGAACTTACTGAGATTTTGATAAAGATAACAAGTAACAACGTGACCAACGTGGTTGGCTTCCATCCTTTTCTGTTCAAGAATTTCATAAACTCTTTCGTCTAAAGCGATACAAAAAAAATTAAACTTTGCTTAAATAACAATAGTTATTACCAATAATAAAATGCTCACTTTAAGCTTCATAATAATCAATTTTCAATCTTACTCTTTCGTAACATATAACAATTATTTTTTTTTTATTGCAATATTGACAATTTTTTTTTTCACAGCTTGAATCCAATTATGATTTAGAACAGAATGAAAAAAACATACAGAGCAAATAAACGTGTCGAAATAGCTTAATAATTGTCACGTAATAAAGTTCAATAATAAATTGTCGATCGGATTTCATAAGAAAAGATGAAATATGGGTCAAGTGTCACAGAGATAGATTTGAAAAAGGCAGTAATATAATTCTTCATAAATAACTATTTTAAGTCGAGTAGCAAGTAAATTATACTGGATTTTGTTAGTTTATAAAAAAAAGATACTATAGCACACAGCCTACAGACAAGTTTGACGACTTTCGAACGAATAGGTAAGATAATATGAGGCAATCTTAGAAAGGGAACCCCCAATAAACCACTCAGTTTTTTACTTGGTCTGAAAGTTTTTTTTTTTCCTACTTAATTTTGCGGTCTAACAGATATTTATCTGTAATTTTACAGACTTTCTTTATATACGATTTGGACTTTGAGTTGAATTGGCTGGTTCTGCTGATTTTCTTAAGGTAGTTCTTGGCATAAAAGAGTAAAGTTAGATTAGATTAGATTGATACACAGTGGAGTGGGTTTGGCTTCCTGTATCACCGCGGCCACTGATGGGCCTGTTGTGATGTTCAATAGTTCCTTTTCGACTCCCATACTATTAATAAAGCTTTGAATATCAAGTAGAGGAATGTTCAAAAACTTGCTTGGGCTCACGAATCGTTGATCGAAATGGAAAAGTCTTTTGTACGCTAGTGGATATCCTCTTGTGTTTCCCTTTCCTCATTGCACATTTTCCTCTGAGAGTCGAATTCCTTGAAGATGTTTCTTCATATGACAATATTCAGTTAGGACACCCACCAAGAGTCTAGTCCGATTTAATAGTTAATTGCTGATATTCAGAAGTTCCTTTAACCGAATGTTTTGGCATGAAAATCTTAGCTTTTTCATTGGCCGGTACCGAGTCCCAGCAAAGGGCACACTGTGGTTCTGCCAGACTATTATTGTTATCAATATTAATTTTTGAGGGATAAAAAAGTTAGGGGACCTGTAAAATCATTCGGATCCTTTGCTGGCCAATGAATCAGCTTGTTCATTGCCCTCAAAGCCATTGTTTCTCGTGATCCAAATAAGGGTTACTCTCTTTTTATTTCCTAGTGCTATTGGTACCTGAAGGCAATCCTACACGAGCTTTGATCGTTTTTGAGTTGACTGTAAAGCCGGCATTGCTGCCTTAAGTGGCGGTCACACGACGCTGGCTCCTAGCCGCTAGCCGCTGGTGGCTTAGCAGCGTGGGCAAAGTACAACGGTCTCTACTTCACCAGCCACTGCTAAAATCCCTCGTGTGACTGCCGATGGGTCATTCGTCTGTTTTCATCAATTTTTATTACAGCCGTTTTCCACCGTAACATCCGCTTTCCACCGTAACAGCCGCCAGCGTCGTGTGACACGTGCATTTTTTTTTTTTTTTACAGAATAACCTGTGTTATATGCAATTTCGGCCTTTATGTGCAATGCACAAACACAGTCATGGAGGGAAGGAATGGGATTGGGAAGGTTGGAGAAGGGGAGTGAGAACGACCGTAGCGAGTGGAGAAGCTGGTATATTGCTCAGTTGTACTGGCTGCTTACTGACAAATATTTGTAGATGGTATGGGGGACTGAATGATAGAAAGCGAACAGAAACCATCTACTGAGTATCTAGGCCTTCTTGAAGTGGAACTGTTTCACTTTTACACCGTTTCCCCATTTTATTGCGAATAATTTTTTATCACCAGTAGCAACTGAAAAATTTGCGGTTAAAAAAATCCCGTCTGGAGTGGGAATCGAACCCACGACCTATTGACTGAGAAGCAAGCACGCTGCCCACTACGCCACGGAAGCCTCAAACATTACTGTCAAAAAAAAAAAAAAAATACATGTTTTGATTTTGCCATGTTCAATTTTAGGCATAGTTCAGTTGCATGTATTTCAGGTTTGGAAACAGCAGAGAACTTAGGCATACCAGCCTAGATACTAGCACTGGAACATACTGCAAATACTCCAGCACCTACCCCTTTGTCCGTTATTATAGCCTTTGTGTATCAGATGATTTATGCTTTTCTTAGATTGAGTCTGTTGTGCACCTAGATGATCTGGTAATATCACCTTTAATGGTGTTGTGCTATTATAATATTGTATTGAGCTAGGGGTTCGCCGGGATTTCAAGTAAAACACAATTCGTTTAAGAATAAGTGATAATTTGTTTATTCGCACTTTAACTTAATTCGCAATATATGGCACTACCGCCGCGTACTGTTCTATCGCTTTCCTGCACTTGTTCGCGTCTCCGTCATCAAAGAGACTGGTTCTCGACTGAAAGCTTTCATGCATGCCTTTTATACAGTTTTCCCCCTATTCATGACTATTCTCGATGCTTCCGTCGGGTGTATGTCTGAACTACACTGGAAAGCTCTAGATCTTTAATTATGGCTTTTTACATATTGGGGGATACTGTTCTACATAATTCTTGCCTATTCAAGAGAGATCGAATTGCGGGGTTGCCAGATCTGTAACAATATGTATTGCTACTATGGAATCAAAGAGTTCCCAAGAAGCACTTCTTTTCCAATTTCTAATATTAGAGAAGGGAAAGCCACTTTGCGTCCTGTTCCATTTTCAGTGGTGATTGACAAGTAATGCTGCAGTGGAAGTGGTACTCATTGCTCCGCTCCAGTTATTTCAATGCAATTTGTACTTTTCATAGCTTTTGCTGAGCAGTTTTTTGCTGTGTCTTGTACCACGAGACTGATGTTATACAACCAGATGTCAGATTTAAATTGTTTTGCTGCTTTAGCTAATTCAGAGGGATATTCTGGCATTTGCACTTTGTCTAGATGAACTTTCCATGTGAGTTTCTCATCTAGAATTACTCCTAGAAATTTAATTTCACTGGAATATTTCAGTGTTGATGTGAAGTGAGTTGGATTTTAATGTTCCGTCTCTGATATGCCCACCCAAAATTTTCTCCATAGTTTTTTGAAAGGATGCTAAGCTAATTGGACGATACGATTTAGGTTGATTATTTGGCCTGTGCCCTGCTTTTGGTATGCACATTACCTTGACCGTATGTTATGACTTGGGTAAGTAACTCTAGGCATGGATCGCCTTGAATATGCTTATTATTGTGTGAAGAAGTAGCTCCATACCTTTCTGCAGAAACGCAGGAAGTATGCTGTCTTCTTCCGGAGAGTTAAATGGCTTGAATCTTTTTATTGCCCATCTTGATTTGTTCGCATAAAAGATGTTTGTTACGTTTTTCGAGTCTTCTTGGTATTTACTGCTGGCGCCGGCATACTTCTCTTGCCAGTTCAGTGGCCGCGGATCCTGGAAATTGAGTATGTGCTATAAGCTCTATCGTTTGATTCCCATTTTCTGTGATCGGTTTCTCTAACAGTTCCATTTGATTAGTATGTTTTTTTTACAGAATGACTTCTGTTATAGGCAATTTCGGCATTTATATGTAAGACATGAACGCCCTTCGAAAGTGTCCTGTGCAATCTCACGCTACTGGTTAAATTATCGTATCAATACTGTGGCGGAACGATTTTCAGAAATTTCTTTTGGCCCGGTTAGATATTACTTAGTAATAAAGTATTGTGATCGACTTGGAAAAAAGAAAAATTTGCTACCCTGAAATTTTTTACCAAAAAAAAAAAATCCGTCTGTCTGTAAGCCGTCCGCCGTCCACCGTACGCCAGTGTGTACGCTCAGCGCTCATTAACTCCAACACCCTTCAAGATAGAAATTTCATTTTTTGGAGGACTGTAGTTAGTTGCAGATCTCAGGCTGATACCCATTTTGGGGTGTTAAGCCGAAAATTAAAAATTCAAATATCTCAACCATGGTTTCAGCTAGGAAGCTAAAAATCAACATGCATATAGAGGGGTTTGTAGGATAAACTTTAAAAATAATTTAATTTTTTTATCCATTGGGGTTCAAAAAGGAGAAGCTGAAAACAAATTGTCCGCTGAATTTTATTTTCTAATGATTATAACTTCGAAATTACTTACCATAAGAAATTCATATTTCGGGACCATTAGGGTGGTATGTAGACCAACTATTATTGTAAGGGGGAGGGTCAGGGGGTGCGAAGAAAAACACTTAAAAATTAATATCTCGACTATCTTTTAAGCTACGTAATTGAGATTTGGATCATATATTAAACTATGATAGGGAATTATTAGAAAAAAAATTTGGACACAATATTAGTAGGGGAAAATGGGGAGCATTTCGAAAATGGAGCACATTCCAAAATTTCAAACCGTTATATCTCAAAACTAAGTACAGATATGAAATTGAAATTTTGTCAGATTGTAGAACTACGTAGTCTTTAATTTTGGTAAAAAATTTAAATTGGGGGGTGTAAGGGAAGAGAGGTGGAAAGCAAAAATGTTGAAAATTTTGAGTGATTTTTGTAGGGCTCTGGTAAAAGAAACAAAGTTTAAATTTTGCACATAAATACATCTATTTGCTAAACATAGAAGAACAATAATAATTTGTTCCACAATTGTTATGTGCCGAAGTGGGGGTCTAACGTGCTCAAGGTGTTTCATATGCAATGAAAAATACACATAAACTGAAAATTTTTGAATGAAATTTTAAGGTAGAAACTTGAAAATTTGCGAAATGCATTTAAAAAAAATTCCTAATAGTATGAAATATTAACTATTTGAATACCTTTAAAACTTCTACCCCCTCCCATACAAAATTATTTTTTCGACCATTTTTAAGGAATCTGCGTCAAAAGTTTTGAGATTGTGTCTGCCCTTCTACCAATGGTGTGGCGTGACTTTGTAGCTAGAGCAAGCAATAATTTTGCCCCAAGCTACAAGCGTTGCATCAGTATGCATAACTCTACAAGTTTGCATCATTATTTGAAACACTTCTACTTATCTGAGGGGGGTGCGGCAATCGATTTAGCATCCAGCCTACGTTATTAATCGGAAATAAAAAAATCGATTTTTTTTAAATTTTTTGGGTAGTGCTCCCCTGCAACCGATTCTTTTTACTCAAAGCACGACAAATATGGGCAAAATTGCAAGATCTACCTCTTCCCATTTTTCGGCTAGTACAGAAACACTGGCAATACTTTGATCGAGAGCCAGAGCTTGCGACTGAAAGTACCAGCTGGAAGCAATTGCATTAACGCATCACTCCTTCGTATAGAAGTGGAACTTGTGCTCACCGCGAGGGAAAATTTTGCTGGTTTCGGCCGGCGGTCTCATTCTCTTGTATATGCGACTAAAAGCAGTGAGAGGAAGGGTGGAAGTATTTTAATGCGATACATCTCCCCTTCATATTGAAGTCGAACTTGCAGAAATTTTCATTCGTACTGGACGGCGGTCTTGTAAATACGGTTTTAAAACCGCATCTTTTTCCCTGTGGAAAGCTTTCAAGTTTCGTTGGTCAGAAAAATCGTGGGAAAAAAACCTGTCTTGACCACGTAAATGCTGTAAACAGTGGTAGACGAAAATAATGCGCGCTTTCTTTGAAAGAAATTTTTAAACAAATTTTCATATCCGTGTTGATTTCAGTTTAGATTTTCTAAACTGAACAAAAGGCAACACCTAAGGGAAGCATTGCTTCAGTGGACGCCACGGCACTGCCTTCTCCTCCCTCCCATACAAAAGTATGATTTCGACCAATTTCAATAAATGAAACTAACTAACCAACAAACTAAAAGCTAAGAACTTGATATTTTGTACGAGCACCTTTCAAGAGAAATGAAATAAGACTGCATAATAAATTTTACGATTCCCTTACCTCATCTACCTGCTGCCATACAAATAATTGGTTTCGTGAATGTAAAATTCACCGAATTTTATGAAAATTCTATGCCACTTCGTCTATGAAACTGAAATTCTCTACAGAGAATATTGGACGTGATTCAAACAATTAATTAAAAAATTAATTAAATTATTATGATATATCCACCCATCCTTACTATCACGCCCCCCTCCCTTCACCCTCATAAAAACTCAAACTTGCATACTCGAATGAAATATTATTTAAATGTAATTAAGTGTTAAATTGACAGCATCTCTGCCCTAAAGGGGGTTCCACTCGTGAAAGGGGGTTCCACTCGTGAAAGGGGGTTCCTCTTAGTCTTCCTTAACCTCTCTAACCTGCATATTATCTTTCCAGGTATCCTCAACTTGTCCCAAAAATAATAAAGATGCACCCAATTTGTTGGTAGTTTATCTTATGTTATGAGAGTTCGTTATGAGTACAATGTTTAATTTATCCCTTTTCCTAACACATTTGTTAATACCTTCAGTGATTTATGGCTTCAATGTTTTCTCACGACCTGTTTGTGCTTTAGAGATCTGACTACTGGAGCTAAAAACTTCCGCTATAATTTCCAATAAATACTTTTCACCGGGATCATGAATCTTAATAAGCTTTTCCCATTTTACAAGTTTGATATCGTCGACTAATATTTTGAAATTAACACTCGGAAATAAACTGCATTTTGTTCGAACATCAAGATTTTTTGGCATGTGCGGTAATATTAGTTCTAATTATTTCTGATTCCACTTTAGAAAGATGTGATCAATACAACTTTTGCCCTCGTTTTGCTATTAATTAAAGAAATAAGCCAATAATGATGTAACAAAAACATATAATCACTATTATTTCTCCCGATAACGTTTTTATGGCAATGTTAATGTCCCCGAAGATAATATTTTCCCTCTTCTGAGTTTACTCTCAGGATTTTTGTTATGTACGCTACTACTCCACTGTTTTGGTTAATTTCGTTTAATGAATAAAAGTTGTTATATTTAATTTGATCAAAACCCTATGGATGTTTCGGGTTCCAACATTCCGTCATCAAAACGATGGAAGTCTGAAAGGACCGCGGCTAGCGCAATCAAATTACTTATACTACGAATGTTTCAGCCATATTTAATGCAAATGAGCGTTGGTAGTCAAAGCCGAACAAAAATAGTCACTAATGTACCATATTTATGGAAAAAATTATAACTTAATTGCAACGTTTGGAATTTAATAATAACTTAATATTAATTTTATTTTTATAAAAAAATGTATTATATCTTAAAGCCTACTACATTTTCTTAATCTATGCCAAGAAAGTGTGGAAAATTGAAAATCTCAAATGGTTGCAAAGTGATTCGTATTTGGGTTTGACAGAGGAAAACCATTTAAAATGTTAAGATTTGAGAGACTGTCCACTATACGCAACCTGTGGTGGGCGGTAGCTTTCTGCCTTACGTAATGACATTAAGCTGGGGAAACCACGAACAAGCTATTATTGAATTGCGTGTCAGATTATTGGGAATTTCATTTAGTTGACAATTTCAATCAAATGTGAGTAGAAGTTAGGGTGGCCTAGTGGGTAGCATATTGGTCTACAATGCGAAGGTCGGGAGCTCAAATTCTGATTAAAGTATAATTTCGGCACTCTACTTGGTCACCTCAATATGCGAAAATAAAAATTTTAGAGTGTTGTGCGAATACCAAATAAATGTTAAGGGGCCTGAAGGTAAGGAGACCAATGTCCGATTTGAGCTTTAATGCCATTGAAGAAGAAGGGAGTAGCAGACGACAGATCTATCTAGAAATCAACAAACCTTTACTGGCAGTTTAGCTTCACCAAATCTCAACATATATACATTGCAAAACCACATTAATATCATAAAAAAATTCAATTCTTTCGCACTATATCCTTACCCGCTCAGTTATCACTCCAAAAACCTTGCTTTGTAACGATAGATTTTGCGAAAAATGTATAAAAGATGGAATTTTAATATGCACTTCTTCGTTTTCGTCTTGCGATTTCTTTTGACTTGTTCAGATCAAAGATATCCAAAGATGGAAATCAATTCTTGTCAGACGTCTGATTCCATGGTGGTGTGGTGCGCATTAAATGAAAATTGCAAAATCTTATAGAATGCAAGAAATCACACAGTGAGAGCTATGAGCTGCCAACCGATTGTGTGACGAAGTAGTGGCAGCGTTTAAGTTTCACATTTTATCCGTGATCGAAACAAAAGACTTAAGCGACAAACTCGATTTTCCTTAAGACGTCGGACGCGAAGATGCTACGACTTTAGAGAAACGAGTTTTTGTCCTTCCAATGCGGGATCGCTGGATCAGAGTATGGTCAACGTCTATGGGCTTCCTTTCGGCCGTTATTAACAAGCAGAACAAGTCGACATTCAGTATGTTTTTCTTAGGATGTTGGTTGGTTTTATTTTTCGGTTCTTAGATATTATTAAAAATATTCGCTAGTGTTTGGTAGTTTTTTGTTGTTGTTGTTTTCAGAAAATCTGTGTTGCATTTATGAGCTTATTAATGACTCCACGGAGAAAATATTTTATTTACTTTTTATTTTTATCCAATTGAATAGCAAGAAATGTTAATCGTTTCGTTTGGTTTTTAGCTTGCTTTTTCAGTTAATGACTTTATTTGGTATTTTTTAGTGTTGAGTTGTCATTTTAGCCACTTTTATAGACAGTAAGCAATTTTATGAATGAAATTGATTGAAAACATGAAAATCAGTATCAGGATAAGTTGATTTTCTGATGGAAATGGAAATCTTATGCAAAAAACTAATGAATATTTGTTGTGATTAGTCGAAATATTTTAACTATGCCTGAACTTAACTCTATGGAGTGTGAGACATTTCAAATACAAGATTTTCGAACCTGAAATTATCACCAAAATTTGGTAGAAATTCAAAAAAGAGATGTCGTCACGAAGAACTGAAACAATTAAGACGTTTTGTCGTCAAGGCTACAATTTGTATGTCTCAGTACGTGCTACTTTTTTTGATCTAATGTACATGGCTGCTAGGAACGACTGAGCCGATATGACAACTCGTCTAGTGTGAGATAAGGACGGGGTGTGATGTGATGACCTATGATTTTTTCGTTGCGACAACCCTGGAGCTTGAACTGAATTGACTTTTCAATTTTATTAAATATATATAAAACTAGCAAACCCCCGCGACTTCGTCCGCGTACAAATAGCAATAATAAGCAATTTTTGAGAGTGTAGTTAGTAATGCATTATGTGGGATATAAAATCTGCTTACTTTAATGGCTCTTTGAAGAGAATGGTTTGTATATTGTTGGAATCAGAACCATAAATTATTATGAATGAAAGCATGATACTCCCATTTTTATGGGACAGGCTCGTGATCAAATCAAACCCGTGATTCGAGATCATATACGTGTTGAAGAGCGTTAAGAACATGTGAATAATTGTAGCTGGTGTTAATTAAAAAAAAAAGCAAATAAAATAACATTAAGCATAAAAACACAACAGGACTACGATTGTGCGTAAAGCCAAATCATACGATATTATTAATAGATGAAATCGAAATTTTTGTGGTGTTAAGAAATTTTGTATGGGGAGTGGTAGAAGGGGTGACAACACTGAACTAATTTGTTTCACATCATGCTAGAGTAGCTATAAAAATGTTTTGTACCAAATTTAAGCTTCAAAAATTGAGTAGGTACTGAGAAACTTAGTGCACTGAATTTAATGAAATTGTGCAATTTGTATGGGAAGTGGTAGAAGGAGTGGGGGGTTTTTGGTGATTTTTCGAAAAACAACTATAACTATCATGCCATTGATACACTTTAAATTTCAGATCTGCATCATTCACACTTTTCAAGAAAATCGAATTCTTACATAGTCTTGTAATGTGCCTCATTGTATGGGAGGGGGCAGAAGGAGTGAAGCTACTCGGTTAATTTTCTTCCCGCTGTTAATAGTAATGCTAATTAAGGATTAAGTTTAAATTTTTACCTCGATGAAATTTAAATGTACTGAGAAAATTCGTTTAGAGTATTTTATGAAAAAGTGCGGTTTATATGGGAGGTGGTGGAAGGAGAAGGGGGTTTTTGGTGATTTTTTGAGAAACAACTATATCATCATCATCAAATTCCTGTTAAGACCCCCTATAGGGGCATAGGACAGAAACAACTCTCTTCCACAAGGCGCGATCCTGAGCATCGGCTTTAAGCTGTTGCCAGGACTTGTTTATTCCTCTGGCCTCCTGCTCAACTGCTCGCTTCCATGTGTTACATGGTCGACCAACCCGACGTCTTCCTTGAGGGTTATAATCCAGAGCCTGGTTTGCGATTTTTCGCTCTGGTTTCCTCAAAGTATGACCGATCCACTGCCACTTTCGCCGTTGAATCTCAATACCTATTTTAGTCTGGCGAGTTGTACTCCAAAGTTCGTCGTTGGAGATTACTTCTGGCCAGAATATTCCTAAAATGCGCCGGAGGCATTGGTTTACGAAAGTCTGTAGTTTCTTGGTAAGTCGAACGGTCACTTTCCACATAGTACAACCATATAACAACACGGATTTGACGCATGCGTCAAAAACTCGCAGCTTCGTGCGAAGGGAGATCTCTCTTAACCTCCAGAAAGGGGAAAGGATACCGAAGGCCTGACGAGCTTTATTTAGCCGTGCCTCAACATCCTTTTCGGCTCCGCCGTCCATGCTGACAATGCTTCCGAGATAGCAAAAATCTTGCACCTCTTCCACATCCTGTCCATCAAGAACAAGCGGTGTGTTTGCGTTCGAACCCATGTGCATGTACTTGGTTTTACGCACATTTATTTTCAGTCCCGCCTCTTTGCATTTAGAATGCAACGAGTGAACATTTGACTCTAAGTCCGAACGGGTATGTGCAAGCAAACACACGTCATCAGCATAATCAAGGTGACTTAAGATGTTAAATAGTCTCCATTGAAGACCTTTACCTTCCCCACCTTCCAGTGCAGCTTTCAAGATGTCATTTATTACCACCAGAAACAGGGCTGGTGATAATATGCAGCCTTGTCTGACACCCGTTCGCATAGGAAAGCTCTCGGACACCATCAGGGGAAATCCAAGATGTTTTATGATGACTCTTGTGTGGAAAAAGGGTCCCTCCGATGACCATTTGCCGAGTACTACAGAACTCCACAAATAATTCGCCGTTTTCGGGTCTCTTAATCCAAGGTCGTGAAGGGTCGACCCAAGGGTCACCATGCCTCCCCATGACGTGTTCTAATCCAGTGTTGTCTGATCCAACCTGGGCGTTCATATCTCCCGAGATGATAATAATATCACCTCTTGGAACACGTTCGAAGGTGGCACTCAGTTGGCTATAAAACTCCTCTTTGTCACCAGATGTTGCGGTATTAGTTGGTGCGTAGCACTGCAGAATTGTGACGTTTCTGACACTGGTCCTGAGCCTGACGACGATAATCCTATCCGAGATTGGTTCCCAGCTAATGAGACTGTTTCTCGCTCTCGGCGTAAGGACGAACGCCACGCCATTTCTGGCTTCACTTTCAGGGCCAATGTACAGAATAGTGTTTCCGCTAGGGGTTCGTTCTTCTCCTGATCCTGTCCACCTGACCTCGCTCAAGCCCAAGATTTGGATGTTATAGTGCTCCATTTCACGGTCGATCACCGATTGGCGGTGCAAGGACCGAGTAACCCCAGCTCTTCCCCCGTCATTCAATGTTCGAACGTTCCAGAAGCCAATCATAGTCCGTTTTCGAATGCCAAAAGTCGTTACCGTTGAATCAGTCCGTATCCGAGGCGATGTATCCATTTCTCGTATCATTAAGTTCTTAAGATCACGGGTGATAAGCCCATGATCCAGTGAGTTTCCATTTGCCATTTTTAGGGCAAGCAGGACTGGCTGTGGGTGAATTCTACAGCCCCCATCCCAGAGGGGGATAGTTAGCTCAGGTCCGTGGAGTCGCTAACTCCAAAGATAGTTGCAGGAATTGGTAAAACCTCATACTACAACTACCCCCTTGCGGGGGTAATCATCATGCAATTGATATATTTTAAATTTCAGATCAGTAATATTCAGACTTTTCAAGAAAATCGAATTCTTGTGAAGGCGTG
Organism: Chorisops tibialis; assembly: GCA_963669355.1. Lineage (NCBI taxonomy): Eukaryota > Metazoa > Arthropoda > Insecta > Diptera > Stratiomyidae > Chorisops > Chorisops tibialis. Next base: position 239,189,488 of record OY770262.1, read on the forward strand.
GAACTGTGACACATTGTATGGTAGGGGGTAGAAGGAGTGAAGCTAATCGGTTAATTTTATCTCGATATTAATAATAATGTTAATTAAGGATTTAATAGAACATTTTAGCTCGATGAAAGTTACACGTACTGAGAAAATTGGTGTAAAGTGGGTCATGAAAAAGTGTAGTTTGTATGGGAGGTGGTAGAAGGAGTAACAGACCTTAAATAATTTGTATACCAAAAGACTGCATTTATAATAGAAATAATATAGTCCAAATTTCAAATTAGTAGCTTTTATAGTTTGCAAGAAAATTTGATAAATATATATTTTTGAAAATGAGTCACTTTGTATGGGAGGGGGTAGAAGGCGTGAGGAGAGTGAAATAAAACGAAAAGCAGATTTCATTCCCATGGACACCTAACAAACTGTGCAAGTTTCATCACAATCGGTTCAGCTGTTTGTGCGTGAAAAGCGGTCGTACAGACAGACAGACAGACAAACAGACAAAAATTTCAAAAATGTGTTTTTATGCTTAGTCAGTGCTAAAATATCTCAAAAAACTAACTTATAGCCATTTTTAAGCAAATAACAGACAGACACTACAATTATATTTATATGTATAGATTAGGGGTACACTGCGGCCTTTTTGGCCTATTGTGCGATTATTGCCCCTATACCCTACCATAACTCAATAGCTTTAGCTAATTTGAGTATCTGTAAGGGAGCCATGTTGGCTAGTTCCTCGGTGGAAATGAAACCTTTCCCCAGAAGATTGGCATAGGATATGTATTGTCGTTTCTGAGTCTTCGAGACAGAGACGGCAGATGTCGGTTTCAGCTAAGCCCATATTATTGAGGTGGTGGTTCACTCCACTGAGCCCCGTCATTAGACCAATTAAAGTACTAATATCGGACTTTCTGAATTTTAGGATATCTTCCACTTTGTTTTTTTGTGGTATGATTAGTTTTTTTGAGGTTGATAAGCCTGGAAGTCTATTCCAGTAGATTTTGTGTTCTTGTTCAACTCACTTCTTAAGTGTCGAGCTTTGATGCCCTTTTGGTTTTTCGCAGAATGGCTCTGGACCAATAAAGTTTTTTTCCGCACCATTTTTTGCAAGGCGATCAGCCTCTTCGTTTCCCTCAATTTTTTTTTCATTATTATTAATATCGGGAAAAAAAATTAACCGAGTTGCTTCACTCCTTCTACCCCCTCCCATACAATGAGACACAACTCCACGACTATACAAGAATTCGATTTTCTTGAAGAGTGTGAATGATACAGATCTGAAATTTAAATTATATCAATTGCTTGATAATTGTAGTTGTTTCTCAAAAAATCACCAAAAACCCTCACTCCTTCTACCACCTCCCATACAAATTGCACAATTTCATTAAATTCAATGCACGAAGTTTCTTAGTACCTACTCAATTTTTGAAGCTCGAATTTGGTATAAAATATTTTTATAGCTACTCTAGTATGATCTGAAACAAATCAGCTCAGTGCTGTCACCCCTTCTACCACTCCCCATACAAAATTTCTTAACACCACAAAAATTTCGATTTCATCTATGTATACATATCGAATGATTGGGCTTTACGCACAATCTTAGTCCTGTTATGTTTTTAAGCTTAATGTTATTTTATTTGTTTTTTTAATTAACACAAGCTACAATTATTGGCATGTCCTTAATAGTCTTCATTACGTATATGAGCTCAAATCACGGGATTGGTTTGATGAGGAGCCTGTCCCATTCAAATGCGCCTATCATGGTTTCATTCTTAATAATTTATGGTTCTGTTTCCAACAAAATACCAAACATTGTGTTCAAAGAGCCATTAAAGTAAGCAGATTATACATCCCACATAATGTATTACTAACTACACTCTCAAAAATTGCTTATTATTGCGATTACTACGCGGACGAAGTCGCGGTCGTTTGCTAGTAAGGAATATAGTAGTCAAACGATGTATCTAAGAAATTCCTAGTTTCACCTCCTAATTGCAACATCTAAACAGCGACAAAATTACAGCTTTTTTACACCAGTGACATGTCTAAGGAATCACCGGCCGGAGCTGTAATAGAAAATCCTAGTCACACCTCACCTCTAGTGTGAGAGGCTTTTAGAAAATAGGGATTATGTACCAGTTAGAAAAAAATATGATTGCTCTGCACTCCTTTCCCAATTAAAATTTCAATATCTTAACCCTCAACTATAGGCTTATGTTTAATTTCAAAGGCAATTGTCCAGTTAAAGAATTATCTCGCGTAAAACACTTGTGACAAAATAACGTACAAAACAGTTCAAATGATGATGGTGTATCCTGAAGAGCCCTTTTGGGCATTGCCAACCATTCCAGGGCTCTATGATGATGGTGACTATCGAGGTAAGTTTGTTATTTTTTTTTAAGGAAATTGATTCTTCTTGTTCCATTTTATTGTTTCTTTTTGTTCGCCTTTAAAATGTAGCTGTTATATTACTTTTGTTTTAATTGACATCCCAGCAAAAACAAACGTATTAATATGTTACTTCTGAAGTATAAAGCACTCACCATGAGTCTTTCACTGAAAGTATTTTGCCTAGAAGGAAAAGCTCTGTAAGCATGCTGTACATATCTCTCGTAAATTCGAATACGTGATTTAAGTGTAAACGAAAATACTAAAATTTGTATTCATTTTTGCGAGCATTTGTTATTTGGTTTGCAGGATCTTTTTCACTCATACTTTCACAAGAAATATTTAGTTGTATGAGTAACCACTCAGCCTGGGCTTGCTGTGATGGAATGTTTCGCAAGTGTATATTATGAGCAAGTTATACGGCTTCCAGATTTTATGCTTGAAATCAGATGCCCTCAGCATTAAGACCACAGCGTAAAAGTCGAGTTAGTTAGTTCGCTATATTTTCCTATGGAATATCTCTCGATTTAATTGCTTCAACCTAGCAGATAATTAGGCAACTTTCTGTTTGTAAATGCGTGGAAAATGAAGTAAATGGAAAAGTAGTTCATCTAGTTATATGTCGAGTACAGCTGTACATAGTATGTCGCCCACGTGCTTCACCGTATTTCGCTTTAATATCAATTACCTGTCCGTGATGCCGGTTAGTATGACAGGAAAATGTCATTCCGGCTCAGTTGCTTGCATGCTGCGCTAACATTTCACGATAGATTTGCATTTTTATTAGGATGTTTTGATTTGATCGAAAACAGAATTAAGTGACAATCGTCAACTTGCAGATAGTTTTTTTTCCTTGTTTCAAGTTTTTTCATTATCAACTGATCAAACAAAAAAATAAACAGCATTTTGTCAACTTAATTAAGTTGTTAGTTGCACATTTAAAAAAAAAAAAAAAAAAACCAAAATTGCGTGATTTCTTCACATAGCGACAAATGATTAAAACATAACGTAAATTAATTAACATTTTTGCTTATTAAGTGGTTTAATATATGCCTATTTCCAACCATCTAGATCGCAGATATTCATATATCTGATTGAGGCTTGACTCTCAAATTGTGGCTCTAATAGATAAATTTCTATGCCTTGATGTTTATTCGAATTTTATGGGTTTTTTCGTTACACTTTAAATATAAATATTCTCACTATAAATGTTATGATTTGGAATTTTTCAACTTGTTTGTTTTTTGAAATTAGGAGACTGAATATATTTTAGAAATTAATATAATTTAGTGTGGGTTTCTGTTCACTTTGTAGACTTCTTTGTTGAATAATTTTATATTTTTCGTGTATGAACGAAAATTTTATGATCTTTGGTTTTATGTGTTTTCTTGCGATTTAGTTTATTCACCTTACGACTATAAATCTTATAGTTTTGACTTGAAACCAAAAAAAAAACAGTACATGGAGTCAACGAAACTTAATAAAAATAAACTAAGACTGTGCCTATATCCTGAATAAATTATTAAATTTTATTGAATGGAATGGAATAGAAATAATATTTTCAAAATTGTTTGAATTAAGATCAAGAGATTTTCAAGACTTTGTTTATTAAAGTTTAAACTATAATTGAAAGACAGTTATGCATTCTTAGAGCTATGAATCATTCTATTCAATTTATGCCTCAGTCATATCAACTTTCTACGACGTAGCACAACTTAGCATAACGTTTGGAAACTTAGTAGCTACATAACAAAGTTAATTTGACGTTAATTTCAAATGTCAAATCGGTTGATTGCGTTAAAATCGAACTCTAGCTAGATGAAATCTGAGAGGTTATTGTGTTTGCATTTCCGTTTTTATAACGCTAACACAGAGTCGCCAAGGATACAGAAATATTTGCTGTAGCTCAAAAACTTCGATTCCGAACGACTGTCTATCCGTATGTGTCTAGAACGTACCTCTTAATTGCTTTGAGCTATTGTGCTGAAATTGTTTTATTTTGAGCAAAAATAAAGATCTAAGTTCGTGAACGGGACACATCTCCCCACTCCTTATACTCCCTCCCAAACAAATTTCATGATATTTCGAAATTTTAGTACATTGGGCTTTCTCCGAAATTAGTTAAGGTATAGACTTGAAAATTACGTGAAAGTATAACGATGTGAATGTCATTAACTTCAAAAAATATTGATCCGATCTCCTCACTTTTCTAAAAAAATTTTTTTTGGTGGGACACGAATCTAATGGGACAGCTGATGCCGTAATTTGACAGAGTGCCACGTTCAAAGTTGAAAATTGACCAACTTTTAAGTTAGCTACGTTCAGTTCAAGTCAAATGTCTACTTCCACTTCTACAATGGCGCTACAGCCCAAATCGGGTCTTGGCCTCCTGACCTTCAGGTTCCTTAACATTTTTTCATTATTCATTGTGGAATGGTTCTTGGACCTTCGCACAACCCTCTATCTACGAATTTTTCATTTTCGTAGATTGAGGTGACCAAGGTATAACCAAGCAGGCAGTGTGCAGAAATTATGCGTTGACCGGGATTTGAACTCACGACCTTCGTATTGTAGACCAATATGCCACACACTAGGCTACACCCTAGCCAAATTTTACTACTTCCAAATATTACTAAATGTTTCAATTTATTAGATAGCTTGTTAAATCGAGTTAAGTCGCGATCATTTGTAATGTGCCTGATTGTATAACATATAACGTAGGTTGTTTTAATTGCAACCTTAATTTAAAAAGTAACTGCTTCACGCCTGGGAGAAGGGGCGTAAGAGATCAGAAACAAGAAGAGAAATACGCGTTACATACAATCACTCTGAAATCTCGAAGTCCTGCCCCGGTTCATATGGCTCTGAAGCTGTTCGAAATTAAGTATATGTATGTACTCGTAAAACAAGTCCTGGCGACAACTATGACCCAATGCCCACGATCGCGCCCTGTGGAAGAGAACTATTTCTGTCCTACCATTGACTTCACTAATATTCAAGAATTAAAAACGAATCACTTTAAAGTATATTGCCACCTTGCTCCTAAAAATTTAGGAAAGAAGAAGTACTGTCGCTCAAGGATTGAACCTGACTATTAACGCTATTATAAGTTTCATGATTTATTTCTTACCAATTCAAAATTGGTCTATCATTGTTATATGATTGATATGAAGAAAACTATTAAAGACAAGCCTAAGCAGCTCTTGAATTTCGTTAATTCTTATAGACGCACATACGGTTTCTTGCAACTCGGTCTTTCGGCGTTGAAGCAAGTAATGACCCTAAAATATTTAGTAATTTTTTTGGCAATAATTTCATGACCCATACTGTGATATTAATTTTAAATATGTCCAATATTTGACAAAATTTCCCTTTTTATTGATGAGCCCATTATATCGAAGTTTATCTAGAACATCGCTGAGAGTTTTTATAGCGGTACAGTTGGAATACCGTCTGTTGTGCCTAAAAGGTTCTTCTCTGCACTTTTATCACCATTTAGGTCCATATTTAATGCATCTCTTCGTTGTGGGGTTTTATCTACTTTGTGGAAATACTCGACAGTAACTCCTCTGTTTAAGAAAGGGAAATTGAACGACATATCTAACTATCGACCTATATCAAAAGTAGTCTAATTAATTGTATGTGATGTAATTTACTTTCATTGTAAATTAATAATTAGCTCGACCAAACACAGTTTCGATAGCGTTAAGCAAGATTATAAATGGAATGCTTTGCGTAGCAGAAGTATTCCAAAGATCAAAGCTATAATTAAAAAATCCCACGAAGATGCAAGATGTCGCGTCTTACAAAGAGAAAACCTGTCCAAGACCTGTGTTCTTATCTGATTGTACTACGTGGAAAGTGACCATTCGGCTTACCAAGAAACTGCAAGCTTTTGTGAACCAATGCTTCCAATTTCTATATTCTGGCCAAAGGTGTTATATGTAACATACATATATGGTCCTTAAATATGAACTTTTGTGTTGAATAGTTTCGAAGATATAACTAATCATTTACCAAAAGGCGGTCAGTTTGTTTTTAGCCCCTCATATAATCTATAATTTTGGTAACATTTTAAAGTTGAGAGGTGTGAGGAGAGTGGTGCAGGGGTTGAGCCAAAATGTCGAAAGCTTTGAGTATTTTTGACAACTTGGAAAAAAATACAAAGTTCAAATTTTGAGGGTGTTTGCATCCATTTAATATAAATGAAGGAAAAATCTGTACTCTTCTAGTAGAAGGGCTGTTGTCGCGTTTTGGTCGAAAATGCGATATTCACCTATCCATACAGTGCTCATTTAATGTGGCTTCTAGACATTTTCTTTGTGTCCTTAATTAGCCCGTTACGGACTTTCACTCTCCCTCGATCGTCCAGCCCCTAAATTCACATTGATATTCACCAATTACTTTGTCAGCAATATTTATCTATCTAGAATAAGACGTATACAACAAAGGTACCTCTCGGTAGATTTCGCAACTGAGTTTGTAACTCTACGTTCCTATGTCCGTGATTATTTTGAGTAAGAGATGTGCTACGCAGGTGTTGTTGGCTTTTAGAAGCACAGCAGAAATTTGGTCACGATCACGATATCTTGTTGTTTGGGTGGTTCTTCAAGTGTGCGAGGACTTGAAGTGTATCCTTAATCAGCTGTTACATTAGCTCTTCCTGTTTTTATTTATGTTTATGTATGTATATTTATTGCGTATGTTTTTAACATGTTTAATTTATTTATTTATTTGGGCTCTTGAACAAAAAGATTACAATTTCAATTAAACAAAAGCGGAAAATAAAAGAATAGCAAAGAGGAAAATTTAAACATTGAAGATGATAGTTTATAAAATACGCTAAAAAATAAATGAAAAATAAAGATAAAAATTTAAAAATTAAATATGATAGATTTAACTCTATTCTTAAATAAAGGAAAAGAAGAAGCTAAAGAACCAAGTTGGAGTCGATCATGGTTCCTTTGCATTCTAAGCATCGGAGAGTGATGGTATACATCCAGAAAGGCTCGTGGAGGATTGAAGATGTCTGAATTCCTTGTTGAGACTATTCCTGGTCTAAAGTTCAGGTCGTCACAGAGGTGGGTATTGAGCAGGTAGTTGCACATCTTGTAGAGGAAGCAAGCATCGAGAAAGGTCCGCCTTAAATGCATTGGCTGTAGGTGAAATACTTCAAGTCTGTCACTGTAGTCGATATGAAGCTTCTTTAATCTGTAGAAAAGGGTTCGAGTGAATCTACGCTGAACAGATTCGATGGTCCGAACATGGTAAGAATGGTGTGGGTTCCAGACGGTGGAACAGTATTCCAAAATACTACGGACGATTGTGGGAAAGAGGAGAGCAGCTGTTCCTCGACGGTTAAACTGGACTGTCGTGCGGAGGACGAAACCTGCAAGTCTGTTTGCCTTATTAGTAATCTCGGAGAAATGATTGACGAATTTAATTTTGCGATCAAAGACCACCCCTAGATCCTTTAGTGTGGTTACTGCTGTAAGAATGGATCCATTAATAGAGTAAGAGAGAATAGAGGAGGTAGTCTTATACGAGTACTCCATAGTAAAACAATTTTCTATGTTCAAAAAGATATCGTTGTTTGAACACCAAAGAGAGACAGCAGACAAATCAGCCTGGAGAATCATGCCATCAGAAACGGAGAAAATTTCCCGGAACAATTTGAGGTTATGACCGAATAAGAGACAGTTCGAAGATACAAATTGGGGCAAATCATTTATGAAGAGAGTAAATAATAGAGGACCACGGATCGATCCCTGCCGGATACCAGAGGTAGCAAGAAACTCAGTAGAGAAGTATCCGTTGAACGTAATTCGGAGGCGACGATCCGTAAGGTACGACCTGAACCAGTTCAGAAGAGAGCCAGAGACACCGTACCTTTCAAGTTTTGAGATTAGAATTTTATAATTAACAGTGTCGAAAGCTTTTGAAAAATCGGTATATATGACTTGGACAGTATTATGACTTGGACAGTATTATGACGATCTAAGGATTGAGCAACGAAATTAGTGAATTCACATAAATTAGTAGAAGCAGATCTATCTTTTACGAATCCATGTTGGGCTGGTGATATCAAGTGATAAGGCTTTTCTCATATTACATTATGAACTAATCTTTCAAAAACCTTTCCAATACAGTTCAGGGTGGAAATCGGGCGATAATTCAAGACATTTTCGGTATCTCCTTTCTTTAAAATGGGTACTATGTTAGCTAACTTCCAGCATGCAGGAAACGAGCCTTCTTCAAGAGACTTATTGAATAAAATAGATAGTGGCACTGAGAGCTGTGAGGAGAGAGCTTTCACAAAAAGGTTCGGGATCCCATCCGGTCCGCCACCGGTTTTTGAATCTAGAGAATTGATGATTGATATAATGTCCCTCTCACTAATGGATAACTCAGAGATCAACTCATGGGGTGGGATAAAGAAGTCATAAGACAGATCATTACTCGAGAGGCTAAACACAGAGGAAAAGTATATATTTGGCAAAAAGCTCACACATTTCTTGTCGGGAGGTAGTGGCAGTATCACCAACCTTAAGTTGTGAAGAAAAAAATTGTTTATTTCTACATCTGTACATATACATCTAGTGTCTGTCCATTTATAAGCAAATAACTGCTTATAAATGGCTATAAATAAGTTTTTTGCTTTATTTTAGCAATAACTAAGCAGAAACACACGTTTTTAAAAATTTTCTCTGTCTGTCTGTCTTTCTTTCCGGTTTTCACGCAAAAACGGGTAAACCGATTGTAATGAAAATTTCACAGTTTATTAGATATGCACCGAGATATAATCTGCGTGTGATCTTATTTCAATACCCCAACGCCTTCTATCCCCTCCCGTACAAAATGACTCATTTTCAAAAATATATAATAATCAAATTTTCTTCAAAACCATTGGAGCAAATCATTTGAAATTTTGAACATACTATTTTTATCAGAAATGCGATATATGGTGTACAAATTATTTGAATCCCCCTGCTCCTTCCACCACCTCCCATACAAACTGCACTTTTTCATGAAAGACTATTCACCAATTTTCTCAGTACGTGTAACTTTTATCGAGCTTAAATGTTGTACTTTATCCTTAATTTGCATTATTATTAATATCGGAAAAAAATTAACCGAGTAGCTTCACTCCTTCTACCCCGTCCCCTACAATGAGACACAACTCCACGACTTTACGAAAATTCGATTACCTTGAAAACTGTAAATTTTACTGATCTGAAATTTAAAATATGTCAATTGCAAATTAATTATAGTTGCTTCTCAAAAAGTTACTTAAAACCCCGCACTCCTTCCACCACCTCCCATACAAATTGCACTTTTTCATGAAATATTCTAGTCTAATTTTCTCAATACATATAACTTGCATCGAGCTCAAATTTTGTACTCTATCCTAAATTAGCATTATTATTAATATTGGGAAATAATTAACCGAGTAGCTTTACTCCTTCTACCCCCTCCCATACAATGTGACACAATTGCATGACTTTACAAAAATTCTATTTTCTTGAAAAGCGTGAACGATGCAGATCTAAAATTTAAAATATATCAATTGTATAATGATTATAATTGTTTCTCAAAAATTCACTTAACACCCCGTACTCTTTTCACCACCTCCCATACAAGCTGCACTTTTTCATGAAATATTCTAAACTAATTTTCCCAATACATATCACTTTCATCGAGCTAAAATGTTGTACTCAATCCTTAATTAGCATTATTAATATCGGGAAAAAATTAACCGAGTACCTTCACTCCTTCTACCCCCTCCCATACAAAGTGACACAATTCCACGACTTTACAAAAATTCGATTTTCTTGAAAAGCGTGAATGATACAGACCTGAAAATTTGAAATATAGCAATTGCATGATGATTATAGCTGTTTCTCAAAATATCACAAAAACCCCCCTTTCCTTCTACCACCTCCCATACAAATTGCACAATTTCATTAAATTCAAGGCACTAAGTTTCTCAGTGCTTACTCAATTTTTAAAGGTTAAATTTGGTACAAAACATTTTTATAGCTACTCTAGCATGATGTGAAACAAATTAGTTCAGTGCCACTTCCCATACAAAATTTCATATCACAAAAATTTCGATTTCATCTATGGTATCGTATGATTGGGCTCTACGCACAATCGTTGCCCTGTTACGTTTTCAAGCTTAATGTTATTTAATTTGGGCTTTTTTTTTAATGATCACAAGCTATAATTATTCACATGTCCTTAATTCTCTTCAATACGTATATGATCCCAAATCACGGGATTGATTTCATCACGAGCTTCTCCCATTCAAATGCGAGTATCATGGTATCATTCTTAATAATTTATGGTTCTGATTTTAACAAAATACAAAACATTGTGTTCAAAGAGCCATTAAAGTAAGCAGATTATATATCCCACATAATGTATTTCTAACTGCATTCTCAAAAATTGCTTATTATTGCGATTTTTGTGCGGACGAAGTCGCGGGCGTTTGCTAGTATTTAATATAATTAAGGATTTCATTATCAGAACCTAGACTAATTATTGCCTCTACAACTTTGTTTACCATTAATTAGAAAATGTGCATATTAATTAATAACAATTTTAAGAAATTTGAGGAAAAAAAGTGCAAAACCCAATGCTTTAATTAATAACCCTAGTTATTTCACTAAAAATTAACTTAAAACTGAAGGATATTCTAATCGAAGATAGTTTCGATCGTTGTAATGCCTCAATTCATAAATCTTTTTTTAAATTTTGAAAATTGAAAATTCTAATTCATTGGTAAGATTATTAATATGCTGCATTTTCGCTAATTCATGCAAAAGACGAGTTGAAAAGTACCACGGTTTATTTAAGATAATTAGCTGTTTCTTGCGATAGGTAGCACAGATTTTCCAAATAGGAGCTTCGTATGTTAAGGCAGGTTATACTACGGTTTTGTATAGTTGCAACTTATTTGCATGCGACATTTGAGATTTTCTGTTGATCGGAAGATACAAAATTTGAAAGTTTTTAGCCGTTTTTGAGATAATTTGGTCAATTTGATTTTACAAAATTAGTTTCGAAGCTTAGCTATTTATTTATTTATTAATTTTATATCTTTTGAGCTAAGCTCATATAAAACATTTATAATTGTTTTCACAATTCATAATTTGTAGGTAAATATAGCGAAATACAATTTAGTTTGATTGAAAATGTAATTTAATGTAAAATTTAATATAAACTAATTATAATTAAAATGCAAATGATTATAAAAAGAGAAATATGTTACTTTAAACGTATGTACATATTCAGATAATATTTTTATAGTCTACACAATTTTTGTGTGTCATTTTTAGCAAAACAGTAGCTTTCAGTTCGTAAACGGGCTACATCCCCCCATTCCTTCTACCCCCTCCCATACAAATTTCATGAAACTTCGAAATATTAAAAAATTGATTTTCCTTTGAAACTATTTAAGCTATCGACATGAAATTTAAGTCAAAGTTTTATGATATAGATATCATTAATATCACGGGATATTTATCCGATCCCCTCACTTCTTCTACCCCTTCCCATATAAATGCATTATATTGATTTCCATTAAAACTAGAAAATGTACATGAGAGCTATCGATTTTGAAATTGAATCAAAGCATGGTGAGAATGATGGTAAACAGTTTCAAAATCATCGTAAACGCTTCACTTCCCCTGTCAACTCCCATACAAATGTCCCGATTTGATTAAAAATAATAAAACCTAAGAACTTTAAATTCAGCTAAAACATTTTGCATACCATGTTCGATGTCATATACGAAAAATACAAATCTCTTCTCTACTTGTACCATCTCCCATGCAAAAGTCTCTATACACTATTCGAAAGAATTTGAGATGACATACTTTCCGGTATATTAAACTCTTCCCCATTTCATCTAGAGTATCATATGATTAGGCATTAGTTATAATTCTGTTATGTTTTCAATTGTTTTTTGAAGTTATTTTTTGTAATAATATTATGCTGATTGGTATATTGTTCTACTAGCGATCGCCCGCGACTTTGTCCGCTTAGGAATCGCAATAATAACATTTTTTGAGAATGTATGTAGTTAGTAGTACATTATGTCGGATAAATAATCTGCTTAATTTGATGGTTCTTTGAAAACAATGCTTTGTATTTTGTTGGAATCAGAACCATAAATTATTAAGGATGAAACCATGATACTCGCATTAGTATGGGACAGGCTCGTGATCAAATCAAACCCGTGATTCGAAATCATATGTATACGTGTTAAGGACATGTGAATAGTTGTAGCTTGTGTTAATTGAAAAAAGCCCAAATAAAATGACATTAAGCTTAAAAACATAACAGGACTTCGATTGTGCGTAAGGCACCATTATATGATACTACCGATGAAATCGAAATTTTTGTAATCTTAAGAATTTTTGTGTGGGGAGTGATAGAAGGGATGACAGTACTAAAATATTTTTTTTCACACCATGCTAGAGTAGCTCTAAAAATATTGTGCACCAAATTTAAGCTTGAAAAACTGAATAGGTAACTTGAGAAACTTAGTGCATTGGATTTAGTGAAATTGTGCAATTTGTATGGGAGGTGGTTGAAGGAGTGGGGGGTTTTTGGTAATTTTTCTAGATACAACTATGATCATCATGCAATTGATGTGTTTTAAATTTCAGATCAGTTAGATTCACTTTTTTCAAGAAAATCGAGGTTTTGCAAAGTCGTGAAGTTGTGTCATATTGTAAGGGAGGGGGTAGAAGGAGTGGAGCTAATCGGTTAATTTTTCCCGATAATAATAATAATACTAATTAGGGATTCATCAGAAAATCTTAGCTCGGTCAAAGTTATACGTACTGAGAAAATTGGTTTAGAGTACTTCATGAAAAGTGCAGTTTGTATGGGAGGTGGTAGAAGGAGTGGAGGTTTTTGGTAATTTTTCTAGAAACAACTATAATCACCATGCAATTGATGTGTTCTAAATTTTAGATCAGTTAGATTCACACTTTTCAAGAAAATCGAGTTTTCGCAAAGTCGTGGAATTGTGCCACATTGTATGGGAGGGGGTAGAAGAAGTAAAGCTAATCAGTTAATTTTTTCCGATAATAATAATTATGCTAATTAAGGATCTAGTACAAAATTTTAGCTCGATTAAAGCTATACGTGCTGAGAAAATTGGTTTAGAATATTTCATGAAAAAGTGCAGTTTGTATAGGAGGTGGTGCAAGGAGTGGAGGATTTTTAGTTATTTTTTGAGAAGCAACTACAATTATCATTGAATTGATAAATTTTATATTTCAGAACAGTAACATTCTCACTTTTCAAGAAAATCGAATTTTTACAAAGTCGTGGATTTGTGTCAGATTGTATGGGAGGGGGTAGAAGGAGTAAACCGAATTAGTTAGTTTTTTCCTGACATTAATAACAATGCTAATTAAGGATTTAATAGAAAATCTTAGCTCGATCAAAGTTATACGTACTGACAAAATTGAAGTATAGTATTTCATGAAAAGTTTAGTTTGTATGGGAGTTGGTGGAAGGAGTTGGTGGATTCAAACTACTTATATACTTGAAGATTGTATTTATAATAGAAATAATGTGTTTTAAATTTCAAATTAATAGCTTGCATAGTTTCCATGAAAATTTGATTATTATAAGTTTTTGAAAATGAGTCACTTTGTATGGGAGGGGGTAGAAGGCGTGAGGGGAGAAAAATAAAACCTAAAGCAGATTACTCCTCGAGGCAGACCTAATAATCTGTGAGTTTCATTGCAGTCGGTGCAGCTGTTTTTGCGTGAAAGCCGGAAAGACAGACAGACAGAGAAATTTTTTAAAAACGTTTGATTCTGCTTAGTTATTGCTAAAATGAAGCAAAAAACTTATTTATAGCCATTTATAAACAAATAATAGACAGACACTACAATTATATTTATCTACATAAATAATGAAAACTAAAAACTTTAAATTCAGTAGAAACATTTTGCATGCCATTTTCGATATCATATACGAAAAATACAAGTCTCCCCTCTACTTGTACCACCTCCCATGCAAAATCTCTATACACTGGTTTGGTGAATGTTTTCACAGTGCATTTTGAAATGAAAGAAAAGATTTCCGGATTCTACACTGTTGTGCTTTATTATTCGTGACGTTTCGGTCTCTGCTGAGACCTTTATCAAACTCTCAAACTGGCAGTGTATGAGTACTCGGTCTATACCAGGAGCCTTTTTTGACTTTAGAGTTCTTAAGATGCACCTTATCTCTTTTTTTTTCTTAAGGAAGCGAATCACAACTTAGGGGGTATGCTACGCACAGCTGTGTCGGTATAGGATTTGGGGAAAAAAACTCAAGTTATATCAGTTTAATTTGCCTTTGAAGCACTGGATGTTGAACTCGTTGGGAAACACTTTGGATGGTAATGTGTTCCAAAGTCTTGATGTTCGGGAAATGAATGACTGCCTATATTTCACTGTATGAGAAGGCAAGGGTTTAACGGTGTACTCGTGTGAACGTTCAGCTTGACGAGTATCTCGGGGAAAATTATAGAGTGGAGGGATGAGTGTGCTTAGTTCCGCACTACATTTACCATGGAAGTAGCGATAGTAAATGCTGAGTACTCCGACATTTCTACGATGCTCGAGAGAATCGATAGAAGACGTGATGGTTTCGTCTCCAATCAGTCGGAACGCATGTTTTTGAATACGGTCGAGCAACGCGAGGTGTGATTTGGGTGCCCCTGCCCAAACATGCGAATTGCACTCTAAATGTGGTCTAATGTATGCCCTGTAGATGGTTGAGAGGTCGTTCGGCGTGAAATACTTTTTGCACTTTCGGAGAACACTTAGACGTTTAGAAGCGTCGAGGGCAACATCAAACATGTGTTGAGCCCAATTCAGGTGGTCATTAATTTTAACGCCAAGAAGTGTGAAGTTATCCGAGGTACAAAGTTGTGTGCCACCAAACGTCACATTTTGAGATAATACAGAAATATCACGTTTGAGGGATAGATGACAGGCCTGAGTTATTGAACTCTACTCTATTTTTCCTGCCCCATTCCAGGATTAAGCTGAGGTCCGAGTTCAGCGAACGGAATAACTCCATGCGATTGGAAGCAATAGAATACTTGTGTGATTCCGCAGCAGAGTTAAACTCATAGGTGTTATCTAAAGTACTGTCATCCGCAAAACTATGGATTTCATTGAGAGTGGACGACAGAAGGTCGTTGATAAAAACTAAGAAAAGAGTTGGAGATAAAACAGAGCCTTGAGGGACGCCGGAATCTATTGGGAAGGAAGAAGAAGTAACGCCATCTATTACTACTCGTATAGTGCGTTCAGAAAGAAAACTCTCAATCAATTGAACAAGGGTAGCATTAAGACCATGCCAAACTCTTATGCTTAGGGTCTCCAGTTCGTTGCCACTGAAACCTTAATTTATTCCTGAGCTAAGCTAACGTTCTATTATTGTTATCTATTTGTTGATTATGATCAGGTACGGTTCTGTAGGTGTTATGTTTTTGCTGGCCTGAGGATCCTAGTGGTTATTTCTAAGATTTTCTCATTGATTTAATTTCGGGAGATTGAAATTGAAAGATCTAATTTCGTATTTTTTAAAGATGCCTAAAGTTTTGGTTTTGATTAAACACACAAAATCTGATCACTACGGTAGGTCGAAATGGAATGTGACTGTTATTATGAATCCTGCTTTTCATGTAGATTATGGGCTCGGGTTGAGGAGGTGTTCAAAGTATTAATTACGCACGTATTAATTACATATAACATTGCGTTCGACATCATTGCAAAGGGTCGTCTTTGGTTTGTATCCTACTTTCATCCTTTGAACTAGGTATCATGCGCCACTTGTATCATGCAATTTAAAATGTTCGACCATATTTTAATTACGTTAATATTTTACTTTCACTCTTTCTGTTGGGATTTGTTTGCGGCTGGTGGGTTATGGCATATGGACAGACGTTTGGTTTTGCATTTTTTTTTTGCATGAAACCTAAAAAACAAACTTTTACAATAGCAATATTTTTTCTGTGTCAATCAACAGAACATACTTACATTGGAACAAAAATGTATCTATAATTTGTAATTAAAATTACTCTGTGAAATGATCAAAAATTTTTTTTTAATAAGCAGGTAGGACTGTCCTTAATTATTATCCCAAAAATTGGAGCGGTCTTTTAATCAGTTTGTTTACAGTAGCTGGTTGAATCAGTGCACCTCAGTAGTCCACGCCGATTTTTACAATGGATAAAAATATGGAACAAAGAGTTTGTCTCAAATTTTGTGCTTCCAACCAAATTTCGTGTCCGGAATTGTTGCAAATATTGGAAAAGGCTTTCGGTGATTCAGTACTATCAAAAAGACGAGCCTACGAGTGGTACAATGCCTTTAAGGACGGTCGAGAGATCCTTGAAGACATGCCTCGTTCTGGACGATATCCGACCTCTTCAACTGACGAAAACATTCAAAAAGTGAAGGCAATGGTGCCTTGAAGAGGTCACTTTGGACAAGAATTGTAAGAATTCTGATCCCACATACATTGAGCGCATCACAACTGCTGATGAGACATGAGTCAACGAGTTTGACATGCAAACAAGTCAACAATCATCGGAATGGAGGAAACAAATGAGCCGAAGCCGAAAAAACCACGCCAAAGCCGCTCAAAAATCACGACGATGCTCATTGTTTTTTTTTTTATCGATATTCGAGGTTTGATCCATCATGAACTCGTTCCAGAGGGAAAGACGGTCAATAAGGAGTACTATTTGACCGTATTGAGGCGTTTACATGAGCAAATCCTTGAAAATCGGCCGGAATTGTGTAAGATGAATTCATGAATTTTCAACGATGAAAATGCGCCATCGCAAAGAGCCTCAATTGTGACCGAATTTAAGGCCAAAACGCAACAAATTGCATCAATCAACCACGTGTGACTTTTTTCTATCCTTGAAACTGAAATTACCGCTCCCTGTTAATTTTTGGGATGATAATTAAGGACAGTCATACCTGCTTATCACAAAAAAAATTTTTCTGAAATATCACTTCCCAAAGTAATTTTAATTACAAATTATCGATACTTTTTTGTCACAATGTTAATATTAGAATAATAGAGTAGTAGTTCTCTGATAAAGAACATTTCATCGGGCGTATAAGCAGTATAAATCTTAATTATGCACCCTACTAAAAATACTTGGCATCGTTCTTATGTTATTTTTATGAAAACGCATTTAACAATTGCAAAATTTCACCTAAAACCAACAAAAATTTATGCATAATTCGATTTTCTTTTAAGCGTGTTTACTGAAGATAAAAAAAAACAGGTTTCTCGCTTAAGTCTTTTGTTTTTCTTATTTTCCATACCAGAATCATATTGAAGCTTAAATCTCTCGAGAAACGGCATACTTCTCTAACTTTTGTGAGTTATTGGAATTAAGTCAAACTGCAACGTCTACGATGAAAACGGCGATGGCATCGTATTTATCGAAATTGAAAACGATAAATGAGTATGAAGAAGTCGACCAGAAATGTATGCAAAGAGTTTCTTGGAACCTTTTGTTCATTTTACTCGAGCCTAGAGTTTCTTTTCACCTGAATATCCAATTACAATAAAAAATATCCATCGATTGCGCACTGGTTGACCCAATACAAAACAGAGTCCACAAGGTGACGGGTATAGTAGAAAAAAACACGAAAAAAAGTGAAGAAATCTTCGGTTTCTTTAAAGCCATAAGACGTAAGCTACCTTCTTTCCTCCGAGTTCGTTCAGCTGAATGACCAAGAAAGAGCAGCATTATAAGATGAAAACCATCCATCTACAGCATTGTCTAGGCCTTTGCTCTTCATTCATCACTGTCCGTAGCTAGCGGCTACTTCTTCGTGTCTTTTGATGGCCGTCCGAGAGAAGTTCGATCACTTCCAAAGGGGGTCTTCAAGTTCTTCACGATTTGAGATGTATAGCGGAGGGTTCGAACCAAAGTAGCCTGCAACTTAACTCATAGTAAGCAAAAGTGCACACAAATGTTGAGACTGTGAATGGCGAAGCAGCCTCAACACGCAAACACAATCAGTCAAGTGGCGCTAATTCTTTTGCTTGAGGATTTTGGTTTTTTTTTTTTTTTTTCATTTTTTATTGAAGATGTTTCCCATAAAGACTTGAACATTTTTTTGATTCCGTCTTGTACACCTTTTGAGCCGCCACAACACTTCTTTTGGTCTCCTGGGATGTTTCACTGCAAGGATTGTGCTTTGTCTTAGTCGTTTCTTTATTACTTCGTCTTCTTTTTTTCTAGCATCATGCTATTATTACGGCATGCATTGGTCTCCGCCTCTTCCTCACCCGAAAAAAAAGACTCCGAAGATTTCTGGTGGCGCTATTCACATTACGTTACTTAATGGTCAGATGAGTAGAATAACAAAAGTATAGAGGAGGTGGATGGATGGATGGAATTTATTGGTGAGGTGATTCTGAGGGTCATTCATGCTGATCGCTTGATGAGCTCAGCTGGACCAGCCCCTTCCCTCTGGACAGGATCTCACTTCTGTAAATGACTTTCTCCCTGAGGCATAAAAATCAAAGCGCGGAATTAACCGTTTTGATAGAGGCCTGTCGATTTCTTTTCGAATTCTTGCCCGATATTTTCGTAGACGTTTAGGAACCGTGGGAAATTCGGTTTTTGTTTTTGGCTCGTCGAGATAATTGGATTAAGAACAGATCGGTTTTGCATCGATGCATGTCTAAGTCGGCGTGCTATGTTGGTCATAGTCAACATGTAAAGATGTTAGTTCGACACCAATTTCTGTTATTAGAGTAAATTATGGTTTCGTTATGCCATGCTTTTTTCATGATACTTTCAGCCGATAGGTTTTTAAAAAATCGGAAAAGTTCACAAATAAACTCAAATTTTGTAAAATATGGCTTAACATGACTGACAAATTTTTTTTTATTGAATTATTTGTTATTATTTATAAGAATAAATGTGTGTTAGGCTTACCTTGCTGATATTTGACGACAGTTTTCCCAGTAGTTGGAGTGTATCTTTTAGTTATAAAAACTACAACTACAAAGATAATTTAGATTTAGCCAATGAGTTCAATCTATTACCTTGTAACAAAAGTTGTTATATGGTACGCTTTAATATGCTTATGGCTTATATTCATCGTAAGTGTTATCTCTGCGTAAGGCGAAAATAAAAACATAACAGAATTATGATTAGGCGTAAAGCCCAATCATATGATAATCTAGTTGAAATGGGAATGACTTTAATATATCGGAAAATATGTCATCTCAAATTCTTTCGAATAGTGAATAGAGACTTTTGCATTGGAGGTGGTAGAAGTAGAAGGGGAGGTTTTTATTTTTCGCATATGACATCGAACATGGCATGCAAAATGTTTTTTGCTGAATTTAAAGTTTTTAGTTTTGATTATTTTTAAAGAAATCGGACATAGTTTTCCGGAAATTGGGGCATTTGTATGGGAGGTGGCAGAGAAAGTGGAACATTTTAGATGATTTTGAAACTGCTTATCATCACCCTTATCACCATGCTTTGATTCAATTTCAAAGTTGATAGCTCTCATATATTCGAAGGAGAAATGCTTATATGGGAGGGGGTAGAAGGAGTGAAGCTGAGCTGATAATTTTTTCTAGCATTTATTGCAACTATTAAAAAACAAATTCTGGTAAAATTTTAAGTTTGTAATTTTTCTAGTTTTAATGGAAATCGATATAATTCATTTAAAAAAAATTATACATTTGTATGGGAGGGGGTGGAAGGAGTGTAGGGATCAAAACAATTTTCCCCGTTATTGATATTTCTATTTTGATACCTTATACAAAATATCAAGTTGATAGCTTTAACAGTTTCGAAGAAAAATAATTTAATTTAAATTTCAAAATTTCGTGAAATTTGTATGGGAGGGGGTAGAAGGAGTGAGGTGAACTTGATAATTCTTTTTAAAACTAATTGCACTTACAGTAGAATTAATTTTGACAAAATTTCGTCTTTTCAGCTTTACTAGTTTCAATGAAAATCGAAAATATGTATTTTTCAAAATTGTCCATTTGTATGGGAGCGGGTAGAAGGAGTGAGGGAATCGGATCTACAATGATATTAATGACATCTATATAATAATACTTTGACCGAAATTTCAAGTCGATAGCTTAAATAGTTTCAAAGAAAAATCAACTTCTTTATATTTCGAAATTTCATGAAATTTGTATGGGAGGGGGTAAAAGAAGTGGGGGGATGTAGCTAATTCACGAACTAAAGTTACTTTTTTGCTAAAAATGACACACAAGAATTTTTAGCACACTCAAAGCTTTCGAGAGTTATGCTGTAGACAGACGCACAGACGGACAGACGGAGAGACGGTCACTCGGAATCGAGGTTTTTGAGCGACAACAAATATTTCTGTACCCTTGGCGGCTCTGTGCGAGCGTAATTTCTTAGCGTTACAAACGGTAAGGCAAACACAATATACTCTCAGATTTCATCAAGAGTACAAAAATTTGTTTTTCCTTGGGTTCCCCATTAAGCATCATCAAGTTGAAAGTAAGTATGTCTACCGAAAATATCGGCAATTATAAACAGATTACGCTGAAAAAATGTATAAAGCTGCGCGATAAGTTGAATCATCCCATGCTTTAAAGATTGTTTACCAGATAACTTAACTGTTGCCGAAACAACTGGCTTTTTATCTGCTGGTGTCATCGTTCAGGAGTTTCTACCGGGAAATAGCTCTCATCTCAGTGAAAATTTATATAACGCTACTGGTTTGAATGTAAACCCATCATCTTCGAACAATTCCATTAATGTGTCCGCCATTGACTACAATGGTTCTTCATTTAATAGTAGCATAAAGCAGTGGGTTCAAACGCAAGCACACCGATTGTTCTTAATGGACAGGATGTGGAAGAGGTGCAAGATTTTTGCTATCTCGGAAGCATTGTCAGCATGGGCGGCGGAGCCGAAAAGGATGTTGAGACTCGGCTAAATAAAGCTCGTCAGGCCTTCGGTATCCTTTCCCCTTTCTGGAGGTTAAGAGAGATTTCCCTTCGCACGAAGCTGTGAGTTTTTGACGCATGCGTCAAATCCGTGTTGTTGTATGGTTGTACTACGTGGAAAGTGACCGTTCGACTTACCAAGAAACTACAGACTTTCGTGAACCAATGCCTCCGGCGCATTTTAGGAATATTCTGGCCAGAAGTAATCTCCAACGACGAACTTTGGAGTACAACTCGCCAGACTAAAATAGGTATTGAGATTCAATGGCGAAAGTGGCAGTGGATCGGTCATACTTTGAGGAAACCAGAGCGAAACATCGCAAAACAGGCTCTGGATTATAATCCTCAAGGAAGGCGTCGGGTTGGACGACCATGTAACACATGGAAGCGAGAAGTTGAGCAGGAGGCCAGAAGAATAAACTAGTCCTGGCAACAGCTTAAGGCCGATGCTCAGGATCGTGCCTTGTGGAAGAGAGTTGTTTCTGTACTATGCCCCTATAGGGGGTCTTAACAGGAATTTGATTGATTGATAAAGCAGTGCACAAGGGGTCGCTGCACTTAAAGTAAAAATTAAACTAAATTTCGGTAAATTAAAATAACCGCAAATTTCCATTTAACGCTTTTTATTAACTATCAGAAACACATTTTTCGTTAACCAATTGTCGATTTTCTATCTCTGATTCTTTCGTTTTCCTTCTTTCGTCTCTTTCGCAATTTTGACTCTGTCACTTCTCAATTCTGACTGACTAATCGACGCAAACGCTCCCCTTTTAATTTTATTAACGTTTTCAACGTAGTAGGCTCGGCTCCGGTAGCTTTCGCCTTGTTTTTCCTTGATCACAGTCCTTGATCGCAGCCATTTTCTGGACCCACGAATTACCTTGTGACAATTGTTTAGCAGATTCGAATGTCAGAGCGTACACCGAAGATTCTTGCTCTATTGTCCTGTCCGTCAAACTCAATGCCTGTTGTAGCTCTCCATCCAGCAGTGTATCGATAAATGTGTCCACTATCTCTTCATAGCAATTTTCCGGATTCAAGCTGGGGAAGGATAATAATGCCAGACTTTTAACATACTGTAGGACTTGTAGAGCTTCGTCGGATTTCTGTGTTTGATTGCGAAGTAGCGTTTAATAAATTTTCCTCATATGATCTTCACCGTATCGAAGGTCCAAGTTCTGCACCAAGAACTGAAAATTCTTTTGTTGTTCAGCCATGGTGGTCTACAAGATCTCGGCCGCAGATCTTCGTAACTTACTTACTTACGATAGCGCCCCAAGTCGGACTTTGGCCTCCTGAATACTTTGCCTCCATCCATCTCGATTCAGTGACCGCATCCTC